>OY725497.1:0-1220740 GCA_963281255.1 Aphrocallistes beatrix
TCACTGGACACCCTCACAGGGACCAGAAAATGCCTCAGATCACTTTCAATTTCAGTTTGATCCAACTCAAAACGCTTACTTTCACTTTCAATTTCAATTTGATCCAAACTTAAAATGCTTACTTTCACTTTGTTTTTAAAACGTTTCCGTCATAAAATGCCTGGTTTCGCTCCCATTTGGCCACGTTCCAACCCCAAAATGTCACTGGACACCCTCACAGGGACCAGAAAATGCCTCAGATCACTTTCAATTTCAGTTTGATCCAACTCAAAACGCTTACTTTCACTTTCAATTTCAATTTGATCCAAACTTAAAATGCTTACTTTCACTTTGTTTTTAAAACGTTTCCGTCATAAAATGCCTGGTTTCGCTCCCATTTGGCCACGTTCCAACCCCAAAATGTCACTGGACACCCTCACAGGGACCAGAAAATGCCTCAGATCACTTTCAATTTCAGTTTGATCCAACTCAAAACGCTTACTTTCACTTTCAATTTCAATTTGATCCAAACTTAAAATGCTTACTTTCACTTTGTTTTTAAAACGTTTCCGTCAATAAAATGCCTGGTTTCGCTCCCATTTGGCCACGTTCCAACCCCAAAATGTCACTGGACACCCTCACAGGGACCAGAAAATGCCTCAGATCACTTTCAATTTCAGTTTGATCCAACTAAAACGCTTACTTTCACTTTCAATTTCAATTTGATCCAAACTTAAAATGCTTACTTTCACTTTGTTTTTAAAACGTTTCCGTCATAAAATGCCTGGTTTCGCTCCCATTTGGCCACGTTCCAACCCCAAAATGTCACTGGACACCGCTCACAGGGACCAGAAAATGCCTCAGATCACTTTCAATTTCAGTTTGATCCAACTCAAAACGCTTACTTTCACTTTCAATTTCAATTTGATCCAAACTTAAAATGCTTACTTTCACTTTGTTTTTAAAACGTTTCCGTCATAAAATGCCTGGTTTCGCTCCCATTTGGCCACGTTCCAACCCCAAAATGTCACTGGACACCCTCACAGGGACCAGAAAATGCCTCAGATCACTTTCAATTTCAGTTTGATCCAACTCAAAACGCTTACTTTCACTTTCAATTTCAATTTGATCCAAACTTAAAATGCTTACTTTCACTTTGTTTTTAAAACGTTTCCGTCATAAAATGCCTGGTTTCGCTCCCATTTGGCCACGTTCCAACCCCAAAATGTCACTGGACACCCTCACAGGGACCAGAAAATGCCTCAGATCACTTTCAATTTCAGTTTGATCCAACTCAAAACGCTTACTTTCACTTTCAATTTCAATTTGATCCAAACTTAAAATGCTTACTTTCACTTTGTTTTTAAAAGTTTCCGTCATAAAATGCCTGGTTTCGCTCCCATTTGGCCACGTTCCAACCCCAAAATGTCACTGGACACCCTCACAGGGACCAGAAAATGCCTCAGATCACTTTCAATTTCAGTTTGATCCAACTCAAAACGCTTACTTTCACTTTCAATTTCAATTTGATCCAAACTTAAAATGCTTACTTTCACTTTGTTTTTAAAACTGTTTCCGTCATAAAATGCCTGGTTTCGCTCCCATTTGGCCACGTTCCAACCCCAAAATGTCACTGGACACCCTCACAGGGACCAGAAAATGCCTCAGATCACTTTCAATTTCAGTTTGATCCAACTCAAAACGCTTACTTTCACTTTCAATTTCAATTTGATCCAAACTTAAAATGCTTACTTTCACTTTGTTTTTAAAACGTTTCCGTCATAAAATGCCTGGTTTCGCTCCCATTTGGCCACGTTCCAACCCCAAAATGTCACTGGACACCCTCACAGGGACCAGAAAATGCCTCAGATCACTTTCAATTTCAGTTTGATCCAACTCAAAACGCTTACTTTCACTTTCAATTTCAATTTGATCCAAACTTAAAATGCTTACTTTCACTTTGTTTTTAAAACGTTTCCGTCATAAAATGCCTGGTTTCGCTCCCATTTGGCCACGTTCCAACCCCAAAATGTCACTGGACACCCTCACAGGGACCAGAAAATGCCTCAGATCACTTTCAATTTCAGTTTGATCCAACTCAAAACGCTTACTTTCACTTTCAATTTCAATTTGATCCAAACTTAAAATGCTTACTTTCACTTTGTTTTTAAAACGTTTCCGTCATAAAATGCCTGGTTTCGCTCCCATTTGGCCACGTTCCAACCCCAAAATGTCACTGGACACCCTCACAGGGACCAGAAAATGCCTCAGATCACTTTCAATTTCAGTTTGATCCAACTCAAAACGCTTACTTTCACTTTCAATTTCAATTTGATCCAAACTTAAAATGCTTACTTTCACTTTGTTTTTAAAACGTTTCCGTCATAAAATGCCTGGTTTCGCTCCCATTTGGCCACGTTCCAACCCCAAAATGTCACTGGACACCCTCACAGGGACCAGAAAATGCCTCAGATCACTTTCAATTTCAGTTTGATCCAACTCAAAACGCTTACTTTCACTTTCAATTTCAATTTGATCCAAACTTAAAATGCTTACTTTCACTTTGTTTTTAAAACGTTTCCGTCATAAAATGCCTGGTTTCGCTCCCATTTGGCCACGTTCCAACCCCAAAATGTCACTGGACACCCTCACAGGGACCAGAAAATGCCTCAGATCACTTTCAATTTCAGTTTGATCCAACTCAAAACGCTTACTTTCACTTTCAATTTCAATTTGATCCAAACTTAAAATGCTTACTTTCACTTTGTTTTTAAAACGTTTCCGTCATAAAATGCCTGGTTTCGCTCCCATTTGGCCACGTTCCAACCCCAAAATGTCACTGGACACCCTCACAGGGACCAGAAAATGCCTCAGATCACTTTCAATTTCAGTTTGATCCAACTCAAAACGCTTACTTTCACTTTCAATTTCAATTTGATCCAAACTTAAAATGCTTACTTTCACTTTGTTTTTAAAACGTTTCCGTCATAAAATGCCTGGTTTCGCTCCCATTTGGCCACGTTCCAACCCCAAAATGTCACTGGACACCCTCACAGGGACCAGAAAATGCCTCAGATCACTTTCAATTTCAGTTTGATCCAACTCAAAACGCTTACTTTCACTTTCAATTTCAATTTGATCCAAACTTAAAATGCTTACTTTCACTTTGTTTTTAAAACGTTTCCGTCATAAAATGCCTGGTTTCGCTCCCATTTGGCCACGTTCCAACCCCAAAATGTCACTGGACACCCTCACAGGGACCAGAAAATGCCTCAGATCACTTTCAATTTCAGTTTGATCCAACTCAAAACGCTTACTTTCACTTTCAATTTCAATTTGATCCAAACTTAAAATGCTTACTTTCACTTTGTTTTTAAAACGTTTCCGTCATAAAATGCCTGGTTTCGCTCCCATTTGGCCACGTTCCAACCCCAAAATGTCACTGGACACCCTCACAGGGACCAGAAAATGCCTCAGATCACTTTCAATTTCAGTTTGATCCAACTCAAAACGCTTACTTTCACTTTCAATTTCAATTTGATCCAAACTTAAAATGCTTACTTTCACTTTGTTTTTAAAACGTTTCCGTCATAAAATGCCTGGTTTCGCTCCCATTTGGCCACGTTCCAACCCCAAAATGTCACTGGACACCCTCACAGGGACCAGAAAATGCCTCAGATCACTTTCAATTTCAGTTTGATCCAACTCAAAACGCTTACTTTCACTTTCAATTTCAATTTGATCCAAACTTAAAATGCTTACTTTCACTTTGTTTTTAAAACGTTTCCGTCATAAAATGCCTGGTTTCGCTCCCATTTGGCCACGTTCCAACCCCAAAATGTCACTGGACACCCTCACAGGGACCAGAAAATGCCTCAGATCACTTTCAATTTCAGTTTGATCCAACTCAAAACGCTTACTTTCACTTTCAATTTCAATTTGATCCAAACTTAAAATGCTTACTTTCACTTTGTTTTTAAAACGTTTCCGTCATAAAATGCCTGGTTTCGCTCCCATTTGGCCACGTTCCAACCCCAAAATGTCACTGGACACCCTCACAGGGACCAGAAAATGCCTCAGATCACTTTCAATTTCAGTTTGATCCAACTCAAAACGCTTACTTTCACTTTCAATTTCAATTTGATCCAAACTTAAAATGCTTACTTTCACTTTGTTTTTAAAACGTTTCCGTCATAAAATGCCTGGTTTCGCTCCCATTTGGCCACGTTCCAACCCCAAAATGTCACTGGACACCCTCACAGGGACCAGAAAATGCCTCAGATCACTTTCAATTTCAGTTTGATCCAACTCAAAACGCTTACTTTCACTTTCAATTTCAATTTGATCCAAACTTAAAATGCTTACTTTCACTTTGTTTTTAAAACGTTTCCGTCATAAAATGCCTGGTTTCGCTCCCATTTGGCCACGTTCCAACCCCAAAATGTCACTGGACACCCTCACAGGGACCAGAAAATGCCTCAGATCACTTTCAATTTCAGTTTGATCCAACTCAAAACGCTTACTTTCACTTTCAATTTCAATTTGATCCAAACTTAAAATGCTTACTTTCACTTTGTTTTTAAAACGTTTCCGTCATAAAATGCCTGGTTTCGCTCCCATTTGGCCACGTTCCAACCCCAAAATGTCACTGGACACCCTCACAGGGACCAGAAAATGCCTCAGATCACTTTCAATTTCAGTTTGATCCAACTCAAAACGCTTACTTTCACTTTCAATTTCAATTTGATCCAAACTTAAAATGCTTACTTTCACTTTGTTTTTAAAACGTTTCCGTCATAAAATGCCTGGTTTCGCTCCCATTTGGCCACGTTCCAACCCCAAAATGTCACTGGACACCCTCACAGGGACCAGAAAATGCCTCAGATCACTTTCAATTTCAGTTTGATCCAACTCAAAACGCTTACTTTCACTTTCAATTTCAATTTGATCCAAACTTAAAATGCTTACTTTCACTTTGTTTTTAAAACGTTTCCGTCATAAAATGCCTGGTTTCGCTCCCATTTGGCCACGTTCCAACCCCAAAATGTCACTGGACACCCTCACAGGGACCAGAAAATGCCTCAGATCACTTTCAATTTCAGTTTGATCCAACTCAAAACGCTTACTTTCACTTTCAATTTCAATTTGATCCAAACTTAAAATGCTTACTTTCACTTTGTTTTTAAAACGTTTCCGTCATAAAATGCCTGGTTTCGCTCCCATTTGGCCACGTTCCAACCCCAAAATGTCACTGGACACCCTCACAGGGACCAGAAAATGCCTCAGATCACTTTCAATTTCAGTTTGATCCAACTCAAAACGCTTACTTTCACTTTCAATTTCAATTTGATCCAAACTTAAAATGCTTACTTTCACTTTGTTTTTAAAACGTTTCCGTCATAAAATGCCTGGTTTCGCTCCCATTTGGCCACGTTCCAACCCCAAAATGTCACTGGACACCCTCACAGGGACCAGAAAATGCCTCAGATCACTTTCAATTTCAGTTTGATCCAACTCAAAACGCTTACTTTCACTTTCAATTTCAATTTGATCCAAACTTAAAATGCTTACTTTCACTTTGTTTTTAAAACGTTTCCGTCATAAAATGCCTGGTTTCGCTCCCATTTGGCCACGTTCCAACCCCAAAATGTCACTGGACACCCTCACAGGGACCAGAAAATGCCTCAGATCACTTTCAATTTCAGTTTGATCCAACTCAAAACGCTTACTTTCACTTTCAATTTCAATTTGATCCAAACTTAAAATGCTTACTTTCACTTTGTTTTTAAAACGTTTCCGTCATAAAATGCCTGGTTTCGCTCCCATTTGGCCACGTTCCAACCCCAAAATGTCACTGGACACCCTCACAGGGACCAGAAAATGCCTCAGATCACTTTCAATTTCAGTTTGATCCAACTCAAAACGCTTACTTTCACTTTCAATTTCAATTTGATCCAAACTTAAAATGCTTACTTTCACTTTGTTTTTAAAACGTTTCCGTCATAAAATGCCTGGTTTCGCTCCCATTTGGCCACGTTCCAACCCCAAAATGTCACTGGACACCCTCACAGGGACCAGAAAATGCCTCAGATCACTTTCAATTTCAGTTTGATCCAACTCAAAACGCTTACTTTCACTTTCAATTTCAATTTGATCCAAACTTAAAATGCTTACTTTCACTTTGTTTTTAAAACGTTTCCGTCATAAAATGCCTGGTTTCGCTCCCATTTGGCCACGTTCCAACCCCGAAAAATCACTGGACACCCTCACAGGGACCAGAAAATGCCTCAGATCACTTTCAATTTCAGTTTGATCCAACTCAAAACGCTTACTTTCACTTTCAATTTCAATTTGATCCAAACTTAAAATGCTTACTTTCACTTTGTTTTTAAAACGTTTCCGTCATAAAATGCCTGGTTTCGCTCCCATTTGGCCACGTTCCAACCCCAAAATGTCACTGGACACCCTCACAGGGACCAGAAAATGCCTCAGATCACTTTCAATTTCAGTTTGATCCAACTCAAAACGCTTACTTTCACTTTCAATTTCAATTTGATCCAAACTTAAAATGCTTACTTTCACTTTGTTTTTAAAACGTTTCCGTCATAAAATGCCTGGTTTCGCTCCCATTTGGCCACGTTCCAACCCCAAAATGTCACTGGACACCCTCACAGGGACCAGAAAATGCCTCAGATCACTTTCAATTTCAGTTTGATCCAACTCAAAACGCTTACTTTCACTTTCAATTTCAATTTGATCCAAACTTAAAATGCTTACTTTCACTTTGTTTTTAAAACGTTTCCGTCATAAAATGCCTGGTTTCGCTCCCATTTGGCCACGTTCCAACCCCGAAAAATCACTGGACACCCTCACAGGGACCAGAAAATGCCTCAGATCACTTTCAATTTCAGTTTGATCCAACTCAAAACGCTTACTTTCACTTTCAATTTCAATTTGATCCAAACTTAAAATGCTTACTTTCACTTTGTTTTTAAAACGTTTCCGTCATAAAATGCCTGGTTTCGCTCCCATTTGGCCACGTTCCAACCCCAAAATGTCACTGGACACCCTCACAGGGACCAGAAAATGCCTCAGATCACTTTCAATTTCAGTTTGATCCAACTCAAAACGCTTACTTTCACTTTCAATTTCAATTTGATCCAAACTTAAAATGCTTACTTTCACTTTGTTTTTAAAACGTTTCCGTCATAAAATGCCTGGTTTCGCTCCCATTTGGCCACGTTCCAACCCCAAAATGTCACTGGACACCCTCACAGGGACCAGAAAATGCCTCAGATCACTTTCAATTTCAGTTTGATCCAACTCAAAACGCTTACTTTCACTTTCAATTTCAATTTGATCCAAACTTAAAATGCTTACTTTCACTTTGTTTTTAAAACGTTTCCGTCATAAAATGCCTGGTTTCGCTCCCATTTGGCCACGTTCCAACCCCAAAATGTCACTGGACACCCTCACAGGGACCAGAAAATGCCTCAGATCACTTTCAATTTCAGTTTGATCCAACTCAAAACGCTTACTTTCACTTTCAATTTCAATTTGATCCAAACTTAAAATGCTTACTTTCACTTTGTTTTTAAAACGTTTCCGTCATAAAATGCCTGGTTTCGCTCCCATTTGGCCACGTTCCAACCCCAAAATGTCACTGGACACCCTCACAGGGACCAGAAAATGCCTCAGATCACTTTCAATTTCAGTTTGATCCAACTCAAAACGCTTACTTTCACTTTCAATTTCAATTTGATCCAAACTTAAAATGCTTACTTTCACTTTGTTTTTAAAACGTTTCCGTCATAAAATGCCTGGTTTCGCTCCCATTTGGCCACGTTCCAACCCCGAAAAATCACTGGACACCCTCACAGGGACCAGAAAATGCCTCAGATCACTTTCAATTTCAGTTTGATCCAACTCAAAACGCTTACTTTCACTTTCAATTTCAATTTGATCCAAACTTAAAATGCTTACTTTCACTTTGTTTTTAAAACGTTTCCGTCATAAAATGCCTGGTTTCGCTCCCATTTGGCCACGTTCCAACCCCAAAATGTCACTGGACACCCTCACAGGGACCAGAAAATGCCTCAGATCACTTTCAATTTCAGTTTGATCCAACTCAAAACGCTTACTTTCACTTTCAATTTCAATTTGATCCAAACTTAAAATGCTTACTTTCACTTTGTTTTTAAAACGTTTCCGTCATAAAATGCCTGGTTTCGCTCCCATTTGGCCACGTTCCAACCCCAAAATGTCACTGGACACCCTCACAGGGACCAGAAAATGCCTCAGATCACTTTCAATTTCAGTTTGATCCAACTCAAAACGCTTACTTTCACTTTCAATTTCAATTTGATCCAAACTTAAAATGCTTACTTTCACTTTGTTTTTAAAACGTTTCCGTCATAAAATGCCTGGTTTCGCTCCCATTTGGCCACGTTCCAACCCCAAAATGTCACTGGACACCCTCACAGGGACCAGAAAATGCCTCAGATCACTTTCAATTTCAGTTTGATCCAACTCAAAACGCTTACTTTCACTTTCAATTTCAATTTGATCCAAACTTAAAATGCTTACTTTCACTTTGTTTTTAAAACGTTTCCGTCATAAAATGCCTGGTTTCGCTCCCATTTGGCCACGTTCCAACCCCAAAATGTCACTGGACACCCTCACAGGGACCAGAAAATGCCTCAGATCACTTTCAATTTCAGTTTGATCCAACTCAAAACGCTTACTTTCACTTTCAATTTCAATTTGATCCAAACTTAAAATGCTTACTTTCACTTTGTTTTTAAAACGTTTCCGTCATAAAATGCCTGGTTTCGCTCCCATTTGGCCACGTTCCAACCCCAAAATGTCACTGGACACCCTCACAGGGACCAGAAAATGCCTCAGATCACTTTCAATTTCAGTTTGATCCAACTCAAAACGCTTACTTTCACTTTCAATTTCAATTTGATCCAAACTTAAAATGCTTACTTTCACTTTGTTTTTAAAACGTTTCCGTCATAAAATGCCTGGTTTCGCTCCCATTTGGCCACGTTCCAACCCCAAAATGTCACTGGACACCCTCACAGGGACCAGAAAATGCCTCAGATCACTTTCAATTTCAGTTTGATCCAACTCAAAACGCTTACTTTCACTTTCAATTTCAATTTGATCCAAACTTAAAATGCTTACTTTCACTTTGTTTTTAAAACGTTTCCGTCATAAAATGCCTGGTTTCGCTCCCATTTGGCCACGTTCCAACCCCGAAAAATCACTGGACACCCTCACAGGGACCAGAAAATGCCTCAGATCACTTTCAATTTCAGTTTGATCCAACTCAAAACGCTTACTTTCACTTTCAATTTCAATTTGATCCAAACTTAAAATGCTTACTTTCACTTTGTTTTTAAAACGTTTCCGTCATAAAATGCCTGGTTTCGCTCCCATTTGGCCACGTTCCAACCCCAAAATGTCACTGGACACCCTCACAGGGACCAGAAAATGCCTCAGATCACTTTCAATTTCAGTTTGATCCAACTCAAAACGCTTACTTTCACTTTCAATTTCAATTTGATCCAAACTTAAAATGCTTACTTTCACTTTGTTTTTAAAACGTTTCCGTCATAAAATGCCTGGTTTCGCTCCCATTTGGCCACGTTCCAACCCCAAAATGTCACTGGACACCCTCACAGGGACCAGAAAATGCCTCAGATCACTTTCAATTTCAGTTTGATCCAACTCAAAACGCTTACTTTCACTTTCAATTTCAATTTGATTCAAACTTAAAATGCTTACTTTCACTTTGTTTTTAATATGTTTCCGTCATAAAATGCCTCGTTTCGCTCCCATTTGGCCACGTTCCAACCCCAAAATGTCACTGGACACCCTCACAGGGACCAGAAAATGCCTCACATCACTTTCAATTTCAGTTTGATCCCACTCAAAATGCTTACTTTCACTTTCAATTTCAATTTGATCCAAACTAAAAATGCTTACTTTCACTTTGTTTGTATTACGTTTCCGTCATAAAATGCCTGGGGCCTTATTCACTAAGAAAACTTAGGATTTGCTTAACTTTTGAATCTTCAAAATTAGAAGAGATTTTTAAAGAATTCAAATAGATTGCATACTCTATTAATTTTAAGTGGTACAATTGAAATGTTGACAAATTTTTTACTCATTTGTTAAACTTTTCAGAAAGTTACGTAATATTTTAAGTTAAGTATGACGTCATAATACTTAAGTATGACATCACGAATATTTCGAGAGTGACTTGGAATATTTCCAGTATTTAGGGAGTTTATATTTCTATTGGTATCATTGAACTTCTATTAACTGAAATCGTAATGCAACTCTTCAAAATTTCCACTATATAAAGTTATATAAAGTTAAGCAAATCTTAAGTTTTCTTTGTGAATAAGGCCCCTGGTTTCGCTCCCATTTGGATACATTCTTTATTGAATTATAAATACAAGCGAGCTTTGCTCATTGCGCAACGCGGCTTGCGGACACTTTGTGTCCCTCGGATGCTCCCTTCGGTCGCCTTTAGAAATGAGTGGTGTGCGAAACACCACTGGCTCTTCACTACCATCAGAGTTGCACGCGGGGCGGGCTGGCTCGCAAGCCCGCAACAATCCCGCACAATACATACTACTCAACTACTGTCAGAAAAATCAAAGATGACATAACTCACCATCTCGTCTTGACCATCCGGGCGCAGATAATTTAAATCAAAATCCTTTAAAATACAACTGAACCCGTGTTTCACTTATGTTTCTTGGTTTACTTTGCTATTTTTTCTAACTAATTCTTCGTTGTTTTATTTATTTTTCTCTACATTTAAGACGATTGCAAATGCCATTTAGTATTGCTTATGTTGCCAGGTTAGATCTCCTCAAATATGTATCGAAATTTTGTAAAATTTACGTGATATCGATTATGACAGTAAGACAGAAGTATTTAGAGTTGTTATCTATCTTATAATTCATTAATGTGGGGCCAGCCGCGCAGCGCAAGCAAGCGAAGCGCACTTGTTAGAATTATATCACTCAACTCATTTAGCAGTTTTAACGCTGCTTTTCTTTTCTAATGCTGGATTTTTTTCGTCGCAAAAGTTTAGAAAATGGGTGGTAAAGAAGTTTGCTATAAGCTTGGAACTTAACCTTCATCACATTTATATTTATGATGAATCAATTGATTTCATACAAATGCTAGAAATTAATTTAGATCATTTATCCATGGTCCAATCACAGACGATAAAAATTAACAATATTCTCTAAGTTATATGTTGTTATCCATGGTTCAAGAATGATTTGGTTAATCGAGATGGATTCTGCAGCTGAATGTGCTGGTGAGACTCAAGGACAGTCTTTTAAGATTCCTGCGAAGTTCCATATATCCAGGAGCTACGCGTTTCTTGTGCGTATGTTTGGATCCAAGGGAGAGAAACGTTCGTTTAGAACTGAGTGGTGTGCGAAGTACCACTGGCTTCACTGCCATAAGAGTTGCATTCGGGGCCGGCTGTTCCGCAAGCCCGCAACATACCGCACAATACATGCTACTCGACAACTGTCAGGTCTGTCAGGTAAGTCAATGACGACATAACTCACTATCTCGTTAAGACCATTCGGCGCAGATTATTTAATCAAAATTCTTTAAAATACAACTATTTCACTTATGTTGCTAGGTTTACTTTGCTCTTATTCCAATTAATTCTTCGTTGTTTTCTTTATTTTTCTCAATTATTAGATTAATGAAGTGGAAATAGATTTACTCTCCCCTTCTACTCTGAAACAAAAGTAACGTGTTGTTTTTGAATTCATTTAGGGAGGTTTGTTGATTTATTTTCCCGAAAATTTACTTTAACCCTACTTGGACTTGGGGTCAAAGGTATAAATAGAAAATTCCCACTTTCATTTTCACTTTCAGTTCACTTTCAATTAACTTTCACTTTCACTTCAACATTCCAAGTCCAATTAGGGTTAATGCTCGCTGTTCTACATTTAAGACGATTGCAAATGCTATTTGGTATTGCTTATGTTGCCAGGTTAGATGTCCACAAATATGTATCGAAATTTATATATTTATTTTCTTGCTTTATTCCTTTGAATCAAGACTCATAGTTGCCTACTTTCACAAGATATATTTACACCATAGCTTTGGGATAGGAGGGTTTAACCATCACTAAATATATACTACTTATTCACCCTTTCATTTCTGATTTGTTTCTACCCCATATGACTAATTTAATTGTTATTTCTATAAGTACAAGTTACAATAGCATACATTGGAATTAATTATGACATCAAACATTAATGTTCACTCTTGTAGATTGCGGCGTAGCTTTTCCGAGGATAACCTGGAGCTGTAGCGTAGCTTTCGCGGAGATATGCTGTAGCTGTAACGTAGCTTTCCCGAAGATATGCTGTAGCTGTAACGTAGCTTTCCCAGAGATATCCTGTCGCTGTAACGTAGCTGTAACGTAGCTTTTCCTGAGATATCCTGTAGCTGTAACGTAGCTTTCCCGGAGATATGCTGTAGCTGTAACGTAGCTTTCCCGGAGATTTGACGTAGCTGTAACGTAGCTTTCGCAGATATATGATGTGGTTGTGCTGTAGATGTGGCGTAGGAGTTGAGTTGGAGAGAGAAGCCCATCAGATGAGAAGTTTGGAAGAGTGATGGAGAGCGAAAAGGATCTGTTGAAATTGTTCGAAACTGTGTTCATCACTTGTATATATACTCTACACCGTTCCATGCAGGAGCAGACAACCTCCTGTCTATTGCAGTTATAATTAGAATTAACTCAGTAGTAAACACTTGTCAGAGGCAACACCTGCTTCAAAGGTGTCCACACTCTTGTCTAGTCGACAGGTGTTTAGTCTTGCAGGTGTCTACTCCAGATAATGATTGGCAGGTGCCTACTGACAGATGCCTACTGCTGTGTGGGACCGGAGATAGTATATATACAGGTGAAGAAGCTGCAGAAACTATATTGCCGGCAATATTCGCTACCTTCTTCAACGCTTCACCTCATCACCCCCGGGGGCATCGCTACACAGCCAACTCTCCAGCAGGTCAGTATTATTCTACTCTTACACTTGACAAATAGACTTTACAAATAGACCGACCTGATCTTTTCTCTTTTAGAATTCTCACCGCCAGATTCAGGCTGAAGGACTATCAGATCTTCTGACTGAGGGACTATCAGATCTTCTGACTGAGGGACTTCCCTTCCAGATCTTCTGACTGAGGGACTTCCCTTCCAGATCTTCAGACTGAGGGACTACCAGATCTTCAGACTAAGGGACTACCAGATCTTCTGACTGAGGTACTATCAGATCTTCTGACTGAGGGACTACCAGATCTTCTGACTGAGGGACTACTAGATCTTCAGACTGAGGGACTTCCAAACTGCCAGACCGTCGAGCTAAGGTATGTGGCAAATCTTAACGCCATCACTCACTTCTTTCCCATTTTCAAACTAATCAACTCCCTCCTTCTTTCTAGGTGTGAGATGTCTCTAGGCTCATTCCTCACTCATCCCTAACTTCGTCATTTCCGGGGTAGTAGGGTACATTATTTTTCAGTTAGGTCAGTACACTAGGTTAATAAACTTTCAGTGCGCTTTATGAGGTATTCCAAATTATACCTCCCGTCTAGGTTCAGTTTATCGTTATCGTGCATACCCCTTAGAGGGGTATAGCTAAAAATTGTTGATTCTATTAGGTTTAGAATATTTATTTGGGGGGGAGGGGGGAGGGTTGTTAATTATGAGCTTCGAAGTTGTCCATGTGGTCTCCCAATACATTCGTTAAGATAGGTTAAGGTTCAGCTTAAGGTCGAATAAGAGAGTAACTCTTCGTTTTCGTTCACGTGTAAAGTTAGGTTATAAGGTCGAATTCGAAAATCGTTCAAAATTAAGTTCAGTGTAGGTGTAAGTTCGAATACCCTCGTATCGTTTCAAGTTCAGTTAAGTTAAGTTTAAATTAATGTCCGTTTTAGTCATAATTTTACATCCAAAATTCAATCGTACTCATTGTTGCATCCTAAGGGTATAGGGAGGTCCTTAAATGGTGTCAAGGTATAAGTATAGGTATAGTAAGTATACAGTTAGGTTACATAATGAGGGGTCTCTCAATTCGGAGGGGCTCCGGCCTTGACACCCTCCAATTCTAGCTCAGGTTGGGGAAAGGTACATGAATGCGTCCCAAGTGCATTCACAGTTAGCCACAAAACGGCTGCTGGAACCCTGAGGGGTCAACCTGAGTAATTAACTATAGGAACTGGCGGGAGGGAAACATAGAAGGGGCACACACAGCAGGGGGGTCCACAGTTCGGCGACCGGAGAGGAAGGGATGGGGGTGGAGCCGGGGCTGACTAACACGGACCGCGTCACCACACTGATGGAGGAGCTACTCGGGCCGCGTCGCTACACGGACCGCTTCGCTATAATGACGGAGTAGTACACGGGCCGCGCCTCTATACTGATGAGGACCCAACGGATACGCGGACAGAGATGGGAGGATGGACGCATGGAGATGCATTTTACAATTTTTAACTGCTGTATTCTAATGAACAGTCAGTCCTCTCTAATTGTTCACTTATGTAATTGTCCAGGTTCTCTATTTATCCACCTGCCAGAATAGGAGTACAATGTGCACACACACTTCGAATTCTCTAATTGTCCAGGGTTCCCAAATTGTCCACTTAGGATTCCATTACCGAATGGTGGACAATTAGAGTGGACTAAGTGTAGTAAGATTTCAATTGTTGACATTCACTTAGATAGGACCCAAATTTCCCACGTTCAATTAAAATCCATTCTACATATCAGATTATTGTGTTGTCTTATAGATCTACACAACGGATGTGTTAGCAAAATATAGAGCGCCGGCAGTTCGGTGTTTTTCCAGAACTGCACTATTCGTCTTCGGGTCAATATTTATTGCTATATCCTTGTACTTATTGGATTTTATAAAATTAGCTGAACAAAACGTCATATTACATCCCAAATAGAAATAACCACACTACAATGATTGATCAGATATCAGATTGGATAAATCTCTTCCTACTCCTCCTACTCCCCCTCCTAATCCTCCTCACGCCCTTATTCTGTTGCTTTACTCAAATATTTATTCCCCTGAGAAGTGATAAATATCAGAAAAACCGCTTTGGAAGGAATATCATGTTTATTACTGCTCATCCAGATGATGAATGCATGTTTTTTGCCCCAGCTATCACAAATTTCACAACAAATAAATCCATTCAAGTGTATATACTCTGTCTTTCAACTGGAGATTACTATGGTGCTGGATTGCAAAGGAAAGTAGAATTTGGTAAAAGTGTCGAGGCTTTGGGGATTAGGAAAGATAAAGCTTCGCTCGTTAATAATCATCACCTACAAGATGGCCCCAAGAATGATTGGGATAGTAGGGTCATCAGAGAAATCGTCTACAATCAAGTGATATCCAAACAAATCAAATCAATTTTTACCTTCGACAAGTATGGAGTGTCAGGCCATTTGAATCACAGGGATTTAGCGACAGCAATCTACTCCATGAGAGAGCAGTTACAAGATACGAAGATATTCTCTCTGAAATCAGTAAATCGAGTTCGAAAATATTTGGGATGCCTAGATTGGTTTTGGAGTAACCTTATTTCTAAGAAAGAAAATACTTACATTACAAGCATGAAGGGACTCATTCAAACTTATCACGCGATGTACTCCCACCGTTCCCAATTGACATGGTTTAGAGTTTTATATATTTTGTTTTCGCGGTATGCATACATGAACGAATATGTAGGAATTAGCACATAACAGATTATTTAATTGACAATAGATTGTATGCTGTATTAGGTCGAGGTGTTCTTGGCAACTTAGATTTAATTAACAAGTGGGCTTCACTTTGTTGATTAAGTGTCTACAAGAATCGCATTCAATCCACATTCTAGGATATACGTGTAATACTAACTATGATTATTATACACAATCAAATATAGATAATTATAGTATTTGTAGAGTATTCCAAATCATTGCCCTGGTCAGTAAGATTCTAGAAATATCCATGATTTCGTTCTCTTACTCCATCCAGTCTAGTGAACGGTTTCTTCACTAATTTCAACGTCTTCGGATTGCATATTAATTTTCTGAAGCTTGAGAGGTATATCTAAGGGAGTGAATGCTTCGTTATCAGTGTTACGATCCATATGATTGCGTATCGATCTCCCTTCTTCTCCATCATCAGGATGTTCTATTGGCGCTAACTCTGCTTGCTCCCCACTTTTTTTACTCTCCTCTGCTTCTTTTTTCATTGCTTCCTCGACAACAGATTTATATTCTGACATTGGTATCTTTTTTTTCCCAATCAGTGGTTGGAGATACGCCGTATTCGGACAGAACAGAGGGAATTTCGGATAATCCTGTTGTTCATGATATAGCGGTGCTATTGTATCAAAATACGGTTCTTCCTCGATAAAGTCGATACTGGGTGGTGGAATGTCTATAAAAGGATATTTATTAACATCAAATCCCACTTTAATCGAATCTTCACGGGGAAAGAAATACGGAACGGAAGGTATTGTAAATTCTGGAAGAACGAAATCCTCCTCAAATGATTCTAAGCTTTCTTGTTTCGTTTCGTACTCATATGGGGTTAGACCAGCATCCTGCGCTTTTTTCAAGAAATTAAGAATTCGTTCAAGTCTGTTTTGAGCACGGATTTGTATGACGACTCGTTTGGCAACTACCAGCAAACGATGCAAACACTCTCTCCTTTCTTGCCAGTTAATACTTGCCTGAAAGAAAGTGTCATATATCATGCTCTCTGGATCTGAAATATGTCCTTGACTAGATCGCTCTACCTTGATAGCTTCTCTTTCTGTAGAAGACTGCAACTGCCGAGAGGAAGAACCAAATTCCAGTTCAGACATTACATGAGACGGAGAGCCTCGAGGAAGATCAGCATCTCCTAGAGCTGTCGAGCATCTGAGTTGATTCATCTTCTCCTTCTCTTTCAAAAATTGTACATCATTCAAAAATTCCCTCTCTCGTTCCCTCAGCACATGTAACGTGGCTGGAGCAATTTTATCCAAGGGGTTAATTTTAGGATTTAATTTAGAAGAAGATTTAGTTCGTATCTTGCTGACAACATTATTATGCTTTACCAAGACGATGCGATGCTTCGTCTGTGTGACACTAGCTTGCATATCTTTTGGGGGTGCTGTTTTGGCCAATGGAAGACAAGAACCAGAGCAAGAGCAAATTCGAATGTTAGAATTGATGTCTGGTAAGGTTAACTCGAGATCTGCCATGGTCGTTTTCAAACTGTTAGGTTTAAAATAGACACATACAGAAGTACACCCTTCAGGTGAGACTGTGCCGCTAGTGGGAATGACAGACATGCTTTCCGTTGGTGGTCTGAACTGGAGTTGGAATGCAAATGGAATGAAGAGGTCGGAAACAAGGTCAAATTGTAACGTGTTGCATGAGTTGATCGCTGTGTTAGGAAAATGAAGTGTGCTGGGAAATCCAGATAAAGTCGGACTGGGAGAGGCAGTCAATGGAATGGTCAAGTTATTCTCGTAAGGGCAGTGTATGTAAAGGTTTTGCCAAAGAGGAGTATAAGCCTCTGGGAGAAATGTTATTTTTACAGGGAGTTCAGTTCCAGGAAGCAGTTTTCGCTTCTTTTCATATTGTAAGGAGAAAGAGCCCCGTTCTAGGGGCAAAATATGAAATCGCTGCTCTTTCCCTGAAATATTAATTACATGAAGCAAACGAGTGATCGGGCGGCCTATCTTATAGCTATGAAAGATAAGACATCCCGGTTGAACTGAGATGAATCTGTTAGAGTGCTCAGCCATAGGAAAACTCTTGCTCATCAGAGGTACACTACAAGTGTTATTGTGAGCAATTGGCGCTACACATTGATCGAGGTCAGCAGTGCATTTACTTTCTTGTTTTGCACACTCTTGCAATTTTCTTTCCTCCTCTGGTTCCATTAGTTCATAAAAATTAAACTAGATAGTAAATCGAAGTTCATAATTCTATGTACATAGATAAAGCAATAGTAACCCATTAGATACAAAATTTAATACAAATTTTACAAACAACATGTAAATATACAAACAATATGTATAGACTAATATAAAGTAGTTTAGAATGTGTATGCAAATGTACAAATAAGTATATATAAATATAAATATACAAACATTATATATAGAATTATGTGTATATATAAATATATAATATAGGTATTAGATATATAAATGTGTATACACTGGTCAGGTGAAAATTATCTTTGGTTGGGTAGCGGGGCAGTATTTGATTGTGTGTGCATCGTCTCCAGTAAAACCGCAGGTGGGACAAACATAGGCTCGCAGGTAAGGACAGCAAACGCGGCCGTCTTCTCGCTTTAAGACGTGTGAATTCTGAATGTGGTCTGGTTGTCCGCTCTTGCGACAAAACACACAAAATTTGACTTTACGGTAGCGATCCTTATTCTGAGCAGCTCTACACCTCTGAACTCGTAACTTGAAACGCAGCTCTGCACTCACTGCGCATGGCTGCATACCAGGTGCGTCCACTGTGCTAGAGGGAACAGGGGATCCTGGAGAAATAGGAGGCGTATACTGGGAGAAATTCACAGGTGAGAAAGGGAGAGCGAATGGGTTCAGCTTTGAATCCATCTTCTTACCAGGAGAAGTAGAAAATACAGAACTTGCATCGGATAAAACAGTATCTCGCTCTGATGGAGAGTTCGAACTTGATTCCCAGCTCGAATCCGAAAAAGTAAAATGAACAGGGGAGTCTACGATTCTTTGTACAACACTTGCAAGACCAAAATAATCGTAGAAAGGAGAATAAGATTTATCCTGAAAGAAAAGTGAGTGGGTCGCCATTTCAAGTGAGAATTGTGAATTTGTCTGGAGATACTCATTTTATACCCTGAGAAAGTTGCTCATATTTAGTTTGCATTGATAGTTGAGTGATTGAAAAGTGCTGTTCCAAAACAAGAATAAATTGTATCTGAAAAATATAAAAGCAATTTGTGAATAGCTTCTCAAATTTAATGATATTGATCAGATTCGATAGAAAAGTTGATAGTCAATGATAGCTGCCATCTGAAATTTTCGTAGTCGAAAGTACTACACTTAAGGTGAAATAAACAGTAATAATAGTTATTGGTACTCTATTTCTTGTGTTATGCAAGTATTTACTCGTAAAAGACTAAGATATAAATGTTTCAATATTTTAGAAAAGATAAACAAAACTGAATCAAGCAAATTTGATTTATGTAGTTAGTAACATTGAAGAATGAGACTGAATAATAATAATAAACACCAATTCAAGGTGGAACAATTCTAATAAATCCATCCTAGTGCACAGTCCTAAAGACTCGATGCTAAGAAACCCTGTGATAGATCCAGGAAGTATTAGCCACTATAGGGTTGCATTGTCACCTTGATCTTGTCTCCGCCATTTAGCAGCCCAATAGTTGGGAAGTAGCCACCTTTAGGAATATCAGTAGAAATTTTTCTGTACTTGTGTCCATTTTTACAGAAGAATACTTGAACAGAGGAGCCACCACCCCAGACATCTTCTTCACTACTCTCTACACCTGAATCGGAATCATCTGAATTTGATTTCTCTCCACTAAAACAACTCAACTTGTTGGATACGCCTAAGTCAAAGTTGTATTTCTTATCTAATTCGTTCGTTTTGAAACATACCCAAACTGACATGACATCACCAGCTGCGCATTTGTCTCCATATTCAGCACCGAAACCGGCCGCATGGAACATCTTACCATCGTCAGCATGATAAGCTATCGAATTTTTCTCCCAACCTGGAAAACTTAAGAAGTTGTACTTATCTATAGCCAGTCCAACTCCGATTGAGCCACTTATTTGAAGAATCTCGACTTGGAAGCAGTTGAAGTTTCTGGAAATGGGAAGATGCCATTGAACTAGGCCAATATCGTCCTGGCCACTGCTCTTGCCCATGTGTGTCAATACGTATCCATTCTCTTCAATCAAAACGTTAGTATTCACTTTCCTCCAATAACAATAAAGAGAAGGCACTATTCTGAGCTCCCCCATATCAACATCAACATCAACTTCCAAATCGTCATTGAATCTAGCTCTATGGGGTAACAGGTTAAGAATTACTTTTTCCCCTTGGCTGTGCATTCCCACCATTGGATAGAAGCCACCATTCGGGATTTTGGTATTAATAGCATCAATTAGCTCTCCATTCTTTGTAAAAAACACAGAGCAACAGCCGGGGATTGCATCCGAGTCAAAGTCAATCCCACAGCCTATGACGTCTCCTTCCTGAAATGGAGTCCCTTTCCAGTCTTTGCCATGTCCTTGTTCATGAAATAGGTTCCCATCATCCCCATGGTAACCAATGGAATTAGAATCCCAGCCTGGTTGCCTAGTAGTGCTGTATTTGGAGTGGCAGAGGCCAATGGTTATAGTCCCATCAACGCCTCTCTTGAGTACCTCAATCTCGAAATATGACCATTTGTGGAAGAGAGGATAAGACCAAACAAAACCGGCCACTGACCTCCCTGCGCCTTCGCTATAGGAGAGAGTCATTTTCTTAGAATGGAACTTCATATGTGCAGCGTTGTAGCGAGGATGTAAGCTATGAGGCTGTTTCAACGCCATTTGTTTGCTGCAAATATTAGAACTAATAATATGCGAGTTATTCACAAGTAGGAAACGAAAAGTGATCCCATTCAGTGGTCCTCAACTACTTTGGTACGCACTCTTCCCCTTGTGCTTGTGCGTCTTGTATCCCCCCACCCTAGCTCTCAACTCAGTTAATTTATATCATAGTAATAAATGTCGTATACTAATTATAAGAAAACTGGTTAAAACGGAGAGAATGGGAGTTAATTAATGGATAAAAGGTTGACATCATTAATAATTGTATGGAATAATCGAGAACAAAAATGAATGAAGTGAGATTTTATGAAGATTTACACATCAGGCTCTTGATTCTCAGCCAGGAGATTCTCCCTATTCTCGTAGGTCCAGAACCCGTCAAGGTCTATCAATATGTTAACAATGATCTCCCCTTGACCACTTCTGATTAGGTCTTGCAGTGTTATTTGCCACGGGTGGAGAGGCTTCACCATATCGAATATCTCATTCTGTACATCTTCAAACTTCACGTGCTCATGACCGCACTCACTCAACATCGACTGGATGCCTCGAAAGAAATAATTAAGACTCATCAAGTGCAAGTACCCGTCTTTATTGATATCGAGGATTCGGAAAAAGTACTGAAGCGCTTGGGTCTCTTTCCTGTTCTCCATCGCCAAGACGAAGTCGAGATAAGCTTTATAGTCCATCTCGCCTTCATAGGTGAGACATTCTTGGAACAGCTGCTGCAAGAAAACCTGTGTCAGAGTGCCTTTACCATAATGGGACAGTTCCCCTATGTCTAGCATTCCATTGTGGTCCCTGTCCAGAGCAAGATATTGCCCGTACACGCGGAGAGCTGATGTAGCCGAGAACCAGTTTGAATATTGCAACTCTTTGGGGAGATCTTCGTCCCTCAACTCGAGCAACTCATCCAGAAATGAAGACGCGAGTATGTCCTGAATCTTTATTCGACCACTGTGCATTGGATCGAGGAAGAAGAAGAATTTCCTGACTGCAGTGCATACATAGAAAGAGTAAAAGCTCTTCTCTAAGCATTTGAGTTGATGGAGTGTGGGGATCAGCTCAAGAATATAATTCTCCAAATCAGTCTCTCGTAAATATCCCTGCCCCTGTACATCATAGATGCTCAACCCTATGCGAGTTTGGTTCAACCATACTTTGCGCATTGTATAAGTGAAGAAGTTAGCAACAGAAATTCGTCCATAAGGATCTCCGGAGTAGAGTTTAGCAAAGACTGATGGTTTAAAAAAAGGCTTACATTTGTGAGACAACTGTCTACCCACAAACACAAATTCATCATAATTGAGCATCTGTTCGCTCAATTCTATCTTCGAATAGGAATCTTGTGAACAAGATTTGCTTCGTTTTTCCAGGAGCTGAAGTATCTGTTGCACCTAAATGAGAGGAGTAGTATGTCATAGATCCTTTGAGGAATGTATGTATATTTAATTACACCTGTGTTACCACATTCTTACCTCTTGATTATCAGGCAATTGAGAACTTCGCTCCTTGAGAAAGCGGCTCCTTGCTTCTTCTCGCAGCTTCAATGCGAGATAGGACTCCTCTGCAGGAGGTTTGCTGTAGAACTTTGGGATGACCGAGAAAGATAGATGCGAATCAGGAAGTTTTCCCCCCTTAAGACGAGTGTAGGCTTCCTTGAGTAGCTGGTGCTCGTCTAGTGAGGCGAGATCCGGGGAGAGTTCTGAAGGGAGTCTCTTAGCATGCACACTCCCCACGTTTAATTTGTGAGATTGAATAAGTTGGCAGGGCTGTAATCCATTGGATGGTTCAGTGGAGTTCGTAGAAAACTCGTCAATCGGAGTGACCGAATCACAAAAGTTAGGATTCGAATACGCCATTTCAAGTATGCTATCGAATGATACATCGAGAAAAAAAGCAGAAAAACAGACATAACGAAAGTCCAGCTCCACGAGATAAAGTGAAAAGGTACAAATTTGCATTTAAATATATTGAACATAACAATCCATGGTGAATGTTCACTTGACACACGCGTATTACTAATTAGCTAACTTTGCTCAGGTCTCTCAATGGATACTCTAAAATGCACTCAAATAGAAAGTGTGAAAACAACAAACTGGAAACCATGGCATAATGCCGAAATTAATACCAAATAATCTACCTACATTATAAATTGATTCTACATACAAAATTGTTCATAATGGAGAGCTAGATTCGACTAATTCAATGATTAGAGTACGTAGATCACTTCTATCTCTCTAGTTTTAGGGATATTTATGACGGACAAAATATTGGCCTTAATGATTATGGAAGCAAAATTGACAACAAAATAACACTGTGACATTAGAATGCTACTTCAACAATTGAAACCATGCAGCATATTCCACTGAAATGTACTAGCATAATAGTTATACTAAATGGTTAAGTCCAGAGGGCGAGAGGATTATGAAATATTTCTTAGGGCTTTTCAATCAGAATCTCCAGCATTTTTTCGTAGTCTTTTCCACACTTTTCAAGAGCGCCGTGTACCTTTTCGTCTGGAAAACCCATCTCTTTGTATTTCAAGAAGGTTTCAATGTACGCTTTTATTTTATCGAGGTCCCCTTTTATGAACACATAGGCTGTCTCCACTAACTTTATTGGCCAATTGTTCTCCTCTCCCACATGCTGAATTGCCAATACATGATCCAGTATTTGTCTTTCATCTTTCGTATCGAAACTTTTACTAATGTTTTTCACGCAATCCAATGGGAATCCCATGTCAGCAATATTTTTAAAGAAAATTTCTTCTTCGGAAAGAGGTAAATGCTGCTGTGAAATGTTAACCTGTCTCCTGATATCCTCAGCAATGGATCCGGAAAGATCGCCAATTACAAAAAGTTCTTTCCGATTCTGGTAAAATTGAGAAGTAGGTCCGAAAAATTGGTCAAGGCAAGGAATTTCTTGATTTTCTAGCTCTGAGTGCTCAGGCGGGAGTGGAACAGGGGTATATTCAGATGGTGCGGGTTCGGCTGCAGAGCCAAAGTTCTCATTTCTTTCTACTTTGCTGGCATCAGGCAGTATCGGAATCGCATCAGTGAGATTTGTTGGCAAGTATACAGGAGATTTGAGAGCAGAGTGTCTCGGGATGGGAGTGGGATTAAGATTGTTTAAGGGATTTTTCAGTTTCCTAGGAATAGGAACTGGAGGTTTCGGGGATGGACATTCGGAATGCGCCTCAACAGTTTCCAAAGCAGAAGGAAACTCGTTTATATTCGCATATAGAGCAGAATCCGTGTGTATCTCTTCTGCGAATTGATGACCTGAAGATATTGTGCCATCTTCTTGATTTTGCCCTTCAAGTTCCGTACTTCCTTCTTGTTTCGTATCTTGGAGACAGTTGATGTGCGGAATCTCTTTTGTGCCAGGACCTTCACTAGTTATATCCTGAGGGGGCAAGAAAGGAAATATCGCTTGCAATTCTGCCATATCATTGATTGTCTTCAGTTCAGCATCCTGAAAAGGATCGGTATTATGTGAATCAAAATCTTCGATGTTAACCTGAGACGAGTTTCCATTTTGAGTAGGCACCTGAGATGGAGCAACATTTGCGCCAGCAATCAGATCTTCAATTGGAATGACCAGTTCATCACTACTCTCTTTGTTTGAACAAGGTTCGCTAGATATGACGTCCTGGAGCTGTTGTGTAGATTTGGTTAATACTTCATTTTCAAAATCAAAATCGTAACTGAAGAAGCTATCATGAAGAGGCTGAAGAGGAGACCAAGTTGGGTCTAGCCTGACAAGCTGGCTCTTGAAGGGATTCTGATTGAAACGCATTTGGATCCCATGGACGATGTAATCTGGGTTGTAGGAAAATGTGCGAGACATGATAATATCAACTCTAAATACAACTATTAGAAATTTAGAATTGACAAAAGACAAAATAATAAAACAGAAACAAATATTCCCTCTTCAGTCATCTAAATTTCGAGCGTTAAAAATGTACAGATAATATTTCATGAGTCTTTATGAAAATACAGCTAAATTTATTTAAATTATTTAGATTCTACACAAATATGTCTGTCTAAACTATCAAATGCCTGATTCTGTGACTTTTCGGTGTTGGGTGTAATCATAGTGTCTGCATTGGAATTAGAAGACTGTGAGATAAGCTGCTCAATTGAATCAGGCATCGGTAGACCTCTAGTCTCTGGAAGGAACTGGAGAAAAAGTGCACCAAGAAAAGTTGAGGCAGAAAAATATAAGAACACATAGGTACGGTCAGGAAGTGCAGCTAATACCAGTGGGACCGTAATTCCACCAACTCTCGCAAAAATCGAGCAAATACCCAAGCCCAATGTTCGAACAGAAGTTGGCATCAGCTCAAGTGTATATATATACAAAATTAGAAAAGTTCCAGAAACAGAACATTTGGCAATCAAAGCGAATATTATGAGGAGAGTTTCCAAGCTAAAGAAAGAACTAAGAACTGAACAAAACGAACTGATGGATATGACAAGAGTCATTACTCCGAGACTAAACTTTCTACCGCGGAATTCAAGCAGTAAGTAAGCCGCGAAGAAAGAAGGGAGCTCCACCACACCTCCTAAGAATACGTTGAGGTGGATACTCCCTCCTAAGAACTTGGCGCTGTACGACAGTCCATAGTATGAGCTGCAGATCACGAACCAAACGAAAGAGCAAATCCAAATTCGGGATCGGATATGCGGCTTAATGAACAATGAAACTGAATTAACTGATTTGGCAGAAGGTTCGTCGGAGCTAGATTCATTGGTCAATAAGGCACTCAGAGCTAAATATGGATATTTAGATCCGTTAATTTTCGCCATTTTATCTACAAGTGTTTTCAGCTTTGAATGTTGCTTCGAGAAAAGGAGCCAACGTGGAGATTCAGATACATAGGGATACGTTGCCAATACCATTCCAAAAAACACCAATGACACGCCAAAGTATAAAACTCGATGATTCGGAACCAAGTAAACCACACCTGGCGTCAGCATATAGCCGAAAGTCCCACAAATGCTCACCAATGTAGACATGAGAGTCCTTCTATCTGGTCCTACGAATTCCAAGAGTAACACAAAACAAACTTGATAAGTTCCCTGCATTGATAAGCCACAAAAAAAGATGCAAACTGCAAACCAATAATAATTTCCTTGGAAGACACCCACACAAAAGGATAAAATACCAGTTGCGATCACGCCAAAGAAATATGTAGACTGTCTGCCATACTTGTCAGCTGCCACTCCAAATAAATATGAACCAAACATAGCACCAACAAATGCAATCGACATAAGTAGGTTGATGCTCCATTCCTTGTCACAAATTCGATTCCAATCGGATTTTCTCAGTTCAGGAATGTTACAATACCACCCAGGGGATTCTCTCAGAAACATAACGTTGATCCCATAGAAGCTGCTGCATATATTGAATGGCAAGAGAAAGAGGAAAAGTCTCCATTGAAAGGTGCTTAATTGTCCTAAATCTTTGATGACGTCATCTAGATTTGCTTCCTTTTTATCCATCAATTAATTTGCATTTGGCATCAGGATAGTAATCTAAATAATAATTCTGCAAAGAAAGTAAATTTTACAATGTCAATTAATCTCGAAAGAGTAGTTGCCTAATGGCAGCAGTAAGTTCTGCAGAAATTAGCTAGATGGCCAATTTCGAATTTATGCATAAAAAGCACAAACGTTTCCAGTTTATGACCTAGAAACACTGAGTAGACAATTCAATTTAAAAATAAGCATAGTTGCAACTGTGCAAGTGTGCCACACTTGACCAAACTAGAAATTATGATGAACTTTTCAATGCTGCTAATTGAATACCGAAGTAGGTATATAAGGATCTACAAGGCATACAATCTCATTCACTCTTTCACTTCTTCACGATTTACCTTTGACGGAAATATCAGGTAATTACCTCTTCCCCAATTTTCTTCATTTATTAAAGGAATGAGATTATAATATTATGTAATCGAAATCTTAGCAGAATAAGATCAATTGAATTTTAATTTCCTTATAAAATATCGAAAAAATAGATACAAATACGTATATCAAAAGTATGTTATATAATTGTATAGATTACTTGAGGTCATAATGGCAAGTGATCAGTCACCCATAACCCCTGCGGCAAAAGATGGGTGGGTGGGAATAAAAAGCCGTTTTTTTACAAAACCCAAAGAAGACAACAAACATCTCTGGGACAGTGCAGCTCCTGAATTAGTGATTGAATTCTGTTGCCATCAACTCGGTTCCTTCGGAAAATTGAAAAGTAAACTTAGCAATTGTTCACCTGACTGGATTGAAGGATTTTTAGAACACGATGGACTAGTTCTGATATTCGACAGTCTCGACGCTTTCAGCAAGAAAGACCTCGGCTCCTTCATGGATGCAGTGAAGCAACTCGAATGCATCCAATGCCTGAGAGCATTGATGAATCATGGAGAATGTCTCAGACATATAATCAACTGCGAGAATACGCAGGACAGGTTTGCAGATCAAATTAGCAGATCATTAGATACAGAGAATAGTCTCCTCAAAATTCAGATTTTAGAGCTACTCAGTGCGATGTGCGTCTACTCATACGATGGCTATGAAACAACGATTAGGACCCTGGAACAAGTGCAAAAATTGAGAATTTTGCCTTACACTTTCAGTTCAATCGTGAATGAGCTCAAGCGGGAAGGGCAAATTGAGTATAGCACAACCCTGATCACATTCATCAATTGCCTAATTGTCAGTTTGGAGGACTTAGAAGAAAGAAATGAGGTAAGATAGTTTAATGAGTTTAATGAGCTAATTAACGTTCTGATTTATCGGTTTAAAATATTCCACGTTCTATAGTTGACAAAGATATCATGTAATATATTGGGGAGGGAAATTATTATGTATTAAAGTGTGTAGATCAAGTGGTTTGAAATTGAAATCTTAGGTATTCATTAACTTCATTTCATTACTACGAGCAACTCCAAAAAAGTACAATGCAGTCTAGTGATTCATTCATTTACCATTCATCAAGGCTAAAGTATAATGTCAGCAGCTGATCCTAACAAAATGAATAAGGAAATAAAATATTTTGGTAAATACGTAGGTCGTTTATTAACGCCATTTTAATCCTTTTGAGGCATTCTTTCTCTTTTTTCAAATATTCTATGTCATTCTCCAATTGAATCGTTTCATTGTGGTCTTTTTGCCTGAATTTGCTGCCAGTTTTACGATTGAGGAACTTTCTTCTCGTTTCCAAAACTTTAGCATGATATTTCTCACGTTCCGGATCTTCTAATTTGTCGATTTCAGATTTCATTAATCCTAGATATTCTGTATGTTTGAGGGCTAAAACTTTTTTCGAATCCAATGTTTCTTCCAGATTATTCCAAGTCACATAGTTGATCCCATCTTTTGTTATGCTTTCTACCGATTTAGCGATATTAGGAACTGATGTGTTCATTGTAAAATTTGATGTTATGTTACTTATTACAAAGCAGGTTTATATATATATGGGTTCAAGAATAAAATATTTATCACGAGCTCAAATTTAGCATCCTTGCTAGCAAAGATCATATAGTATTAGTTAGTGAAATTTATCATCATATTTATGGCATATGCATAAAATTGAAACCCATTACTCATGCTGAGGTAAACTCAATTATTTTATTATCCCATGCCTAGGTACGCCAAGAGTTCATTGCTCTAGGATTAGCGGATATCTTAGACAAGCTACGCCACACTGAGAATGAAAACCTACAAGCACAACTTGAATCATTCCGAGATGTGCACAACCACGATCTGGACCTATTGGACGAAGAGGTTAGTCGCCTTGAGATAGACATCGAGTCTCCGGATGAACTAGTAACACGCATAAAGAAGAAAATGATTGGTACACAGAGGATCAATCATTTCGTCCACATCCTTCAGTCTTTCCTTCTCATCGAACAATCAACCAGCAATCAAAATGACGAGAATTGGAGACAGTTAGACAATATACTAACTTCTGTCATTATTTCTGCCATTTCGAGTGATGAGTTAACAGAATTTGAAGAAAAGAGTTTGTTGAAGAAAGCACTCAAAGATTGTCTCTCTGATCTTAAGATCCAAGACCAAAATGTTGGCCAATTGGTTACGACAAATCAACCTTTGAAATGTGATTCGCACACACAAACTGATGCAATCATTAAAAAATTTAAATATGGTACAACTCAAACAGAGGTAGCGTACACGCCTCAAATTGCAACTACAGCCAATGTCCAGCCCAAGAGTGAGACAGCACAGAATCTGACGAATAAAACTGTGATACCTGAAAATTACAGTTACCCCACACCTCCTCCTGATTTGCCGGAAGTAGAAGAAGCTATTCAGAAACTAATACCACAGCCACCTCCTAACATGCCAGGTGCTGGAGTGAGTGAAGCATCTAGCAACATTCCTGTTCCGCCTCCCAGCATGCCAGGAGTGGAAGAAACGTCCAGTGGAGACAATCGCATTCCACGCCCTCCTCCAAACATGCCAGGAGTGTGTGGAGGGGAACAATCTGGAGACCCCAGAATTCCGAACCCACCGCCAAACATACCAGGAGTACAGGGAGTTGATGCTGGGAAGCTAAGCACGGGAAAGTTAGCCCCGCCAATCTCACAAAAGCCATCAATGAAGATGCGGACACTAAAATGGGACAAAATAACTGAGAAAGATATACAGAAGAAAACAGGCACGCTGTGGAATGAGCTTGATCTGTCACTGTTCATATTAGATACTAAAACAATCAAAATTGTGGAAGAACAGTATGCAGTAAAAGAAAAAATAATAACAAGTGTTGCAAAGGCGCAGGAAAAGAAGGAAAAGACA
The DNA here is from genome assembly GCA_963281255.1 of Aphrocallistes beatrix. Taxonomy (NCBI): domain Eukaryota; kingdom Metazoa; phylum Porifera; class Hexactinellida; order Sceptrulophora; family Aphrocallistidae; genus Aphrocallistes; species Aphrocallistes beatrix. Next base: position 29,475 of record OY725497.1, read on the forward strand.
TCTTTCCTTGATCAGCGCGCAAGTATGAATATAAGCATATTTCTGAAACAATTCAAGAAACAAAATCTGTCGAAAATAATAAGCGATGGAGACGAATCCAAAATTAGCCTAGAACAAATGAAAGCATTCTCTAAGCTCCTTCCAGATACGACAGTGGCTAAACAGATAAAGAGTTACAAAGGTGACATGGCCGAACTAGCGGATACCGATTCATTTTTTTATGACTTCTTCAAGTTAGAAAACTATGAAATGCGAGTACAAGTACTGACAGTCAAACTGGATTACAAAAGTGAATACGAAGAACTTAAACCAAATTTGACAAAACTGGAAAAGACTAGTAACGAAATAATTCAAAATGTCAGCCTGAAAAAGATTATGGGCATCCTTCTCTCCCTTGGTAACTTCATTAACCATGGGAGCTATGCTGGATCAGCAGCAGGTTTCAAAATATCTTCTCTCAATAAGCTCAACGACACTCGAGCAAACAAGCCCCGGATGACTTTCCTCAACTCCCTCGTGGAAATTGTAGAAGAAAAATTCCCGGACGTGCGAACTTTCGGTTCAAGCATGCCTTTGTTGGAAGGCTCTCTCCGGCTTAGTGTTGATCAACTGACCGACTCAGTGAAGGCACTCAAAACGAAAATTGATCAAACTTGTAGGAAAAGGTTGAACTGTGCTGATGATCTGAAAGAACAAATAGAGACATTTCTAAACATAGCCACTCCCCAACTAGAAGAGCTTGAAAGGCAGGGGAAAAATGTGCTAACTATTAGTGCTCAAATCTGCAACTTTTTTGCAGAAGACCCTAAACAATTCAAACTAGAAGATTTCATGAAAACGTTACATCAATTCTGCAAAGATTTTGATAAAGCCCTGACCGAAAATACGAACCGAAAGGAAACTGAAGCAAGAAAAAAGAGGATTGAAGAAAAGAAGAAGGAAGTGAAACCCAATTTTCGGGGACTTGGAGCGGCCAATACCGGAAAAGCCCAGGAAGATGGAGATATTATCGACAGACTGATGGGAGAGATTAAAAGAGGCATGACACTTAAAAATGTTACTGTTTGCCGAGAGAACAGCGTTGCACCCGATGCACTGAGTGCACCAAGTGAACGGAGGCGTAGGATATCACAACGAAGGCGTCCCTCGAACGCAGCAAGTCTTAAACACATGTCAATGACGTCACAAGATGGCCACAGTGAAATAGCAAGCGGGGCTAATGCTGACACACTAAAGTCTCCGAAATCAAGCAACACAAATCCTAGACTATCACCTCCTTCCGCTCAACCTAAAATGAATAGTGATCCTGTATCCACACCCGATGTAGAACCAAAGATTGAAGATTCCATTCCTAAAACAATACCAGAACCAAATGAAAGCACAAACGTACAACAGGAGAAAAAATCGCAGACAGATCCTCTCGAGATTTGTGTAAATTCTGAGGCTATCCCTACAGAGAAAGAGAACACTCCTAAGAAGAAATGGGGATTTAGAAAACAAAAGGCAAAAGAGAATTCAAAAGAAAATGTGAAAAAAGAAATCAAAACAGGAAAGAAGTAGATGTACAATTATGCCGAGTTAACCACTGATATGTGTCCTCATCCAGGCATAATCTGAATAATAATTAATATGGACCTACTTTTGGTGAATATTTTTGTTAACTAAATTTTACTCTTTTATCTGGAGAGACAACTGTTGTAATTTATGTGATTAATGTGATCATTATACATTAATAATGGGAGCTTTAGAGTAGGGGCAAAGTCAGCCCGAAATGATAATCCTGAGCGCAGGATTCAGAATTCAATTTCCATTATTACAAGGTATAATTTATATTGAACCAGAGAATATATAATGAATTCAGATGTTTAGAGAAGAGAAAGTTGAAGGAATAACTTCTTCAAGAAAGTATGGCTTTCCCCAACAATAATTACAATTCGAACAAAGATGCAACTGATGAAATATCTGGAGAGCAACAGCAATCCAATCGATATTTACGAACTGTTAAAAATGACGAAATGGATGCAAAATTTGGATTTGAGCGATACCGTGATCGCACTGAAAAGCAGGGATATCTCCTCAATATGCACCCAGCCGACATCTTGGACGAAGACAAGAGGTTAGTGAGTGCAGTCGACTATTATTTCATTCAAGAAGATGGGAGAAGGTTCAAAGTCACACTTCCATTCAAACCCTATTTCTACATTGGAACAAAAAAAGGAACGGAGAAGGATGTCAGTGCTTATCTCTCTCGGAAGATGTCTGGAAGAATCGCAACTATAGATGTAATCGAAAAAGAAGATTTAGATCTGCCAAATCATTTGATCGGGCTAAAAGCAAAGTTTCTAAAATTGAACTTCTATTCAGTAGATGATCTAATGAAGGCCAAACGCGACCTTATGCCTGCAGTACGGAAAAACCAGAAATTAGCTAACCCGGTATATGACGAGAATCTGTTTTCACACAATCTCTCCGTATCCGAGGAAGCTATCTCCGCCGCCCTAAAAATAACTGACCAGCGTGAGAATATAACAGATATCCGTGAGTATGATATCCCGTATCACGTTAGGGTCAGCATTGATTTGAAAATTTTCTGCGGCTTATGGTACCATGTAAAGGGGCGAGGAAGTGAGCCTCCAGAAATTAGGTTTCATGACGATCCCAATCGGCCAGAACCGATAGTGTTGGCATTTGATATTGAGACCACAAAACTGCCTCTCAAGTTTCCAGACTCAGCGACAGATTCAGTTATGATGATTTCATATATGATCGACGGGCAAGGCTACCTGATCACGAACCGAGAGATCATCTCCAAGGATGTGGAGGATTTCGAATTTACTCCAAGGCCGGAGTATCAGGGCCCATTCATAATTTTTAACGAGCTTGACGAGAAATCTCTTCTAGAGCGCTTTATTGAACATTTCAAGGACGTAAGGCCAAATATCATAGTGACATATAATGGAGACGCGTTCGATTGGCCATTTATTGACGCAAGAATGGCCCATTTCAATATAAACTTAGTAGATGAGTTAGGGTTCTCGCCAGACAACCAAAACGAGTACAAGTCTCGACATGCGATTCATATGGATGCGTACAGGTGGGTGAAGCGAGACAGTTACCTTCCTGTTGGGAGCCAGCACCTGAAGGCGGCAACTCGCGCGAAGCTGCGCTACAATCCAGTCGAGATAGACCCAGAGGACATGTGTAGGATGGCGAGCGAGGATCCACAAGGCCTTTCTAACTACTCGGTTTCTGATGCAGTCGCTACATACTACCTATACATGAAATATGTGCATCCCTTTATTTTCGCCTTATCAACGATAATCCCTCTGGAACCTGACGAGGTGCTGCGGAAAGGATCTGGAACTCTGTGCGAGTCTCTGCTGATGGTTAAGGCATTTGAAGCAAACATAATATTTCCAAACAAGCAAGAAGCAATTCTGAACAAACTAACCAATGACGGGCATATGCTTGACTCTGAGACATATGTTGGGGGGCATGTAGAGGCGATCGAGGCCGGCGTTTTCCGAGCTGACATCCCTTTCCGCTTCAAAATTGTCCCAGACGCATGTCAACTGCTTATTGATGGAATAGAGGATACGATGAGACACACTATCGTAAAGGAGGAAGGTGTTCCAATGGAAAAAGTGTTGAACTTTGAAGAGGCGTGTGAGGAGATTCGTTGCAAGTTGGAAGATCTGAGGGATAATCCAATTCGACATGAAAAGACGCTGATCTACCACCTTGACGTGGGAGCCATGTATCCTAATATTATCCTAACCAATCGGCTCCAGCCGTCTGCTATAGTCGATGAAGCTACCTGCGCAGCTTGTAGTTTCAATCGGCCTTCTTCGCGCTGTCAGCGGGAGATGGACTGGATGTGGAGAGGAGAGTATATGCCAGCCACGAGGAGTGAGATTCAGAACATTAGACAGCAATTAGAGGCAGAATTCATGTCATTGGTACCTGGAGAACCGCCCAAGCCATTCCATAGTTTCTCCAAAGAGGAACAAGCGAATCTAGAGAAGAAGAGACTTCAGGATTACTGTAGAAAAGCTTACAGAAAGATTCGTATTACAAGAGAGGAAGAGATATCAACGACAGTTTGTATGAGAGAAAATTCTTTCTATGTAGATACAGTACGAGCGTTCAGAGATAGGAGATACGAGTTCAAAGGTCAGTTGAAATTGTGGAAGAAAAAACTTGATGCAGCAAAGGCATCTGTCGATCCAAATGAAGTGAAAAGGTGTAATGGAATGGTCATCCTCTATGATTCCCTACAGCTAGCACACAAATGCATTCTCAATTCATTCTATGGTTACGTGATGCGCAAAGCTGCCAGATGGTACTCCATGGAAATGGCTGGTATTGTCTGCTACACAGGCGCCAAAATTATCACAAAAGCTCGTGAAATCGTTGAGCAAATCGGTCGCCCACTCGAACTTGACACGGATGGGATTTGGTGTATCTTACCTGTAAGCTTTCCGGAGAATGTAACCATCAACACAACTCATGAAAAGAAATCTAAACTAACAATCTCCTACCCTGGCGCTATGCTGAATATCATGGTACAAGAAAGCTTCACGAATGACCAGTACCAAATCCTTCAGGATGACGAGAACCTTACCTATGATATAAGGGTTGAAAATTCGATATTTTTCGAGGTCGATGGTCCTTATTTAGCTATGGTGCTACCAGCTGCAAAGGAAGAGGGCAAAAAACTTAAAAAAAGGTATGCCGTGTTTAATTTTGATGGTTCTCTTGCGGAATTGAAAGGATTTGAAGTGAAACGCAGAGGAGAGTTACAAATAATAAAAATATTTCAGTCAGAAGTATTCGACAACTTTCTCAAAGGAGAAACATTGGAAGAGTGCTTCGCTGAAGTTGCCAAAGTGGCAGACTATTGGTTAGATATATTATATAAAAAAGCTGAAAATATGGCAGATGAAGAACTGTTCGAATTGATCGCTGAGAATAGGAGCATGTCACGGAAGCTAGAAGATTATGGCGAACAGAAGTCTACATCCATCAGCACTGCTAAGCGCCTAGCGGAATTTTTGGGTGATCAGATGGTGAAGGATAAGGGACTGGCCTGCAGGTTCATTATCGCGAAAAAGCCAGAGGGGGCTCCTGTCACAGAGAGAGCAATTCCACTCGCTATTTTCCATTCAGAGACTAGCGTCAAAAAGCACTACTTAAGGAAGTGGTTGAAAGATTCTTGTCTTAACAATTTTGACATTCGCTTGCTTCTGGACTGGGATTATTACATAGAGCGGCTGAGTAGTACCATTCAGAAAATAATAACGATCCCTGCAGCACTCCAAGGTGTGAACAACCCAGTCCCCCGTGTTCAACATCCTGATTGGTTGCACAAGAGGCTGTTAGAAAAAAATGATGTTTTCAAACAAAAGCGCCTTTCTGACATATTTTGCCAAGTGAGTAGAGTGCAACACATAGAGAACGTAAATAAACAAAATGAGAATTCGATCAGCCGTAAAAGGAAGGCGTCGGAAATGGATATAGAAGAAATAGGAAGCAGAAGGAGAAAGGATAAGATGGGGAAGTTTTCTAAATTGAAGCAGAATATTGCTAGTGGCCAAACAACTCGGGTGGACTGGAAAATAAAGTTAGGAGATCCACCCTCTATGGGCAGCAGTAAGGAAGAAATGGAAGAGTGGGTGGATTATCATAAGAAAAAGTGGTTGATTCAAAGGAAGAACAGGAAGATCGCAACAATGCAAAGTACAAATCAAAACGTAACTGCAGCAACTACCAAAACAAATAAACAAGAGAATCCCAGAAACCTAACAGGCTTCTTAAAGAAACAAGCGGCCTCACTAGGAGAAGACCTCTGGGAGGTGATCGAGATTTGTGATGGCTTCAGTCCTGGTCGTTTCAATCTGTGGGTACTACTCGGCGGAGACTTACACAGTATCAAACTGGTAGTTCCCAGGATTTTCTACATCAACTGTAAAGCTCCTGAAGACTTCGAGCTGGAGGGGAGCGTCTGTAGAAAAGTAAACAAGCACTTGCCACGCTCTTGTCCAGCGAAATATCTCTACGAGTTTCGAATTCCAGAAATTCAATTCATTGAACAAATCAACACATGGACGATGCAACTATCTGGGCCAAATGTCGAAGGGATTTACGAGACACAGGTCCCGCTGATGCTGCGAATCATCAAAGAGTTAGGTTGTGTGTGCGGAGTGAATTCTGACTTCTCAAGAAAAGTGATCAGAGGAGAGATTGATTTGTTCCAATTAGATCATCTGAGTATCAGACGTGAAGCAGAGTCAAGTTATTTACGGAAAGAAACAAAATTAATCTACCTATACCAGAGTGGGAAAGAGACGAGAGGCATATTCGGGGTATTCATTACAGCGACTGGGAAGTGTCAAACGTATCTAGTGGATACAATTCGGAAGAACCATCTCTCCAACTTGTCAAGTGTGTACGAGAAGGAATGGATTTCTGTGACTAGTGCTGCACAAGTTAACCCGCTCCCACAGAAGGAATATTCCTTTGAAAGTCGTGTTGATACTGAAGTTAAACAAACTTTCAAGTTCATAGAACGATTACTGGCGGATTACAAACGTGAAAAACGAGGTCCAACAATAGTCTTACTTCAAACCAGCTTACCACGTGGAGAACTGTGCAGATCCATCCCATCACTCAGAGACTTCCCCCTCGTACAGCTGGTGTTCAGCGAGGGGGACAACAACTATCCAGCTCTCGACTGGCAGCGATCCGCTGCGAAAACGATGATCTCTTCTTTCCTAGTCTCTCTGCATAGTTTCGAGCTCCAAAAACAACTCTCAAGATATGGAGGCATACCAATCGGAAACATTTCACAAGATGTACTCGGTTTTATTGTGGATATATATTTTTCTCGGAACCTTACAAGTCATAACCATCTTCTCTGGGTGTCCAAGTCTCCAGATCCTGATCTGGGAGGGAAGCAACAGACCGACTTCCGATTCCTTTCCAATGCTTACGAAATGAAACAGGTGGAGATTAACAACCAAGGTTCTTATGCAACTGTTTGTATAGAATACGCAATCCACACCCTCGCACTGGTCGCCGTTCTCCAGTCGGCCCATATTAATGACTTCGAGGGGGGCGCGGTCTCTTCCATTAGTTTCGACTTCATACCCCAAGCCTCGCTGGAAGAAATGCTGGAGAGCGGGGTGAGTTCTAGCAACATTCTCTCTGCTTTCGACGAGGCAGCTCTCTGCTCTCCCACCTTTAAAATATTGAGGTCTATGGTGTGGAATTGGGTCCGAGACATTCATAAAGGGAACGAGATGGCGGACATCTTACAACAGCATTTTTACCGATGGTTAAAGTCGCCTTCATCCTTACTCTATGAGCCTGGACTCTGTCGAATGATTCACAAGCTGATGAAGAAAATATTCATGCAATTCATTGCAGAGTTCAAAAGGTTAGGAGCAACCATTGTGTACGCTTCTTTCAACAAGATAGTGATCTGCACGCGTAAGAAGAAGGTAGAAGACGCTCTCTCCTATGCAGAGTTTGTACTGAGCAGCATACACAACAAAGACCTGTTTCACTATGTGGGGCTTGAGCAGGTGCAGGCGTGGGAGTACCTTATGTGGATGGACACTTCGAACTACGGGGGGGTACTGGTAGAAACGAGTGGGAGTGAGATAGTATCGGAGGAAAGGAAACTAGACATGAAGTGGAACGTTAGGGAGTTCCTCGCGACGGAGCCAGAGTACGAACAGATGTTCAGCAGACTGCTAGAGGAACATATCACGGAAGTTTACTCTCACGCGCATGAGGAATACAATTTAGCCAAAGAAGGGGAAACTCCGATTTTGAGGAGAACTTCTACTCAGCAGCCTTCTGCCATTGGGATGAGTGTTCTCAATTTCACGATTCAGCGAGTAGAAAGTGTGGTCACGCAGCAGATGTATAAAATTGTTTATGACGTCATGCAGAGCCAAGATTATACCGAGTCTCAGGGGAAATCAGATCTGCTCAATTTCGTCAAGACTATTTGCAACATTTTGGCTCTGGATTCCAACCTAGAAGCCCAGGTGACCAAGATCAAACGCGATCTTTTGAAGTTATTGAATGTGGGCGAATACTCGAAACAAGCCATGTTCGAGAATCCTTGCCACTCGTACATCCTGCCTCAAGTAATCTGTCAGTACTGCGATTACGCGAGAGATCTCGACGTTCTGAGAGATATGCATAATGTTTTTGAAGAGAAGAGAGGATGGCTAATTTGGAAATGTCAGTGTGGACAAGCATACGACAGAGATTTGATTGAATCCGAGTTAGTCGAGATAGTACAGAATCTCTCACGCACCTATCTACTCCAAGATTTGGTCTGTCTCAAATGCAACCAGGTTAAAGCCGACCATATGTCACAGTTCTGTCCTTGTGCCGGCCGCTACTCTCGAACCCTTTCGAATGACAAACTTTATGCTCAATTCGACGTGTTCGGGAACATAGCCAACGCATCCGGACTGACTTACTTGAGTGAAGTAGTGAATTGGCTGAAAGTTAGGAGCAAGAAATCTTGAAACAACGACCGTATAGGTTTGTCCTATTACTAGTTGTCAATTTAGAATTTACTGTAATGTTTGTTTTCTTCAATTATCACTTTGTATGTACAATACATTTAAGATCTACGAATATTGTTTGTCCTTCATTCTCAAAACTTACTTAGCGATTTCCTGATTGTAATATTTGGATGTAATACAAGTTCAAAAATATTTTGCAAAGGTAGTCATGTAATGTCTGTATAAACAATCTGCATGATAAATGAGCAAGCAATTAGTGGTCTCCAAGCAATAATCTTGGAATAATTTGTCGGGTTTCAACCAATAATAATGATTGAATAAATGACCTCCAGCCTGCAATAATGTTCGAAAAGCTTACTACAGGGGCATTCAATAAATACTAATCACACCCCACCAAAACAAAAAATAATTGTGTAAATTGGATGATTTTTACTAAGAATGTTCAAAGTAATCTCCTTTATACTTTACAACAGAATTTAGCCTTTTAATCCAATTTTCAAACGTCATCCTATACTCATCCTTGGGTATGACTTCGAGGTATTGGAAAATTGCCCGACCAAGGCTGAGCCGATCTTCAAATTCGCGTCCAGAGAGGTGATCTTTGAGTTTTCTGAACAGCCAGAAGTCACATGGGGCTATATCAGGGGAGTAAGGTGGGTGCAGGACTTCGTGCATACCCATATCTTTAATTTTTTGCTTGACAGCCAAAGTTTTATGTGGTCTGGCATTATCATGCAAAATTTTGAGACCACGTGTTCCAGTCTTTGGACGACGCTTAAGGTACGATTTCTCAACTTCAGGTAACACAACATCAGCGTAGAATTGTCCAGTAAGTGTTTGGCCTTTGGGAACAGGGATCTGGGCTACAGGCCCTAGCCCATCGAAAAATATGCAGTATAAGACCTTCGGGGCACGAAAGTCGGACACACAAACAGCTGGGGGTACCTCTCCTTTTTTCAGCCATACCCTGCCATCTTGTTTTCTGATCGGTGGCTTGAATTGTATCCAAGTTTCATCCCCTGTTACTATCTCTAATAAACGTCTTGGGTCACACCATTCATAGATTGTGAGGTTTTCCTTGGCCATTTCGAGTCTAGCGGCCTTTTGTGGAGAAGTCAGGCAATGCGGTACCCATCGCACTTGGACCTTCCTCAGTTCCAACTCCGACTTCAGAATCGTGTGTGCACTTCCCGTTGAAATGCCAACATTGTTAGCTACGTCCTCAACCGAAGAATGGGGGAAAGAGTCGACGTATTCCTTTACCTCATTCAATTTGTCACTGTTGGTCGCCGGTTTTGGTGCTCCAGGACGAGGGGCGTCTTGGACAGAGGCCCTGCCTTCCCTGAACAGGTTTACCCATCTTCTGACAGTTGAATATGATAGAGAATCTTCTCCACATATCATTGCCAGCTCCTCATAAATAGACTTTGGAGGGATTTCGAGGATAGTGCGAAATTTGACATACGTCCGTTGCTCAATTTCAGAGTAATTAGGACAAGAAGCCATGCAAAATATGATAGTCCAAAATGTAGATATCTAAAATCACTGAAACTCGAGAAATAATGGAGTAATCAACTCCCTCTAAGTTTTGTTATAGAGTTAAAATATGGTTGTATATAATTGCATTGAGTTGACTGGGTTTGTAATACTCTTTCATTGAAATATATTTCGTGATTAGTATTTATTGAATGCCCCTGTACATAGTCTCCATGCAAATTCACAAATGAACTAACTCCATGCAAGGAACTAAAGGGAGATAATAGTTACAATTGCTAACTATTTCAGAAGAATATAAGGCAGCCCTTATGTTTACTCTTGTCCACTACAATTACTCGACCCCTCAAGTCCAGAGCTAGCCCAGTAGGAGAAGAGAGAAGGTTAGAGCTCTTGCTTCCGAGCTGATGAATCTGTTTCCCATTCGAGTCGAAAATGTAGACACAGTTCCTTTTAAAGTCACTCAGGTATATGTTCCTTTCCATATCGATGCAGAGGCAGTAAGGGTCTTCAGTCTGCTTGCCAATGCCGTTAGAAATCAGAGACCTCAATATCTGGTGCTCGAAGTTAAACACATGGATACTGGGATTCGATTCGTCCAACACGAAAATCTCTTCGCTTGTCAACTTAATATCAATTGGGCACTCTAACCCCGTAGAGCCGAAAATACAGTCGAAATTCGAGTCTTGATCGAATACTTGGACCCTCGAATTTCCCCGCTCACAAACATAGAGGTAATTATTTCTCTTGTTGATGGACAGTCCTGTCGGGCCTTCTAGTTCTCCTTTTCTACGCCCCCTCTCGCCAATCTTGCCGATATACTGCCCTGTGAGTATTGTGTACTTCTGTATGTGGTGTCCAGCAAACTGAGATACATATATCGTATCGTCGCGAATAGCCAAGCCATCTGGAGTCTCCATCCTAACTGCGGAAGATCCCAGAGTTGAGACGTATTCTCCGTTTCTATCAAAGCGCTGCACTCGATTGTTTCTCTTCTCAGAAACGAACAAATGTCCGGATCTACTGTCCACACAAATCACTCGCGGCGAGTCCAGTTCTCCGTCATTCGGGCCAACACGACACCTCCTTATGGAGGGGTGCCCCTTGTCTCGGTACTCCACTTTAGGAGCGAGAGTGAATGAGTCCAACAACTGCACTTTACCTAAGTTTGGCACTTGTGCTAGGATAGATTCGTCCCAATCGAAATGAATGGATGTGGAGAGTAGCTGTTGCTCCAGCTCCCGGATCTTACTCTCAATGTTCTGCATGAATTCCATCTGCATAGTTCTCAGCTCTGGATAGTTCAGATTCGATTTATTCTGATTCCGCATGTCTTCCAGCTCCATTTTCCTTCCCTGACACTCGCCCGCCTGAGTCCGATAGTATACTGCCGCCGCTTCTAACTCGGTGAGGAGGTCAGCCTCTCTCGCTCTCAAACCAGCTATCAATTCTGTAAACTTAGCTCGGATTTCAGTCTTCGCTTTCTCAATCATTTCTTCGAACCTTCTTTCTTCGTAAGTTCGATCTGGTCCCCCTTCAGGTACAGCTGTTGCCATAAGGGAAGCTTCAAATACAAAGTATGGCTAATTCAAGGGCAAAAGTACAAATTATTTGCATCAAGAGTCAAATAATAAAATAATCTACAACATTTTAAATTAATATTTGCGATTTAAGCAAGAATGGCTCTTAACTGATTCTACAGTTCTTTAGCTTGACTTTGAATAAATCCTTAGCGAAGGCATACAATTGGACATCTAAGTAGTTCTTCTCTTTGACAATATTTGTGTCTGCTTCGCTGACAGTTCCCATGTAGTCCATCTCATTCACGTTCTTCTTCCCTATCGATTGTGGGAGCTCAACAAACTGAGGGATGATGTCCGGGAGCAGCCTTTGGAAGAGTTGGACTGAAATAAGAAACTCCTCAGTGATACCAACAGCAACATATGCCAGCATATTTTGTTTGGCCGTTTTCAAAGCTAACTTGTGCTGTTCATTTTTGGAAACACAAATATCAGAATGTCCACAGAAATACTGAGTCATGAGATTCGCCTCACAGCCAAAATATCCGTTCTGAAAGCACTCGGAAAGAGGTGCTTTTCTCTGCGCTTCTGGCATCTTGAACTTTTTCATAAAGTGATAGTAATAGTAAGCTGAAATGGCTCGCTCCACTGGCTCACGCACCATGGTGATATACTCGTAGCGCATGCCTAGAAGACTCAGGCCTGGAAACTCGGCATAGTAGAAGTGCTGGATGTAAATTCCGCGCGGGGAGTAGCTCTCCATCCCTTTTCCGCCATGAAGGATCTTCGCACGCCTTAACAGAGCCTTGCTACGATCTTCTACCTCATTCTTCATCTCGTCAGTCCACTGAGCCGCTCCTTCAATAAAAATGTCCGTCTCCATATCCACGTGAGCGGACAGAGAACGGAAGAACTCTTGGAGTGTGGTGCTGCCAGATTTGGGGATTCTGTTGAAAAAGAGGATGTAAGGATGGCGTGGGGTGCAGTCTACACTCGTGGGGAGTTTGTGTTTCTCGTCTCCTATCTTTTTCAGTTCCTCCTCTAGAGAAGGAGGCAGCGTTAGCCAAGCAACTGTCATTATAATGGAGACAGTGATCATGATGCAAAGGTTCCTGCGTCTTGTGAAGAGGGTGAGGAATTGTCGACACCTGCGCGGAAGTAACTTCATGCTAATGGGAGAAACAAGGTAAACGAATTATATTTGAAGCATCACTTGTTAGAAATTAGTATACTGATGATTTAATCCCGCATGTAAGAATATTAATCTATTGAGTTTAATCGTTTGTTTGTATGTAAAAGAGTCTCCAATTTCATCAACTCAGCTCGAATCTCGGAAGCAAACTTGGGGTTCTCCCTCTCCAGCCCAAGCAGCGACGCGTGGAAATGATCCAGGGAGAGAGTTAACACTTCTGGAAACAGCAACGCGACATAATTGAGAGTAGTAAATACTTTTCCATGACAAGAGGAGAGGTTCACTTCAACAAATTTCTTGATACACTCAACTATCCTCTGTTTGTGATAGCTAGCTTCATCACCTGTCAAACTACTGACACTTGTCACTATCTTTTTGATGACAGACTGGGACAGTTCTCTGATCCTGGGAGGTTCTTTGTTGACAGGACATACGTTACAGGCCAGCAGACAACCGAGCATCGGGAACAACAGATGCTCGCTAGCGCTAGCAGCCAAGTTGTCATTGGATGACGTCACGACTGTTTGTAGGAAGAAGAGGGTGGGAGTGAGAGAGGAAGGCTGTTGAGGCAGTTTGAGGAAGAGTTCTCTAATGACAGATAGCAAGTAGAGTCTCTTCTCCGAATCTCCACTGACTCCATTCCGAATATCTTCACACGCGTCAAACAGTGACAAGAACGGGTTGGGTCTCTGGATGAAGATAGGACAGCTCTGTCCGTCTCCAGCAGCGTATTGAGAGAACCTGGGGAAGTACTGGGAGAGAAGCTGGCGGATTTTTCTCTTAATGAACGGGTCTGATTCGGGACGGAGGCGGCAGAGGCTGGACAGGAAGGAACAGATGTGTCTCCGGACACATTCGAGGTGAGAAGGATGTGGAGGCTTGGCCAGGGAGTGGGAGGGGAGGAACAGGTACTCGATGAGACGCGGCAGGATGCAGTGGGGCTGAGTGCGGGAGTAGATGAGTGAGGATCCGTGACGAACTAAGCTAGACGCTATATCGTAAATGTCAAACATACATTCCTTTGTGCTGTTTTGATCGCAGAGGAGAGGTTCTATCCATTGGAGAAAGTCTGAGAAGTAAAACTGGGACCGTGAGATGTTCTCCTCGGTGGGTGGGAGTGTCGTCAAGTGTTGCAGGAGAGAGTCCAGCACTTGCACCACCTCACCAAGACTACTGGCCTGACGCGTGTCAATCATCTGCAGAGGAGGGAGCACACTCAGCTCTCTGGTGAAAGAGACTACGTAGGGCTCAAACTGAGGGTACCTGGAGGCTTGGATTATGTACAGTACCCAGGCTTTGATGACCAGCTGACTTACAACCTGGTTCTGCGAAATGTAACGCATGCCTACTTCGTCACACAACAGTGTTCTGACGAAGTTTGAGCCAGTAGGACAGGCGAGGGTGTCAGAGAACAATACCTGCTTCGCCACCTCGCTAACACTGAGGCGGAGCTCGCACTCAGAGATCAAGGACAGTAAGACGAGGTTCCCGATCAGAGACCCCAGTTCCTGGCTTTCCGAGTATGGCAGTGGTTCCTGCTTCCAGGCCGGGTAGCCATACTCCCAGAGGAAGGAGCAGATGTCCCTGCATGCTGGGCGAGCGAGGGTATTCTCTGAGACGAGAACGTGAGCTCCTGAGACCAGTTGGTTTAAGCTGACCACGATCTGTCTCGCGTGCTCTCCGTGGAAAGCTGAGTAATAAGCGCAATACAGCTCTCTCAATGTCACAGACACAGCTCCTATCTGCTCGAGACAGCAGCTCATGTCGGGAATTTGTCGCCAGAAGAGACTGCAGACCTCCCACTCCTTCTTGGCACAGCTCTTATCGAACATGGCCGCATGGTGGTACTCGCCTAGAGTCGGGAGGAGACGGGAGAGGTAGATGCTAGCACTCACCTTTCTCTCAATGAACACGTGCAGCAGTCCGCACAGGCACTCCCACACCAGCTGTTTGTTGCGCGAGTTCTGCTTAGACGCGTGCGAGAGGAGCTTGATCAGGATCTCACTCGTCTTGTCGATAACGTCATTGACATCAGTCTTATAGCTGAGCACAAACGCCAGCAGATAGAGGTTAAGGAGAGCACGCGAAGAGCTGTTTTGCAGCCTCCGTGTGGAGAGTTTCGAGTAGAACCTACCCTTGTAAGGCTGCCAGCACTCGGATGGGGGCAACTCCGTCAAGCTGAACTGGAGAGAGAGAAAACGCAGAAATATTTCGAATGGTGAGAGGAGTAGCGGAGTCTGGACATCTTGGGGTGTGTTGATGATGTCATAACGTAGATCCGATACATTCTTGATGGAAACGTCCTCCTGGCCTGATTCTCCCAACTTCTTGCTGATTCCCTCCCACAGCAGCATCGCACTCTCCATGGACGGCCCCCACACCTCGCTCAACCGAATCAGCGTCCAGAGAGAGAAGAGCAGTGGGGAGTGAGATGTGGTAGCAGAGTGTGCTACCAGAGAGGAGATAGCCTCTCTGCACAGGTGCCAACACCTGTTAGTGCATAACCAGGGGGGTAACATCCTGGCGAGACCTAGGAGTATCCACCAGAAGAACTGGAATCGTGAGGAAGTAGAGGAGAGGGGGGCAGATGAAGGGGCCTCTGGAGAGGTGAAGGAGAGGAGAAAGGGCAGAAAAGAGATCCAGAATCCCGAGGACTCAGGTGCAAGCATTCTCTCAGTGAGGGCGGCGGACAGGCTCCACAGCTCCAGGAGGGAGCAGCAGGGGAAGAGTGAGAAATTGAGGCGGAGAAGATCTGAGTGGGAGAGGAAGATGGCGACAGAAGCTTCTAACAGCTCCGACCATAGAGAGTGAATGTGCTGGAGAGCTCGAGACCGCAGCTCTGGAACGAGCGAGGCCAGCAGGTAGGAAGCTAGCAGGAGGTGTGTCTTGGTGTCTGTGAGGAGGCGTGAGAGAGGACTGGTGTCTAGAGGGGTGTGGGAGAGGGGGCGAGAAGAACTTAGGAGGTTGCAGGATCTGTATATCTCTGTGATACTCCCACACAAGAGAGAGACCGCCTCCAGCTGTGAGAACACGGACTCAGACAGCAGCTGTACATCTGATCCTCTCTCTGAGTGTTCTAAGCGAGATGCGAGCGAGTGGGAGAGGTAGCACAGGAAGTAGTGACAGTGCGACAAGTGATCGGGTGTGAGGAAGTTTAGCTGCTGTCGGGATAGCATCAGGTGCTGTTTGAGGAGATTGAAGAGGTGTGGGTGATGAGATGTGAGTGCTGATGATGTAACGAATGTGAAAGAGAACAGCTCTGTGGTGTTCTGAGTGAAATCGGATGCATAGAGGGCGTGGTAGGGCGTGCCAGTGTTTGGAGAGGACAAGAAAGGAAGGAGAGCCTGTCTGGTGAGGCAGAATGCCTCACCCTGATTCAGCTCCATCCCAGCTCCGTACCACTTCTCCGCTAGCATCTAGGAACACTGTAACTACTACGAGCACTGAACTTCATTCTCACAAATAGCTCTGCCTACAAATTTATTATAAAATATCACTAGCTAGTCACTTCAATCAAAATGATACTGGTACTTCTCAATCATTATCGCCTGCAGTTTCTTCTGTCGCTCTATCGCAGCTGGGTGTGTCGGGTCAGAAGTATCCGAATCATCCCCCAGCAGTGCGGCGATCTGTCTCTGTCTAAGGAACAGCTCGATTCCACCCTCAGCGAATCCCCGCCCCAACCCAGCTGCAATTCTGTCCGCTTCGAACTCGTAGTGATGTCTCAGTTTCGACATTTCAAACAGGAAGAAGAGCATCCATGCTACGAAGATGAAAAGGTTCGTACGGGTGGGGTTGAAATCGAACTTGGTGCAGAAGAAGGGAGTGACGAACTTGAAAGCGACCCACAGCATGAACAAGAACAGCGGAGGAACTGTGCCTGTGTACAGTATGTGTTTGGATTTTATGTGAGCAAGTTCGTGAGCTATGCGGAAATTGATCTGACTCCCGGACGGAACCAAACATTTAGCGAGGCGTTGTCCAAAATCTGAGTCCCAATCTACAACGGTGCCACTCTTAACGACCTCAGTCTTCACAGCGTCCTCGATTCCCGCCCAGAGGAACTGGCGAGGCAGGCCTATGTATGCTCCGAACGGTAAGGAGGGAGATCCGAAGGTGATGCTCGACATGCCATGAGTTATGAACACTTTGAGATTCTCAGATTTTTTCGGGATGACCCCCATCAAATGCGCGACTTTTTTCACATGCGTTACGAGTTCTGTAGGTGCTTTCTCGTTCTTTTTCTCGTATAAAATCTTGAGAATCTGCGGGAAGACTAACGGTACCGAGTAGATTCCGACAGCGACCAATGAATAGATTCCCAACGATCTTGAGTTGAATCCGATCTTCATCAGGCTGTAGCTAATATGAGCTTATAGACAGTCCATCATTATACTATGTACTTACTTATTGCTCATATTATGCATAAAATCATACAAGTTATTGAAAATGTTAGATACGGAATAGCTTCACTGCTCGCTCAAGATCTCGTCCACAAAGGGAGAGTCGTCCTCTTCTGCAGTTTCTACGCTCCCTATTCCCTCGTCCAGGCGGACACAGGTGTTCGTCTCGTGGTCGTAGAAGGCTATCAACTCTCTCCTGTCTGCTGAGAGGGTCATGCACTCCTCCACAGGCTCGCACATCAGAGAGTTCTTGTTGAAGAAGTTCCTCATCCCCATATACTTGAGCACGCAGTTGGAAGGCCTGCATTCCCTCTCAGGGTCTAGATCCACTGATTCGCACTCTGCGAAGTTTGGGAGAATCGTGTCAAATGAGATACGGACGTGTTCTTTGTGAACCTTCCCCTGCTCTCTCACAGCAAAAATACAAACCCCTTTCCTATTCATCACGTACATGCTGTGGAACATAAACTCGAAATTCTTGGAGGATTCCTGGCTGCCTATCGGCTGTAGGATGCCGGTCTTCGCGGGTAGTCTCATGCCCTCGCACTCCTCGTCATCTTGCATCACGTGCAGACAACACTTCTCATTCACTATTTCCGTTCTCACCGGCCTGTGTCCCTCATTCAACAATTCTATGTAGAACACAAGAACGGTCGAGAGGGTACCTACGTATGTGTATCCGAAGTCATCCACCCGAATACTGCTCGATGAAGCGAGGACAGAGAGGCGAACTGTCAAGAAAGACAGAGCTAAGATTGTGCGGAATAGCAAGGGTAACATAACAAAATCTGACTTATTATAAGCATATTAATTTTATAGCGAATTTGTTCCATTAATAATTAGCATTGTTCACTCAACCATTGGAATTCATTTTCTAACCGAGTTTGCAATATGCGTTTTCATTCCATTATACACATTTTAAAATATTAACCTTGTTCAGATATACAAAATAAATTAACCCAATAATTAAAGCTGCCACCTCTGGACTGGCGTTAAGAATTGAAAATCCAAGTTTCTAATATGCTTCAAGTTAGCGTTGAAGCGAGAAATCAATGACGTGTGCGAAGAGAATCAATTCTGATTGGAACCTTGGGGAGCTTCCTCGGGGGCACCTTTGGACAGGCGGTCTTGGAATTTCTCTCTCTAGGAGGGGCCATTGGGGGTACGACAAGCTTCACGTAGCTTTGGAAGGCGGGGTGAGTCGTCATGCTAGTGCGGTGGCTCGGCGAGGGCGGATTCTGGGAGGTCTTGTCCCTCGGAGGAGGGACGGGGTCACTATCTCCATCAATATCACATTCGAACGAATCTCTCAGTCGGAAAGGGACAGGAGGGACGTCCTCCTCCTCGCTAGAGGAGGGGCTAGAAAAGTTCTGCGGTCGGGAGTCAATACTAGTATCTAGGCTTGAGGAGGAAATGCATCCGCTGTCAGTGTCCAGCTTCCCATCGCTACTGGCGCTGAACTCGTACGGTAACTCTCTGTCAATGTTTCGGATGTGTAGAGTTTTGCTGTTATCTCTGTCCCTCTGCCTGGGAATGGTGAGAATGAGCGGGTCCACCGTATCGAGGTAGGAGTAAGAGCCGACAGGTACTCCGTTGTAAGGTAGCGGCATCGACACGGTGTCCTCAACCGCATTGGCCGGGGGGTAGGCTGGCACTACGCCTCGACTTATGGAACTGGTGCGAAGGAAATCGTGGTCAGCTGGTGTCAGTTCTGGCGGTTTCTCGAACACTTGTAGCCCTTTTCCGCCGCGGAGCACCTCTATCGCCTGGTCGATAGCAGTCACCCACGCCATGCGAATGCGCATGTCGTCTGCGCGGATGCTGAACTTCCTGTGCGAGGACGCACATACGATTGAGAATCGGAAGTGGCCGCGACTGTCCTCGTCGTATACGTTCTTGACAGAGGCCCACTCCCCCAATTGGATGATACCCCGCCTCTCCATCTCCTCCTCCGACTTGCGCTTGTAGTACTCCACTCTGTCAGGGTACAGGATCATCCACCGCACTTGGAACTTGCTGTTCCTGGGTCCGCATTTGGCGAGATATCCCTTCTTCAGCACTTTACCTACAAGGCTGTCGTACGCGTCTTTGAGCAAGAAGTTCCGGGTTGAAACCGGAAATGCTTTGAAGAAAAGTTTGTATAACAAATCTAGGAATTCTATAAAGTCAATTGTGTTAAGCTCAGCGTCCGGAGAGTCGTACCATTCTTGAATCATCTTCAGGAGCTTGTCAGGATTCGTCTCAGATTCTTGGATCCACCAAACCAGAAATTTCTTCACCAAAAATGGCGATATTTCGCATGATACGTGTTTATCTAGCTGAGTAAAAATCGCGAAAAGATTCTCTATTACACAAGGTGGATGCTCGTTGACTAGAGCCAGCTTCTGTAGCACTGAGTGATTCTCTCTGTAGTAGACATTCCAGCATACCTTCTGAGCTTCAAAGTTATTCTGATTTGAGAAGTCAGAGATCTTTTCCATAACCTCTACGAACTCGTCGAAGTTCATGAAGTTGTTATAGAACTGTTGGATGAGATGCTCCGTCATCCAGGGGAACGGCTGAGGAGTGGTATCCTTAGGAACCGCAGACTCGTGTCGGTACACCGCCTGCTCGATATCGCGCAGAAAGTGCTCGAATCGAGTCAGTCTGCATCCGACCCTGTGTATGGTGCACTTTTTGTATGACTCACCGGTCCTGTTGGCTTGCAAAGAGAGGTATGCGTGCTGGAAGTAAGAAGATTGGGAATGAGAATAGGCTATTGTAACTTTGGATTGCTCCTTTGAGGAAGTGTATATTGCATTCCTATTCTTGTCCAGGCGGGATACCCCCCGCGCCCTCCGTCCTTGGTCCCGGAGGCTTGGGAGGGGTGCGTAAGTGATAAGAAACTCTGAGAAGAGATTGTAACCAAAAACTTTACTACATCGCATTTCAAAATGACGCACAGGATGTTAACTCTAATAAAATTGAACTAATCTTCAAAACAAATCTAATTTATAGCAACATAACATTCCATAACTATTTATGAACATATAAGTAGCAATAAATCCCTTTGAAACTTGATGACGCATTGTATATTGTAATTATGATTAGAGATAACTGATTCTCAGCAAAATTCAAAAGAATCAGAATGAAAATTCTATACAAGTGCTTAGTGCTCGTTAAATAAACTTACGCACAAGCAATTAGTGAAGAATCTCAGGCATGTTTGATATCTGATCACGTATGAAGCGGAGTTTCTTTTGAATAAATTACTAATGATATTACTAATTTGTATGGCGATTAGGTTGGTACATTTGGCAACCAGTGCCAGAGTTGACTCGGTAATGATTAGGCAAGCACAGAAGTATCAAATTTGTTTACAGCTCAGCTCTACTACCATGTGGTCGATGTGAGGGGCATACTGCTTGACATGCTCAATGTGCTGGATTGCAACCGCCCATTCTCCTCCTCCCAAATGCTGCACTGTGTTCAGAGTATCTTGAAACGTGGCTCGTACCATCTCAGCCCACGAACTCCAAACTTCTTTTCGAGAATACTTGTCTTTATTGCTGCTTACAAACTTGAGTATTCTCTGATCTAGGTTTAAACTGTTCACATTGCCATGCACTTCCATGACACCTCCCAAGGACTTCAAGCTTCTGCAAGCTGCTTTCCAGCTCGCCTCGCTGGAAGGAAGGAGTCCCAAATTAACTCTGTCTGCCACACCCACGGGCGCAACTACCCTATTGTCTCCTGCATGGACAATGCAGCGATCTTTAACACCATTCTCCACCAGATTCATTCGCAATGCTTCCACTGCGTTAACATTCCACTCGCAAGCATGAACCAACTTCGCCTTGCAATGCACGAGGTAGGTCAATGAGAAGTATCCAATGCCAGCAAACATGTCCACAACCACTTCATCGGAACAGTCAAATCGAGACAACCTCAATTTCTCTGTGACATTCCCGGAAGAGAACATGCACTTCGTGACGTCATAACAATACACAATACCATTCTCCTTGTGTCTTACCCATCCAGAGCCACCGAGCAGGAGAGCTGCATTAGACTGTCGGTAATCGTCATCACAGATATGCGAGTTTTTAGCCACCCGCGCACACCCCAGAGCAGTGGCCGCTGAGCTCCACAGATTGGAGCATTTGCTCCACTCCTTGGAACAGAACGAGTAACTAGGAAAGAGGACAAGGTCCCCTAGGCGTTCCCATTTTTTGGGGATTTCACTCAACAAGGACACATCTAAATTCTTCTCAATCAGCAATTCTTTAGCACGGGTCCGTAACCTCTCGATAGGAGTTATTACTTTACGCTTAACAGAATTCTCATTGAAACTTTCATTTATTTCAAAACTAAAGTTAAAATGTTTCTTCAGATCTTGAGGCACAGATGGGTTGAGAGTAATTGGAAGATGACTCATTTGCTGATCTGGTAAAACCACCACTTTCCTAGAATTATCAAAGATACCAAGTTTCATAAGGGAGCTTCTTGCAATTTGAGTGTTTACTATATCCACAATGAAAGTATAATTGGAGGACACCTTTGTGCCATGAGAGTTTGTGAAATAATCCATTTGCCAAAGTATTGATTATGTAAGCTATTTGTAATGTTGGAAGGAAAAGCAATGTATTCCGAGTAATACTAATACATAGTGATCAGTAGGGATAAATTAATTCAAGATTTCCGTAGGTAAGAAATTCAGATACAATGGTATATAGAATCTGTATGGCTAAGCTTTTATCACTTCTTATCTCTAAACTTTCAACTTAGTAATTAGTAATAATTTAAAATCTGCATTGAGAATATGCCATAAACGCCAACCGTCCTGTTTTTTCACTCTTCTACTGAGCTAATTTTCACGAGTTTTTACATTAATTACATTTATACATTATGTCCCACTTCTTTTGATTTCATGTATAATACTTTTCTATTGCGTCCGCTATATCCCGCGAAATTCAAAGCTGTATCCCGCTTTTACCATAGCAGTTGGCATGTATGCAATTGTAAAATATTTAACAATAGTTTCTACCTAAGATAGAAAGATACTTATATCAATTTAAGATTTAGGATTTATACTTTGAGAGAGGGGTGACCATGAGGTATCCGTCATTGTCAGAATCAGAGTCGATCTGAATGGAGGAAGAGAGATGCGATCTCTTGCTAGAACGAGGAGATTGCAGCGTTATAGCGCGTTTAGATTTCGGGGTTGTAGGACTCCCTATCTTGCTTTGAGATTGCAATTGGCTTTTTCGCAACTTCTTAGGAGTCCTTTTTAAGAAGTTGTTGGGGTCAGAGACGCTTCTATCCGGAACGTCAGCTTCATCTGAAGAAGAGTGGATCGGTTTTATGCTGGTAACTACTCTATGTCGAAAGGGCTCTTTCAGGTAGCTATTCTTATCCGCACCCGGCCAGTGATTCTTAACGAAGCACTTCTTCAGGACAATTTTCTCAGATTGATTCAGATTTGCGTAGGGGGCTACGATCATTGCCTCTGCCACCGGGTCTAGCTGGGAGCTGAATGGGGTCTGGGTTGTCTCGACGGAGGGGACATGTCTCCCCTCACATTCCATCTCCCACTTATGCTGAGTTTTAGTATCAGTATTATCATACATTGACAATGCAATGCACAATTTTTCCGTTCCCGAAGATTGTATGTTGCTACTGGGATTGCTAGACCCTAAATACTCGAATTGATCAATGTTTTCATCGAACAAACAAAACATGTCGATGCTCTTGCTGTCCGGTTCAATTTTAACGTGCGTCTCTATCGGTGAGGGGGTCCCATGGGTCCCAGGGGTACCTTGGGTGGTACCTGTGCTTACAGCCGAACTGTAGTGAGATCTGACGAGAGGGTCGGGAGGAGGTAATCCGGGAATGTTCGAATTATCTCCAAATAAATCTTTGTTCGAAACGTTAATAATTGCGTGAATAATCCGAATTTCACTGACTATGGATCTGCCAGATTGTTCAAGTCGATATTTGAGGTTAGTGATGAACTCAACTCCTCCGATACCAGCCGCGAACTGAGACACGTTACCTGAAATTACGACAGAGTCAGACGTTAGATATCTGTCAAAAGTCGCGAAGGCAGTATCGGAGCCATCTACCAGTGTAGCTGACCCTGAGCAGAAGGATATAGGAAGTCGGCAACGCTGGAATTCGCTATCATTTAGAAAGTAGAAATGCTTTCCTTCAAAAAGTTCCACGCGTCTGTTGTCTGTGAGGAAGAGAGTGACGTCATCAACACCACACCCCTCAGCCAGCTCGGGAAGGTGGCTTTTGGGGGAGGGAATGGGAGTGAAATTGGAAAGTGCATCAACCAACTTTTCGACCCAACCCAGCGACACGATTGGAATGCATTTGGAGAGAGCGAGCAGCACCTTGCTCGTTGTCTTGATTTGTGAAATCACGAGGTGTGTGACGTCCTTCTCCCATTTGTCTAGCACAGAGACGCCGTTCGCGACAAGCAACCTTTTGTATTTGCTGGTGGACTCGATGAAGTGTGAAAAACAGATTACGAGTGGCTCCCATCGGAGGTAGCATGCATCGAAATTTTCTCGCGGGCCACCAAACACAATTTTGTCCCATTCCGCCAGAGTCCTCTCCGACTGGAGAAGCTTGGTCCTGTTAACCATGGTGCCGAAGGTGGAGGTGTCTATCAGTCGAACTGAGAACTCACGCTCAGACACTTGCTTGTTGCGCTGCAGCTCTAGCACCGCGTGCTTCCTGCTGACGGTCTGGTCCAGCTGTAAGGTGAGGTCGCACTCCTGCCTCCCGACGGAGTACTTCCTCCCTGGGAGGAGGTAGTATGAGACGCTACAGTCCCCTCTCTCTCCTGTCCCGAAGGATTTAGGTGGTTTATACACTAGTAGCCACATGGCACCTTATCCTAGCAAAGACACAATCAACCTATCACATCGAGTGATGAGCTTAGATTAGAGATTAGACGAATCGAACGAATTAAATAAAATATAATCTTGGCACTAGCTCTAAACAAACGGAGATACGTATGCGAATTCATATGAGTATAATACAATTGTGAACATACAGTCAAGCTTCCTTCCCGGCCCCTGCTCCCTCCAGCCTCTCCTGCCTCCAGGATGGGTACTGCTTGCAGGATTTGTGCATCAGAGTCAGGTATTGGGGCCCGCCGGTGGAAGCAGCCCAGTTGATTAGCCAGGTCGGGATCATGCCTTCAGGATTGTCGTAGTAGGTCATGCAAGCAATCGTGCCGGACTTCCCATCGCTCGTCATTGCAGCCTTCTGGAAGTAGTCCTTAACACGGACGATACCGCTCCTTTCCGGGAACACTTCAAACGGTTCACTCTTGGAGAGAGACACCCAGACTGTCTTCCCATCCAAACTCATCTTCCTCGACTCCCTCACGAAGCAGTAGTCCCGGTTGTAGAGGGGGAAGGGGTACTTCAGCTGCCAGTAGAACGCCGTCCTCTTGGTGGGCGGGTCCTGTCTCCTCACTGCCTCTACACAATACTCGTCCCAGTGATTCCTGCAATTGAGGAGTCAGCATGCTTGCTGCACTTCATCCCGCACACACAGACACTGACTCACCTGAAGTCCAGGTCCACATAGCTCTGAGCGCACACTTCTACCGGTACGTCCGCCATGTGTCCCCACAGCTTGTACTCGTACAGACCGGAATCCTCCCGGTACTTCCGGTGCATGGTACATCGGATCGTCTCGATCTCGTAGTTCGTAATGAACTCGTACTCGTCATAGTTGACAGAGTTGATAATTTCAGAAGCCACCCCTTCAAACTCCAAATTTGTGAAGTCCCCCTGCCCTAGCTCTACTCCTTCTCCAATGCTGGCTGAGACGGAGGCCATCTATCCAGAGCTAACTAATTAGCAACAAACTACACAAGACAACGGATCATAATACTATACTGTTTGTATCGCTATGAACGCTCAAGCTTAGACTACAAGCAAGAATAAAAATGTAAAGAATAAGCTGGGTGAGAACTTGTAAGCTCCTGAATTAGTCGTGTTATCTCCGCCAATGAATACGTCTTCCTTGAAAGAAGTCATTCCCGCTCTTGACTCTTCGAACAGGCTGTCCAAATCTTCGTAATCATCGAAAATAAGATCATAGTTGATTCCACCTCCTCCGGCCTCACCTTCTCCCTCCTGCTTCTGCTTCTGCGAGGTCGCTACCTTGTCGGTGGAGAGAGTGGGGGCAGCTGTCGGGGCAGAAGTACTATGGATCGCTTGGTTGTCATACCTAGCTACGTCCCCACACACCTGGTAGTGACTCAATACACACACACGCACACACAGCCATCTGTGAGTTTGTGGAGGGAGCTGCGCTCTGTGCACACTCTTGTGCTCGGTCCCGTACCTCTTCACCAGCTGGAGGTGCGAGATAGAGAGGTCTGAAGGGTTGAACCTGCACGAGTAGAGAAGGGTGTTGGTATAGGTGTAGGCCTGGTATCTAGGGAAATACCACTCAACACTCGTCTCAGCACCCGCGGGTGAGACCCTTAGAATGTAAGGGTAGGATTTGAATTGTTTGTTCTGATTCCAAAACACAGGGTAGGACTTGGGAAGCGTCTTATTCGAGTAGGAATTCTCAAACAAGAAAGGATCGCTGCACTTTTCTATCAAATTGTCAAAAGCCGCGCATACCTGCATACACGCATGGCCCTCTGGCACATCGTCAACATAGGCAGCGAAATATATTCTCGAGAACTCAGGTTTCATAGTCAAGGCAAGTCGGTACTCGTAAATAAACTTATTTGGCTCTCCAGAATGTCGACAAGAGTAGACTCGCATGGTGTCCGAGTAGTCTCCAAAACCGAACTCTGGGAAGTACCATTGCACCTTCACCCGGGGGCTGTACCCTGCGTTTAGTTTCGTTACTTTGGTGACAGCGGAGTGAGGAGAGAACTGTAAACTCAGTCTCACTAGCAGCACGAACACTAACAAAAAAGTCAACATTTGCGAATATTGGAGATGGCGAATTAATTTATAGCCGCGTGAGTGAGTGATTTGCAGATATTTCAAATCGGATTGGTAGTTCTGGAGTAACCAGATTATCAATCATTTAAATCAAGAGAGTAGGTAGGGAGAAAATAAGAGCTAAATAGATACAAAAATAGTAGAAAATGACTCGTCCAGAAACTAGACTGATTCAGGAATGTCTTCCCTCTCCTCGAGAAATTTCGCGATTTGCGCGGCCTGGTTCTTGTGTAAGGTTTCAAAGGCGTTGATGATGACTCCAGTGCTCGCCATCCTGGGGAAGGGCCGGACATTCTTGTGCTCTGAGGTCCACTTAGGGCGGTTCTCAAAGCTCATTATCTTCTCACTGGTGCTGGCATTCTTCAGCTCGACAGGGAGCTTCTTGGAGACTGGATTCCTCCAGGCGCCTTTCTGCTCGAAAGCTGTCACCAGGTTGCTGGTCATCTGCTTGGGAGACAGGGGCGAGTCCTGGAGAGGAGGTGTGCCTACGGGAGTGGTCGGGTCGCTGTCAGAGGTGTTAGGATGGAGACTCCTTCCCGAAGTGTCGATATTCAGGGGTGGAATCAGGACTGAGAAGTCTTCAATTTCCTTCTGTTCCGAGAGAGGAGAGTTGTGCGGGGAGTTAGCAAAACTGGGCGGGACAATGCCAGAGAGATTCTCTTCGGAGATGATTGAGTGCATGTCATCAAGGAAATTGAACCTCTCGTCCACCAGTTGATCCATATCGTGGAAGGCGGGATTCTCCCAGGTCGTGGCCTGCACGCTCTCGATCTCCTCGGGGGTGAACAAGGGGTTGTTCCCCTCGAACAAACTCTGGTAGGAAATGGTCTTAGGCAGTCCCATCCCT
Source organism: Aphrocallistes beatrix (assembly GCA_963281255.1). NCBI lineage: Eukaryota > Metazoa > Porifera > Hexactinellida > Sceptrulophora > Aphrocallistidae > Aphrocallistes > Aphrocallistes beatrix. The sequence goes on from OY725497.1 coordinate 56,449, forward strand.
GGCGCCTTAATGCCGAACGCACTGGCCACAATTCGGTAGGCCTTGCCGAGGTCAGGCGGCAGCAGGAAGTGGGAGCTGAGGAAGAGGTCGTCTTCAGAGGCTCGGATGTGTTCCAGGTGCGAGTGAATGGTATCTGCCACGATACCCGAGTAGTCGGGAAGGTGGACGTTGATGCACTCCGAGGGAAACATGAGGGAGAGGGAGTCTTGTGTCCTCTCGTGCTCCCACGAGGTAAGTGCGTCTAGGCGCCAAGTGCGGGAGAATGCGGTCTCTCTCTGCTCGGAGTACATGATGTACTGCTTCGACACGCCCAACAAACACTTCTTCTTCGAGTCCAGATTCGTCCCTGAGAAGAATTCGTATCCGAAGAAAGGCATGGAGGACCAGAGCTTGAGCATGAACAGCTGGCACTCCTCCGGAGAGAACCCTCGCAGGCACTGGTACAGGAGGAGGATGGACTTGAAGAGGGGCTTGGGTCGGAACTTAGAGGGGAGCACGGACTTCCTGATCCCCATCAGCCAGCTCTCCGAGTGGGTCTCTGCCCTGAAGTCTCGGAAGAGGATCTGGCAGAGGAGAGAGGAGAATCGGTGACAGTCCTCCTGCGAGCAGAAGAGCTCCCCCGCCAGGAACTTGGCCTTGCACTGAGAGAAGAGGAGCTCTGCCCGGCGAGATCCACTCTCCAGCTGCATGTTGTAGAAGTAGCGGTGCATCAGGATCAGCTGGTCCCCTTCCAGCACGTCCTGCTCGGGCAGACTCAGGTTCAGGTCGAGCCAGGGCGTGTCCAGGCGCAGCTGTCTCTTCTTGCTGATCTGTTTCTTCCGCTTCCGGGACTCCTTCCTCTTGGCGCGCCTCGAGTCGGCCGCCGCCTTGCCGATGGTCCTACTGATGTAGCGCCGCTTCTGCGCGGGGCTGAGGGAGGAGGAGGGGACAGAGGCGAGCTTCTTCGCGGCGGACAGAGTGGCCAGCGTGCCACCTGCCTCCACCTGCTGAGCTGGGACGGTTGCGGGGTGGTGACCGGAAGTGGTAGTATAGTCAGCCGCCACGATCAGCCCCACCTCTTCACAGTTCTCCACTCCGATGATGGAGCAGATGTCCGCGAGCACCCCTCGCACGGAGTTGCTGTGGTCTATCTGCACCGTCTTGAGGCTGCTGTCCAGGTATCGGATGCTGGTCACGCGCAGCTTCCGTCCGAACACGAGCAGCGGGTTGTTGTCTGTTGCCAGAAGCTGTCTTAGCTCCAAGCCGTTGGGCTGCCACTTCCCTCTGAAAACGTCGAAAAGGCCGTACTCCTTGACAGAGTTCACCATCAAGAGAGACGACCGCCTCTTGCAGTTGGAGGCGTGCGTCTGCTGCTGAGAGAGAGGTGCGTGGGTGCCCAGTCCCTCCTTCTGGTAAATCAGAGACACCAGGTCCCCCACGCGTTTCTGCGGGGCTATTTCAAACACGGCGACCGAGAACCCTTTCTGTCCTTCGCTCCCTCCCATCCTCACCAGACTCTCAAGGTCTACCATCACTTCCAGCTTAGCACTCTCCCCCTCTTCCCTCCCCTCCCTCTTGTCCCGCTTCTGCTCCGCAGGACTAGACATGAAGATTATTTCCAGAAAGATAGTAAGACAAACTAGGAGAATATAGCACTTGAGAAGAGAATGTCACACCTATGTCTGTTTACGTATTTGAATGTCTGGTTATGTCTACGTCAATGAAACTGAAACTGAAACTAAAGTTGTGCAGTCCTTGTGATTTCTACCAGCTCGGAACATTGCACAATGCTTGCTTTGTTGTGAGGTCAAAGAGAAGTGTAAACAACACAGGAAATAAAATTAAAACTACATCCAACAAGAAATTCAAATAGATTACAGAAGAAAATTAAAAGCTCTCCTATGTCCACAATATGGTAGCACAAATATACAACAGTCCACGCGGTTATTCACACCTTAGAGAGGTCCTAGTTGCGCATGGTATTCACTCGACTCAGCTCCTGATTGGCTCGGTCCAGCTGATTCTGAGCGGACTGCAGCTCTCTGCGCTTCGACTCGATCAGATCGGATCTCAGCTCTTCGGAGCTGTACAGCGCGCGCAACTCCTGCGTCAGTTCCTCGATCCGCGCCTTGATGGCGGTGGTGTCGGTGGAGGGCGGCGCGTCAGGGTTCTGGAGGATGATGTGCACCAGGAGGGAGGACAGCTCCAGCTCCTCGGAGAACGGGGACTTCAGCTGCACAGATCGGTAGCCATGTCTGATTGCCACGAGTGGGTACGTGGCCTGCCCGATCTGGTTGGGGTCTCCGAACATGTCGATGTCATGCACCACGAAGCGAAGAAAAGCGCACTCCGGGGTCTTCACCAGGTACTCGAACAATTTGTGGTCCCAGACAGGGTTGAAGCAGTTGTCCGATATATTCAGCGTCATGTTCATCTGATTGTCGCAATCCGCGCCTATCACCTCGACCGTAACGCGACAGGAAGGAAACCCGCGCCCTGTGCGGAACAGATGCCGTCCCCCCAGCACCCTGACGCCTAGCATAATGGGGATACTTACGGAACATTTGGGGTCGAGAGGGTTGTACTGGGTTTTCTCAGACCTCATGAACTTCGGCTTCAGCACGTAGCCCTGCTTGTAGTTGATGAGGAATCGGGCGTCGTTGATCTGCATCGGTTTGTCCGGAGACTGGAAGTTGAGCGCCACCATCTGACAGCCGATGTTCCACAGAGCCAGAGGGAGGTAGTTGGAGGAGTCGATCCTGCTCCCCTTCGGGTACACCCGACTCAGCTGTCTCAGATTGTACAACACGAGGCGAGGGGCGAATTCTTTGCTCAGCGCGTGGTGGAAGGCTTTCGTCTCCGGAAAGGAGGACATTTCCGAGCACTTCCCGGAGCCGACGCTGTCCATCCGGAAGGGGACAGACCGGCAGTACACGATCAGGTCGGACATCTCCCTGGCGATGCTGGTCCGCTTCTGAAGGCGCGCTTCCTCGGTCTGGGAGCGCGTGAGGGCCTTCTTCACCTCATGGAACTTGGACTCCCAGGACCTGAACTCCTCATCGCTCTCACAGGCTACGTACAGAGTGCTGCTCTTCTCATCCTTCAGATTCTTGAACGAGTCGGGCGCCAAATTCTGATGCAGCTTCAGTACCCACTCCTTCCCCCATATGTGAGGGGGAGACCGGGACACTTCCAAATTCTCAATGCGGATGGTCTCCTCTTGGTTGTCAAGGTCCGGTTTCGGGGGCTCGCTGGGAGAGGTGAGGGGTGTGGTGGAATCGATTTTCTTCGCGAAGTTTGCCGGGAACCAGAGGTTGACCTTACCTCCGCAGTCCCCTTGGAACCAGCCCTTGGTGTGCTGGTGCTCAATCACGTTGGTTATCTCGGCTCCCGCGAGGAAGCTCAGCTCGTCCTTGTTCTGCCCCGTGAAGGTGTGCAAGGCTCGGTACGTGACCAAGTTCACGCTGATGTACTCCGAGTCTTGCGGCGCCTCGGCGTCGGTTCCGATGTTCTTGAGGACGCCCTCGTTGATGGCGTGCTTCAGCTTCATCTTGCGGTAGAGCGGGTGCGAGCGGTAGTAGGTGACCAGCTCGGAGAGAGACTCGAACTGAGCGGTGCCGATCATGTACAGCCTGCTGTCGCTGTTGTGCTCCACGCGGCAGTGCTTGATCTCGTTCTCCGTGCGGAAGGAGATCGTGTAGGTGCTCGCCTCTCCGGACGGACGGACCAGGAAGGCCCCCTCCAGACGCACACGGGACAGCATCTCCTCCGCCTCCCATCGCTTCATGCCCGCGTGGAACCAGGGCTGCAGTTCGTGGTTGGAGCTGTTGAGGCTGGGACAGGGGTGAGAGAGGATCTGCTCGAAGGTGGAGGCTCTCAGTGGGTGGCACTTGTAGTAGTCAATCAAGGAGGGAATGTCCTGGAATGCCATGGTGTCCACCAGCTGGTATTTATAGCAGTTGGCTCCATCTTGCAATCGCTTCACCAGGATGTGGTACACTTCTAGGTCGTGCTTGAAGGACAGAGACACGTAGCCTTCGTGCTTGTCGTTAGGCCGCACCAAGAAAGATCCGTTCCCTCCATCGAACTCCTTCAGTTTGTCGGACGCAGTGTCCCTGTCTGTTCCGGGATGGTACCAAACATGGGTCAAGTGTCGCTCATGAGCAGGTACGGTGTCCATGTAGACATGCTCGCTGTCCGCCGCCTGTACCACCGTGCCCTCCTCCCCCGCTTCGTCCTCTTCGATGCAGTAGGAGAGGATCCGGTCCGTGAGCACGAAGTAGCGGCGCGTCCACACGTTGGAGCCCGGGTCCTTGAGTAGGAGGAAGCCGTTCTTCTGCGAGTTGGAGATGTCCTGCTGCTTTCCCTGCTGCACCTCCCCCGTCTCAGCGAGGAAGAGGGTCTCATCAGACCCCTCAGGAAGCTTCTTGTGTTTCAGAATGATCTTCCGTCTCAGCTGATTGGGAGTGGGGAGGGAGGTGCTGCCTTTGTCAATGGGTTCGGAGAGCAGGAGGTCTCCAAGGATCCTCTTGAACTCGTTGGCGGTGTTCCTCTGCACGGGAATGGAGCAGTGCTCCTCCAGGGAGAGGATCATGGGGTATTCGGAGGTAGCGAACGCGTGGTCCCTTATCGCTATTACCACTTCCCTAAACCGAATTTTTGTGCACCTGGTGTGTCCGTGAGTGATCCAAGGAAGGTCGTCCGGACCTCCGTCCCACAGATCCAGCTCGATGCAGCGGCAGCCACTGCGCATGATCCTCACGTAGGCCTCCACGCTGCTCTCCGAGGAGTACTGGTTCCCGGTGAGGTAGGTGTTGTGCGAGGAGTTGATCCAGTACTCAGGGAGCGGGTGGTCCATGTACCCGGGGTCTGAGGCCCAGAGTCTCGCGTTGTACTCCTCGTCGAAGATGGAATTCCCGCGGCTGAACAGGTAGTCGAAGAACTCCTCGATGGAGAAGCTGCCGGAGGGGGCCTTGTCGCTGATCAGGTAGGGGCGGATGATCTTCTCTGCGAGGAGAGGAGTCATGGGCACCGGCTGCGGCCCGTGCTCCATGTGCAGGAAGTCGCTCAGCTCTTGCGCGCTGATGCTCCAGGGGCTCTTGAGCTGGAAGGAGAGCTGGTGGCAGAACGGCTTGAAGATCTCCTCGTTGTACAGGAGTTTCTTGTGGTAGAAGGTGCGGAACTGGTGGAAGTAGAGGTAGCCTGCGCTCTTCGCGTCCGCCTCTGCCACCAGCTTGTTCTGCTTCTCCCTCGAGATCTTCACCTGGATGCGGTTGAAAAAAGTTCTCTTCAGATCGTCAGTCCCAATCGTGTTAGTGAGATTTCTGTCCAATTCGTTGAACTCCTTGTAGAGCCAGAATTTGGTGAGATGGCAGGTGTCAAATTTCGGTACTCCAAGTATCTGGTGCCGGAGTCCTTCAATCCAGAACTCGCAGATGTTCCAATTCGAGCAGAAGATGACCGCGAATTTTAGTTTGAATTCAGAGCCGTACAAGATAGTGAAGCAGGTCTGACTGTCCATTCCTGAGGGGTCCAGGAACTTGTCGTCCTTCAGGACCTCTGCCCCCGCTCTCACCTCGTGGATGGAGCGGATGTCTATGTTGTCCTCTGGCTTGCTGTTCTTGGTGAGAAAAACTAAGATCTCGAATGTATCCTTGCTGCAGCGGATATGTTTCTTTCTCATCAACGGTTTCGTGGTCAATGGCCCCTTGATGAAAATCGCATTCATCTCTTGGAAGATAACGTCAGCCATTCTTTCTACGCAGCTGATAGAGGCTAGTGGTACGAGTCACAGTGCTTAATGGATATCGTAAATTAACCAATCGAACTCTGCAAATTAAATCAATTCTGAGTGGAGTGGTGCTTCATTCATGAAGTAAGAAATTATTAATGAACAACACACAATGATAGTGAAGTAAAATAATTGGAATTAGATGGCGTCAACTAAAATTGAGAACAAATCTAACTTAGAGCTACGGCACAGAGGAAGTTCAGTACCTCGTCTTCTCCAGGTTCTGCTTGTGGAGGTCAGACAGCTGTTGGTGTTTAATCAGCTGATCCTTGGATTGGAACTGTCTCTTGCACAGGAGACAGGCCAGTCTGTCCCAGTCCGTATAGAGGGGCTCGGCGTTGAAGGATCCCAGCGGGAGACTGATAGAAGGGGTACTAAGCGCCTGGGTGGGACCCAACTGTGAGAAGTCCAGCTGTCCGGAGGAATTCGTAATCCCGACACCTGGCCTGGGAGCCGATCGGTGCTCCAGGTCGAGAGTGATGGGTCCCAGGGTAAAGTCCCCAGAAAGATCAGTGGACTGAGGGTTGGGCTCGTTCTCCTGGGGAACGGGGGCGGTGGCGGGTTTGTAAGATTTTGAAGTATTCTGTTTCTGAGCCCATCTCTCCATGTCTTTCGCTATCTTCCTGGCTTGTCTCTGGTTTCCCGTCGAAAAGTTGTCAGGGATCTCCGGTTTCTTCTTCTCTTTGGATTTAGAAGAGTCCGCTGTTTCTGTGTCTTCTGGAGCAGGGCTCGTTTTCTCCGCCTCAGTTTCCGTCTTACTCTGAGGATTCTGGTTCTGAGTCTGAGTGTCTAGATACACGTACTTGCTCTGGGCTGTGTCGTAGTAGCAGAACTTCTGAGACACGGGGTCGTAGTGGTACTGAGACTTGGGATCGTAGTACAGACCTAGGTTGGGATATTAGTTCCATTTGCGTACTTAGAAATACGTTTGTAACGCTAACACTGACCGCTGGAGGTGTCGTAGTAGTAGCCAGAAGAAGCGTCGAACTGGTACTGGGATGTGCTGGCTGTGGGATCAGAAGCATCGCTGGAGTAGCCCACAGGATTGGACGAGTACTCCGGATCTGCTCTCACCGCCTCAGGCCCCTCTTGTCTGTTCTCTCCGGAGCTGGACCAGCCGCCCTGCTCGATAGCGGACTGCCCCGCGTGGCTTAGGCCCTTCCCAGAGGTGAGAAAGTTTCCGCGTGCGAAATTCGCAATGGTCCTAGTCCCATCGATGAAGAAGGCAGGTGCCTGCTCAAAGATGGTGTCCAATGTCTCAGTGGCCTCGTTAACACCTGTGAACTCGATGAAGCAGAAGCCGCGCGACTCCTTAGTGATCCGGTCCTTGATCAGCCGCACGTCTCTGACCGGGTGGTTGCTGATGCTAGCCAGCGCCATCCGCACCGCCTCCTCTCCCGAGCTCACCTTCAGGCCGCGCAGGATCAGCACGTTCGAAGGGGGAGCCAGCTCGAAGGGACGGCTCCCTTGCTGCGACTCTTCACACTCGTGCTGAGGGTTGCTGCAGATGAAGCAGACCAGTCGGTGTCTGAAGTTAGACGCTTTGCACTTGGAACAGGTCCAGTCCCCGTCCCGCCCGCGCACGGGCGTGTAGTCCAGAGAGATCTTCTCCCCCTGGATGAAGAACGAGTCCGAGTTCTGAGAGAGCCAAGAGCTAGCGTCCGCTTGGTATGCGAACTCCACCAAGCAGATGCCGCGTCCCTTCCCGCTCTCCCTCTCTTTAAAGAAGAGGATCTCTCGTGTTTGGAAGCCGCGAGTTGACACTTCGATATCTCCTCTGGTCGCTGAGGCTGGCAGGTTTCGAAGGAGGATGAGAGGGGACGGTTCCTTGCAAGGTTGAGGAGTCTGTTCCTTGTGACCCCTTTGGTTCCTGTAATCCCTGGTTCTGGAGTTAGAGTACCCTGACTCCTTGTAATCTATAAGAATGCTAGGTTAACAAAATACACAAACAACTAAATTCTACTTTAGCTGGCCTTCAAGATTTTAAATTTTATCTGATAATGAGGAGCCACTATCTTCAACTCCAACCAAGTTAGCGTCCATTCCTATGAACTGGTGATGTCACTATCCAATTTGGGTATGGTCATAGTTACCAGCAAAACGTGTAACTAAACGTGTAAATATTATATTTTAACTCATTTCAGGTAGCACTTAAGGCTGAGTCTGGAAATCAACACTCATTTCGAGTGGGATGCTGCATTTATCTATTCTATCATATTGGATCATAAACCAAATTGACCTCTCTCGTGCTCTCGAGACCTGTGACGATGCCGTCTTCTTTCAGGGCTACGGCTGTACGTGTGTTTCGTCTCCTTGCTCCTCCTATCCTGAGAGGGGCTCCCACTGCGATACCGGGACCTGTCTCTAGACCCGCTCCTGCTCCGGTACCGGTCCCTGTCTCCAGACATGCTCCTGCTCCGGTCCCGGGCCCTGTCTCTGTCTCCAGACCTGCTCCTGCTCCGGTACCGATCTCTGTCTCCAGACCTGCTCCGGCCATGAGAACGTTTGTTAAAGCTCCGATCCTCTTCGACATCTGAGGGAGTTCTGCTTCTATTCCAAAAGGCCTCTTCCCTTTCGAAGGTTCGGGAGCTGGAGCTGTAGTCTCGAGCAGCGTAGGGACTGGACTCCGGTGAGATGATAAGTCCGGGTTCTGGAGTCAAACTTTCCAACATGCGCACCCGTCTCTCACCACCTTCTGGACTTCCCGGGCCGTCTTCCGCTTCATAGCTCTGCTCCCCTCTCCACGAGCTGTCTCGCTCCCGCTGATGCTCCTGACGGTACCTAAGCTCCATAGCCTCTATCCTCAGCTCTTCATCGCGGCTTCTGGCACTCAGATCTCCTCTCGTGTCGGCGTCGGCTGCATACCTCCTCAGCTCACTCTCGTACTGCTGCTCGTAAGGATGCTCATTGCGACGCCAAAAACCTGCTTGCCTGTCCATCCCTTATCAAGAGAGATGTTGAGATGTTAGTGTAAGTGTTTGTTCTCAAACTATACCTCATCTCCCTCAAACACTCAACCTAGAGTGTAGCTCTCCCACCGTAGTCGTTACTACTGCTCAGCCCCACACTGAGAACGACAGATCTACTTTACGTAGGATAGTACCAACTGCCCAACTACTACATGTCTAGCTATCTAGTGTATCTAAAGGGGCTAGAAACCGTGATGAATCAGCATGGCGTATCCTACTGGTATAGGAGATAGTTACACATTAAAACAGTCTCACTGATCTATTAGGATATGGTGCTGTTTAGAATGGGATGAAAGGGGACGAGGAAGAAGAGAACGATATTTTAGATTTTATAAAACAAAGTTTGCAACGAATCATATAAAATTGTAGAAAATGGAGTACCTTTGAAGACGGGAAATTCATGAATTATACCAAACTGAAAGATTGTACCAGCAAGACCTGTTGGAAGAGAACGGGATGGTAACGTTCTCATCAGAGTTTCATCCAGGCGTAGGCAACCGCAAACTCGCATATCGTAATTTAATGAATAAGCTAGGAGTATGAAACTAATCGAAAGGATTTCCTATATCCTAGTCAAGCTGGATAAAACTGTACCATTCGTACTCATTTAAAATGATTTATTAATAGTATCTGCTACTTATTGTATCTGCTTAATTAAACTAGAATAAAGTCAAAGGTAAAGGGAGTCTATTTACTTCTCATTAAAACAGTAAGCTGGTTAATTGCTAATATACAGACAAAAACAAGGAAAGAAACAGCCAGACACATGAAGCAATATGTACAAAATTCATAGAAGCGTATTGTATACTCTCAAGATAATATTGGGGTGGGTTTTTTTCTCATCTTCACCTGTGCAACTTCCTCTTCTAGCTCCTGCTGACGCTTAATCTCCTGCTCCACCTGGCTACGCACTTCTTCGTAGAGATTGCGAACACTAGTCTCTTTCATTTCTCTCTCGAAATCTGCCATATCAAGAAAGGTGTAAAGCTCTGGGATCGTGAAAGGTGCCCATTGACCGATTTGATCATCGAAAGGCTTCCGTTTTAAAATCAACTTCCAATCACTTCTGTCCACACATCGAATTAAATTCACAAGAGGGAGCTCCGTGTCTTTAACTTTGCGCGTGTTTCCATGCAAAACTTCATAGAAAATGAAATCAGCTGGATTTTCAACGATAAAGAGTTTGCGTATAAGTAAAGCGATCGCTTCGAAGGCCATTGTATGTGTGTCGATATTCACGAATGTCTTTGCATTATTTTCAAATGTCACCTTTTCGAGTTCGTGCTTCCCTCTCATCTCAAGTTCATCTTCAATTAGGATGTCTGATATGATGTGAAGGGAACTCCAAACCATCCCAACGCCTGTCGGTGGCATTACGTTCACAGTTCCTCCGATGCACAAATGCACAGGCACATATCCCTCAGCTTGCCTATCCACAATCTTAATAAGGAATGAGACATCGCTCTTCAAGTTGTACTTCTCAATTTGTTTACGCATCCCTTCGATCGAGTCGGTAGGAAATATATCACTCGGCTCATGTATAAAGGAAGTGTCTGTTATTGTTGCAGCTTTTTTCGATTTGGCCCTTCTCCTCGAAAGAGTGCGTGCTCTCCTGACTGCAGACGAAAAGGGCATATCCGCTGTCTCGCTTTCATGGCCGATCGGTAAAGATCCTGCAGATGACTTTTTTACAGTTTTCATTTCGATGGGAAATGAATTCTTTGATCTTGATTTTTTTATTACTTTATGCCTTGCACGAGATATCATAATAAGCAAAATCAGGGCTATTTATCCTAGCGCCTCTTTTGCAGACTAGAGTTGGCTATTAGAATGAGAGAAGCTTAGACCAATCATTAACCATTAATCTTCACAAATGATCTTAGTGGTTAAGCGAGGCCATGAGCATGACCATTAACTAGACGATCAATTACAATTCTCTGGATTACGGATAAAATTTTATATCTGCAAACGTTTAAATAATGCTGTAGGGTAATGTAATATTTTAAACTTTTAATTAATTACCAAAAAGTATCTTAGATAATCCACATTGCTATCACATAACTAGAAAGTCTAAGGCCGTTGTCAAAATGACGACAAATGAAAATGCACTTGAAGAATGTTTCGAAATCGTAGAAAAGGGAAATCTTAAGAAAATGAAACATTATAAGGAGAAACTTATACTTAGTTCAGTACGGAAATTAAAGAGAAGATTCATTTTAATTATTAATTAATTAATAACCCTACTTGGACTTGGGGTACAAAGTATAAATAGAAAAATCCCACTTTCATTTTCACTTTCAATTAACTTCCACTTTCACTTCAACATTCCGAGTCCAAGTAGGGTTAAGGCTCTTTTAATAAAGGGTGTATTGCATTAATTAATCAGCTGACGGAGATTAATACAGTCGAAATATTTGCCCCCCTTGATGCAAGAAAAAAGAGGCAAAAAAATTCCCTCTATATTCAACAACAGTATATATATAGTACCAACTAAGTTCTAATTACTATATGATCCTTGGAAATGTAGCCAATAGCTTGACGCTTTAAACAAAATTGCTTGGCAATATTTGGGTGAGTGATTTCGTCTTCCAACAAAGAAACAATTTTTCTCTTCTGTCCCAACGACAGTCTGCTTCTGGCCTGACATGCTAAATAATATGAAAGTAATTGGGAGGGAAATGATTTCGAATGTAATTGATTCGATATACTACTTGCATATTGCAGCATAAAAGAACTTGAATAGAATCATGTGGCCTGATGCAGTGAGAGATACCCACAAATGGAATGGATCATACAAGTAAAACAATGCAAGATGGAAGGCTTCTAAGTTGTACGTATAACAATACAATTGCATGAATTTCATCTTCATATATATCACCAACACTATCTGCATTTTAAAGCAATCATGGGATTTCTGAATTTTTATATGCATTTCAAACGCCCAGTATATATTATGGGTTTGGGGGATGCATAAATTCATAATTTTTTAAATGGATCTCCGAGCAGATGTTGATCTGGAAGAGTACTCTACCCACAAAGACTGCTCTCTCCCACCCCCTTATGACGTGTACTCAGACAATTCCCTGACCAGAAATACGAACCCTTACAAGCTACAGCAAGAGGCAGCTATTCGAATCAGTGCTTACCGAAAGAAACAACCAGAAGTGCAAAAGTGGGAATGGATCCTCTCCAGCTTCTCGCTATTCTGCTGCCTCGTCTGTGGGATTCCGTCCATCATATTCATGTTCTCAGCTTGCAAGGACTCTGAGGAGGGAAGAACGATCGAGACGAGCAGGAAATTGAAGTATAGCCACGCATTCGCACTGGTTGCCATCGTGGCCGGCATTATCCTGTACGCAGCAAGCTTCAGTGTGGTAGCAATTGTTATCGCAATCATCGTAATAAGAAACACCTCACCCGATTAATAATAACTAAAGTTGAGCTAGGATCGCAAGTGATTAATATAAAATTGGAGGTAAGCTATGCCAGTTAGATACCCTTATTTCTGTCCAGTCAATCAATTTTCAAATTAAATTAACACATTATGTAGTTCTATCGACCAAGCGCTCGAGTGGGAAATATTTTTTCATGCATTCCCTTAAAATTACTTGTTTGAACGAATTAGCACAGCATGGCGACGGAGAAAGAAAGAGAGGCTTTTGGATATGGAGTGGGACAATATGCGCCTATAGGACCCTCAGCTCCAGAGCTAGACCCAGTGATGTACCCAGATCTCTCTCACCCGGTAGCCGAAACTATGCCGATGCCTCCCAACATGTACGACACGGGGAAAGCGTTTGCAACAGGTCCTTGGATCTGGATACTCTCCTTTTCAGCCTGCATCACCTTTCCTTGCCTGGGAGTTGTCGCTATCGTGCTAGCGGGTCTGGCTAGAGCGAGCGACAAGAAAGAAGACTTAGATACAACTTACCAGCTAATCAAGATGCTCAAGGCTGTCTCCTACGCTTCGATAGCTCTCGGATTGTTGTTAACTATATTCCTCATTCTCTCCCTCACAATCACTCTCTCAGTGCTTCTCCATGTGATCAGCGTCGTTTCAGAATCAGCGAACATTTAATTAACACAGATATTTCAATTTGTTATATACATATAGCTCAACAGATCGCTTTCTTATGGTTATAAATCTGCTCATAAATGATATTATCCTGAATGTGCACTTATTCCTGATTTTATTCTAATAAACATCAAGAAACTATTCTTTGTAGACAATTAGAAATTATTTAACGCGTTTCTTTTCGCATATCCAGATTAATTCCCAACGGAATGTAATGCATAATAAAAAATATAAATTAATTGTTGTAAAATAAGTTACAAATTGTACAAAACACTCGCAATTTGGTGGACTCAAGAGTCGAGCTTTAGGTTTAGCAGTAGGGACTTACTCTTTGCGGAGTTGTTATGCCTCTGCAGCACATGCGCACACTCCGTGTAGCCTCTCTCTATCGCGTAGTGGAGCGGTGCTCTCTTCGTTCTGTCGTGGCTCATCACAGCGCCGCCTGCGTCGATCAGCCTCTTGATTAGGTCGGGTCGGTTAGCGAACACACAGATGTGCAGAGGTGTGGCTGCGTGCAGGTCCTGTAGGTTTACGTCACAATGCTTCGAGGCAATCAACAGCTGCACACATTCCATTGTCCCGTCGTGACAAGCTAGGTGCAGTGGCGACCACCCGGAGGTGTCGGGGGTGTTGATTTCCTTTCCACATGTCTAGATGGAAGATGAAACTATTTGGATCAAATGCGATTTCATCGTTAAACATTGCTGATCCGTTTGGAAGAGTAGAATCAATTCAGACCTAAGTTGACTAATTCATGAATTATCAATGAATTACTCAAAAATTGAAACTAAAATAATGAAAACAATATTTGATATTTCGCTTAGGGACTGAGCAATGTTAGAGGTATATAACATGAGCAGCCTTTTAACCACTTTTGGGCATAAAATCTGCACTAATGTTTGAGATTTTGAATAATTCTTTAATTGAATAATTCATAATTCTTCATCATTTCCAATGAATTAGTCAACTTAGATTCAGACTGCAGAGTAGTATTACAATGGATCCCATTACTCGTTTGTTATTAGGCACATGGATTTGATCAGATATTTGATAGCGATTCATTTTAATTAATAAATAATAGATTTGAACACAGACACAGAAAGAAGCGGAGATTGAAGACAGGAATGGACACCCTACTGATCATCGTACTCATCCTCTTCATTGTGTTCCTGGTCACGGCGAACAAGAAGAAGAAGAAGCACATTCCTAAGCAGGCCACACCCACACTGCTCACCATCCAGGACAAGTATACTAACTTCGAAGACTTGCAAGCTGGAATGCGCAAGGCAGGCTTGGAGTCGAGTCAGCTGATCTTCGGGATAGACTACACACGCAGCAATCTCACACAGGGAGAGCAGACGTTCGGTGGACACTCGCTCCACGCCCTGGTCCCTCCCCTCCTCAACCCGTACCAGAAGGTGATCCAGACGATAGGGCGGGTGCTGGAGCCGTTCGATGATGACAATCTGATCCCTGTCTACGGTTTCGGGGACTGCCGTACCAAGGGCAAGAGTGTGTTCAACGTAAAAACGGACGGAGGGATGTGCGGTGGAGTGAGTGAGGCGTTGAAACTGTACGAGCAGATCACGCCTCACATCACATTGTCAGGTCCCACCAACTTCGCACCTCTGATTGACAAGGCGATCGAGATCGTCAAGAGCATGACCTCATACCACATCCTGGTCATCATCGCCGACGGACAAGTAACGAACGAAGGAGAAACAGTAAGGGCGATTGTCCGCGCCTCCAAATACCCACTCTCCATCGTGATGGTCGGCGTGGGGGACGGGCCCTGGGACATGATGGAGGAGTTCGATGACAAGATTACTGAGAGGACGTTCGACAACTTTCAGTTTGTAAACTTCCATCAAGTCACTCAGGGTCAAGATTTCCCCGAGGTCAATTTCGCCCTGCACGCACTCATGGAGATTCCTGACCAGTTCAAGTCGATCAGGCAGCTAGGCCTGCTCTGAGCTGCTGCACACGAAAGCTTTGTTATTTGAGTGCCTTAGACTTATAGACACGTATCTCATAATACTAATTAAATCGAGTTTTTTAATTAATTTGACCTAATTAGTGTGCCATTCTAGTGGCGATAGAGGACATCCATGGTAGATATGCATAGTTATTAGACAAACCTCGATGATGACTCGGATACAGGCGAGGGAGTTGGCAGTAACGGCGTAGTGCAGGGGGCTCCTACCCTCTGCGTCGGTCACACTCAGCTTGGCTCTGGACATGAGCAGGAGCCGTGAGTGTGTCGGGAGGCTAGCAAACACGCTGATGTGTAGCGGGGATTGCATGCGGGCGTCCCGCTCATTCACTGCCAGGCTGGAGCTCGGGTGTCTATCGTAATGTAACATAGTAAGTATGTAAGCTGATGCTACACGAAAGATGGCGTCACCTGCAGAGGAACTCGAGGCAGCGCAGACTGTCTTCTAGCTCTGCGGCTATGTGCACGGCATTCTTCCCTCCTTTGTTCTTGAGTGCAGAGTTGGCGCCTGATTTCAGCAGCAGCCTCACAACCTAAAGGAGTGGAGTTAAACCCTCTGACTCCCACACACTGACCGCAGTTCTCACTTGATCGCGTCCGAACTGAGCTGCATAGCAGAGAGCCGAGTTCCCGGTCTCGTCTACCAAGTTGACACTGGCCCCGCCCTTGATAAGGATCTCAGCACACTTAGACTGATCTCCCAGAACGGCGTACATGAGAGGGGACCTTCCTCCTGCCTCTCGCTCGTCCACGTTCTGCTTGGCGAGCAGTTTCTTCAAGAGACTCCGGTTGCCCTAAGACATCCACGGTTAGAGGAGAACAAGGAGAGATGGCCTCTCGAGCTGACTTACTTGTGAAGCTGTCAGATGCAGGAGAGAAGGGGCGTGAGCGGACCAGCCCACCCTCTCCACGAGAGGGGGACGGGACATCGAGGAGGTTGAGGAGTAGCTGCTGACAGAGGAGGTGTCTGAAAGGAGGCTGTACGTGTTCACTGACACGCTGTCAGGAGAAAAGGCGCGGAATTCAGGCGAGAAGCTCCTGGACCTCTGCGACCTAAGGGCAGATCAGCTGAAGCTATGCAGTGGGATGCTGAGCTAGTTCAAGTACGATGTACCTAGCAGAGAGTCCAGAAGCGGAACGGATTGGTCCAGGAGGGGACATGCTCCTCAGGTCGGCCAGTTGCCCCTGATGACTGAGTTTGTGCTGAACAGCTGCGAACTCAGGCGCGAATCTGTAGTAGGAAGTGTCGGCTGAGAGGAAGAGGGGAGTGCCATCCATGCTAATGTACACCTGTAGAGCCATTACGCTTAAGACCTGAGTAAATAGAAGTGAGCCATGGATGAGTGTACCTGTAAGTTCAACAGCTTCTGCCCCACTTCAGTCGCGCGACTGACACTGGACACTCCTTCCATGTTCTCCATGAACCACTTGACTGCGTGGCTCCCGGAGAACACCGCCAGACCGTTGTCGAATTGTCTGCACGGGATCCCTGTCCTGGGGTGAGCTAGCGCCAGTGCATACGTGTGGAGGGCCTTCTTGTACGAATCATCGTAGAAGGAAGATGTGGAGCTCCGATTTTGCTATAAATAGAATCGAATTGGATGTTAGTGCAAATTGAGGATTCGGTAGTTAATCCTCTCACGTACAGGCGGTCCCACCCACCCCTGGAACATCCTGGGCCCAGCTGGCGAGTAGAGGGAGGGGTGTCCTTGCGACCAGAGGGGCTGTCTCACAGTCACGGGCGCTTGTCCCGCGCGAAAGGACGCGATAGAAGATCCGATGCTGTTTCCACGCCGCGTATACGCGTAGTGCGGAAGAAAACCGTCATTCTCTTCTTCGTCCGAACCGGTATGTTCATCCGGCGCTGTCCTGCCTCTCTGGAAAGAGTCCTTCTCCAGCCGGAAGATCTGCTGCTCATTGAGCAGCTTCTGTCTCTCAGCTTCCAGCTGCTGCCTCCTGTTAGCGATCTCTCTCTCCGCCTGAGACTGAGAGTGGGCAGAAAGGGGAGTTCTTCGAGCTGGGTTATTTCTTCCCTCCTCCTTACTGCTCCCTCCCTACACACGCCATACACAGCACTAGCACAGCACTAGACCTAGCAATGCTACAGGGAGCACAGCACCCACCTGCAGCAGAATCTCCTCCAGCTTCATTATCCTCCTCTCGTAGTCCTCCCGCTCCCTCTCAGCCAGACTGGCCTGTTCCTTGTGCCTCTGCAGCTGGTGGATCACTTCCTCCTTCTCGCTCTCAGCGCGCTGCTTCTCCTCCTGCACCCTCTCCAGCTCCCCTGCACTCACCCACCCCTCTCTGCTCTCGATCAGCTCCCTCTGCAGACGCACGATTTCCTTTTCGTACGCGGAGATCATCGCCTTCTTCGTGAAGTCCTGATTGATCACAGCTCTGTTCTCAATGGTCTTGGCGCGCTTGGCGAACTTTAACGAGCTCAGTGTTTCCTGGAAGCAATTGGACATCGGACTTATTGTGCAGATCAGAAAGGTTTTGCTGTTCCCGCCCAGAGAGTCCTTGAGAATGCGGGTCAGCTTGCTGTCCCTGTAGGGGACATAGGAGTAGGTCCCGGGGGTGGTGAGTGCTAGCACCACTTTACCAAACGTGGTGAGAGATGTGTTGATGTTTTTGGTCTCAGTTAAGTGCTTGTCTTTGGCCTCTACGTCGAATCTAGTGGCAGTCTCCAAATCATCAGATTCATAGTCTGCACTAAAATACATAAGTACGCTACTACCCACCTCTCTGAGCCGGCCAAGTCCACCAGCCGTAGCTTCCCTATCGTGACCTTACTCCGGGACGAGCCCCCTTCTGACCGCTCTACGATTATGGTGAACACGGCGTGACTCCGACTGCTCTCCTTGTTCATCCTGGATGCGTCCGTGGTGCGAGCAGTGGAACCCTTCTTCAACAGCTTGTTCACTTCCGCAGTATCCTTCACCACCTGCTCGCTCAGGCCCTCCACGAAGGTGCACCCCGAGCCATCCTCTCTCATGCGGAGTTTGTCGCGGGATGGATCCAACAGGTCGAAAAGACCTTCATTGTAAATCTCCAAGAAAGAGACTCGGACCTAAGAATAGGGTCTAGAATGGTACATTGATTCACTACTACGCACTTAATTGAATGTTCTACTTAGACATTAGACTAGCGCGGGATGAGCAAAAAAGCGATACGGGCCGATGACCTGGGAGAGATTCTCCACCCTCACACCGAGAGCAGGAAGCAGAAGTTCCTTAGAAAGGTGAGATCGAACCCGCTGGTGCCTCTGGGATGTGGACTGACAGTGGCAGCGCTCTTCTACGGACTGTACCAGTTCGCGCTGGGAAACTCGAAGAAGTCCAACTTGATGATGCGCGCGCGCGTGGCTGCTCAAGGGTTCACGATACTGGTGCTGGTGGGCGGGGTTCTTCTCAGCCGAAACGCAACAGGGGACAAGAGTAAATGATGCTTTTACTTGACTATTGATTAACTAACTCTTGCCATTTGTTAGTATTGCTAACTCACTAAAAATTTTGAATTGGATCCAGCCCCGTTCCTTATAAAACTGAATATTTCTTCACAGCACCTGGGTACAATTCCCTTCCCCCCCTCCGCCTCTGTCCCCTCGATGGTGTGTGTCTTCCCGGTCCCGGTCTGTCCGTACGCTATCACACTCCCGTTGTAGCCCTCCAGCACAGAGAGCACGATGGGTTGGGCGCAAATGGAGTAGACCTCTTCCTGCGAAATGGTCCCATTCATATGACATAATACTAAATAATTAAGTCAAGAATTATCCGTACCTGTTGTGCAGTCGTATCGAATATGCTGTCGTAGAAATAGGACTGAGGTCTGGAGTCAGTTGGATGAGGGCTAGTCTGGTGTAAACTCGCCAGATCGTTCACATCGATCAGAGCCCCGGGAGGTTTTCCTCTCACGTCTGACCCCACGTTCCCTTTGAACACAGTCACACCCCCGTGTTCCAGGTGTACGCACCTGGTGCCAGCTGACTCGCTGTGTAGAGGCGGCCTCACCCTCACTCCTACCTTGAAGTTTTCATTCTTGCTCTCTTCCCTACTCCTCCCTCTCTCCATCTAATGCCAGCTATTTGTACTTACTTGGGTAAAAGGAGATGATCTATGCTACTTAACATTAAACAATGAGAATGGAAACGGGTATAATTGCCGAGCAAGTGGAGTAGGTTGCAACAGTGTAACTAGTTGGGGTCTTGCTCCAACATAAACTGAACAAAGTCTCTGTAATTAATAGTGCCGGTGTTGGTATCTACTGCGGAGTGGAGGAACTCGTCCAGCTCTTCTTTCGAGAAGGAATCTTCTCCCTCTGTGAAGTACTGCTGTATTTCCTCTCGCGTAAGGAAGTCCTTCTTCTCTTCGTCCAGTGTCTCGAATGCCTTCAACAGCGTCTCCTCGGATTCTGGGGAGTAGCGCTTTTCTGTGATAGCTTTCAAAACGATCTACAAAAACAATACACATCGTTAGAGCAGCTGGATTTCCTCTGATCCATGGTCCGCGTAACACTAACAGGCTCGAAACGCTCATAGCTGATGTAGCCCGTAGGCTCCTCGTCCTCCATCTCGGTGACCAAGTCGTGCAGCTCCGTCTGAGTGGGGTACAGCTCCAGAGAGGCGACGATAGCTCTCACTTCGCTCACGTCCACTGTCTTGGTGTTCTCATGGTCGAACACTGAGAAGTTGGAGAGAATCTTCTGTTTCAGTTCTAGAGTGGCCGGGTCTTCTGGAGGCTGAACGCTGCTTAACTCGGGGATAAGAAGAGTCGAGGTGTCAATGGACATTTAGACCTGCTACGTATCGTATGTTAACATTAATTAAGATAGTAACCACACCTTTAATTGCTCATCAGTTAATTGAGACAACACAATTTCCTGGATTCATTCAAAACAATACTACAAAACTCATGAAAAGTATATCCACATGATATCATACAAATCTAAATCTAGCGAGCTAGGAGAGAAGGCATCCGTTCGAGTCGCGCTTCGTGCTAGAAGCGAAGAGGATAAGGTCCAAGAGCCACCAGAAGAAGAGCGTGAGGCTCAGCAAGAGGATGATGATGAAGAGGACTACATTCCAGAGGAACACTATGCCGTGCCCTGAGTGACCCCTTTTGCGCTTATAATAACACCTTGCGTTAACCAGGCAGTCCAGGACTGAGGCTACGACTAGGAGTGTGAACAGTACTGCCTGGAACGCTCCTTGCGTGGTGAGACCAACTTGGAAATTAGCCACACCCACGAATCCGAGAAAAACCGCATATAAAGCTATATCTTTGATTGGTTTTGTGATGAGAATGCATGTATCATTCTGTTTCAAATACGAATAACATTCAGATCTGACTGTGCACGAATCTTGAATAACACCAGTAACGAACGCGTCAAATTCGAAACAGAAGTTGTCACAATCACATGTACCCTCCACACAACGAACGAGCAGACTATCGCGCGCTAGAGAGACGGCCGTGCACTCTTGAGACGAGGTACATGTGTGAGCAGAAGCGGAGTGGATTAAACAGGCAATGGAGCTGATCAACAAGACCAAATAGAACATTTGCTAATTGGAGGAGTATTAGTGCACGAATGAAATTAGTCCTACTTCATTAGGTACCAAGTGTTTCCCAGGCGCTTGTTAATTAATAAATAAGAAATATATTAGAAATATATAATCAAACAAGAATTACAGCAATATTGGCGGCATATTCTCTGTGTTCATGGATTGTATAGACAATATACATACATATATTATAGTAGTACACGTAACATTGCATAAGTGCGAAGCGACTTCATAAATTTAGATAGATGATTCGGGTGAAGCAAAACTTGTACATTAATGAGGTTAAAAATAATAAAATTAGGGATGTGAATTAATATACAATCATCTGGAGCGAGTTTTAAAGCAATTTTAAAAGCGTAAAAGAGGAGAGGGTTGAGGTTGAGGAATTTAGACTAGATGAAATATAAATCGTGACGCGTCATCAACAGTCGTCATGTTCTATCTGGTTTCAACCAACTCAGTCCCACCTTGCACCAGGAAGTGGTGTCTCTGATCGAGCTGAACCGGTCTATACCCTTGCCGACCGAGTTATTCACCTTCTGAATGAAGGTGAGGGAGTCCTCCTCGAAGGGCTGTGACCTATTCCAGAGCTCCATGCTCCTGAACGAGTACTCCATCACCTACAGTACAGACTACTCATACTCTGCACGCACAATAGAGCGAAGTGCCTACCCGTGCATTACCTGGAGGTAGTCTGAGTTGATGTTGGCGATCTTCTGAGGGACTGAGACCATGATAGGGGACCACTGAGAATCAGGGTACGGCGAGTTGGAAACAGGGGTCTTGGCCTTCGTGTCTGATTTATACCCACTGAAGAATTCATGCAATTCCTTATGAGAGGTTTTCTCCCCCTCCTGCTTATTCACGAATATCCTGTTCTGGATGACGGACTGACATCTGAGACAGATCAGGATGAGTTGGGGGTGGGACTCGTTGGAGAAGCCGAGCCCGCCCTCGCTGCCGGTGGAAGGGCGCAGCACGAAGTCCAGCAGTTCGAAGGTGTCCGAGTAGGTCGAGGTAGCGGTAGGCTTGTTCGTGAGCTCCAGTTGGTCCCCATACAGCATGAAGCTGAGAGCTGCTTCACAGTAGTAGAGCGCTTTGTCGTAATTGGACTTGTATCTGTCTGCTTGATGCTTCAGCCGCTTCGCTTCCTATCCGAACACAATCATAATACGCATACAGTAGATTTGTACCGTTAGGTAAGAACTAACCGTTAGGTAGTCATAAGAAGCAGAGACTTTCGTGGGTCTGGCAATTAAAGGAGGGTCGCCAGTTGACCACCTAGAGTTTGCAGGGACCGTCGATGATTTGGGGGTGGATGTAATGATCTGGGATGGGTCATAGCTAGGATTTTTGTGCCATGGAGCGTCTGGAGACTTGTAATCCATCATGTTCTGAGGAGACTTGCGGGATATCTTCTGGGGCGGGGGGACGACCACCTGGCGATGAACATCCCTGCCAAATAACACGAATGTGAATTTGTGACATAAAAAAAGTTAATAGTTACAGTTAGTTATGCCATTCTTCATGGCAATTTGAAATCGGCGATAATAAATGCGGTAGTAAGCTAAACCTCTGAAAGAGAAGCACTAGTTGAAAGAATTGATTGTAGAGCCAGAACAAAGAGAAACCTTGCTACGAGTAAAACGTGTTGTATGACACTAGATGGCTTTCAAGTACAGATCAGTTGATATGTACGTCTACGCATGAAGTGATTCCATTCTAATTACAAAACCAGCGAAATTGTATTGTCTAAGTATGCACCTGGAAAGGCTTGGGGGGGAAGGCAACTGTGAGAAGGGGGGCGGGTTATCCTTGCTCGAGTCTGGAATATGGCGCTGAATCGGCTGCACACGCGCCGTCTGCTTGCTGCTCTCGGGTGGTTTGTCTTTGACGAGGGAAAGTTTTTCTAGTGGAAAGCTGACGAGAAAGGATTTCCTCAGTTCTATTTTGTTCAGGGAAATAGAGACCTTGAAACGCTTCCTGTCTGGAGAACAACTGTCTGAATCATCTGCCTCCATTTGGGGCCTCTTTACCTGTCAGAAAGTGAGGATTGATAATATTACAAATGTTTTTTACTAAAACCAATGTTTTTTACTAAGACAACATTACGCAGTAGTGTAACGGAATAACTCGTCAATCCTTGTTGTTTACTAACAATACTTTGGATCACAGTATTTACGCTAAATAGTCCTAGTTATGTAGGTAACCGTACAAGTTGGACTATCCTAGCAACGAAAATAAACTATGTAGGTATTCTCAACAGTGGATTAGCTTACCAAAGGGTTTTTTATACGATTGGAGTTGGTGTTGAGGGTGTGAATATTGGGCTTCACATCGCGAGGAGATGAGAAGTGCTGAGAAGAAGTCGAGTGTAGTTCAGTCCTGAAAATTGATTCATAAGACAGGTCATACATATTATGCTGATTAATCAGAAAACTGATTCGAGTATAATCAGGCATGGTAGCCTGCATCATCATGTGATGATGCTAATTACTAGAATTAGTTAGGTCACTATCAGATATGGTGATGCAATGCTTCCACGAATACGTCAATGCTTCGCTTCAAAGATTCGGAATTCTCCTACTCACTTGACAAATGGTGTAGGGGTGTGGTTCGATCTGGTGCTGTGGCTTCCGGGCTTACTCCAAACTCTCGTATCGTCCTCATCATCCGAAGAGTCGGATGAGAAGCTCGAGTGTGTGGTCCTGGCGCTAACCAGGTCCTTGCGTGGAGAAGGAGGGAACACGTCTTCTTCGTCGACTTGATTGTCACCGGATCGATGCATGGGAGAACCTGCGTCGCTGCTATCGCTAGTATCTGAGCTCAAGGATAGATTAATAGCCTGACCCTGTTAAAGAGAATAATATATACATATATGGTACAGGCATTAGATTTATGTGATAATTAAATCATGAGTAAAAGTATGCGTTATTCTTAAAGATAAGTGAAAACCTTCCATACTCTGAGGAGCCATAAAATTCTTGGAATTCTTTCAAATATAAAAATAACCTCGAATAACACAAACTTAGTGTTTTTAATGGCTATTAGCTAAGCAAAAATGAGATATTCCGAAGATAAAGTAATGACTTAAATTTAGGACACTAAATGGAAGCAGTACAAAGCTCCCATACAGGAGCGTGCTAGTCGGATACGAGAGTAAATCTATAGACTTACAGCAACTCTTCGGTCGGTGTCGCTATCAGAGCTGTCTGCGGACTCCGAGCTGTTGTGTCCGGGGTCCATTGGACTATTCTGACGTATTGGCTGAGGGGGGCGAATCTGCGGATCCACGGGACGCGATGAGTACGGGGCACGGGGTTGTGATAAGTTGGGACTGGGAAAGTTTCCGAACTTCTTATTAATCGAAGGCGTTAGCAAGTCATCCAGTGGTGTGGGCAGCGGTTCCATTCCTAAGGAACAATGCAATACTAAAGCACTCGCAATGGTCTCAAACTTATCCGCAATAATGGAGTCTACCTTTAAATAAGAGTTGGTTGATGCTGTCATCATGAGAATCGTTGTCCCGGTCGAGAGCAATATCGAGTTTGGGGAGTTTCCTGCTCCTGAACTCCAACTCGTCACTCGCCTTTGCTGACTGCTTCGACTTGTCCAAATCAGAATGAACCGCTGAAATTGGTTTGGAATCATCTTTTGGAGAAATCCTATGGGCAGGTTCTGGATTTTCTGACTTGTTAGGCTTCAGATTGATGACATTGGATTGCAAGATCCTGGAGATACTATCGCGCGGTCCACCAGGTTTTTTATTGTTCGGTAAGGCATTTAAAGATGACTGCATTGGCTTCTTTAGCTTCGTTTTCTGGTCATTTCCACCTTCTCCCTTCACGGAGAAAGTGTTGTTAGAGTTAGAGGAGGGGTTTGGACTGGAGGTGTGAGGGCGGTATTTATGCTTGTTGGAGAGGGGAGCCATCTCGAAAGGATGCTGCGGCCTGCGTTGAGGTTGTACGGGGTTAGTTCGGTCTATCGGTTTTGTGCTTGAACTATTTAAGACCGCTTTAGGAGGCTGCCTCTTCAAGCTGTTGCCAGGAGAGATGACCCTTCCATTCGGTCCCATCATTTTTCCCGTTTTCTTTCCTAAGAGGTTATTTTATAAAAATATGAGTTGCATTTCAAAGCTTTTCAAGTTAGAAAACAATTTATATAGATCCTCAACTGACAGAATTGTGATGAGTAACTATCTTATCAGTAATCGAACAGCTTCTTAGAGCAAATTGTGCACAATAATTGATTAATGGAACACCAAGTGAAATTTGAAAATTGATCAGGTTCAAAATAACCAAGTATCTCATGTCGTAACTCTTCCAGATAATAACAACGCAACGCATTCTATATAATTAGAACTAGAGCCAAAGAGAAATTGTGTCTATGCAATAGAGCAATTCTCACTAAATCTAATGTTAAATTGGTATTGATCCATTATCTGCAAAGTCCTAGAGTGCCATCATATGTTCCTTGTCATGCTAAGTACAAATAACTTGTGCGGCTATAGGCATGCGATACACTCGTGAGAGCCGACAGACAACATTTCCAGAAAAAAGAACATCAAATAATAGCCTTATATAGTAATGAGTTGAATTGCAATTATTTTCTCATAAATCGTATTAGAGAGTATTAATAATGCGCAAAGGGATTTACTACAAATTACGTGGTATAAATAGTGTGAAATGAATGGCGATATAAGGTGTCGAATAATAAATTATAAACTTCTTTCAGATGATTTTTTTTAAAATGAAATTTTACAAGAGGAATAATAATGAATATGATCAATACACTTGCCTGAGGTGTTACTTTGGTGTCTCTGTTTGTGATGCTTGGGAGAGTTATTGATAATTGCGGAACTAAATGGAGAAGTTCCTTTGCTCCTTGGGGGGCTAATAGGCGTGTTAGGAGTGTCGATACCGTAAAGAAGGTCAGGATCTATTAGTGCAAGAATTAAAAATAAATTAATAATAAAAGCGAGCTTCATTTCAGCTGAAACGAAGATTATCTTAGTATTTCAGAAATAATGTAGCGTTTGTGTAAACGCAAATGCTGACTGACCTTCATTCAAGTCGGAGAGGAGACGAGGAGACACGTCCTGGAAAGAACCGAGCACTTCGGTCAGTCTCACCCTGAGCAGATCTGATTTGTTGTGGTCAGCAGGAGCCGGTTCGTCAAAGTGAATGGTGTGGAAATTGGAGCCAAACTGAACAGTACGGTGATGCTCGCCCGTTACCAGAGGTGATGAGGACATTAAGAGCTAACAGAGCGAAACAGAAACGGCTCACTAGTCTTCTCCAAGAGAAAATTCAAAATTTAATTTATACCTAGATAAGTAAACTTACTCTGCAACGAATATTCAAAATAAGGTTTTGAAGGAGTTCGAGAAAGAAAATACAAAAACAAATTTTAGAGTAAAGCAAAAAGGAATTGCTTCATACTTACAATAAGAAGGAACTCTTGCAACATATATATCAGAAAATCTGGAAGTCAGTTATCCATTATAATATAAGCAGTGCCTATTGCTAGTAGTAAGTCTACCAGACTACTACTCAGAAAAAGGGATAGCTAGGCTTTGGAGAAGAAAATAATTTGGAGTAGAAATTACAAATATGTGACAAAATCTAATTCAAATCATTAGTTCTCACATGAACCAATTTGTATAATACATAATTATGCTTGTAGAATAGAAATATTTATGTGTATGCACGGCTAATTATTAGTGGAATCCAGGAACAAGTTTTGTAGTACCGGACGTATTAAGGCAAATATATTGCAAACCCGAAAAGGATAATAATGCACATTGGTTTCACTATTCAATAGGAAGTTATTGAACTGTTGGAAGTTTTGTAGTGCCGTGACCGCATGCCATTACAAAGATAGAACAGATAAACGAACATTCCATTCCACAGAGGACATATAATTTGTAATAATGTCGAGTATTGGTCTATCTAGCAGTAGGGATATGGAACTCAAAGGGTAAAAAGTGCGAAGTAGAGGTTATGAAATATGTGGTTTAACATCAAGTTTAACATCAACAAAATCCTAATCAATTTGGGAGTTGGACAAGTGAAGGGGACATTATTGCCTGACCATTCGTTACCATTCCAACTCTAGCTAGAATATAGTAATTCGCATAATCCCAGCTACCGAACAATCAAATTAAATTTCCTCTGATTTAGGTAATTTCCACTAGGATGGCAGGAAGAGGTAGGGAATTGAAATTAGGATTCGTGGGGGACGGATCCTTGGCAGAAGCATGGCTCTCAACTCTGACAGGAAATGGACACAGAATCCAGACAATATTCTGTTATAACATTCAAGATGCAGAGCTCTTTTCAAAACGTTATAACATCAAACATCTTGCATTGTCACCACTCCACATTTACTCAGATCTAGATGTGAATCTGGTACTGATAGCCACACCTCCTAAACTGATCGAGAATGAGCTACGAGAAGTTAGTAAGACAGAGAAACAATGCTTGATATGCAGCTTGTATACCGCACCATCACCCGAGATAGTAGGATTGTTTGAGAAGAAGCAAGCATTCATCTCTTACCCCTTGAGAATGGTTCGAGCGGTACAAGAGATGCGAAACGCAGTGGAGCTGGGTACCCTAGGGAAGATTTCCATCTTCGAGGTACGGATAGAAATGCCAAGCACGTTAGGACTAAGGACGGAGCGTTTTGACTGGATGTGTGACGCTATGATGGGTGGAGGTGTGTTGAACTGTTTTGGCAGCCATTGTATTGATGCCATACTGTTCATTACAAAGGATCAGATAATGGAGGTTAGCTGCAGATTGTGCACTTTCTTCCCCAAAACAGAAAGAATAAAGGGATTCCGTACGATATCGAGTGACGACTTCTGCTCGCTCCAAATGAAAACGTATAGTGGGATATTTGCTAGCATTCAATGCATCACCAATGAGCCTGGGAAAGGATCTTTTCTCATCAAAATTATAGGAGAAAAGGCTTCATTAACTTTTGATGGACTTAGTATTGTAAAGGAGGGAAGAGGGGAGGCTGAAACTGAAAATTTCCAATTTGAATCAAGGATGGAGACTTCTAGGTTCAATAAACCGTTTGAAGAAGGGACATTAAAACAGATCGAGTGTATGGCAGGGAAGATCGACCTTGAAACACTCTCGAACGAAATGATCGACCTCAAAAACCATCAGCACATGAATACAGTTAGCAGGATAATGCATGCAGCTGTTGCATCAAACAGGAGCTGCAGTTGGGTAAAGATAGAACAAGCTACATAGCTACATATCTTATTCAAAGTACCATACCTTAAAACCTGGATGGATGTGAATAAATAAATGCAAATTAAACCCCATCATTGCTATTACTATTCGATTACATAGGATTACATAGGATTACAATTGGATTACTTTTTATATTAGCATGATGTTGCCTCCGAGTGCAGTGAGGGGGATGAAGGTACTGAACAAAGAACTGTTCAGAAAGACAGTGATGGTGCCTGCTATCCAGGTAACAAGGGATCGAATCAACTCACTGATAAGAGAACTCAAGAAACATACCATCAACACATGTGTCGGAGTTAAGAAAGTGGTGGACATTACTGGGATAGAGGAAGGGAAGAATCAAGTAAGAGCCATTTTGCTGAACCCAGACTACAAGCTCTCTCCTTCGGAAGAAAAGTGTCTCACAGAAAGTAGTGTGACGCTGATCGAGAGAGAGGTGCAACTGGAATTCCATCATTGGGATGTACGCACCATACTGACTGCCATCCTGCCTGAGGGTTGTGAGGTGATAAGTTCTTTCGAGACAGCGGGACACATCGCACACGTGAACCTAAGGGACCATCACCTACCCTACAAACATGTGATAGGCGAGGTGATCCTGGAGCGATTGATTCCAATCAAGACTGTGGTGAATAAGCTAGGAACAATCGAGAATAAGTACCGGGTATTCGACATGGAGGTAAGTTGGACAATGAGTGTGTATTCAATATTTCCGCCCCGGTTACTCTGTCAGAATGGCTAGGTCATAGCAGGAGAGAAGGAAGCGAGTGTTGTGACTGTCAAGGAACACTATTGCACTTACAAATTGGATTATTTCAAAGCCTTTTGGAACTCACGACTGACTGGGGAGAGAGAGCGTATCGTGAAGCTATTCAAACCCAAAGAGGTGATCCTAGACGTGTTCGCAGGGGTGGGGCCTTTCTCTATACTGGCGTGCAAGCACGAATGTTATGCACATGCGAATGACCTCAATCCGAGTTGCTATCAATGGATGTGTGAAAATATGAAAATAAACAAAGTTGATACCAAAATGAAAGCCTATAACATGGATGCTCGTGAATTCATTGAGAAGGCGACGAAAGAGCTGATACAAAGCGAAATTACTGGAGAGGGGAGTGGGAATCTCCTAAAATCTATGTACTCACATGTTATCATGAATCTCCCAGGTACGGCAGTGGAATTCCTGAATAGCTTCATCGGACTCTTTACGTCAGTGCCTGAAGACAAGAGACCCGGATTTAAACTGCCTACAGTTCACTGCTACTCTTTCGC
This sequence comes from Aphrocallistes beatrix, assembly GCA_963281255.1. Classification (NCBI taxonomy): domain Eukaryota; kingdom Metazoa; phylum Porifera; class Hexactinellida; order Sceptrulophora; family Aphrocallistidae; genus Aphrocallistes; species Aphrocallistes beatrix. Next base: position 85,359 of record OY725497.1, read on the forward strand.
TAATGAAGTTGACCCGAAAGAAGAAGTGAAGCGGAGAGTTGAAGGGATTCTGATGGCCAAGCTCTCCAATTGCGAAATTAGCTACGTAAGGAATGTATCAACAAACAAGGAACAGTTCCGAGTAAGTTTCCAACTTCCCTCCGAAGTAGCGTATAGGGTGCCTCAGGCAATGGCTGTCCAATCAGACCAGCAGCAGAAGAGAGCGAAACTAGAGCCAACGACGAATAATTTGCAGTAGTGAACTCTTTGCTAAATGAAGCCAGTTATATGTAGAACCGTCACAAGTCTATTTTTAGAAAAATGATTTCATAATTTACTGTAGCCAGAATTTTGAAATGTTAGACATCATAGTAGATTAAAGTTCCACAATGTGGTTCTCCTGAGTCATCTGACACAGACATAAATTTCCCTTAAAGCACAAACAATTTATTTCTTAAGATTAATAAGTATATCTGAAGATGAGGTATGCAATTATCGTAATAGAAGCTTACCATCAAAACAATTAGGGTAAATGAGCATAACATAAACATTATTGGGGAGAAAGGGTAAAGTCCACACTTAGACTAGCCTAACTCAGTCGACAATGTTGTAATTAATTTTCACATGTTACGATCTAGCATTTGTCGAGCAGATCGAGATATAGCGAATGAATACACAGAAACTGAAGACAAGTACTCATGCGACTGATATCCTGTACGAGGTCAAATTGTCTGTATACGGAGGAGTCCAGTCTAGGTTAGTGCCCTCGGAGGGTCCTATTCAACAGCTGTTTGATTATCAGAAGGAGACTTACAGGTCTCTGAGCTCATTAGTGGAGAGGAGTTTGAGATGGAATGAGAGTAATACGGTGCTACTGCTGGGACCTCCCGGCTCTGGGAAAAGCTTCACCGTCAACTGCGTACTAGCTAAACTAATGGCAGAACGCAAGGTGGGGAAGGATGTGTTAGTCGTAAAGCTAAACGGGCTTATTCACATCAGCGGGCACTCAGCAGTGGAGAAGATTATATCAGACCTGGAAATTGAGGAAAATGTCAGTTCAAAGGTATCTTCTTTTGAGAGCTCGTTAGCTCTGCTACTGGAATTCCTTTATCAAAGTAAGAAGAAGGTAACGCCAATCATCTTCATATTAGATAACTTTGATCTATTCACAAAGCACAAAAACCAAAACCTCCTCTACAGCCTTTTTGATATTTCGCAATCCAACGCTTGCCCAATTGCTGTGGTGGGAATAACCGCGAGGCTAGATGTGGTCGAGTTGCTAGAAAAGAGAGTGAAGTCAAGATTCTCGCATCGACAGCTCTACCTTGCAACAGATTATACATTTCCAGAGTACCTGGGGATTGTCCACAGCCTGCTAGACCCTAGATCCTTGGGAGACAAGGAGTGGACGGAACACATAGCAGCAACGCTCGCTCACCCACTCGTGCTGACCTCCCTCAAGCAGATCTACACATGCTCAAAAAATATTTGCATCCTCCAAAACTTCCTCACTATCCCTCTCTTCCGGCTGAGGAGAAGAGGATTCAGGTTGGACCCTCAGGATTTCCAGGACGCGTGGAAAAACCTCAATCTTGATGCTTGTGTGGAAATGATGGCGAATTTGTCACTGCTAGAGAAATGCCTTATGGTATCAGCCAGTAAGCTCTACGAACAGAATCCGAATGCAAAGCTCAACTTCGAGACAATCTACAGAGAGTACGAACACTTCTCGAAACGGTCAAGCAGCATAGAATTGTTCTCACGGAGTGTTGCGCTACGAGCGATGGAGCACCTGTTACAACTGGAGCTACTCCACCCGAGTGAAGGGGAAGGCAAGCGGAGAAAAGAACTGATGTGTGTATCCATTCTGGTGTCGAGGGAACAGGTGAAGAGGGGAATACTGGATGCGAGTGTCTGTCCCACAGACATTATCCACTGGGCAGGGACAATTAGCAGCTATTAGTCTGGTTATCTAATTAGCAGCTTGTACTGCATGGCTATCCAGTAATCACTAATTAACTACGTAGGCACACAATTGTTGATTGCTTGTGCATACCTCACCTACATGACGATATCGCCCAAAATTACGTGATGGCGGGTAGTCTTGTGCATGCGATTAGAGGAATCAAATTCATTTACTGTACATCTGCAAACACAAATTCTAAAACACTTAGCTATCATAAGCAACATAGAAGAATAGAGAATAATTATTGTATAGAGTATAGCATGCTCTTATAATTGAGATGAAAGAGCTAAGAGGGATTACAATGATAAATACGTTTAACAAATATCTAAATTTTGAAAAACAATGTTCACTTAACCAAAGTCTGCTGCAGATGTTGTATAGCAACTCGAATGGAGTCTAGCTGCACCTGTATATCAGTTTGGAACTGCTCCATATTCGTGAGAGAGTCCTGCATAGACTCTACGTTATTGGACAGATTATCCGTCGTCCTAGTCAGATCCTCCATCCGCTTCTCTACCAATTCTTTGCTGGACTGGACCTGTCGGTTAGTCTCCTGCGTCACAGCATTCGAGTTGTAGGTCGGTAGACTGTTCTCGTCGTTCAGGACCACCTGTTCCCATTTGTGCTTCGGAATGAGAACCTTCATGACAGAGGTGCTCTTGCGAAGCCACCTCCCGAACACAAGCGAGGCGAACGAGTTCCTCTCGAGCTCGACGATTGTCTCCAATTTAAAGCGTAGAATCTCGTAACTGCCGATGGCTCTGTAAGCGTTTGCAAGTTGTGCGATAAATAAACTGGTCATAAACACCACGATTACGAACGCGAAAATGAGGTACAACAGTACAAACCAGACAGACTGATCTCGAAACAGGGCGTAGTCCCCATCCCCTAGGCCTGGATTCAGCAGTAGGAAGAGAGGAGCGAGGGCAGAGTAGACAGGAAAGTAAGTCTCTCCAAACCAGCCTAGATGATAGGTAAGATTACAGGCAGCTAAGGGAGCAGTTTGAGAGTGTTGATACCTGACAACGAGGTGCAGCGCCCCAGAAGAGGTGATGAAGAGGAGGATGAACACGCAGAGGAACTTAGGAACCTCTTTGAAGAATAGACGCAGGATGACTGACATGTAGAGTCCTAGCGTAGGATTAATCTTGGCGTGGCGGAACACACTTAGGGAGTAGGCCAGGAAGAGGAGAGTCGCGAATATCCACTGGGAGGGAGAGCCAGTGAGCCTGAGAGGAATTAGAATAAGCAGAAACACGAATCCAAATATCCCCAAGAGATTCTCAGCTCTGAAGAAATATTTGAGCGTCGCAGTGAATGCGAGGCGAGACTTGGAGTCCAGCAGAGAGAGAAGCTCCTTAGATTTGAGGAGCCAGACCTGAAATAGTCTGGGCCCTTTCATAGGGAGCTTCTCTGCCGACGTCTTCGGGGTGAGGAACTCCACGTCTAGCCTGTTCTTGGAAGAACGGCTGGATTTACTGTCTTGATAGAGCGAGTGCCAAAAGCTGCCGAAGTTGAGGAGGATGAGAAGCAGTGTGAGGGAGCAGTACGAGAAGACGATTGTTTCACAAAATAACCTGAAATAATCGGCTGTGCTACTGTACTGAATCAGGTTCGCGTCACAGGTGTAGGAGGCCTGGACGAGTGCGAAGGAGAGGACGGGGAGGAAAACGAAGAAGTGCAGCAGGAATAGGAACACGAACCACCAGCGGTACACCTGGTACTTGGCGTTGATGATAGTGGCAATGAGAGGGTGTAGGGTTAGGGAGAAGTCGGGACAGGAAGTGAGTTTGTGGAGGAAAGATGGTTTAGAGGCGACGAAGTTGGGATCTTCGGGGGTCATCCCATCACTGTTCGAGTCGACAAACTTGCTGTCTACCTTCTGGAACTGTCCGCTCTTGTGGCTAGGGAGCTCTCGGATGATGAGGCGGATGATGTGGTAGAGACCCTTGTCGTAGAGCTGATGGAACATCTTCTGGTCAACCGTCTTCTTCTGCTCGGGCATGTACCTAATGAATTGTTCTAGAATCTTCTCCTTCTTGTTTTCGAGTGCGATATCGAACGGAGACTTTCCGCTCTTGTTCTTGTTCTTATACAGCTGGTACTCCTGAGTGACACCGGAAATGAGTGACACGCGGCGTAGCAGGTACTTGCTGCACTTGACTGAGCCGTGCTTGGCCAGCATGTGGAACACAGTATTGCCCGTGGAGTCCTTCTTGATCAGAGTAATCCCGTAGGACATGATGAGCGGGATGAAGTCGACGTTGTCTTGCTCCACGGCTAGCATCAGCGGAGTCTTCCCGCTCTTCATGGCTTCATCCGGTTTAGCTTTGTGTTCCAGCAGCGCCTTCAGGATCTGGCGCCTGCCCTCCTTCACGGCGATGTGCACAAGTGTTTCCTCCTGGTCACTCACCAGTCTGTTCACGTCTGCGCCCTGCCTTAGCAACAGCTGCACACAGCTGGAATGTCCCTGTATCGTAGCCTGATAGAGGGGTACCTTGCCGTTGGTATTCAGGAGGTTGACATTGGCGTTACATTCCTTCAGGAAGTACTCTAACACCTTGACATGGCCGCCATAAGCTGCCGAGTGCACTGGGGTGGTGGCCATGTCGTCACTCTCCGTATGGGCGCCATGCTCGATGAGTAGCTGCACGCACTCCAGATGTCCGAACTGCGCGGCGTTATTAAGCGCAGTAAAGCCGGGCTTCTTGGAGACGAGGTTCGGATTGGCGCCAGCCTCCAGGAGAGCCCTTGTCACCTCGAGGTGTCCCTTCTTGGAGGAGATCTTGAGGGCTGAGAAGCTCTTGTTGTTGAAGCTATCCACCACGGCGCCCAGCTCCACCAGGCTGTTGCACAGCATCACGTTGTTGGTGAAGGCGGAGTAGTGGATCAGACGCCCGTCGTCGAACACCTGGCTCTCCAGGTTCGAGAGTCTCAGCACGGAGACAAGCGCGTCCTTCTCCGTGGCCAGCATCGCGGGGACTTTATCCAGACTGTCCTTCCTAGCTAGCAGCCTGTGCAGGGTCCGCTTGGTCTCGTCTGCACCGTGGACTTCACGAAGCGCTTCCGCGATCAAGTGCATGAATTCAGGGTTGTTACAAGCCGCAGCCACATGGAAGCAGTTCCTACTCCTGTCGCTCTCCTCCTCTAGCTCCACCCCCGCCCGCACCACCTCGCTGAGGTCCACTCGGAACCTGGGCGAGCAGACCTGGGCCAGGATGTGGAGGAGAGTGTCGTCGTTTTCGAGTCCGTTATTGACGAACGTGTGCTTCTGTCCTCCAGGCGGCTCGGCCTGCAGCAGCTTCAGGATCCCGTCAAACGTGGATTTGTTCCTGGCCTGCGCGGCCGCCTGAAGGATGGTCGCGCTCTCTCCGTTTCTCAGGTCGAATGGGAAGCTGGGATGCAGTCGGTTGAATATGTGTGAGAAAACCATGTCGCTAGCGTGCCGAGCCAGGAAGTGAGTGAGCGTGTCCCCCCGAGACAGCTCCCCGCACTCCTCTAGGAGGTTACACTTGTGCGCGATGCTCACTGCCTGTGTGCTGTCCGAGTGGAACAACATCCGGAGGATATGCTCCCTCTGTTCAAGCGAATAGTCCGACAGGCTGGAGAGACGAGTGACACTGTCCTTAGGCACTTGCAGGCTGCAGTGAGTGGTCTCGTCGGAGAACACTGCAGTACAGGACACATACTCATTACTGTGGTTCGTCTCCACGACCAGCAAATCGTTGACTTTCAGATCGAACTCGTCCAGCTCCGCAGGGCCGGTTACCAGGTAGATCGTCGGTACCTCTGTGCTCTTAGCGCGGACTACGTCCGTGGTGTTTTCACACGTATCCAACTGGATCTCATCTGCCATTAGACTCGAGAATCAGAGAGGACCTGAAATACACAATTCATAATTCAAACACGTGACTAGTTAGAACAATGTAATACTTTCAAGGTTTCTTCCTTAGCTGACCAATTTCTTAGATAAACCACAAGTGCTATAACACAGAATCATAATGAATGAAGTAGCAATTTAGATATGTTCCTAGTAAGCGGGGTTTTCTTCTATGGACCCTCTAGAAAGTGACCCGGTCATACCGAAACGTAACAACTACTTACATGATAGATCAATGTTGACCATGGATAACCGGATTCGCTGTTAAATTTTAATACCGTATCTTAAAAACAAAATTATTTTGTTCCATTCTTTTAGGAATCAAGCAGAATGTAAATTTTCGTCTACCACTTAGTGCATATTATATTTTAGAACACGACAAATACACTCTATAATGTTTCTATGGTTTATAGTTGAAATTTTTTCTATGCTGAAAGTCAGGGTCTCTAAGCTGGTTGATCACTTGGGAGGCCTTTCTGAGAGCTTCCAGCATCAGCCCGACCTCCTCCCTCCTCTCCGTCACGTACTCCGCCTCCTTCAGCAGGCCCTCGTACTCGGCGGCCCTGTACAGGTTCACCACCAGCTCGTTCTGAATGTTGTCCTTCACGTGGTTGACCAAGAAGTGCATCACACTCTTGGGAATAGTATCCAGGATGTTCTTCCGTACAATGTTGAAGTACGACTCAACCAGCTTCTCGATGATCTGACAATCCCGTTCGTTTTTTTCTGTAATTTCGAAGTTGGCACTGTCAATCTTGATGGTGAGAGAGTTCGAGGCTCCTTCAACACCCTTAACTTCTCCCCCTTCTAACTCATCGCCCGTTTCTGCCTCCTTCTCTTGTCCACCACGTCCGAACGAAATCCCAAAAAGGCCACGGCCTCCAGTAGGAGGCACGTTAGGAGCGGGAACGCTAGCAGTTTGGGTTTCTCCTTTCAGGACCTGTGCTCCCGTTTTGGGGGAGTAGTGCTGCTGGTGTTGGAGCGCCTTGATGTCCTCAAAATCGGGATGACTGGTGTTAACGTACGCTAGTTCTATCTTAATCAGATTCTCCACCATTTCGTTTGCGATTGGCAGTCTCTTCCGCAGCATCTCAAACGCGATGTCCAGGATCTTCTCTTGCAGCAGATAGAACCGCTCCAGCTCAGGGACGCTCTTGAGGCAGTTGAGGAAGATCTTCTGCATCTCCTCGAATATCAGCTGCACGCACTTTAGGCTGGGTTCCTTCAGGCGCTGGATCTGCTGCTTGACCAAGAGGTCAAACGCTACCTCGGGGACGAAGAGGGAAGGTCTGGTCCCTGTCGAGTTCCGCATTGCGGTGATTATTTCGTACGTGCCAATGGTGTCCATTGGTTTGATGGCCATGAGGGTTTTGGAGAACGTCACGTGGAAGATGAAGCATATCCTGGCGCCTCCATAGAGCTTGGACACGTCTATGTTCCTGGCTCTGCCCTCGATGGCCTCGGCGTAGGAGGAGGAGAACCTGTGAATGATGTTGAGTAGGAGCGACCCTTTGTCAGTGGTGATGTCGCTCCCCAGTTCTGCCAGCTGATTCTGGTAGTCGAAGCAGAGGTGTGAAACTCTGCTCTTCAGGTCAGGGAGACAGTCGCGGATGTGGTTCATCAGGACTTGGCTGAGGATGTGCGCCAAGTAAAGAGACCCGTTCTTGGCCGCGAGGCCAGGGTACTTCCTCCTGAAGAACTCAGCCTCGTCTCTCAGCGCGGTTTGTATCGGCTTCTTGCTGTTGATGTCTTGCTGAGACCGGTTCACGATTCCCACGATGCCCATCTTGACCGGTATCACCTTGCCGGTAAGGAGCTCCACCGCGTCGGTACCGGCATCCATGAGGTCGATCTTGGTGCATACCATCAGGGTCCGGGTGCCTTCTGGGTCCACCTGTTGCGCAATCTTCAACGCCTCGCACACGGCCAGGTCCGTATTGGCTGCGTGCACCACGAGGATGATGGAGTTGGGGTTGGTGATGTAGCGCATGACAATCTCTTTGGTCTGCTGCTCGATATCTTCCGGCTGGTCCCCCACGGGCACCCTCGTGATCCCCGGGAGGTCGCAGAGGGTGAGGTTCAGCACGTGAGGGGAGTAGATACGGAGAGTGATCGTTTCTGAAGAAATGCCTTTGTTCGTCCCTGACACTTTGTCCGTATCCTTCTTAATTTCCTCACATATCTCATCGAAGTCGTAGTACTTCTGCTCCCCTTGATGCAGGAACACTCCATACCCCCAGGGATCCTCCCCCGACTCCTCCGTCGCCTCGATCTCCTTGCTGTGAATCAGCTGGAGGATGAGGGGACGCCTCGTAACGATGCCGGTCCCCCTCGGCAGAAAACTCTTACCGACTAAGTTCTCCAGCACGGAGCTCTTGCCCGAGCTCTGCGTGCCGACTACCACGATCTGAGGGAGGTGTATAGCCTCGAATCCTACCGTGTTGAACACGTTCTGGAGCTTGTTAATCACAGGGATCAGGTTATCCATCAGACAGCTAACGTAAATGTAGGTGTTAATAATCGCTATTAATACCTCTAGCCAGTTGCCACATGTACCCCTACCGATGGACACAAGGGAAAAAGAAAATAATAATAGCATCTGGTGTAGCAATACATACAAGTACGTCTCCATTCAAAATAAGAAAACTAAAAGAAGCATACATCTCAAATCTAGCATAAAACCGACAATAAAATAATACACGAGTGCAGGGGGGGGGGGCTATTTCGATTTCTTGACAAGAGAAGCGTCAGCAGGTACCATCTTCAAGCCCTTGTTTTCGAGGATGGGGGAGAAGGATAATTCGTCTTGGTCTAACACGTCGGAGAGCTGGGGTGTGGCCAAGGCGGGCTTGAACCTGTCCTGATACTCCTTACACCTGTTGATCTCCTCTGCCCACTCCTTTGCTTGCTCTGCGGTGGAGCACTCGATGTAGTAGTTCCGCGAGTGCGTGTTCACCACAAACACGTTGTTCCTGCCTTGGTAGGAGACCATGTCAGTGATGGAGGTTATCGAGTTCACTTTGATGGACTTGATGGCCTGTGTCTCACTGGCACTCTTGAAGTAGGAGAGCGAGCCTTTCGTGAGGACGAAGAATCGCCTCTTCCAGTTATGCACCACTCCTCCTTCCTTCTGACAGTAGCCGTACTTCACGAGCACCAGGGGGTCTATTCCAAGCAGCGCCTTCGAGGACTTAAGGGCCACACCCCCTCCACTCACCTCCTCCCCTCCCGACTCTGAGTCTGAATCTTGTCTACAATAATGAGTTATAACACCAGCTTGGACCCTTGTTAAATATGCGTATTCATACGGGAGAGGATATAAGTTACCTTTGCGCCGCATTCCTAACCACTTGCTTCTTGACCACCACGCCATCAAACACCTTGGTCTCAAAAACGATCCCCGAGGAAGAGGGGTCCACTGCTGTGCTCAGGTTGGCGGGGAGGCTGGTGACGATATTGTGGTGCGCTGAAGGGGGCGACGGAGTGGGGTGGACAGGAATGGAGTTAGATCCGATGGACCCGACGGTGAGAGAAGTGGATGCGGGTTTAGCGGAGATTTTCTGGTGTTGAGTGGTCTTCGGACCCTGTCTGATATTCAGATGTTCTGTGAAATCCTAAACAAGATCAACAAGTTAAACCGGCGATCTGAAGTGTGCACAAGTGTGTGAGAGAAACGCACGCACCCTGAGCCATCCCCTCAGCTCCTCTTCCGTGTCGAACTCCCACAGATGCATCCTGTCGTCCGTCTCGATGGCCATCACGAACTCGTGGCCGGAGAGATCTTTGCGCTGGAAGACAGACCTGATGCTGCTGATTGGGAAGCTGGCTATCGGGTTCTTCTTCTTCTCGGACTCGAAGTAAGCGAACGAGTGCTGGGTGATGACGAAGAAGCGGTACTTCCAGTTTTTCCGCTTGGCCCCCTTCTTATAGCCGTACCCGTACCTAGAGGAAGCTGAGCATGAAACATAATTCCTTATTAGACCGCATGCACACACTTACCGGATAAGAGAGGCACTCCAGTTGGCCAGGGCCGGGTACTCCTGGGGGTTCCCCTTCAAGATGACAGAGGTGTGTTCCACCACAGGTTCAGTATCCGGACTGTCATCCGAATCATACCCGCCTTTGGCACTCGCATTTCCGATCACCAGCGGCTGGTGGGGGGAGTTTCCGGTGATGAGGAGGGAATGGTGTGTCGAGGACTTTGTCTTGCCGACCAACGGCTGTATTCGAGAGAACCACTCCTCGCGGATGGCATCAGATGGCATGAACAGGTAGTGCTTCTGCCCGTCCGTCTCTCTCACCTCCAGACAGTACTCCGTCATGCTAGCGACGACCGGGCTCTGTCTGTCCATCTTCGCCAGCTCCCTTATCTCGGACAGATCCAGTCGGAGGAAAAATACATCGTAATTCACCTCGTGAGTCAGGAGCCCCTCCTCCAAGTTCGCGTCGTTAAATTCCGCAGAAGGGATCGTGTGGAAGAGGAGAATGCATTTTTCGGAATCTACTCGATATCTGGCAAATTTCTTCACAGAATTTTCTAAGCCGTAGAGGACCTCAGATTCCAAAATCTGTTGTGTCATTCTAAGTATTGATTAACAACTTATCGTGGATAAATTTAAAACTATTTCTCTATTTATATCGAAAGTACTCTGTACCAATTAACTAATAAACCTAGCTTGTGCTTAGAACTGACGATATGTTTAACTAATTAGTATATTTTAGTTTGGAAATTGGGTAGTTTTTAGAAATATTATGTTGCAACTATCATTTCTCTACCAATTTTTTAGAATCTTTCCAGTATAACAAGCTGCGTGGGGCAGTGCAAGAGAGATTCGCGATATAATGTTCAATTATGCCATTTGAATAGTTGAAGCTTATTTCAAGTTAAATATTTTTGAGGTTTGACCTAACTTCAACCAGCGGTCTGAACTTAATAGCAGAATAGAACACAAGAGTATTATTCAAGGATGTCGACATAACATCTAGTCTGTTAAGGTTTATACGAAGCATGCTAGATAATCCCTGATATACCAAGTATTAGTTCGCTTTTAGAGAATAAGTAATGTCTAAATAGTAATTCTAATATTCCGCTGTGACACAACAACCAGCGAGGAAGGATTGCCCATCAATCAATTGAATTCGACACTTGAGCATACACAATACTTATAATGAATATAACAAATACGAACATAAAAAATAACAGCAATTAAGTATATCATCAGATCCAATATATATCTATGTAAAGGAAATATACAGAACAATGAGCTAACAAGATATAAACAGCAGACGAATGTATACAGTACTCAGAGATAGAAGATTTAGATTGCTTTGAAGGAAACTTAAGAGTTGCTATGGTTACATGATGCTGCAGGCCTCACGCAGCGGTTCCTCTCCCCCCTCTTGTGGAGGGCGTGGGAGGGAGGGGTCCTCTGTCGATTGGGAGGCCTGTATCTTTGCAGAGATGTCCTGAGGTACGAACTTTGTTCTCTGTGTGAACACCGCCACTTTCTCACCTTTCGGATTGATGAGGAGTGTCTTGGTGACGCGGCTAGTTATCCACTTGAACTGACTGCGCCAGATGACATCTGAGGGTGGGGAATTTCGCGCGGTGAGACAATTCGCCCAGATGCGCACAGTCGTGCCTGGCTGGAGCTTGGAATGGGGCTTGAATTTGAAAACTTGAGTCTCGTCGATGGAGGAGTGCTTGATCTTGTACTCGCCCAGATTCTCCGTGACGTCACTGTTGTTCTTGATCACGATGTACCGCCCCGAGGAGTCGACGTTGGAGATGTGCAGGAATCCCTCTGGGTTGTCTACAATAGTGTCATGTGTCTGTGACGTCATCTCGATCGTCTCGGGATCTTTGGGAGGGGACTTGAAGATGGGGTCTACTCTGGGCCCCTTTGTTACTTGTATTTCTTCTTCGTGTCGCCTTTTCTTCGACACTCGAACCCTCCTATGCTTCTCCATGTTCAGATTGAGTCTTCTCTCTTCTTCTTCCAACAAGGTCTGGTACGTATCCACTTCATGTGAGATTAGGATCTAGCACGAACAGAGTTTTAAATACATTTCTATTTCTAGCCGCTATCGTAACGTGAGTAGACACATACCTTGAGTCCTAATAGCTCTCGGATCTTATCGAGGTTGCCCCCCAGACTGTCTTTGATGCCTCTGATATCCTCCGTCTGAGAGCGGAGTTCAATCAAGTTGCCACGCCTCATCTCCTCATGGGAGATCTCCTCCTGGCCCACCTTCCTCTCCAGCTCCATGTGCTGCTGCACCAAGCTCCGGAACCGCTTGTTCGTGTCCACCAGATCCTCCCACGCAGAGCTCAGTTCTCCTTCCAGACTGCTGGCAGACTCGTCGCATAACTCGAACTCTTCTCTCAAGGTTTGGAAAGGAATCTGGTATTCCTACGGAATACGGATCGATCAATCAGACATGAGACCAATACTTCTGATTGTATGCATAGAAGAGACACTCACCTCCTCAGTCTGTCTCCTGTAAGTCAAAGCTGTCTCCTCTGTCTCTGTGCGGATCTCCTCCAACCTGCCGGCTACCCGCTCCTCCACCTCATCGATCGTCTGCATCCTTTTCAGTTCGTAGCTGGACCTCAGCTCGTCTTTCTCTCTCCGCTTTTCTTGGAGAGTGCGACTCAGCTCCTCTCGACTCTGCTCCAGCTCATCGTCGTGTTCACTCAGCTCACGCAAGGCAGCCTATCGTATAAGGCAATACTACATCACTACTGTTATTTTATAGATAGAATTGTATCAATCTGTTAGCTCACCTCTCTCTCACTGATCTCAGTTTCCAAGTTCTCGACAATATTCTCCAATTCTCCTTCTAGGTCCGAGACTATGCTCGTTTGCTGTCTGACCTTATCACGGATCTCTCCCAACTCCTTCTCACTCAAAGCCAGAGAGACCTGAGCGCCCTTCAGTCTCTCCCTCCCTTGCTCTCCCTCATCCCTCAACTTCTCCTCAGAATCCTGGAGAGCTTCTAACTCCTTCCCTTGCTCCTTTATTTGTGAGTGCAACTGCTCCCTCTCCTGCACCATCAAGATCTGCTCCCTGTCAGCCAGCTCGATCTCCTGAGTGTACTGGTCCTGTATCTGCAATACAAATAACATAAAACATTGAAATGTACATAAGTAGAGTGCTCAGAAATGGTGAATCTAAAATGGATTAATGCACTCACCTCCTTTATCTGAGAACTGGTCGTGGCTTGATAAATTCCGATCTCCTTCTCAAGGGTCATGTTCGAGTCGCGGATACGTCTCGTCACCTCCATGTATTGAGCCAATCTGTGGTTGTCATCTCGGATCCCGACATTGTCCTGTTCAAGTTGCGATTGCATCACTTCAGTTGCCATCACGATCAGAATTCCAAATATACAACTCAAATATGTGAGAAATTTTAGAAAGAATTGTTGACTATAAATAATAAACTGAATTAGTTAATGCATCAGTGTGGTTCTAACTATTTAGAGGAATTCTGAGCGTAGCAGAATTCTAACCCAAAGTGAATATAAAACAAATGTGGTCGAGAATATCAGAAGCATTCTTCCGTATCCAAGCAACGCTCATTATTACAATCCTTTACAGACAATAGTGGCATGAGAAAATAACTGTTTAGTGAATCGGTTGTTAGGTGAATGCATTATAAATTTACAATAAAGCCATTCCAAAGCAAAATATGAATCACTCTAGTAGATGTGGTTTGTAATAGAAAACCACAAATATAAGAGATGGATAGTCAGGAATGCGTAATGTTATGTTGATACTTGACACCTTACATAATCAATTTGAGCTCAGGATTCAATTTCGTATCTAATTATAGTATGGGTTTACTTGACAACCAGGAGGGAATGTTGGAATGTAACAAGTTCGTAATGCTGCTAATCTGGCTGCAACTTAATTAATCAATAAAATCATCTAGCAATTGTGAATTTCAATGAGTGAGAGAAACAATGAATAAATATTATCCTTTTCATTACAATTGAGGAACATCAACGTTGAATTGTGCAGCTACAGTTAGCGCACATCCATTTCTCTTGAGGCAAATCATTTCTTGTGTTTGGAGGTCGTGGTTGAGTTCACTGCAGTGTTGATGCGCTCTTGCGATCTACTTTTCATGGAAGTTGGGAGCAGTGAGCTGCGAGGCTGCGGGAGTGTGCTGGTGCTGGAGGCTGGTCGCATTCCTTGAAGCGACCTAGGACCGCTGCCTCCCTTCTGGGGAGGTCGATTAGCCATCGTGGGGAGAGTGGACTTAAGAGGCTGTTTTTGTCTGGGGGCAGGGATGGATGATTTCTGTGCTCTGATGATGTTAAGGCTCTTGCGTTTTGGGATAATGAGATTATTTTGCTTCTGAATAGGTGGACGAGGTTTCATTAATACCAGGGGCTTGTCCGGATTCACTTGAACATCATCAAGCGCTGGTTCACTGTCAATGTCTACAGTGCTGTCTGCTGGCTTAATCGCGAGCTCCAGAGGGGGAGTAGGGTCACTTTGATTGGTAGAGAGTTGTGTTTGATGCTTTTCTTGCTGATTGCCGATATTAGTAAATGAGAGCGCAGGAGGAGTGATTGGATCAAGAGACATACTGCGTCCCAGGATGCTCTTACGGGAAAAACCAGGAGTAATGGGATCGGAAGTGATCAGGTTGCTAGCGAGGTTGCTGACACCAATTTTGGCATTTAATGGCGTGGAGCTAACGTTGCAAGTGTAGATAGAATGAGAAAGATTGGATTTGGTTAGAGTTGTATTCTTTTTTGTCACGGTTGAATTCAAATGATCGTAAGTGCAATTCCCTAGATCCATTGTCTCGCCTAGAACCTCTCGGGATTCCTTGCTGGCAGGAGTCAGGAGATTCGAGTGGAGTATTCGGGTGTCTTCAGAGCTGTCAGAACCGGTCCGAGGAGAGGAGTTGAAGCTATCGGAGCTGGAACAGTTTTGGGAAATGCTGGAGGGTAGAGGGAGGGCGTCACCATCTTCATCGAATGGGACGTCATACTGATCTAACCCGAACACGTCATTGTACAAGTCTAGAAAGGACCAGCCTCTGTGTAGAGGAGTCTTTGAAGCAGTGACTATCGGTAACAGACCCTCTGTTTCAAGGTCTTGTGTCAATCTCCTAGGAATTCTGGCCTGTGTCTGTGAGATAGGGACTTCTAGCTGATCCACGTGGTCGAGCTGGGGACTCGAAAGAGGCGAGATTATAGGCATTTATCGATTAAAAATTCTAAATTAGTTAAATTTATATTACTTTATTAGAGCAGTCACATCTCAGCTGATTGGGCTTCCACTAGTTAGTCCCAGGTATAAAGTGACAGTGATAAATTGTGTTTGTTGCAACAGTTTCGAAACAGCAAAGAAATGAACTCTAAAATTAAAATCACAAGTGGGGAGTGACCAGAGCGCTAAACTGATTAGAGTGTAGACTGGGCGAATGAGAGAGCAGCGGCAGAGCTAGAGCTAGCTCAGGTCGAGTGTAGACATCCGACCGTGGTAGCTGCACATGCCTCCCTTCGTGGGGCGTTTCTTACAATGCAATCCGACCTTAGTCATGGCCGCACACCGAATACCGACGGTGGAGATATTGGAGGTGACGCTAGCCGCTCCAGGGGAGGATTCTCTCGAGGGAGTCTCTCCATTCATCTGGGAGAAGGGATTCTCCCTGAAGTTGGTGGTGAAGAGAGGGGGGTAGTCTTCGGGAGGATGGACAATGGGGGTGGGGTTGATAGGGGGGAACGAGTAGGGGGAAGAAGTGTTGAGTGACTGCGGATCCACCACGACATTCTTACGTTTGTGAGACAACCACACAAACACCTGCTCCACAATGATGATGAGTGGGACGAATAAGATAGCGAATGAGAGGTAGACCGGATTGGGGGTGTGGATGTACAGAGCAGAGGCTGTGCTTACGATGGAGAGAGAAACTAACTTCATAAGCTGACTTGGCTCGAAGAGAAGGGACAGAGTTAGAGTCAGGAATAAGAGGGTTAAATGATCGGGTAAAGCTGATAGGTGAAATCCCTTTTTCACACTTTCCTGATTCGCTTCATGGAGAGTCCGATTTAATGCCTTAGCAACTAGCGTCATTTGATTAATGTTCTCTACCAGAGCAGTAGCGAGGGAGTCCATCACCCCCATTATCTTCTGCGCTTCCAGGTCGATGTCTGAGAGGTGCACACTGATCCTGTTCGCCACCTGGTAGAACCAGCGAGTGAGGGTGGAGTTGAACGTGAGCAGTTGCTTGTGACTCTGCGTGATGTTCTTACTCAGGAGCATCATGTCTATCGTCTGGTTGAGTGTGCTGATTCGGAAGCTGTGAGTCATGTTGCCGATGAGCTTGCTGAACCCGAGGATCCTATCGAAGGTTTGCTGGTAGAGGTCGTTATCCAGGGAAGCCCTCTCCCTCATCCTGAACAGGGCCTCTCCGTGCACATCTCGCAGGTGCTTGTAGTTGTGGAGGTTCTCCTCTTGCTGTAGCTTAAACTCTTCGTTCCTGGCGCTGGCGTCCTTGATAATGGACTCAGTTTTGCCTTGCAGTTCATCCATCGACTTCATCTGATTGGTTGCAGACATGGTGAGTTGGTTGACAGAGAGTTCTACCTTCCTAGCAAATTGGTCTTGACTTGTTCTGTAACAAAAAGCGCGCGCTCTGTTAGAAATCACCTGGTAGGTCCCCCACGCACTCTCACTCATGGGAGAGGTGCACTCGGCGAGGTCCATGTCCTGAGAACATCGGAACGTGGTTCTGCCTTCCGCCTGGGCGTGGCAGTTGTACAGCCAGACAGTCAGCTTTCCCAGCTGCTCCTCCGGCATGTCTCTACAGGAATAGGCCAGCCGCTCCACGGCTTCGTTCAAACATCGGTCAAGCTCAGGCAGGTCCAAATACTCGTTGTAAGCCTGGATGAAGCGGTCTTGATCAGCTGATAGCTCGAATTGAGACTTGGGTTCGATTTCCTGTTTGCTCTCGTCTTGGGTGGTGTCGTCATCAGCTGCGAAGAACAAAGACCCCCAACTGAAGCCTCCAGCTGTCACAGATGTGAGATGGCACATGAGTAGGAACAGAATCAGAACGTTCATTAGGATTCTTAGTTGTATCTAACGTCAATGATTGCACAAAATAATCAGGACCAAGTTAACAGATTTCACTACAAGATTAGTTCAAAAGTTTATAAACAATAACGCATTTAATTAAGTCTCCTTTTCATTCCCGATCGGTAGTTCAGCTTCTAATCCACAACTTACACACTGTATCTGGACAGACTTAGCGTTTCGTTTCTTCATGGAAATCCTTTCAATTGCTTCGCCATCTAATTTCGACGCTGCACAGTTGTGTATCGCTTCAAACAGTTCTTTCAACTGAGAACCTTTCAATTCAAAATGACCTTGCGCAGGAATATCAAACTCCTTGTTTGAATTGTCAACTTCATCCATTTTATAAACGCACCACTAATTAGCTTGTAATATTGACAAATGCTGTGCTCACTCGAAAACTAACGAGTCGGTATATACAAGGGCAACAAACAAAATATCAGTAATTAATCACTAGTTAATTGTCACAAGAAGTAGAGACAAACGATTCTAATTGTATAATCATAAAATAGAAGAACCAATACACTGTATGACCTTACATCTAACACAGAATTGTAGTAAATAATACAATTAAGCTTACAAAACAAACAGAAGAGTATGCGATTCCACAGCACTACTGTACTACTATCCCAACAAACAACAATCCCATCCCGAAACACATTGCATTACTTGCCAGTCTAGAAAAGTGCAATCTCTACTCACCTGAAGGCAGGCGCTGGCTAGAAAGACTTGCCGATTATCCAGCCGAGGACTAGGACCATGAGGACCAGCAGGATGGTGAGGAGGGTGGACGTTTTTTTCTGCGCTTGACCAGGTGTGTGGGACGCCACGGGGGCAGGCCTGTGGGAGCTCTTTTTCAGCTCGATGTTCTCCATGATTAGCGCCGCGTTACGCTTGCGAATGGTATCCACTTCTAAACGGAGGGAAGGATCTTCTTGTGTGGTCGTCTCGGCGGTATTTAGGTTGACTTTCTTCTCGAAAGAGTGCTGCGACGGTTCGCTCGTGGAGGAAGGGTTGTCCTCCTCGGACGGAGCAGGAAGTTCAAACACGCACTTGAGACGAGCGTCGTGCATCTCGACCCCTTCCGTCACCGACTTGAACGCGTTGTCACTGTCCGCCGTGGTGGCATCCTCCGGCGCGTATCTCGACTGCACCATGAACTTGTGCTTACTCCGCTCCTTGTCGTTAGGATTGTAATCGAATGGTTGTAACATGACTTGGACAATCCCCACATCCATGGGACTTATCAGTCCGTTGTTAGGACGTACACAGTAGGAACGAGGCGCAGTCGTCTTTATTTTGAAGAAAACCTGATTCTCCGTCATGTTGGTCAGTTTGAGTTGAGTAGAGACTGTCGAGTTGAAAGGTCCGATGAACCGGATCTCGTTCTCAGGCTCAATGCGGATGAGTGCTGCCTTACCGGCCATTCTAGCAGTGCAATACTAAAGAGTAGATCGTAGTTACAATATTTAGTCAAACAGGTGAATGCTGAACTATTTGAGGTTAGAAGATTTGTTTATAAGAACTAAGTAGGAGTCAAATCAAAAATTAAAACAGAATTTTTTGCTAACCTATCACAGAACCACCTCCCCAGCCTGTGTTCCCTGCCCACCCCTACCACCACTTTATCCCCGTTGTACGTCATCAGAATGGCATTCACGAACCCTCTCACTGGAATGGAGCGCACAAATTCCAGACGCTTCTTGCTGGGAATCACCCGCCAAATCTTCACCACCCCGTCATTAGACCCGGACAGCACCAGGTCTGAGTTTGGAACAGCGCACACTGCTGACACCCACCCCCCGTGCGCCCCCTCCTCCACGAAGAGCGGTCTCTTCTTGTTCACTGCCCACAGACACAGACTCCCGCACTGAGTGCCTGCGATGAACACGTCTCTGTTCAGGAAGTTAACGCAGTCGACAGCCGAGGTGCGCGACTGGAACATGAGCTGGGTCTCTTCTGGGATCTTCCACACCCTGATAGACCTGTCCAGGCCACCTGACGTCACTGCCCTCTCCGCGGACAGACTGTCAATTCCTGTGATGGGAGACTCGTGTCCGTAGAGAGTCTCTATATACGTCAGAGATTCTGCATTCCACAGTTTGACAGTTCTGTCTTCAGAGCAGCTATATAGATCACTGCTACCCTTGCGGAAACTAACACCTGTCACTGGCTTCTTGTGACCTCTGAAGGTGTGAACGTGCCCATACGTCTCCACATTCCACAGTTCCACAGCCCCCTCCGTCCCGCCGCTGGCCAGCAGCTTCCCGTCCGAGGAGGCGGAGAGGCAGAGGATGCGTCTGGAGTGGAACAGAGGAAGGTTGGACTTGCGGGGATCATTGAAAGTCCCCAGTCTTGTCCCGGCACTGAGGTCCCAATGGATCAGCGCGGCCTCCTTGCAAGCAGAGAAAAAGCTCTTCTCATCCGGGGACAGCGCCAGGGACGTAATGGGACCTCTGTGCGCCCCTAGACAGGAAGAGGGGGAGGAGGGACAGGCACTCGTCTCGACGGCGTCACACAACTCGCGGCACAGCTTCCCCGTGTGCTCCATTGCCTCCTGCTGCAGTCGCTCCCCAATCGAGTCGTGTGCATCTTGCTCAGTCCCGTCTGCTGTCCCCCCGAACTCTGCGAGTTCTGACAAGTACTGCTTGGCTAGCCGCAGCCTCTTCTCTTGGGGGGTCTCCTCCGCCCTGAGAGCAACAGCACCGCTGGGTTTCTTCGCACCCTTCCTTCCAGCTGTATCTCTAGGAGTGTCTGCGTCTGAATCGGGGAGAGAGTCGCTATCGATCTCTTCGTCCAGATCTTCTATCTTATCCGCTGATCGGTTTAGCATCACATTCTTCTTCTTCTTCTTCTTTGAATCCTCGCTCACTGGAAGGAAGAAAGATCGCTTCTTTCGTTTCGGCATTGCTGACTCGGACTATAAAGCTTTCTACTCCTCAAGTCAGATTACGTTACATTATTAGGAAAATCTTACTGAATATAAATCATTAATATCAAAGGTGTCAAATTTAAATACAAACCAGTGGAACACAAAATAAATGGACAATCCATATGTACATGAACTATTGGCTGGAGAGAGCACTTACATGTCAGTGGGAGGGGTGGGCTACTTCTTGGGAATCTCTATGTCCACGTTGCAATAGAAGGAAGGGACAGCTTCGGGGAGGGTGCTAGTGTCCTCTCCTGGGTTTAACAGTAGGTCGGCATAGTGGATAGGGAGAGAGTTGGTAGGGGCAGGAGGGGAGGGTAGGGAGGAGGGAGGCTGAGCAGCACGAGGGGTGCTCTTCGTCTTCCCAACAGAGAACGGCGCTACCTGGGTATAGCTGGAGGGGGAGTTGTCATGCACTCTAGGGACGGGGCGGAAGGGTCTAATGGTGGCAAGGACGGACTCTGGAGCTGCCTGGATCAATTCTATGACCTCCTCAATGCTCTTATTCTTCAGTTCCACTCCATCAATCTCCATGATCTCGTCATCAGGCCGCAGAATGCCGGTACGGGCGATGTACGACCCTTCTATCACCCTAGATACGATCAAGAACTCGCCCGCTTTCTTGATGGTACACCCGATGCTGCCCCCCTCCTTCACCAGCAGCACCCGCTTCGTGTCTTCGTTCACTCGCTTCATGCTCAGCCGCTTGGGACAGCTGGCCTCCTCTTTCTTGTCCACCTCGACGGCCTGTTTCATCACCTCGATCCACTTCATCTGATCCTCCTCACTAGCGGCTTGCAGGATCCAGGACCATTTGCTGGTTTGAACGTTGATGATGAAGGAATGCTTATGGTCAGGAGATTCCCCTGAAACCCCTGTGACGTCACTCAGGAAGAGCCGCTTGGAGGGCTCCTTCCCCTGATCGCTCACTTCTCTCTCGTTCCTGAAGAAGCAAAAGCACTGGGGGTTGAGGACAAAGAATCTCCTGCGCCAGGTACGGAACATGCCTCCCGACTGCTTGATCAGGAAGCCCGCCCGGATGATGCTGGAGGAGACTGTTGGGTGTCGCGTATTCCGCAATTTGATCCCGCGTTCCACCATGTCACTCCCATCACTCAGTACGCGGAACCTGGTCGCCATTCAATGCACTAGAGCTACTTGATATCTACAAATCGTCATTATATCACAGAGGTTAAAGTGTAAGGATGTGAAGCGGCGCATGATTGGAAAGAAATGGTTTACTATATTATAAAGCCACTAACTTACTAGCCTATTATATGGACTTGCAATAATATCGCAAATATATCAAGTTGTCACAAAGTAAGCCTTATAAAACTATCAATTAGTCATGCATCAAACAATTTGTATAACATACTGATAGTATCTACACCAAATTAACAGCTCATAATTTGTTAAATCTAATCCTCACTCTACAAGTTAATATCTAGACAATCGTCCAGTTCTTAGTGATCTAAGAAGGGAGAGGTGCCGTTGGCAGTGGGACAGTGGCCCTTATTTGTGACACAACACCCTCCATTCAACTTTGGATTTCCAGCCCAGTCCACTTTCCACGCTTCCATCTCGTAATTCCAGGGCATTCTCACAGGAGCTGCAGGGGCCTGGAACTGAATGACACTCGGCCTTCCATTCTCTGGCCAGACCCATTGACCCGTGTTATCGAACCTCCTCCACCAGTTCTGGCACCATCCTTGGTTCCCGTTCACCTTACACGCCTGGTTAGCCCCCCCTTGGTTCCCGGCAGAGGCACCGCCCCACGCGTCCGCTTGACAGTTGGGGATGAATAGCGCGCAGTAAGGAGTCCTATCGTCACAAGGAGGTCCGCTGTTGGGAGGCCGTACGGATGGTCTGGGACCAAGGGCACACGAGGCGGTTTTCCTGGAGAGACCGGGCCAGTATATGCTACTCTGCGAAGATGGAATTCTGTAGATAAAAGTACCGACTCGATCCACGACAGCAGCAAATATGTACGGCTCATCTTGGTTCGGCTTCGTTCCGAGGAAGTAATTGTTCGTCGCTTCGGAATTTGAGAACCATCCTCCGTCAGCGTTGCAAGTGGATCCGGACTCTCCGACGAAAGAGCGGCCTACTTGGTTCCACTGCGTCGCGAACATCCGCCGATACCCGTCCGTAGCCCCTGCGTCCACAGTCCACGCCGACTCCAAGAAGTCGATCTCCCCGGAATTGCCAGAAGCCCAGCAGTTGTCTCCACCGTATTGGCACTTGTCGTTGGGATACTCAGACACTGGTCCTTTGTCTAGTGTTACTTGGTTCAACATGTACCAGGCCACATTCCAGACACTCTCTACTGACAACACGAACAGCATCCCGGGGGGACCGACCCCTCCAACACCCGCAGGGTAGTACCCCCACGACCAGTCAGCCGCTCCTCCTGGTTGGGGCTGCATCCAAGCGTCCGATTCACTCAGGCTCCCATCAGGCTTGATGGTGTCGAAAGTCGGTTTCGATCCGTTGGTATTGAAAGAAGAATCCGGCGCGAGGACCCAAGCCTTGCTGCTTGAGCTCCACTGGTATGCAGCAGCGTAGTTCACTCGGAGCTGAGAGCCGGCGTTCTTATACTGCTTCGTGCTTGGCGCACTGTTATACCCGCCGCAGGTGTTCCCCTTACAAACCCCGATAATCCAGTTAAACTGAGGCGGGGCCCAGCAGCCGTCTCGAGGGCAGCAGCAACCAAAAGCTGGAGAAGCAGAATTAAAAGCGCACAAAGGGTTGGCGCCAGTTCCCGTCGTGCAGTTAGCAGCGTAGAACTGAGCTCCCTGAGTCTTGGTGTAGCTCGGACAGGGCCAGAGCTTCCCTGCGCCTTGGAGTTCGGCATAGGAAGGCGTGGAAGGACAGGTCTCGCCGGAAACTGGATATGGACAAGGCGCGCTTTTCCCCGGACCAGGCATGTGTCCTGACCAATTACAGCCATTACTCACAGCGAATGGCAGTTCCACACAAATATAAACTATAAGCAATGTTAGAAAGTATTGCATCACAGTGTATATACCAGCAAATTTGGAGGATCTATTTATACGTGTGTATATCACGACATAACTAGTTAGCCATGTACTTGATGAGGTGAGAGTTGTACTGGAGGTAGAGAAACAAGACGAGACCATAACCACTCCACATGACAGAAAGTAAACATGATATGATAAAATGCTTGGAAATAGAATATTATAAGGTTATACAAGTGGTTAGAGCAGAGTTCGAAAAATAGTGTTTGAACAAAATATCTCTCTGTTTGAGTGCTAAGAGTAGCTATTTTAGTTCGTAGATCAGGGTTAGTCTGACTAACATCAATAATTTTTACTTTTAAAAATTAAAATTCATAAAATATTATGACGGATAACTTTTCCAGGATTCATAATCC
Source organism: Aphrocallistes beatrix (assembly GCA_963281255.1). Classification (NCBI taxonomy): domain Eukaryota; kingdom Metazoa; phylum Porifera; class Hexactinellida; order Sceptrulophora; family Aphrocallistidae; genus Aphrocallistes; species Aphrocallistes beatrix. The sequence continues at coordinate 108,611 of OY725497.1, forward strand.
CTAGAGGATCCAGGGCCAACTTGATCCTCGTCATCAAACCTACCCCCTCGCTCCCATACTGCTCCTCCACGAGCTGGATCTTGCCTCTACCCACCCCATGCTCCCCGGTGCATGTACCCCCTGAACCGATCGCTAGTTTACCCATCCACAGAGAGATTTCATTCACTTTCTGAAGTTTTTCCTTGTCTCCAGGAGGGATAAGGAACATACAATGGAAGTTCCCATCTCCCACATGTCCTACTATAGGTGCCACCAACCCCGACTCACTGATCACCTCCTTGGTCTGTACGATTACCTTTGGAAGGGATGACATAGGTACACACACGTCTGTTATCAGAACTTCTGCCCCAGGAACCAGGGATTTAGCTGCATAGAGCGCGTCGTGACGAGCTTTCCAAAGCTTGTTTCGTACCTGAGGATCTGTTGCCCATTTAAAATCGCCGCTGTTGTTCTCTTTCGCGATTTCTTTCGCTATTTCCGCCTGTTCATTCACTGAATTTTCAGATCCATGGAATTCAAAAAACAGAGTTGAAGTGACATCATAAGACAAACCTGTTGAAAAAAATATTTTTCAGGATGAAGCCATTGATCCCTGAGCTAATGCTTCAGTTGGCCATTACTCAGAAGCCAGGAATTAGTATGCATGATATAGCCAAATAAGGTCATTATTGGACTTACTACATAACAGCCTTCAGAATAATTAGAATATAGTTCTGAAACCTGAATATTGATTAGAAGCGTCCATCATGACGTCATCCAGGAACTCTATCCTTGCTACAGGAATGCCAGCCTGCATGATCATGGCGGTAGTGTCCACAGCGTCCGAGACAGAGGGGAAGGAGCAGACGGCACTGCTAGTGAATTCGGGGATTCCATAGAGTTTTAGCGTCGCTGAGGTTACGATACCCAGAGTGCCCTCTGATCCTGTAAAAACACTCAGTAGGTTTATCGCTCCATGCAAGGAGTCGCATCCTGAGAATCGTTTTACCAATGAATAGGCCTGTAAGGTTGTATCCAGCTGAAGACTTCCTAGCGCGGCATTTGGTACCGGCAGTGTGGATGATGTCACCATTCGCCAGCACCACCTCTAAGTTAAGGACGTTCTCTTTGATGGTCCCGTAACGGACTGCGTTCGTCCCTGATGCGTTGGTAGCGACCATTCCGCACAGACTAGCGTCAGCCCCAGGGTCCACTGGAAACCACAGGCCCGTGTCTCGAAGGTAGGAGTTGAGAGAGTGCCGCGTAACGCCAGGGCGGACAGTTGCGTAGAAGTTCTCCGTGTCCGCCTCTAAGATCTGGTCCATCCGCATGAGATTCAGAGTCACACCCCCGCTCACCGCTCCAACGCCCCCCTCCAGTCCCGTGCCAGTCCCGAATGGGATGACCGAGACTCTGTTGGACGAGCATACCTTCACAACCTCCGAGACCTAGGTATGCTGAGTGCTAGGGTGAGCAGCAAGGCTAATGTACGGAGTTCCGTTACCTGATCTACGTCGGTAGGATAGACGACTAGGTCTGGGGGAAGAGACCCATGATAGCTCTCATCTTTACCGTGCTGGGACCTAGAAGCTTCACTTGTGGTTGTGTTACCCTCACCCACAATACGCATGATGCTCTCGCACACACCAGGAGGTAGAGTGCTTGCCCACACCCTCACAACACTGCTCGGATTCAGTCCAACAGATCTACACTTGTACAATGAGCGAACATATCCCAACATAGCAGCATATGTGTCACACTCACACCTATCTATTTGTCAGGACAAAGAACAAAATATTATTTACGTTCCATATATGTATCTAAACTTGAGGTGAGATTAATCAATATTTCGCAGTAATACTATAGGGAATACACTATGTATAAATTAGAACAGCCTTCTCAAGTCGCATTTTCAGCAGGAATTCTAGTCATGTCCTTTCTTGAGTGACCTGTTGTACACCAACACGCGTGACATCTGAGTCAGTCCCGTACCTCCCAGGAATAAATTCACGGCGAATAGCAGCCAGTTACGCGGGATAACAACCATGGAGTATCTGGACCAGATGAAGCCTGTGAGCGCTAGGGCTGCGGATTGTCTCATGCTCAACTTCTCAGCCGGCCGAGCCAGGTCGGCTAGGCCCGCGATTACCAGCGCCCATTTGAATGCTGGAGCCCAGAAGAATATGGTGAGAGGACCAGCTGGCGTGTAGAGGTACCTCCGTACCGGACTTGGAAGTCTCTGAAAGAACCGCGAATTTTGAAGGTATCTACCAAACCTGGTCGAAACCTGGCTCATTGAAATAAAACTGAAGTAACTCAATCAATTCTCGTGTACAACAATGCACTACATACTATGAGTTTATATGTGTTGTACGATGTATCAACACAGCAGATACATAATTAAGTAGAGTACTTGGGTATGATGCACCTATCGATGAGTAAAGTGATCGGTAATACAAATGGTGAAATGTTTATATATTTGGCTTCTGAGTGATGATGATCTTCTGGTATGCGCTCCTACACACAGGGCATGCAAACGGCGTGAAAGTAGCGAATTGTTCAAACGATTCGAGACATTTGCAATGGAACATGTGTGAGCAGGAGAGGAGCGATACGTGCTTCGAGGAGAATAAAAGAGTGAGACAAATTGGGCATTCGTTATCCCCTCGCCTCATAGCTTTTTCTCTGACACCCAGCCACTCACTGGGATTCAAACTATTGAGGTGTTGCTCTAAGTTCTCCAGCGTGCGGCGACTGTACCTAAGAGTGTTGTCCAGCTCGTCGATGAAGGTGTCAATCTCCTGCTCCCGCTTCTCGCACTGGTCCATGTAGAGGTCCGTCAGGGTTGCTAGCTTCCGAGAGAAGAACTTCCTTCTGAGTGCTGGGTGGGTGGGAGGATGCTTCTCTTGCAGTTTCCTAAACTCGAGTTTAGCGCGATGCCCTCTCCAGCAGGACTGGATGAGGGTGGCTGCTTTGTCGCGGGTGTGCTTAGCACCTTCGTACACCACCCTGCCCTGATACCCTTCACACCTGCACACCGGACACATCCTACGCTTGACGAACTTCTCGTAACTCTCGATGCAGCTCTTGTGGAAGATGTGAGAGCAGGAGAGGAGCAGCTGGGGTAGGAGCTGGAAATGGTCCTTGCAAATGGGACAAGGGTTGGTCGAGTCCAGTCTTCGGTTTGACTTCTCCTTAATCTGCTCCCACTGCTCCTCCGACAGAAGAGGAGGAGGCCCCTCTACCAGACCCAACTTCTGAGCTAGCGACGGCTGATGCAAGCTAGGATCTGCCAGTGGATATTCTATCTCAGAGCCAGGTAGATTTAGTGGAGTCGGTTCCTCATTACCAGCATGAGGCTTCGAACTATTCCTGAGTGACCTGCTGTTTGATTTATAACTGCATTTGCTAGATCTTGATTGAGGGTCAGATTTCCCTTTGTTTGGTCTGAACCTCGGGATTGACAGATTGACTTGGTATTGGTGAGCAAGATGCTCTTGGAATGCGACAGATGACCAAGCTTTCTCAGAGTTAGAGCTACGTTTAGGTCCTTCCTTGGAATTTAGCCAGGATGCACTTTCTGGGTTCATTCGACTAACGTTACAAGTTACGAGTGAGCATTACGGTCTCAGTAATATCAAGCATAAACAACTCAGTTATTAATTACTAGTGTCTCTCCAACACAATAATGCAACATAACTCGTAGAAAATGGCTTAAAAAACTATCCAAAACAAAGTCAACATTTATAAAATTAAGTTTTGCGAATAAGAAAAAACATAAGTGATAAAGCTTACTAATAGGCCGGCGGAGGATTTCTTTTCATGCTCGGTTCTTCAGAGTTCAGGAATGCTCCCAGGTAGGCTGCCTTCCCTCTCCGCCTGGAAGTAGCGTCTCTTGCTCTCGTGGGGATCGAAAAGAACGACCTCGTCGGTATCAGGGTGTACGTCTAGCATTTCTTGGTCTGACTTGGTCAATGGCAGTTCCTCTTGTTCTGGGAGAGGAGAGTGCCTTCTCAAGCGGGAGTGTAGAGGGATGGGAGGTGTGTCCACTCCAGTTTCCTCAAGCTCACTCTCCCCAATTTGCTCTAGCTTAGCACTCACTCCCAACTTCCGGTCTGGAACAGGCAAGGAGTCTCCCAGCGCAGAGAATTCTAAGCTGCCAGCCATTGTCGTGTTGAGGGAGGTACTGGGATCATGTGCTGCGTTCTGCGCTTTTAAACACATCGGTAAGTGATTATCCCAGTCCTGGGTCTGACAATCCTCTCCACAATATCCCCTGCTGTTGCAGTGACTACACTCGAATTCTGACACCTTCCCACACAAACAGAGATCGAGCATGCACGAATCTGAATCCCTCACTTGCTGGATGTAGATGTTGGTGTCGAGGAGTTCCAAGAGTGCGACATCGTCTTCACTCGGAATCGGAATGAAAGTGAAAGCGACATCCTTCTTCAAGAACTGGAATGGACCGCCTGACCACTGCCCTGAATCCACGAAGGCAGTCCTCAGATCGAACAGAGTGTTGTTCTGTCGAGGCAGCAGCACGGGTTCAGGAAACTTCTCAAAAGTAGAATCGTACCTCGAATTGTCCGAATATCTCCCGGATAGAGACAGCACGCCTATCTCTGGCCTCTCTGGAGCCTGGAACGGGACGTCCCCTTGAGCGTGAGAGGGAGGTCTCCAACTCTCCCTGTCCTCTGCTATCACAAGCTCAATGAAATACCAGCAGTCCTCCTCCTCTACGGTCGCCTCGCTGCCCCTCACTGGGATGACTACATAGCTATCCACCTTGGTAGAGAAGATGCCGTTGTAGTCCACGATAGTAGCCGACTCTGGACTCCGCCGATCCAAAACAGATCCGGGCTGAATTCTCCGATAAAGCGGCACTTTGTCGGGAGAAATCGCTACTCTCACCTTTGTCTTCTTCCTGTAGCAGAGCAGGAGCAAAGTCAGTATCAGGAGGACGATTAGAATCAAGAGGATGATCGGAACACTTGCGGCAATTGGGACAATGGGGAATGATGGCTCTACAAACACTAACACCAGGCCACAGTTAACACCTGTGTAGGTGTCATTACACATACACAGCCCATCCGTTTTCCTGCAATAGGCGGAGTTATCTCTGTCACACGTGCACTCACCGGTGCAGTTAGAACCGAATGTCCAAGCCGGACAACTTGTGCCGCAATCCACCCCTCCAAAGCCATTGAAACAGTTACAAGTGCCATCTAAATAGTTACACACGCCTGTGCTCTCGCACGTGCACAGGTGAGCACACCTGTAGCCCCATGTGCCTCTGTTGCAGGTGATAGCACAGATATCCCCTCTGAAACCTGCCTTACAGTCACAAGTTCCATCAACATGGTCACAGCCAATACTCCGGTCTCTGACGCAGCTACACGATGAGAGACAATCCTCCCCATAGGACCAGGGTGCACACATCACATCACACTCCGTGCCAGTGTACCCGGGGTAGCAGTCACAGGAGCCATTGGGTGCTAGACAAGTAGAGTTGAGGGAACAGGTGCAGGACTGGCTGCACTCATCCCCCCACACCCCATGGGGACACACATTAGCACAAGTAGGACCATATGTCCCCGGAGGACAGGTGGAGACAACAGCTATTGTTCCAAGCTCCCGGCACTGACAGGAGACCGTACCGGAGCTAACTGAGAGCGTAGAGCAGACAGAGGTGTCCCAGGTGAGATTGTTCTTGTCCCATACGGCACAGGAGTAATCCTGCGGGGAATAGAGGTGTGTTTGCAGGGACAAGGTGATAGAGATATCTCCCGCTGCTAGCTCCAGGAAGTTAGAGGGGTGCAGCAGGGAGATGGATGCTATGCTGGACAGGACCTGAGGTGAGTACCGACTAGGTGGGTGGTAGGAACTCCCATCCAGAGTGGAGGTGACTATCGTAACTCCCGAACAGTTAACTGAGTCAAAACCCTCGTGTCCCAAGCAAGATGAACTGCTGCAATCCCACTCGTTGTATGAGGCAAAAGTGGACTGTGAGAACACGAAGCGAGGATAGGAATCAGAGCAGTCGCTCCCTCTAGCGTTACAAGCTGCGTAGTAGAGACTACCAGGGGAGGAGTGGGATATCTTGAGGGAGATGTTTCCAGAAGATAGCGACAATATGTCAGCGTGGAAGCCGTTACGAGTCGCGAAGGCTAGCCGCGAGAGAATAGTGGGGAGCTTGCACCATGTGGGGACTCGTGAGATGTCAAGTCTCGAGATTGCGATTAAAGTCCTGTCTAGCAACTCTGTGGAAATTCCTCGTTGGAACGGCTGATCAGGGGGAGGGCAGCTGTTGACAGAGTCGAGGGCTTGATCCAGAACGTCCAGCATCTCCCCGACCTGATCCTCTGTGATGAGCTGTGCTCGAGTTACGAACTCGGCGACCAGGAACGCAGCGTGTGCAGAGAAGGCTCTGTCTCTAGGCAGCAAGGACCAGAACGCAGTGCGGAAATGGCTCCAGAGCATGTCAGCTGTGACAGGGGGCATCTGCACCATCTCAGTCTTGTAGTAGTAGAGGATGCTGCTCACTATGCTCAGCCCGCTCAGCACGTTGTATCCGTACAGCAAGTTCAGCTTCACTTTCTCGACCGCGCCTGTGACGTCATCGTGTGCTGTCACAGCTACATCTGAGCTGTACTGCACTCTCCCACCGTGTCTGCTCTGCACCTCTAGCAGCAATGGCAGGTGTGAATTGACGCTACAGAGCAGAGGCGTGTCTATCCGTGCTAGAGTCGTAGCGGGTGTCAACCAGTGCACTGCGCCACTATAGCTGATGCCGAACCTATAAGTGAGAGGAAGCGCACCGGGAGAATCTCTCCACTCACTAGCTAGCATGGAGTATATCCTAACTCCATCTCGCAGGGAGGTAGTCACAGTCAATCCCCCGAAGTGAGGAGGTGTACCCATCTGTATGTCCACCTCGGCCGTAGCGGTCTCAGTCCCGTCAGCCGTGAGGGTAGCTGATAGTCGGTACTTCTGTCCAGCAGTGAGCGAGGGGACACGGAACGTGAACTCTTGCGTGTGAGAGGTGGAGAGGAGGGCAGAGTCGGGAGGAAGGTGGTAAGGAGACAGCGGGGAGAAGAGGAGAGGGGGGAGGCTGAGATTGGGCGCGTAGTCGTAGAAGGCGCCATTCTCTACCACGTCTCTGAGAGTGGTGATAGCGAGCTGTGCTTGCGGGTGCTGAGTCCGCACCCACCCTGAGACTGCCATAGGGACCTGGGGGAGGGGGCAGTACGGGAAGGGGCGAATGTAGATCAGGTCAGGAGTAGAAGTTCTAATGTCTACTGTCAGCTGCGCTAATTCGGACACGCGTGCATCCATGGTGCTGACACTCAGAGTGAAAGAGAGAAGAGACGGCATCAGAAGAGTTCGTGTGAAGACATATCTAGATAGGTCTCTACGACTCAGAAATACAGCATTGTTCCTGTCTTTACAAACGGTGTTAGTGATGACGTCAGTGCAGTTCCAGCTATAACTTAGCGGTAGCAAGGATGGGTCATAAGAAGCGCTGCCGTCTATTGCGAGATCTTCCTCTACAGAATGCGTCCTCCTACTGCCGCCAAGTATGAGGGCGAGAGGAGGGGACGAAGAGACCGAGATGTTGAACTCGTAGTCTCTAGATAAGCTCCCGTTAGAGAGGGAGTACTGAACTTGGTGCTGAGTGGATGAAGTCAGGAAGTGAGGAGGGATGGTGAGGATGGGTGAGTTGGTGCCAGAGAGGGGAGTGATCAGGTTGCTGATGGACCAAGAGAAGTTGAGAGGGGAGGGAGAGAGTAGGAGACAAGGGGACAGCTGAACAGCGGACAGGATGGTGTAGTGTGAATGGGTGTACATGACACCTGCCAGAGAGTGGTAGACGGTGGCTGGGGGGAGGGCAGTCTCTGTTCTGAGGAGAGAAACGGATTCAGTGACTGAGTTTTGAAGGAAGTTGGTGAGAGTGAGACTGACTGAGTACGCTACCCCGGGGTTGAAACGGCTGGCAGGGAGAGACCACTGGAGACCAGATTGAGAAGCGAAATCGTCATTCAATTCTGTGACTTCGTTGCTCGAAGCAACCAGACCCCAACTAGCAGTCAGCAAGTGAGTTCCTCCCAGCTGAGAGGAGAGAGCGTCGAATGCTAGATCTCCACAGGAAGGGATGTGTGTGAAAGTGTGAAGAACCGCGATTGGGAAGACATCGGTGCTTTCTGCAGCTACGGGGTGGGAGGTAGGCGGCAGGAGGTAGGAGTAGAGGACGTAGCGAGATCGGATTGGCTGCGAGGAGGAGAGTGCTAAGCTGCTGACACCTCTGAGAGAACTACGCTCAGTGAGTTCTACCACGAGTCTGGCCTGTTGGTAATTGCCCCAGCTGCACAGAGCATTTCCTCCCACTTCGTTCAGAGTTTCAGTGGTGAAGAGGAGACTACAATTAGGAGATATGCTGGTGTTGAATTGGTCACGCCCCCCTATCTCTACCCGTCTGTCAAAGTCCAGGAAGAGGTGTGTGAGGGAAGGTGCGTAAGTGACACGAATGGTTGGAGCAGTTTGGTAGAATGTGAACTCGGTGCTGGTACCCGGAGAAGGAATGATGCGACCCGCGTCGTCCCCGTTCAGTGACAGTTGGACTCGCTCTCTGCGGGAACTGCTCACTACGGGGAGGGTACAGGTGGCAGAATCGGTAGAGAAATCAGAGGCAGGGTACGCTACCCCCTCCAGCAGGCAAGCTAGCTCCTGCGTGTAGTTGAGATTGATGACAGAGAAAGTGACCGGGTTGAGCTGCGAAAAGACTCCCTCGAGCGGAGAGAGACTCGTGACGGAGACTTTGGACAGGTTGAAGAATGTAAATGAGAATTGGTTGGAGAGAGTGGAGTTGCGGGAGATGTAGAACTCTATATCCAGATTGATTAGGCCAGCTGATATCTGAATAAAGTTGTCAATTTGATCAAAGGGAGGCAGCGGACATTCGATGTAGGAGTCATTTACAATCTTTGTTTCGTCACTACTCTTCCCAAAGGTGTCTCCTACTCCTCTCCAGTAACACTCAGTCCTATCCACCCCTCCCGTGAACCCTGACCCCCACACAGAGACCATGGTACCCCCGGCAATTGGCCCACTGCGAGGCCGAATCCGATCTATCTGAATGTCAATACAGTTCAAACATGTTAGAAAGTGGAGATACAAAAGGAATGATCGATGCTTCATTCGCTACCTAAAATTCTAAATCGAATCAATAAAAGATAAAAATTTGAAAATTCATTGAAATGTTCATTAATGAACCAAGTGCTAAATAGTAACACATACGTAGGTATTAGGTATCCTAGTAACACCTTGTAAACAGATATCTTATTTGGTTAGTCTTTGAGCTAAATTTAGATATTCAACTCAGAGGCTCAAATTACGAGGGTTCTAATTTGAGGCTCATTATAAATTTAGTGTCATATAAATTGAAGCATTAGATTTAGTGTCTAAGGTTTCTAGATTGAATCGATACTAAACCATTCCACAATTCACATCACGCCACAATTCCATTTCCCTATCTTCATCGACTGAGAAGTTGAACTCATGGCGAGTTTCAACACTAAACCAAGCCTACACAATCCTCGACTAACGTCGGCGTCTCTGACTTCCAAAGGAGTAGAAACCAAATCCGCCCTCTCCTCACCTCTGCTCTCGACCAGTTCACTCCAACTCAGCAGTAAGCTTGGTGCCCCCGCCGCTACAGGCTCCTCCCTCCTCACAGGTCCCTCTCTGACATCGAAATCCCGCCCATCCCTCCTTTCTAGCTCTCTCTCGAAGGGCAGCTCACTCTCTAGCTCTTTCCACACCAAATCCCACCTCTCCAACACTTCTGTTGTTTCCGTTTCGTCCGCTTACAAACCCTCGTCTTTATCTACCCTCAGCACTTTATCCTCTGAGAAGAAACAGGAAAAAATTTACCCGCAAAAAATAATCGATGAAGATGAGGGAGTAATTCCGTTCCTCGGTTGCAGCACTGAAGACCTGCCCTTTTACACATTGGCGAAGGAACCGATCGAACAAGTCACAGCTCTCGGATTTCCAGATCCATGCATAGACCTCACACTGTCGCTTGGTGGAGTTGTGCAGAAAGCATCGAATGACGTCACTAACGCCAAAAGACAGCTGCTCCACGGGATGGCTGCTGCATTGATTGGGGGGCCGAACTACAAGGACCCTCAGAACCACGGTCGTCTGGTTCTGATGCACATGGCTAGCCGTGTAGCCTTCTACGACCCTGAGTTCCTACTCAAGTCGGTGCTCTACGCGAGACAGGAGCTGAACTTGAGAACTCCGTCCAACTTCATGCTCGCATTCGCCTCACTGCTCCACAGCTGTCGGCCCTACCTGAAGCGCTACTACCGCGCTTGCATCCGCCTCCCTTCAGATTGGATCGAGGTGTCCGAGCTGTACCAGACGCTCTGCGATTCAGATATCAAGTTCAAGAGTCTGCCCGTAGCCCTCCGGAAAGCTATGGTGTCCAAATTCCCGGATTTCGATCACTACCAACTGGCCAAGTATAACAAAGACAAAGCGAAGAACAAGAAAAAGCGCGAAAAGAAGAAGGGGAAAGCCGCTCCACCAGCTCAAGCTAAAAAAGCACCGGAACCAACTCCAGCTCAGAAAGCACCGGAGCCAACTCCCTCTAAGTAAGTTCTGCCGTCTCTGCACGGCGTTGTTCGACATGAGTTACTGCACTGTTGTTTAGATCAACACTTCGAATTGGAAGCCTTTTTGATGATTCAGATAGTCTTGCTTCATACGACTCTTCCACTGATTCTGAGACCGCCACTGACTCCGAGTCAGATGACGGATGGAATTCAGAAGACGAGTGGAATAAGATCCAGCTGGATGACAACTACTCAGTCAGCGTAGAAGAGATGCAGCAGCTATCCTTCACGCTCAAACAGCTGATACGAAAGCTGCACATATCAACCCCCGTAGAGCCTGTTATGGCACTTCTAGGTAGCTTAAGTTCATTAATTACATTCCTACGCACGCTTGCATTCAGTTTATTTAACGTTATTTGCACAGGCAAACGCTACCCTGAAGACCCCGAGGCGTTCCGTCGAGTTGGGCTGCCTGGGATGTGGGATGAAGAGAAGGCGGGGAAGCGGATGCGACTGCCGGTCCCTGAGACTTGGGAGACGCAGATCTCTACGAGGGGGAACAAGCCTAAAGTATGGGAGGAGTTGATTGACCATCAAAAGCTCCCTTTCATGGCCATGCTACGCAACATCCGGAATCTGCTGCTAGCAGGAGTGCAGCCCAAGTACACCAGCTGGGTGATGAAGAAGCTGAATGACGAGCATGCAGTCACTAACAGCAGGCAGTTCCCCTTCCGCTTCTTCTCAGCCTACCAGGTAAACCACCTCCACACGCTATGTCAGAGCGAACAACTGTGTTAGTGTATTCCCATAGGCTCTGGAAGAGGTGGAGAAGAAGAAAGCAGAACTAGAAGCGGAACAGGGAAGTAGCAAGGAAGTGAGAGCGAGAGGCTACCTCGCCAGCTCTGGGAGGGGAGGAAGGGGAGGAAGAGGAGGAAGAGGAGGGCGAGGGGGGCGTGGGCGAGGGCGAGGAATGCAGAGAGGTCCCACCCCAAAACAAATGGATAAAGCCGACGAAAATTTTTGGAAAGACTTAGAGAAGTATCAAAGAGTTGATAATGATGTGTTGAAGCGAATGAGAGATGCACTCGACAACGCGGTTAAAATCGCGACAAAGTTCAACATCCAGCCTATACCAGGTGTCACCGTGGTGCTCTGCTGTGTCTCGAATGCTCTGGATGTGCCCTGCACTGCGTTCAAAGGGATGGGCAAGCCGCGAACAGTGAAAGAGGTCTATACCTACCTAGAATGTAACTAGAGACTAACGAGTATGTGGTATTATCTGTTGTGTCTTAGGTCGGACTTCTGCTCGGTCTGATGTGTAAATATTCGTGCGAGGAATGCAAGCTAGTCGGGTTCACTCAAGACTTCCAAGAGTTCGAGCTAGAAGAAGGGACCATCCTCCACAATCTGTCTGCGCTCATCCAACTGATCAACAACTCTGGATTGAAAAGTGACACGTCTGGACTGCCCGTGGCCTACCTGAAGGATTTCCTGAAAGACAGAATCCCGATCGACAACCTCATCGTTCTCTCCAACACGATAGACTACGACTCTGAAGAGAACTCGGGGAGAAAGTTCAAGTCCTTCTTGAGGAAGTATCGAGAATTCGTCAACCCTAACCTCCTCTTCGTGTCAGTGGACCTCTCCTCTCCCCGGGCGACAGTGGACGAAAGCTTGACGCCAGAGCACGAGAACGACATCTTCTTGTCAGGGTACAGCGACCAGATCCTCAGCTTCATAACGCAGAGAGGAGACGGGGCTCAGCTCACACACGTGGAGAACATTGACCTGAAATATAACTTGAAGGAGAAGGAGGAGAGGAAGAAGCCGGTGTTCCGAGTGGAGGAGAGCAGTAGCAAACACAAGCTGAGGAAGGTCGTTCCCCTACCCGGCCCCTCTACCTCTAGCTGGAGGTCTTGCAGGGTGTTCATATCTAGCACCTTCTTGGACATGCATGGAGAGAGAGACCTGCTAACCAGGTAGAGTATTTGTGTCCCATCGCCAGTAGTGGGTGTGTTATGGTCTTTCTCGTAGGTATGTGTTCCCAGAGCTGAGAGCTAGAGCTGAGCACTTGAAGGTGCGGGTCTACGAGGTGGATCTGAGATGGGGCGTGACGAAACAGCAGTCCCAGAACAAGGAATCACTGGGGCTGTGTCTCGCCGAGGCAAATAGGTGTGACCTGTTCGTCGGGCTCCTCGGGGAGAGGTACGGATGGGTCCCCGGCGCTGATAACCTCAAGAACCTTCCAGAAGGAATGGAGTGGGTGCAGGAAGAGACGCATTTGGAGGACGCTTCTATCACAGAGCTCGAATCCACAGTTTTTGCATTGGATGACTTTTCCAATTGTGGAGAGACGGCTTTCTTCTACTTCCGGGACAATTCCGCGCTAGCTAGAGACGTGAGTACTGCTGTGCTACGCCACTGACCTGAGCCGTTTCTACTGCGCTGTTCTGTAGGTTCTCCCTGAGTACAGATCTCACTTCTACCATGAGGACAAGGAGCGAGAACAGGTGGAGAGGCTGGGGCAGCTGAAAGAGAGAGTGAGACGCAGCGGAGTGGAGGTGTTCGACAACTACCCGGCTAACTGGGGCGGAATCGTCGGGGGCGTTCCTGTAGCGGGAGGTCTGACTGAGTTCGGGAACCGAGTGCTTAACAACCTCTGGAATGCGATACAGAAAGCTTATCCGGAAGAAGAGGAAGAAGACAAGACTAGAAAAGGTGTGTCCAATTGTGTTTGATCTGTTCCTTAAGTTCCAGGGTGTTTAATTGGATATTTGTAGTGGATATCAGTCGGGAGCACAAGGAGTTCATTGACAATCTGAGCGAGGGGTTCATCGGAAGGAAGACCGCTCTGAAAGATCTCCTGAGCAGAGTCACGATGGAGGGACAGCAGGGAGGAGTTCTGTCCGTGTCCGGGAAGCCAGGCTCAGGCAAGTCCGCTCTCATGTGTCAGCTGTCGCAGCAGCTGATCTCGTGGATGGGAATCAGACACGTCATCTCACACATCTGCGGAGCTGCCCCCGGATCCACCGACATCGTGAACATTCTGATGAGGCTGTACGCCGAGATCGCGCGGAGGTTCCCTAGCATTGAGTGTGAAATTCCGCAGGAGTACCAAGAGCTCGTCTCCGGCCTCCCAGAGCTCCTGAGACAGGTGTCCAAGAGGTATACAACACTCAATCCGTAAGATAGGAACGATTGGTGTGCTAACTGTTTAACTCTACTCCGCAGACTGACCACTGGGGTCCCTCTGGTGCTAATATTCGATGGGGTGGACCAGCTGGAAGAGGCCTTCATGTCCCAGTCCCTCAACTGGCTGCCGGACCCCGTGCCAGAGAACATCCTGTTCGTCCTGAGTGTCGTGGAGGGGGCTCAGATTGAGCTGTCGCTAGGAAAGAGAACGAGCAAGCCAGCCGTCTTCAAACTAAAGGGACTGGACGTGTTCGACAAGCAAGAGCTGGTGCAGACTCTGCTCGCGCGGCACCACAAGAAGCTGGATGAAGGGGCGTTCAGCGGAGAGATGCGAGTGCTGCTCTCCAAGAAAGAGGCGGATAACCCTCTCTTCCTCACGCTAGCCTGCGAGGAGTTGCGGGTGTTTGGCATTTTCGAGAAGATAGGAGAACGGGTCAAGAAGCTGAGTCAGACGCTGCCTCTGCTGCTGCAGGAGATCCTGACGAGACTGGAAGAGGACCATGGACGCGAGACAGCCAGGCAGGCCCTCTCTCTGATCGTCTGTAGCAGGAACGGTCTGGACGAAGAGGAGCTAGGACAGCTGATCCTGCCCAAGCTAGCCCCCGCCAACCTGCAGAGGTTGATACGCGCTGTGAGCGACTTCATCAAGAGTACTGAGAACGAGAATAGCCTGTCTCGCCACCTGGACACTCTCTGTCTGTCTCAGGTATGTGCTGCTGTGCTATATGCTGGTGCTGGTGTTCTGATTGATTGCATGTATCGGATAGGGAGAGGCGAGAAAAGCAGTCAAGCTCCGTTATATGAAGGGAGCAGAGGGAGAGAAGGAGTGGAACTCAGTTCTATCCAACTTCTTCCTGGAGAGAATAGACCCTGATGGAGACATGAGCTGGAAGGGAAGGTTCCCCAGAGCGTACAGGGATGTCAGCTACCATCTCAACAAGTGTTTGTCTTTCAAGAAGAACGCTTCTCTCCTCACAGATATCACATTCTTGGAGGCGAAATGTCACTCTGGCCATTGCCTGTCTCTACTAGAAGACTACACTCCCCCTTCCACCCTCGCCCCAGCACAGACACGAGAATACACCAAATACATGTGCACGCCGCTCGTCAAGAGTTTCCATGACTTCATCTCCTCCAACCTCCACATCCTGTCCAGAACCCCCTCCCTCATCCTGCAGCAGTCCCTCAACAGCTCCATCCCAGCCGTTGTGCAGGCGGGGAAGCAGATAGCGGCGAAGAAGGGGAACCCGGATTCGATCGGACAGCTAGCTCTCTGGGACAACAAGCCTCCTCGAGAGGTGCTCGAGCAGATGACCATAGGACAACAAGGTCACGTCGCTAAGTGCATCGCAGTATCGCAGGTGGTTAATATTTGTAGTTAATACTGCCAGTGCAGTTCCATCCTTATCTTTAGCAACTCCGTGTGTAGGATGGAAGGTTTCTGGCTTGTGGCACCAGTGACTGTCTCATCAAGATGTATCTGATCTCAACCGGACAAGAAGCGAAAACCTTCGTAGGACATTCAGGTCCTGTCATCAGTATATGCTTCTCAGGTAAAGCCAGTATAGACCCGCATACAGTCGTTTCAGACCGGATTTTTTTGTGTGAAAAGTAACCCCAAATTATAGGGACATCCATAGGCGTAAACTTGGCCAAAGTGGGGGGGAGCGCCCCCCCCCCCTTTTCAGAGGTGTGGATAGTTTTTACTTCCATACCATCCTTATTTATCTCTAAATTTTGACCAAAAAGCGAGAAAACCTTAAGCCTATGGGGACACTCCTGTCTGAAGCCTGTGTATTTAATTACGAGATAAATTGTGATCCGCATTCTGGTTGCTAGGAGAGACGAGGCTGTGTTCTGCCTCGGAGGACAACAGCCTCTGCCTGTGGGACATCATAGACGGACACCGGATAGCTGTGATGAAGAAGCACTCCAAGAAGGTGACTCAGTGTGTAGCTGGCAGCAATGGGCGGCAGATCATCTCTGCTAGGTAGGTATAACTCGTTCTGACTAATTCCATATATGGAGGTGTGTAACGATAAACCTATCCGTTCTGTAGCTGGGATTGCACGGGCTGTGTGTGGAATGCGAAGACCGGTGCTTTTGCGTCACAACTTAAAGTGGCGGTTAGGCCACTGAACTGTGTGGCACTCCACCCAGAGAACCAGCTGGCCGTGTTCGGGGGCTGGGACTGCAATGTTAGGATGTGGGACACGTTCAACCAGAAGAAACTGAAGATCATGAAGGGACACTCGACCGCTGTGAGAGCCCTGGCATACGCGCCCTCCGCGCGCCATGTGGTGAGTGCGGCGCTGAACGGAGAGGTCAAGATCTGGTCCACCAAGGCAGGGACACAAGTGGGGTCCATCACAGGACACAACCTCCCCCTCACCAGCCTCAGCTACACGCCCAACGGACAGTTCCTAGTGACAGGGAGCGAGGACTGCAAAGCCAAGGTGTGGTCAGGCCTGATCGGAAAGCCTCTCAAGACCATAGCCTCCCCTGGAGCCTCCTACGCGATGAAGGTCAAGTTCTCTCCCTGCGGGCAGTTCATCCTGGCGGGGTACTACAACGGACTGGTGTGCAAGTTTGCGGTGGGGAGTGGCTGTCTGGAGAGGGAGATCGACAGCAGGCAGTTTGCTGCCAGGTGTCTGGAGTGGTCGCCTCGGAGTGGAGATGCATGCATCGTTGGGTAAGTAACAGTGTACATACGTACGTATGTCTATAATTGTAATTATACACACTCGAACAATTCAATACAGATTAGTTCAAACTAAACCTACATTACAATGCATATCAAACCAGTCATTCTATTTGAGGAGAGAGCGTCCTGTCATCTCTTTAGGCGGGTCAACTCCCATAAGCCCGAGGATAGTCGGCGCCACGTCGCATAGAGCTGGATCGTGTTCGCCCTCCTTGAACTTCCTCTCAGTCCCCTCCATGCAGAGAGGGACCCTGTAGGTCGTGTGTGCGGTGTGCGGCCCTCCCGTCTCACTGTACATCTTCTCTGCATTCCCGTGGTCAGCTGTGATCAGGAGCACATACCCCGCCTCCTTACACGCCTGTCGCATCTTCCCGATCGCCTGGTCGGTGCTCTGACAGGCCAGCACACAGGCCTCGTACTTCCCCGTGTGCCCCACCATGTCCGGGGGGGCCAGGTTACACATCATGAAGGGGTACTTCCCCGCCTGGATAGTCCTGGACATCTCCCCCGCCACCTCCTGCACACTCATCTCAGGCTTGAGGTCATAGGTCGCTACTTTGGGGGAGGGGATCAGAGAGCGATCCTCCCCCTCGAACTGTTTCTCCTGCCCCCCGTTGAAGAAGAAGGTCACGTGAGCGTACTTCTCCGTTTCTGCGCAGTGGAACTGAGGGATCTTACGAGTGGAGAGCCATTCTGCCAGCACATTGACATTCACCTGCGGCGGGAAGATGATGTCGAAGGGGAACTCCTCCTTGTACTGCGTCATGCAGAGGAGGTGGTTGTTCTGAGGAGTGACTGCGGTTTCGAACTGAGGCTTTATCCCGAACGCTTCGACAATCTGCCGCATGCGGTCGGACCGGTAGTTGAAGAACAGCATCACGTCTCCGTCTCGCACCCTCCCACCCATATCTACGATGATAGGCCGCATGAACTCGTCCGTCTGTCTCGCCTCCCCTTCAGCATCATATCTGGACTGCATCAACCCCACCACGCCTTCAGACTCGACCTGGTCACCTATCCCCTGGACAAACCCCTCGAAAGCTATCTTCACTCTCTCGTGCCTCTTGTCTCTGTCCATCGCGTAGTACCGCCCCACCACGGTGGCCAGAGATCCGTGCTGAGTGCGGCGCAGGAAGTCCTGCACCTGCGCGACATACCCAACCCCAGACGTCGGTTTCGTGTCTCGTCCGTCTGAAATAAAGTGAAGGAAGGTGTGAGGAATTGCGGAAGCTTTTGCCGCTTCAATTAACGTGAAAAGATGATTGATGTGGGAATGCACCCCTCCGTCACTTACGAGTCCTAGCAGGTGGAGCCGCCCAGTTCTTCCCTTGCACACTTCAAACGCCTTGACTAAGTTCGCCTGACTTCCCAACGCGTTCTGTTCGCAGGTTAGGTTAATGCGAACGATGTCCTGGTACACAGGCCGGCCCGATCCTAAGTTGAGGTGTCCCACCTCGCTGTTCCCCATGAGACCCTTAGGGAGACCGACAGCTAGTCCCGATGCATTCAGGGTGGTGTATCTAGGTCCTTGAGTGCATAGTTCGTCCATGACTGGCGTTTCTGCGTTTTTAATCGCGTTCCCCTCAGTTTCCTCTGAAATACCCCACCCATCAATAACAACCAGACAAACTTTTTCTCCCATCCTCTAACCTAATAGTAAGATATAGGAGCCATTTAATTTCTAATTACAGCTATGATGACGGAGTTGTTTTGGCGTACGACACAGAAGATGGAAGAAACACGAAGAGCCTACAGTACCATGACAGGGGCGTGCACTGTCTAGCATGGCACCCGCACCACATCGCCACAGGGGGCGCAGACTACACCGTGTGTCTGTGGAGCAGTGACGTGCGGGGGAAGAAGCTCAAGGCAGACGTGGCCATACCGGATTCTGTGTTCATTGGACACATTGCCACCGTGACAGGACTGAGCTTCTCGCCTGACGGGATGAAGCTGGTGTCAGTGGGGCAGGATTGTAAGCTGATCATCTGGGACACCCTTAACCACAAGATGATGCAGTGCATTGAAGCAGGGCACAAGGTAGGGATGAGACAGCTGAGATATTGCTCAATCAACAAGTTCAATGTTACCTACTATAGGACTGGATCAACACTTGTGCTTACTCGGACTCGGGAGATTTCGTCATCACTGGCTCCCAGGACTTCACACTGAAGATGTGGAATGTGAAAGAAGCGAAGGATGCGAAAGAGAAGGGCAGCTTCGAGGGTCACATGAGTTCAGTCAACGACGTCGTGTACACGAAGGGAGTGGTCGGGTCAGCCTGTCTGGACGGAACAGTCAAGATCTGGACGCACCGAGGAGTCGAGATAACCACTCTCCACTGCCACAACCAGCGAATCAACGGCTGTGACCTCCACCTGTCCTCATCCTCTGAGACCCTCACACGACAGACTAAGGTGGTTGAATAGTCCGTGTTTGTACAAAGTAGTTTCGATCTAATTCAAATAATGTTAAACTCCGCTTTCAGGTGAAAGAGGAGTCTGACAGTCAGGGATGGCGGTATAACTGGGCGGATGACGACGACGAAGAGAACGATCCAACAGCTGCGAAGAAGAACTTCAAGTTGGAAGATATCCAAGTTGCCACTGCTTCAGATGACGGCACCATCAAGCTCTGGCAGCCGTTCATCGCGAATGAAATTTGCAGTATTACGGGGCATGGAGACAGAATTGTGTCTCTCGCCACCACGCCTAATAACCACTTCGTGACGTCATCTCTTGACACCTTTGTGAAGCTGTGGCAACCAGAACTGGACCAGGAGAAACCCTACCAATCTTTCTACTGTCACAATGCGCCCATCTCTTCATTCTCAATCTCCCCATCAGCAGACAGACTGGTGATGACATCCCGCGAGACGTCCGTGTCTCTCTGGAACGTTACGTGGAGAGATGGCGCATCGATCGTAGCTGGGGATAATGTAAGACCATTTCTGTAAGAACGAAACTAACACCGAACAAATTAATGCTGACTTTTCTGTTTAGCTGAGACTGACTAAGATCTACAGCCTCGCTGGCCACTCACGGGCGCCCACCACGAGCTGCTACGCCACCGACACGCACTTCTGCACCGGAGGGGAGGACTCCAAGGTGATCTGCTGGGGCTACAGTCCCTCGCAGGGATTCCCTAAGAGGCTGGCCTCCGTGCAAGAGCTCACGTACGGCTCAGTCACCTCACTCAGCTACCTCTCCAGGAGGAAACAGCTGCTGGTCGGATTCTGGAATGGGAAGGTAGTCGTGTATGCGATGACCGCGATAAGCACTGGAAAGCTGATTCAGCTGATTATCCTGGACGTCGGCTTCCAGGACTGGGTTATGTCGATGTGTCCGCACAACGATGAGCTATTCCTGATCAGCATGGACAGGAAGCTAGCCGTAGTCAATCTCAGCGATGCCAACCCCAAACACTCGAAGAGCACAGACATAGAGAAGTATTATAAAGAACCAGAACAAGAGAAGAAAAAGAGAAGTGCCAAATACCCCAAGAGGGTGTTCCCCACCCAGATAGCATTCTACAAGCAATTTACGTTGCTAGGAGACTCGAGCGGAGTTGCTGTGACCTTTATAGACGGATCACCTGATTTCATGAAATTTAAACTCCACGACAAGATGGTGACAGCTCTGCTGCAGTTTAAAGACCACCTCATTTCATGCGGAATGGATTCGAAGGTCAAGCTCTGGTCGCTTTCAGTAGAGAACACGGCCCTTTCTTTGGAGCAGATAGGAGAGTACAGCTGCAAATCCCCCGTCACCCACGCCAAACTCTACCCCACCCCCCACCCCGACCGTGTGTACGTGCTAGCAGGAGACCAGTTTGGTAATGTCGACATTATCAACTGGCATTAGCGCCTGGAGCACACGGACTGAAACGCGTAGGTAGATTAGCTTAGATTAGTCGAGAGTTAATTATTTTTCATCCTCCAACAGATTGTGTATTTTGTAAGACATTATAGTAGCCTAATTAGCCTAGTGAGTTTCATATTTTTGTTTGAATAAACTAATATCATGAAGTAGAGTACGAGTATAATAGTGTTACAGAATTAAGTACTGCAGTAGCCTGCTTAGAAGTAATTGGAATAAGAACTTTGCTAGATACTTGTCTGCTGCACTCCCTGGGGATTTATTTCTGGTTCACTAATGACATTTTCGTTAAGAGGGACTAGTTCATTCGGGATAGGGGTGGCAGAGAGAGCGTCCTGTATCGACGGGAATGAGCACTCGAGGAGGTTTTCCCACTTTCCCCCTGAGGCCCTCATCAGATCCTCCCTCACCCCTCGAGACATGCCGGAGAGGTAGAAGAGATGGTCCTTCTTGGTGAGGTGCTTGTTCACATCGCACAAAATGGTTCCTCCAACTGAGTCGATGAATGGAATGCAAGAACAATCCAGAATAACACAAATCTTGTTGGCAGTTGTAAAATGAATCTCGTCTTCATTTTGAGACGGAATATTTTCGAGGGTCTCCTTCCGATCTGAAGTTTGTATCCGTGTGTGCTTACTTCCTCTCTTACAATCTCCATCTCTAATTCGCTTGTGCAATTCAGGCCCGCATCCAGTTATTTTTTCCTTCTCGGTTGACAAGGGAAGCTGACTTAGAATGAAATTCTTGAGCCGAGGTGCATTTGCGAAATATAACGGGCTCGCATGTCGGATTACCTTAACTGATGAGGTGAGAGTGACACCTTCGAACTCTTTAGCGTTGACATATAGCTCCGTGGAAGGTAGGTTCCCCAGGAGGACAGGAAAGACCACAATAGTCCTCACCACAAACACCAAAAGGCTGACCGCTATTCCGCACAGCAGTCCTATTTCCACGTTGATGATAGCTGTGCATAGGAATGTCGTGATCCATATAAAGAGGTCGTACTTTGACACTTTCCAGTAGTGAGGTATGTCCAGCACTTGCATGTAGATCCCATGCAGCGCTACTATCACGATTGCAGAGAGCACCGAGGTGGGGAGAGGTTCTAGAAATGGAGCGATGGCCACCAGACACAGGAGAATAATGAGTCCCGCGAGGATGCTCACGAGCTGTGTCTTGCCCCCTGTGCTGGACTGAGTCAGAGTTCTGGAGAGAGAAGCCCCGCCAGGGATGTTAAAGAAAAGTGAACCCACTACATGGCACATTCCGAAGGCTACCATCTCCTGGTTAGAGTCCACGACGTAGTTGTTTTGGTCCGCTATCACCTCGGCGATGGATATCCCGATGGAGTAGGACACTACTGCGATTATGACGGCGTTGTCAATGAGCGGAAGGAAGTAACTGGGGTTTGGAAGCGCTGGAGAGGGCAGTCCCCGAGGAATGAACCCAATCACCTCTAAGCCAAACTCGGCATTCAGATTAGCGAAATGAGAAACTAGCGTGAAGATGACAATCACGAATATTTGAGATGGCAACGGGATGGGGAATTTTTTCTTTTGAAGAAAATCGTTTAAAAATTTGGAGAGATAGAGAAAAATTATGCAAATAATAGAAATGACAATAGCTAACCAATTCACATTTCCTGAGACGATGTGCTTCCCGATCTGATAGAGACTGTTCGGAACTTTGAACAATTCAACAGAGGAGATCGTACAGACCTGTATGCCTATGAGGGTGTTAATCTGAGCCACGAAGACATGTACCCCTGCACCTGCGATGTACCCCCGTACGAAGGGGCGTGATAGAAGAGTAGAGATGAATCCGAACCTAAGGAATCCGAATATCAGAAGAATACAGCCGATCAGGAAAGTTAAGGTCGAGGCGATCTCGATTCTCACATAAGTCTCAGGAGAAAAACTTGAAGTCGCGTTCTGGCTCGTTGTGTTGAAGGAAGTTCCGTTGGTAGAATTCCCAGCGAAACAAGCACTGCCAGACACCGTAGTGAGCTCTGTGACCGCATTTGAAGTGAGCAACGAAATAACCGCAAATGTGCCTAGGGACAGGTGTCGAGAGGTGCCAAAAATCGCGTAAACAAATGAGAACATCATGCACGTGTACAAACCGAAAACTGCATGTTGATGTGCGAGCTGGGCGTAAGCCATTCCTTGCGGGATGTGAAGCAGTGTGACCGTGATTCCGGCTATAATGTCTCCGAAAATGAACTTGCGTAGCCTGTAGGTGTATACCCATTCGACGATTGGAAAACGAGCTAGAAAAGACTTGCCTAGGCAGAGAGGATCAAATCTGCAGTGGGTATTGAGAGTTGATTTTGCTTGCTGGAGAAAAGAAGGCTTTGGAGTTGGTTTGTAAGTTTGATCAAAAGATTTAGTATTGTAAGCGCTACGATTTATTACTATTTGGGAGTGTACTGAATTGTTCTCAGAATTACTCTCTTCCATTCTGAATAACCTTGAGAGAGAGAGAGGATGATGAAACAGGGAAATAATACTTAAATGTATACTGGACAATGCTGATAAATACTTGATACTATTGAGGAACCTTACCTTATATATATACAGAGATATCTATTCGCTGACATGTAATTATGTATGCTTTATCACCCGATCTGATGCTACTAATAATGCCACCTGTTACTTGATTTGTTTGGGTAATGTAGAATCTGTCTTTGATATGAATTGCACACGATAGTATGTATCAATTGTGCCTTTTTAGGAATCGAAGTCTTCACGAGGATACACGACACCATTGTGGAGTTAGTGATGGGCCCAGGGATATTTGAGTAGGAGTGAAGGGAATTGAGAGATAAGAGAATACGAGGAAGACTATCTAGTTAACTGCGTTTGCATATTAATTAAACTATTCATCATAACCTGTGCTAGGATGATGTTAGTTAGTATAGGGGAGGATCTTAGCAAATAAAATAATTGAATCATGATAAGTCATAGGAAGTCCATTCTTTTAATTTGAATTCGAGGTCTGAATTACATTGAATATAATAACTCTTTTACGGGTAACATAGTATAAAAGTGTACAAATAGATTACAAGAGTACAAGAGTAGTGGCAATAAAACACATATGGTAGAGCGGCAGGTAAAAAACTCACTACAATCCCATAGAAAAGTGTGCCCATTCGAATGGGAATTAGTACAGCTAGATTGACCAGGTGTTAGCCGTACTGTAGTTAAGTGTGTCAGTGCTCAAACACTCCAGCAGTTTTTCAGAATCGATTCAAAGGTTGCGTCGTGTGGGACTGTCTGACTGATGAACTCGTAGTAGTCCTCCAGCTCCGCGTAACTGATGACATCGGGAGTTTTAAACTTGTCGTTGGCGAAAGCTGAGAAGAATTCGGAGTAGCATTCTTCCTCAGTGAGTTTCCCGCCTAAGACATCGGGGTGCCGTCTGGAGGTGAAGAACTTCTTCATCTGCCACATCTGTATGTCTCCGGTCTTGTTGGCGTCCAGTTTGACCAGGACCTGTCTGATGACGGCTCTCCTCCTGTCGGGCAGTCCCCCCAGCAGAAGTCTCCGGAACTGCTCGTAGCTGACCTTGCCCCCGGCGTCCATCCCGGCCGAAAGGTCCCACACCGCCTGGAACTCCTCCGGACTCAAAGAGACATGGAAGGTCTTGAGAGCTTGTAACAGCTGTCCTTTCGACAGGTAACCGGAGTTGGAGGCATCCATCATGAGGAAGTAGCGCCCGAGGTTGATCAGGCTCTTGGGAGACCTCTTGGACAGGACGCGCCAGATGGAGTTCTGAATGGATCTGGTTATCTCCTCAGTGGATTGGAGCAGGCTTCGCCTTTGTCTCAATTCCTCTCCGTTGATGTACGCCTTCAGTTCTTGTTGAGACTTCTCATCCACCTAAATTGTACAGTCACACCACAGCATTCTAGCCTACATTGAGGCTGTAGCCATAGAATATGGCGGCTACCTACCTGAGTGATCCTCAGGTAGAGTCGGGAGTAGCGCTTCAGAGAGTCTGGGAGGGAGGGCTGGTTGGCAGTGGAGAAGCAGAGAGTGAGTCCAGAGAAAATGTCCCCCACCAGCACCTGCTCATCTCTCAGCTCTCCGAACAGGTGTTTGTACGGTCTCCGCTGGAGGAAGGGGAGAGCGGAGGACCTCTGTCCGAACTGTCGGAACTCGTAGATCGTCATGGTGCTGTCCCCTACGAAGTAGAACCCGCACAGCTCCCGTGCAGAGTCCCGCCCGCGCCGCGACAGGATTCTGGCGCCGAATCTCAGTCGCTTGCTGAGATCGTTGGGCTGCACACGGGCGGCGCTACTCGCGCGGGACGAAGAAACCGAATTTTGGAAGGAGAGATAGGAATCGCTCCGCGTGGCTGCACTCACTGTCTGCTTCCCGAGTTCCTTGTCTAGCACTTCCTCCGTCATTCTGTCCAGCTTCCGCCTCTCCACCTGCGGCGCCGGCCGTCCCTCCCCCCACGCGGTGGTCAGCTTGGGGGGCGGGGGGTCCGCGCAGGGGTTGTAGCTGGGGTTAGTGGGGGCTTGGGACGAGCTCTTAGGGGTGATGTTCTCGATGTCCGTCAGTCTGTCACAGCTCTCCTTCCTGGTGCTGTTCAGAACGCTGAGGTCGAGTAGGGGTACTCGAGGTTGTTTCTTTTGTACTCCGAATTCCTCTCTTAGGCTATCTCCCTTACTTACTTCCGCTACCTTCTCCCTCTTCTCTTCCCCTTTCACCTCCACCCCTCGCCTCCCTCCCCTCTCCCCTCCCTGTCCCCCCTCCCTCTCCTTCCTCTGAGACTCGGGGGAGCCCCAGGACCGCACGGAGTCGCTGATCTTAGCGTCCGAGTTCTTGTGGGAGGAGATCAGCTGGATGGGCATCATCTCCTCGTCAGGCTCGCACAGCTGAGAGAGGTTCAGCTTGGGGACGCCCTGGGGGGCACGTCTGCTCCTGGTACCCCTGTAGGGTCTCACCTTCCCTGTGCTGACTAGTTTCTTCTGCTTAGTGGAGATGTCCGGTTGTTTCTGGGTCGTGAGTTCCGGTTTGTTCAAGAGCCGGATATCTTTGTCCACGTGTACCGGTTTCATTTTGTACTGGGTACTGTACTCCTTCGCAGCGCCGATCAGCTGATTGGTGTAGTTCATGAGGTGTTGAGCTGTGCCTGTCGGTTTCTGTGGGTGGTACCCTGGTAGACCGGTGGTGCGGTTGAAGAAGGGGGATTTAGAGGGGTGCATGGAATAGGAGGGAGGCTTGGTGGGTGGTCGGGTGATAACGACTGGTTGTCGAGATGCCAACCTGGGTGCGGTTCCGGTGACTGAGAGATCAAAGAATGACATTTCAGATATTGCTAGCTGTAAGATCAACAGAGTCAAATACCACACCTAGATTGATATCGAGTTGTTGTATGTATTCCTTGCAAATACGTGCGTAAACATAAACTTTAATTTTAATTAAACACAAAAGCTTGGAAAAAAGGGAATCTGAATATACACAACTGAGATTCATCCTCCATGCAGCGTGGATATGAATGCGACGGAGTCGTTCTGCTGCAGCTGGTACTTGGCTCCTTCCAGCAGCTCCCAGTCCGTGTCGTTGACCAGCACTAGTATCCCTGGTCTCACTGTACTATTCTGTACGAACAGGTCAGCCCGTGTTGTGAGGAGATTGTCTCGGAGCCAGAATATCAGTCTCTGGATGTCCCACTTCTCTCCGTCCTGTGAGAGAGACAGCTGATGCGTCTTCTTCTTCCCAAACAACAGCTCTGCTCCTCCGCTGAACTCCACACGCACCTGGAGGCTAGTTTCCGCCATTACGGGACTGCTGAAAGTATCAAGGTATCAAAAGCTATATTCTTGGTTCATTCGTTTACGATCATACCAATTCATTAGAGTCGATTATTTGATAATACAAAACGTATTGAGACAAACAATAGTAAAGTCATTGAAATATATAAAAATATTGGAGGGAAATACACGAGTATAAAAGTGTGAGGAGGTCAAACAGTCCCGGAAATGGTAACTTCCCGTCTCCCCTGTCTCCCTGTCTCCTCCTCTCGAGTGGAGCGCAGATAGCTAGAGAGTGACTCGGGTTGCAAATCTCGGTTTCCGATGGAATGTGAAGGATGGATTTCGTCGTAGATGCTGCGGCTCTTCTCCAGCAGACCTTCCATGCGATTCCGCATCTCCTTCACCTCGCTGCCAGGAAGCACCCTGGATTGGTCGATAGGTCGGAGCTGCTTTCCTCTCTCCGCCCCCGCGTCGAACGTCTCCTTCCTCACTGGCTTCTTGGGAGACGCCAGAGCAGGGGTCTCTATAGAGAGGACGTTCACATCCTCTGCCAGATCGAACTGGTGCACCTTCTTCAGTCGCCGTAGGTCCTCCTGGTAGGAGGTCTCCTGGTCCACTAGGAACTGTCTCCGCGCCTTGTCCTCTGCCTCTTGCCGCTGCCTAGCCTTCTTGAGCGCCAGAGAGCTGCTCTGCGGCATGATTGCGCGACTAGTCACGCATATCACATCCCGCATTGGCACAAACACACCGTGTTTGGGAGGACATGAGAAGTAACGCTTCCCGTTAAAAGTACCGTTGTGTCTTCCTGTCGGGTGGTCCAGTTGCACCCCTGCAAACACCTCGTTGTCCACTTCTGTCCTGTGTCCCTCCAGCTTCCCGAGGTATCGGATGGTCCCGGGTCTCTCCCCCTTCACGATGATCCTGTCTCCCAGGATTACCTGCTGTCCGGACTGGATGGACTCGAGTCCCACGGGAATTAGCATCACAGAGCCCAGCCCCTGCACCGTCTTGCACACGGAGCACTGGCACCCTTCCAGGGGGGGAGGGATGTCCATGTGTCGAGCGCGCTTCTTGGGGATTCGCGTCACTGGGATGGGCTCAGGGCAGGTTTGGCGCCTCGAGTGTATGCGCGCTGTCTTCTTCGTTTCGCATTCTCCCAACACCTCACTGAGTCCGTCGGCTCTGCTCTCCTGCAGATCCGCGTTCGCCCGCTTCTCCCTCAGAGCTCGCTCTCTCTGTCTGTTCATCTCAGTCTTCATTCTCTCGGGGGCCATCTCGGAGATGGAGATCTTCCCGCGCAGCTTGAAGACCTCCCTCTTAGCTCTGTCCAGGTTTGAGAACAGCTGGGAGCACTGAACACACACTTCCTTGTACTGGCGCTCCAGGTTATCGTCATGTGTTGTGATCACTGACAATTCTCGGAGAGCTTCGTTTACCCTATTAGCACCTGTATGACAGCTGACCTAACAATCTTATTAATTAGACAGTTCCATGACTCACTGAAGACGAGTGTGCTCGAACAAGTTGTTAGAGTCTGTATCGAACAGTTTCTCAGTCGTCCGAGGAGAAGTGAGTGCGTTCAGCTCATACCTCTCTTCCTCGCCGAGAGGAATCGGGGGCAGCACTCTCTGTCTCGAGCTGGGACGATCTACAGCGACTTGGGAATGTTTAGCAGTGCGTTCTATCAGACACGACAAATGCCGCAGGAACTCGTGAAGAGTGGCGTTACTCGCAAGGATGATTAGGAGATTGACACATTCGAGAGGGAGCTCAAATTGACTGAACATGTCAACCAGACGCATGGTCGTATGTTTGCTAATTGGATTATCTGAGTTAGGCTTCAGATGTTGCAGCCAGACAGACAACTCACTCTCTAAATCAAGTTGTCCTATCACAAGATCCACTTCTTGCTCTTCACTCATCTGTTCTAAGCAGCGAGTCCAGTTAACTGGTGATCTTATCAGACATGGTAAATCAAGGAATTCAATAATGAACGAATTATCTAATTACACCTAGCATTAGCTAATTCATTCTCCATTATCCAGCTATTATTCGCTGAGTCCAGAGAATAGAAATTCAATGCACAGTGGTTATAAAGTTAATTGAGAATGTAGAAATGTGAATTATAATAATCCATAATTAACTTTCCCCTCATGTGTAGGATGAGAATCAGAAACACATTCAAAGCAATACAAATTTTAATAAAAATCGGAAAACAACAAAATTGGATAAGGAGTGCGTGAAAAATTACAAATAAAAATAACCTCAAAATCCAAAAAGAATATATCCAAACACATTTACAGTAAAATAAATCAACAAAGTCAGAATAAGTAGAGAGTACACATTGATCAATCACTGTTGTAAACTTCCTCTGCTAGGTCGATCTCCGACATGCGAACCACGGCCGACTCCCTCTCCTTGAGAGCCCGCATTGCGGACTCGCGCCTCTCGTCCATCTCCCGGAACTCCTGCCTCAGCTCGGAGCGGTGGAACTGCCGCTTCCGGTTGATGTCCCGAGTGGACAGGGGGTTCATCCCGTAGAAGGCGGTGTGGCACAGTCGCCTGGAGTCGAATGTAGACTCGCTGAGTTCTTTGACCAGCTTGAAGTAGTTGGTGGGGCTGAACTGGAGCAGCTTCTCCTCGTGCATCTTGAAGAAGGCGAGAGCGAAGCGAAAGAGGATCTTAGAGCCTTCGGAGAGGAAGCAATCCCAGATGAGGAGCATGACGTCAGGAGGAAAACTGTCCACGAACACAGTGAAGAACCAGTTGAAGGTGATGAGAGATATGTCCAGCTTTTCTCTCTGCAGGAAGCTGTAGAGTCGAGGGATCTTCTCAGACAAGAGGTCATTGAACACCCTCTGATCAGCTTGTGAGTCCAGCAGCTTGTTGCTGTAGTAGTCCTGTGGCATGATGACGTCGATGATGGCAACCATACCAAGGAACGCATCAAACTCGTCTAGCAGTAGCAGGAGGATAGCCGCGATTCGGTTGATCCCCTGGCAGTACCCGATTCGGGGGTTGTGATACGAATAGGCGAGGAGAATCCGATTCAGCTTATTGATTCCCTCAGACCCTTCCCTCTTGAAGTGTTTGTTATTGGGGAGGGTACGCAGGAGGTCCAACTGTACCTGTTTCACAGCTGCGGTCTGCCCCTGGGCCAGTTCGATCACGTTCTTATAGTAACTCTCATCTAAATCGATCTGTGTTTTCAAGATGAGTTTCTGGATCATGTTCTTCCACAGCTCCTTACGGAATGGCTGTGGAATTCCGAACCGGATCAGTTCCTTCAGCTCCCTGTTGTTTACGAAATGGTCTCGCCGTCCCGTCCTGTGCACGTAGGAGTTCCACTTCTCAGTGTGTAGCGCGGTTTCATCTTTGTTGTCATGGAGAGATTGGAGGTATGCTTTTATCAGAAACTCCTTCTGCTCTGGAGTCAGGTCAAAGTCGAAATATGCGAAACCGTACAGGTCATAATCCTGGGTGTCCATGTGGTCGTGGGCAGAGATGGTGGCTGTGCGTATGCGGTCCGGATATAGCGCTTCTTTCAGCATGTTGTCCAGCAGCTCCGAGTCCAGGAAGTTAGAGGCGGTGGGCTTGCTGAGCTCCTTCAGTAGGATCAGGTATTTCCCTCGCAACTTCTCATGCTCCGCTTCCAAGTTGGAGTACTGGTCCCTTAACAGATCCAGATTCTCCTCTTTCTGTTTCTGCAGCGAGAGCAGATCGTCCACTTCTCGCTTCATGAATTCCGTGTTGGTTTTGTAGGCATTCATCTGCTGAGTCACGTCGTGTAGTCGCTCCTTGAGTGTGGTTTCACGGTTCAGGAGAACTGCGTCACCTGGGGGCCTCTCTCCTGTGTGCTCCAAGGAGTAGATATGTTTCGTGAGAGAGATCACTACGTTCTCTTTGGCACTCAATATCTCTTCGAGGGTCTGTAACCTGTCTTTCAGTTCCTGATTCTCCAAATCGCTCGTGGACTTTTCATCCTTCAGATTATCAATCTCTAAATTCAAATCTTGGATTATCTTAGAATGCTCATCATTAGGTTCCCAGTTGATCCTCTTCCTCCTATGCTCAGAACCTTTCTCCTTATTGTCCTCCACCAGGTTGCAATAGGAGCGGTATTGTATGTCCAAGCTTCTGACAGCACTCTGCAGTGTTCTAATTACTTGGCACTTGTCTTCCAATTGCTGGGAAATATTATCATTATCTCCCTCCAAGCTCGTGATTGTCTTCTGATATTCCAGACATTTCTCACAGAATCCCTCTTTCTTCACATAATTCGAGTTGGAACTGCTGTTCGCCCTCACCATTGTGACGCTTTTGTTGCTCGGCTTTATCTTGTTCCATATTCCAGAGTTTGTATCATCATACATTGACTGATGCTTTTCCGATTGCTTCTGTGGTAGGCTATTCTTTCCGTAGGTCTTGGTCGGGGAACTCAGCTCACCGTTCGGTTTTTCTTCAGGAGCAGGATTGGCTTCATCTTCCAATATTCTCATCGTTTCGGTTAGCATGGTGTTCTCCTGAGAAATGAATTCCTTCCGCTTCGCTTGGAGCTCTCTCAGCCAGTCCATCATCTCCTGCTCGCACTTCGCCTGCAACTCATAGGTGCGATCAGATATGTTAATCTGGAACTGACATTTCTCAATGTGCTCCACATTGTACGTGAAAGTTGCCTGTGATATTGGAATGGAACCCAGTGGCATGTAATCCGACGCGTGTCGATAGTAGCAGAGTCTGCCTGTATCGGGGTTGTACTTGAACCACCTCTCCCGCTTCAGTTTTAGCAGCCCTCTATTGCCCATTTTAAGGAGGAAGCCGCAGAGTGGTTTGTCGACCCGGTTCCCAACAGAGGACATTCGAGTACTCATGATTGATGAAGTCGGAACAAATTCTGTCTCAGTTAGGGATTGAGTGTTGAAGTTTGGAATCATGTCTTTACTCACGTTTTTGTGACGACGCAAGACCTCCCAACTTTGTTCAAGCGAAGTGGCACTTGGAGGAGGAGAATCTACTTGCCATACAGGCGAAGTGGGATTATTATCCAAATCGATTAGGCAATCCGACCCTGAAATTTTGAAAGGAGTTTGTGAATTATCTTTAAGATAGAACGTAGTACTCGATTTTTTGTCTTTAGTAGACATCTTGTGACTCTACCTTACTTGAATTTATGTTATTCAAGCTATTACCACTACTTATTCTAAAATGATTTCTACTCCTACACACAATTAACTGTCATGATTGGATATAGTATTATATTAATAATTATGCTACCCAAACGCACAATGAATACAAAGCAAATTGGTAACCTCAGAGGTAAATAGTGTCAGTTAATTTGATCCTTCTATTAGCTTGAACTGTGTCGAGTTAGTTACCATAGCCTAAGGGATGACCGTTCTTCCCCGGAATCGAACTATTGCCAAGTCAATTAAACAATTATTAGTAGAAAAGCAGAATTATGCAATTACAGAAAGAACTAACGATTTACTCGGGCAGCTGATTACAAAAGCTTAAGTGTAACTAAGTAAAAAGGTCAGTTAAGCAATAGAGTCTTGTACGAATGCAGAAATGCTTGGCTCTGCAGAGCAGCCTTTATAGTCGGCCTCAAATGGGTCTGGCAGTAATATTTCCTTGAGAAGGGGGTGGCTTGAATCTGAGACACCTGGAACTAAAATCAATTTTCCTGGAGATTCACACTCCTCTTTAACCTGAAATTCTAGAATCTTTGCCGGTTCTTCTTCCATGGTCTGTGACTGGAATGTTGGAGAAGTGCAGTCCACAAGTGAATTGTAAGATTCGCTAGGCGTATCGCACTGCGACTGGTCGTTCAGTTGCATCTGTTGCCGCTCTTTCTGACGCTTATTGCAGAACCACACTCGAACCTCTTCAAACAGAAGTCCGAGCTTTCCAGCAAGATATTCCAACTCTCGTCGCGATGGCCGTGTATTCTGCTCAAAGGATTGCTCCAAAGCTCTCCTGGCCTGAGGAGCGAACACTGCTCTCTTCTTCCTCCTCCGCTGACCTATTTCAAAACTATCAAGCCCAAAATGTGTCCCTAAAGCGGGATTTATGATTGGGATGGCATGGACATCTGCGGTGGTTTCTTTCAACCATGTATTCGGCGCAAGTTGCAAATTCTCGACCTGACAAATCCCGTTGGAGGTCATCACTGTCTTTGGAGCGTGCGTGATAGTAGGAGGGAACTGGGAGTAGTTTAGGAGTGGATGGCCGTTAGCTATTGTGATCTGAGCAGCTTCTTTATGCACCAACTGAGGCTCTTGGTCCATCTTAGTTTGCTGAATAACAGGCGTAACGATAGGGTGCTTAGTCTGTGTGGAGACAGGCTGCTGGTACTGCACCTGGAAGGTCAGTGGGGATGTACCATTCTGACCATTGGTCATGGTCTCCATCACCCGGGGGACGATATTAGGTGGACAGCTGGCTGAAGCTGGGTTAGACGGAGTTTCTCCATTGTGGGATAGGATGATCGGGATGGGATTATTAGGTACCGGAATCTGAGTTTGTGTGGGGCGGTAGAGGGGAGACTTGGAGACAGAATTGATGAGCTGTAGCTGTTGAGAACTGTAGATAACTTGCGGTTGATGCTGAGACTGCTGCGTGGGGGAGAGGTTGAACTGAATAGGAATAACGCCATTGAGGCCCGTGGCACCTAACTGCTGCGCATGTCCTATCGAGTTGGAGCCTACGTCTAACACAATCTGAGGCTGCTGGTTGCTAGGGTTAGGGATGGAATGATGCGACTGTAGAAGCGTAACGACGTTGTTTGCCTGATTAGACCCAGGCAGACCGTTGAGGATTATCGGGACCTGATAGGGTGCAGAGGTGAGAGGACTCGGAGATGGAACACTCATACCATTGGACACTGGATTTGGGTCAGATTCAGATGTAGAAGGAGAGGAGTCCACCTTAGATATCAGCACGAGATCTTGTGCTGAGCTAAGCGGAGTACTGAAGCCATTGCGCATGGGAGAAGGAAAAGATATCTCGCAAGAATCGGGGTTTGGGGGTTTATTACTTGTTTGAAAAACAAACGTTTCTGGCTGTACTATTAGCGTCTTTTTGCTGTAATCTTCTGTTTCCATTTGGAAAAACTGGCCATTATACAGAGACTGAGAATCTTTCGAAAACTTGCTGTCTCTCCTGAGAATTAAATAAGTACTAATAAATTATTGATTAAGCAGTAAACTAGTCAGATCTCGTTTAATTGAATAAGATTCATTCATCAACAAGTTCAACATTTGGCTGTTTTTTCCTAGAAATTTGTACTACTATCAGTAGTTTTCGGGATTCAGGAGTGCTCTAAATTCTGTCGAGGCTGTTAAATATTGGCGCCATATGTTTCAAAACAGATATAACTGAGTTGATAATTAATTGCCATCAGTATAATGTGGTAAAATAATTTGACGAAGAATTGAATATTGAATAAATTTAAAACCTGTGATATATAAAACTCATGACCAGTACACAGACTACTTGATATAATGAGTTTATCGCATTTATCAAATTCTATTCCTACGCCTCCTCGATGCTATGATAGCTCTAATCTACGCACGTCTGTATATATCAATAATTTGATAACTAATAAATGATTGATATGTAAGATTATTTAAATCATTATCATGTACGTGCTCATACAGCTGATAGCTTGTTAATTGTCAATAAATGCTCACAGAAGCACTCTAATTCTAGACTCATAATCACATTCGTCTTAACCACTTCAGAGAACTTATTAATTTTTTGTGTCACTTTTTTATTGGGAAAATAAAAAGGAACTGTAAAATGAAAATATGCCAGATAATTTCCAGTCACCGAGAGCCAAATTCCTCCGTAATTGTCCCTACATTACTCGAATGACATGAATAATGAAAATAGTCAGAATTACGAGACAAATTAGGTAATTATATATGACGTGCGGCCAAGCCAAGAGAACGCAGCTCACAGATTTGATGTGCTGGGGTTAATTCAGCCTGAACCAATAAAATAACATGCTCTCGGTCACTTTAGCAAGGAATTATGTACCAGGTATGATCGTAATAGGAATTTACAATGGCTGTAACGGGAACAGGTGTATGGCATGAATATCTAGTCATTTCATTCCAAATACCGGCCAGGCAAGATCAACATGATTGATCAACCATCAACCACTTCAAACTTGATTAATATTGAATAGAATCAGAAAATTGAAATTCTACGATGATCTGACATTAGAAATACATGTACCCTGTTTTTGAGATATGAAATAAATAAACTTACTTGGAAATCGCTTGCTCTAGTTCATCAAGAGTGACCTGTGGCTTCTCAAGTAAAGAAAGCTCTCGAAGAAAAGCGGCCTGAGTATCCTAAAATAGAGTTGTATTTTTAATCCGGCAATTCCATAGAATATCATCGCAATAGGTTTTCAAGTGAATCGGTAAAGTAACTAATTATGACAAAGAGTGGAGTCAGCAAGTACGAATTCCAGATAATAATTATAAACACTTCTTTGTAACACAAAGCTGCAAAATTATTCATTTCCGTAACTATCTTTGGTTTTAGCCCATGTATACACAAAATTAGCATACGAGATTATCCAAATAAACCAATAAAAGTGGGTCGAGAATCTCAATAACTGAGACAGCTGAGCCTGGCTGGTTAGCAACAAAATAGGTACTTGTGCACAACCGATGTTAAATTATTCAAACAATTCGATGAGGCAATCGAGCAAACAAATGAGAATCTACTCAAGAGATGTCACGGTGAGATATGGACAGGTAGTACATAACAAAAATGGTTTAATCCTATCTGCAAGTGAGCTCTCCAATTAATTATGGAAACGAATTATAGTATAAAACCGCGTCCAAAGATTAACAAAGCTGTAATGCAAATTCGATTTATCTGTGGTTTTGAATTATTTGAAACTCCGTTTTAGATAGGTATTTATCCATTCGCCTCATTAGTGGGGGAGTTCAACTCCCTGAGGTGGTCAACTTGTATTAACTAATTTAATAAACTTAGTAGGCTGAAAAATTACATCAAATAAGTATTAAATATGCAAACAAAGAATCCACTACCATAAAATAAAAAAGAATTCGCTAATTATTTTCCAATTTATTGAAAAATGAACCATTATCTACCCTTGTATAAAATAATAGAAAATAATTTAAATATCGTTAATACGCAAACATAATGGTCATAGTAATAGAAAACACGATGTTAGCTAATGAATCACAATCGCTGAAGTTAATTGCAGCCGATGGAAGGCATTAGGCAGATGTGTTATCATCTGGATAATAGAGCTGATATCAATAAATATTGATAACAAAACTAAATTAGGACGGGTGGATTACGTGTAAGACATGCGAGGTATGCAAGTATATGCAAAACACAATGTTATGCGGATATAAGATCGCTGTGAAGTGGCTGAATTAGGCACTTCATCCGAAATGTAGCAAGATTGCAAGACTGAAATTGATTGAAAAATATAGTTTGCATTGCATTAATAATATACGCATATTATCCCTTACATTTAGACGGTGCTTCCGTAGGAAGAGAATGAGGGAGCTTATGAGAGCACGATCAGTTAGATCAGTAGCGATTTGATTAGAAGCTTCAGGTGTGAAGAAATCAGAAGTCGGGATCGTTTTAAGAGACATGTACAAGTGTTAAGTGTCAGGTGTGAAGTAGCGTGTCAATTTCAAAAGTGAAGATCTAAATTGTTAAATACAGGTAAACAATACTGAATTTTGAGATCTAAGATAAGTTGCTAAAATAGTAATTAATTGCTTCACTGAGAGTATTTATAGTGGAAATAGCCTGTCAATAATAATGAGGCCAAATACTTATATAATATAATGAGTGCGTTCAATCAATTAAACCTATTTGATCATTAGTATTCGTGCGAGAGTATAATAAGCAAGACCATACATGCATGCTACAACTAGGATGACTGAGTATCAAAATATCAGCGAGATTTAGGGATTTAAAAAAATCTTATTAGATAATGGCGTCAATAAAGGTATTTATAGAAGATATTTGGTATTGAATGTGCATATAATGGAGCTAATGTTCGGATAATTACTATATAAATAAATTTTCTACATCATAGTTACATGTAATAACAATTAAATGTCCCAGTAACTATGCGATAATGTGGTATCAACAGACAATGCTTGAACAGACCCAAGCAACATTAGCCAGGCTCTTTTAAAATATTTAGAATAAAAAGAATCGAAATTCAGTCAACTCTCGTTAGTCGTAAATGCAGTTACTTTTGTAAGTCGACTATTCTAACATTCAAGTATTTTCGCTAAAATCCACTAACAAATGTACATTTCCACAAGTATTATTAGTGCACTTAGGCATTGACATTTTTGAAATATTTAATTAAAAGAACATCTATTCCAGACAAAGTCGGTCATTTTTCGTATTCCTAATAATTAATCAAGTGCTATCGAATCGAGCTATTAGCTATGACTGACTTAATTTATTGAGAATTTATAAAACTTTGTCAGATTTCCACCTGCCTGATTAATGCGCTTGAATACCAGGTAGTGGCAGTAAAAGCTGGCATGTTATAATCATAATCAAGGAGTAACATAGAATAATCTATGAATAACGAGTAATGAGTTTACCAGATGGTAAAAAATGTGTGAAAAATCAGACGGTTATAACGAGAGGACATGTCAAAATAAAATAGTAGAGATGGCAGAGTTTTGAGCAACACCTGTAGAGAAACCTTGGAGTATCTACAACAAACATGTCTTAGTTGATGAAGTGCAAATTGAAAGTTAGGACAACAAAAACAAAGATATTCCATCATTTGAGATGCCGCAATTTTCTAATCCTCATTATGAGCATCAAAGAGAGTGAAATGCTACAGACAGAACTCTTAGCTCGCGGAAATGATAACTTATGTTGTATTGAACACACAGGACAATTAAATTCAGCTAATTTGCACAAGAGACATCTCATAGTAATAAATACATGTGAAGAGAATCGGTGATGTGAAAATATTATACGCTGTACTCTGCGACTGGTTGGTTAATCTTGATGCATCGAGATCTCGCACACTTCTTGTAATACGAGTATTAAGGTAACAGCGGTTCTCAATCTTCCTCACTCTGCAGACCCCTGATACAGTCTACGGAGCCCTTAGGGGTCCGCGGACCTAGATTGAGTACCGCTGAGCTAATATATTACTGAAAAACATGTATACGCGTCATTCTTGAATATGACCTTCTTTAAGAAATTAATGGAATTATTATGACAAATTTGAATATTCAAAGCAGCGTGATGTGCAGATAGTAATTTTTTCCATATTTAGCGCCCGACACCTAGCGAATTAGCTATATCAGTATGGTCTAATTAATAACATTTTAACACCATTTATTTATTTAGCACTGATGAAAACTCAAGTTTTATTTGGAGTCAATTACGAAACAAGTAAAATAATTAATTACTGTAGTTGTAAAGCATACATGCTACTCGAGTTTATCCTGCTGTGTCGCAGAAATAGACACAACTAGAGAGTTTATTCCACGCCATTCTATTAATTGACTAGATTACAATTACATCTCCCGCACATTTAATTAATTATCTTAATCCTCCGAGGTTACGAGAGATTGTTGCATCAACAATAGTTTGACCATAATAAATGGAGTTAATTAATTGGCGAGGATAACAGAAATTGATAAGAATTGGCTCTCTCTCTCTCTCAGAGTTCACCAGGTGCAGAATCAAGATAGTGGATATTTCACAATAAAGTGGGAGAATAATTAAATAATAGTTTGATGCTAAGAGCAAAAAGGTAGGACGTAATACGTAACTAAAAACTCGATTCATTTAAAATACTGCTGCACGTTGTGGAACAAATGACATGGGATTTTTATTACTTCTCTTGTCATGTCTACACCCAAATTCCGTGTTTCCACATACTGATGGCACGAATATCTCACAAGTTCTATTTTTTGTTTCATTTGATAGATCACTTTTCCCATCGTGACATGGAATATAACAATGAATAATGTAATTGATAAATTAGGTAAATTATGAAACAGAACTAAATTTGTATTTATTTTAGGAATGAATAAGTAAATCCTCAATTAGCATAATTATCTGCAGGTATTGCATTCTGTGAGGTCTGTCATAATACTGAGTTTCAATACCACAAATCAATCTTGTCTACTCTTTTGGGAAAATAAATGATCTAGTCATTATCAAGTAAATAAGCAAAATTAAATTCTTGTAGGTGTGAAAACAAATTGTTGGTAAAATAGCACGAGATGATGAGAACTTCACTGAAGCGTGTAGAGCAATTCGTAAATCAGATTCCACAAATTGCTCTCCACGCTCAAGCTAAGCTAAACAAGACCCAGCCCTGTAAACATAATTAGAATCTGCGCCATGAAATAAGAGAACAATGAAGTAATGAAGAGTGTGGTGATCTCGTATATGTGAACTTCATTTTAATTTTATATTCTAGAATTAAAATGAAAAGTTTACATACAAATAAAAAAATAGAGGCGTCGAGAAAGATATTTTCTGCCGAATTAAATATAAAATATACGATATTTAGTAGGATAATCAATTCGAGATCCACGAAAATATTTTGAAAACATTTCACACCATAATAAGATCAGAAAGTCAGAAAATATACATCGTGAAATGAAGAACTAATCTCGTGTTTTATAAAATGAAATAATACGCATCACAACAACCTGAGTGTGCATGCTTTGATAGTACTCAATACTCATTGTACTAGGGATGTTGTCTAACATTAACTCGGCTGATCCGAAGTCTGTTTCTGAAGTTGCGGGTACTGTAGCTCCATCACTCAATCTAGAAATTGATATTAAACAAAGGAATGAACAAAAATGAACAAAATTCTACGAAAATATTTCAGCCGGAGAAAGTTCAGCAACCCACGATTTGACTAGCACCTGGGGCAATACCTTCTCCTGTGCGATAAACGCCCACCCTTCAAATAAATCTAAATGAAAGCAATTGACGAGAGGAATACTATTGATAAGAATACAACGAAATAGAATATAGCAAGAAAGTAAACAGAACACTTTGTTTGTTAGTTTTGTCATCTAGAACTCAAAATATACAAATATTCACTTCAAAATCCATACACACTTAATTAAATATATTACAGGACCAGCGCAGATGAGATGGAGGTGGAACTGATACAGCGGCAGGGAAATGTTACAAAGATGAAAACCTATCTGCTAAAATTTGTGAATAAAAATTGGAAGAAATCAACAGATAGTGCAAACTACATTGCTCTTACGGCTCCTGCTCATTCGCTTCTCTATCGGTTTACTTTTCTCCTCGTGTTTTTCCTTTTGCTTTCCTTCCATCGTTGTTTGCGCCTTTCCACGCTTTCCTTTCGGTCCGAAATCGCTCATGGTGCGTACGTCTGTGCCACCAGCTCGCGAGACCTCCACAGATTGCGTCTTCATGTCGAGCATATTACGCTTGAAGAGCGGGGAGTCTGTGTCGGAGCCTTCGGGTTTACTTGGCAGCTTGACGATGTCTGAATCAGACTTTTCGTCTGCATGATTTCCTGTAAAATCGATAGGGACTGATTTCGAACTGGCTTCGGGAGTGACAACGATATCTGGTCCGTTTTCATTTTGCACAGTTTGCTCCGTTTGCTCAGCTGATGCCTTACGAGATGCTTCTTCAGAAGTTTCCTTGATGGAGCCAAGAGGCAGCACATCTTCGTCCATAGGCGTGGTTGAAGTTGTTTTGGAAGTGAAAATGCTATCTCGCGAGGATTGCTTGATTGAAAAAATCGATCCAGTTAGAGAGTCCGAGCTTAGACCGACTTTCTTCGCCACATAGGATTCCCCGTACACTCTATGCAGATAAGGGTCAGAGATGTCCACACTCGTTCTGAAATAGACCTCGAATGTCTCATCATCTTCGTTCTTGTCAGTTATCAGCCCTAAATTTGCGCCCATCATCATCCCCGTCGTGATGTTATCCTCAGAGAATTTCTCAGGTTTGAGCATGGACTTGGCCATGACGCTACTGCTCCTGCCGTCTCGACCGCGTATCGTTCCAGCTATGTCGATTGATTCGAAGAACTGCTTGGCTTTATCCTTGGTGTAGTCAGTGAACATGTTCTCAATTCTCTCTTTGAGATTCTCATTTGGTGCCAGAGAAAGCACATCGTCTCCAGCTAACGTCTCGGCGTGAAAGTTCGCGTCTGCTAGCACGAGTTTTGCAATGGTACTCTCGTGTCCCCAGTAAACTGCCGCATGAAGTGGAGTCCAACCGTCTTCGTCAACCTCCTCCAATTTCACCCCTTTCTTGATGAGGGTCTCCACCGCTTGTGTGAATCCGTTGGAAGCCGCGATATGCAGGAGAGTCGCTCCGTTATCGAACCTGTGTTCATTCAGCTCTTCTAGTGGCAAGTTCTCTGCCTCGGTAAGCATAGAGAGAGAGGGCCTGTCCTTCAACTCCTGGATAACCTCATCAGTGAGTTCATGCCTCTCGAACTGTTCCTTCAGGAACTCCTTCACCTCAGCAGACTCGGTGAGGTCTAGACAGGTCTGCAGGTCCAGATTCAGTCGGGTCAGG
The DNA here is from genome assembly GCA_963281255.1 of Aphrocallistes beatrix. NCBI lineage: Eukaryota > Metazoa > Porifera > Hexactinellida > Sceptrulophora > Aphrocallistidae > Aphrocallistes > Aphrocallistes beatrix. The sequence continues at coordinate 149,342 of OY725497.1, forward strand.
TCTGCTTTGCTGGCTACAAACAGATCCACCAAATCCAGGTCCCCTATGAACGCAGCAGCATGGAGAGGGGTCCACTGGTCCTTGTCACCGACATTGATATCTGCACCACGTGAAATCAGCTGCTCTGCGATTTTAGATGCTCCTTCAGCCACACATTTGTGCAGCGCAGTCATTCCGTGGTGGTTCACGGAACTGATCAGAGTAACCTGGTCCTCCTCACTCATTTTGTCCAGGTAGGCCTTCAGGTCTTTCAGGTTGCGCTTGGAAACGAAATCGAACAACTTCGACTGATTGATAAAATCGATGTTTCTGTTACTGTTCGACGCCGCGTTCACAGGCAGAGATGCTGAGCTCTTCTTAGTCCCACTACCAAGGGTTTTCTTGAATATTTTCTCTTCAAGTTCCTTCCACTTTTTGATCTGTTTCTCTCGTCGTCTGCGGTTGTGCTTCAGTCTCTCCGCCTGATTCATCCTGTCAAGCTTCGGCATTTCAGCTATCAACGCTTCATGCGTTATAGCAACTAGATTGGACATGTCTGGACCCTTCTTATTCGTCATCTCACGTCAGCTGTCAGTGAAAAATAATGCTAGTAATTGTAAATCTTATAAAATTGTTAATTCAAGATGATCTACCTGTCTCCCAAGGAATGGTAACAGATTGAGGCATTACTAACTAACTAGCTAAGAGCTGAGTAGGATCGACCTATTAGACTGTTATAATAGTCCAATTTGCTCAAACACGAGTAGGGCTATTCGCTAATAGCTGAAGAAATTAGATATCTCAACCAGACTAGAATAGTTTGAAATATGATAGACACTTGTCTTTGTATAAATGATGCAAATTGCATATTGTTGATGTGAGCTCCAGGCAAATGATTATAAATAAGTAATATGAAGAAAGGGCCTAAATATTTCTAGTTGGCTAGCTCATATTACCTGGTGCAACTAATTCCGGAATTCTAAGTTAAACAAGCCTTTTATATAACGTAATTGTGTCAGATGGAAATATTCAAAATTGGGCAACGTTAACAAATAATTTAATGCATGTATTTAAAGATTAATCCTACGCACTTTTGAGTTCTAACTACAACCTAAGCTACTCGTTCCAAGGTTGAGAATATCAGATTTTAATCAGAACCGTTTAATTAAACCAGTGTGAAGAACAAAATAGCCAAAATATCATCAATTTTCTTATTCATTAAATCAAAAATCGACGAAGACTTTTTTTAATTATAGTGAATGAGTTCGATTTGGAGGTGATACACGTCTCCTAAGCTATTTTCTTGATTGCAAAGAATGCCGTAGAAGAGATTAGTTTAATCATTGATGTCAGGAAATGTGGTAATTATATTCGAAATGGGAAAAATTGAAATGATAATAGTATAATTACTACCTCAAATTGAGTGTTGTAAATCTTACTTTGATTCCCTACCTTGGATTCCAAACAACAACTGAAACTTGTCTTCTTGTCCATGGTTCTTCAGGAACTGAAAGAACATACCAAGATCCATATGGTAGTCTCGATGTCCGTGAGGGTCGTAGTTTATTTCTTGAAAGGTTTGGAAGTCTCTGTCTGCAGCAGAAGGAGCAGATCCTAAGTCTTCTTTCAGTTTACAAGTTAGGCGTTTCCAGTTGAGAGCTTTGAGCCTTGAGTAATACTCCTCAGCAGCAGCACAGTTTCCTTCTACACAAATGACTCCGGGCTTTCCCGGGAGAGAAAACCCAGTCAAGTGCAGCTCCTCGGCCCAGTCAATGATGTTCTTACGTTTGACCGTACTGTAGATGTGATGCGAGTAAATCCATATGCGAGCGAATGGCTGCTCCGATGCAGTAGGAATAGCAGTGGACTTTGCTTCTTTGGAAGATAGCTGATCACTGAATTGAATGAATTTATTGATATTCTCCTGGATCCATTGTATAATCTCAAACATGCATTGCTCTCCTGGCTCAATAGTATCAATGAATTCAGACAATTTTTTGTCGAAACTCGTATGAGACGTTTTAGAAGCTCTGTCACAAATTACTCGTACCTTGGGTGGGGCGGATAGTGGGTAATCACTTGGATAACTACAATGCACTTTATAATTAAGATTTCGTTCATCTTCGGATGATGTTATGTTCTGGTGGAGAACGTAAGCAATAGTTGAATTATACGCATTAATATGTCCAGATAGAAAATAACTCGCTTCTGTAAATGGAGTTTTATTCAGCATGATTACTTTTTCACCATTTCCACAAAACATTGCTTGAATTACCTCAAACTCGTCGAGTTGAGTTTGTATGTTGAGATGAACCGAGTCCTTTGCCATGATTTAGCTACCATGCATACAAATATTGAAACACAGTGTAAACTGGAACAACTAAAAATAAGTTGACAAAAATCAGAAAGAATCCCCCACATTCGTTTTTATAATTATTAATTAGCAGACTTTGTAATGGCTAGTATCTTCAAGTGCATTGTCACATTCGGCGGATTTTGCAGATTGGATGGATCAATGATTAAGTCTGCATAAAATATACCAAAAACCTAGATAATAATTAAAGTATTATTCAATGTAATTCATTTTCGTGAATGCTTAAAATAATAATGCAAATTACTGGTACACTGGTACTGAACTAATTTATTATAGTGTAAGTGCTAAGTCGAATGGTGATGACGGTGGAAGCTAGGAGGACAGTCAAGTGTTTCGTAAATCAATGTGGTTACAAGTATTATTGGAAAATGTCGCTCGACATACTGATAGTGCAGCTCCATTAAAACACAGATATGGACGTGAAAATTATGCATACGTACATACAAGTGATATTATAACTTATTCACAATATGACCATCTACAAATCAGATTCTACGACATTTGCAGTAAAGGTGTTAAAATATTCATATATGCTTTAAAAATCGGAAGTGATGTAATTTCGCGAAAAGATATGGATAGGGCACATCTACACCATAAACGGTTAAAAAGATATACTAAGGTGACAAAACGTAAAAAAATTAAAAAAAGAAGCAAGCGAGACAAGTAAGCTTCAGTTCACACAAAAATCATATGGAAGAATGTTATTGAGATTCAAAAGATTGAACTGCTTCACGTTAATGTAAGGGATGAATGCACGACTAAAGGATGATCATTATTGAAATAATCTACTGTAAGAAGCATGATTCAATAAAGTCATCGTATATTGTTATCATTGTTACATTGAGGGTATTCGAAAGTCATTGTACTGCTTAGAATGGACTAAGCTAGTATAAATAGAAGATGCTGAGCTACCTGACTAACCAACAGAGTACAAAAACATCAGAAAAGAAAACTGCAAATCACCCTCAAAACAAAATAACACAACAAATTATTTTATAATGGCATCATCGAACTCGAGCATTATAATGGACTTTGACCAAGTAGAAATGGATGAGTTGGAATCTGACTATGAACTGGACACCGACAGCGATTTCGATTCAGATAGCGAAGAAGGATACATCGAGCACGATTCAGATGATATCCACGAGTTAAAAGAGTTTTGCGGTGCTCTAAACAAACAAAATGATGAACTCAAAAAGCAAATAATATTAAATAAAATGGTCAAAGAGATGCTAAGAACATCCATACAGGGACTTAAGCAAAGACAAGCGATGGCCTCGACTCATCCTGCTGAGGAGAGATGATTTTAAGCATTAGCTTTATTATAATTTATGTATAAGTTGTTGTGGTTGCATGATGGTTAATAGCAATTAATGTGCTACGAATTATTAGAAATTAAACATAAACTACATTACTTGTATTTCATGCTTTTATCTGCCTCGGTATTTTCATACGTAATGTCACATCAAATTGTTCGCTGACAAAATTGCAATTAATAATTGTGTAAAGATAGCGAATCACTGGAGACAGTTAGTCTATATTTAGTTAATAAAATCATTACAGACCCTATACATGAGATACGGTGTTCGCGGGATGCAGACAGAAAGGTACTACTCATAGGCGTCGTAAACTTTATTGCCTACCCTTGGACTGCCCGGTTACAATAATCCAGGGCCGTTCAGTCAGTTAATCGGGCCGTATCTTCAGCTGATCCAGCGTTACCGTCAGCCAAATGGGCCGTGAACCCTTGATCTACATGAGGAATTAGTAACAGCCAATTACCAGTGCATAATAGCACTAAGCTTTTTACCGGGTAGTACCCGGCATTCCCTCTGGGCCGCCCGGTCATTGCCGGGTAACCGGGTGGGTTACGACGCCTATGGTCACTACTACTAGAATTACCCCAATCAATCAAATCAATCATATAGGTTAATTATAAACAATTACAGCAATAAAATCATTAGATACGCTAACACGTGGTTGAGGAATTATCTGGAGTATTAATACAACTAATGACTCGATTCACATTTGCAAATGAAGCATTGTACACATAAATGTATGTATCATTAATAAGATACGTTAATTAAGCTCAATCTACCAATTCAGACAGGCCCTACTCTATAGAAAATATTTATTCCAAAAGATATACATGAGCAGTTCAAATGTCCTGGGCTTCGGGTAGAAACTCTTGCCAGCAGCCGAGCACCTTCTCCTGATGGACCAACATCTCTCTCAAATACTTCAAAATCGAATTTTTAAATTCAATCGCACGATCCTTTTCGAACCTGTCCACCTCGGAACGGATGTTTTTAGAGATCGCGTCGAAGCTGTCCTGTCCCTCTTGCACCTTGTCCTCCCATACTTTGATCTCAGCTTGCACCTGCGGGACCTTGTCTTGTTTCCCTTGGGATTGCAGCTTTGCTTCCTGTTCGCGCTTCTTCATCAGGCTGTTCTGTGCCGCGTGCCATGATTGGAAGATCTTCACACGCAGGTCAAAGCAGTTTTTAATGCTGCCAATAATTGCGATATAATCCCGTGCCATTTCTCCCAGAAGGAAGTAGTCGGAATTCCAATGCTTTTCGTTTAGGTCATGAACTTTGTGCTCCAGCTCGGAGAGTTGAGAAATAGCCCCAGCAACAGAAGAGTTCTCCTCCGTCTGACTCAGAAGAGCGAGGTTAGCAGCTAGACTCCCACCTGCATTGCAGAGAATACGTCTCTCATTCACCATCATCTCCACAGAGCTGAGCAGTTTCCTCAGGTGTGCATCCAGCGCTTCGATTTGGGTCTGTTTCATCTCAAACCACATGTCAGTCTCTGTCATTTTCGTTGTCATTTTAGACAGCTGACCCCCCACGTTCTTTACTGCTCGCATGATGCCAGCTGAGCTCATGTAGGACATGTCTTTAGCATAAGGTAAGTCTCCGGGGCTTTCAAGGAATTCTCGGAATAGTGGATCCTGTACAAGCACGGGATGCCTAGCTATTCTGTTGATATATCGCTCTAAGGAGGCCCTCCTCTTCTCTATGAACTCTGAATGCCCGGTGGACTCTCCTTTGGACATTTTAACCTTGGTGAGATTCTGCATCGACTTCTCTGGAGCAGGAGGAACGATTCTTCCCTTGTTCGCATGTTTCTCTTGGAGTTCAGAATGCAGTTTAAGAAAATCGCTGAATCGACGCTTTACCGAGCACTCAGCTGATTTGAAAGTAGGAATACTGGTGGTGCATGTGATCAGGTACACCATGAAGGCACCTATTCCATCTCCCATCTTCTCCGGACTCGCCACGGTTATGGCGATGTCGTAGTTCCCAGAGATCTCTTGCTCCGTTCCAATCTCGGCTCCCTTGGGAAAGTAATCATGGTTACTTGTAGGAGGCTCGTTATACTCGCTAACAGGGAGGAGAGCTGGTGTGGCCTTGTCTATCTCAAAACTTAAAGAGGCCTGCTCTCCAATCTCTTCATTGGGCTTACTTTTAGGATCGTCTATCCCGTTCACAACTTCATGGTCCTTTGCAGATTGAAACATAGATCCTTCATCATTTTCTTCTGGTTGGGGACGCTTTTCTGGGAGCTTTGGAGAGTCATTTTCAGCAAGAACATCAGTCGGAGCCGATTCAGTAGACTCTTCCATTGGAGGAGGTTCAAAGGTGTCTGTCATTCCACGAAACACAAAATCTAATGAGTGACGTGACGAGTGTATACACGATCAATAAAATAGTGCTAAGTACAATTGACGTAAACTAAGCAAAAGAGAAGTCTACAACGTAGAGAATGAGGGTATATACTATTAGGAACAAAGTAATTTTCACTAGGTCAATATATTCTAAAATTAGTGCAGGTGCTGCTATCAGCTACCACACACGATGTGGTGGAACACTACTCCTTCCTATCAACTCTCCTTGGAGTGTTGGCTTAAGACACTTATCTATGTAAGTTAGGGTATCAGCAGTTTAGTGTGGGTAAGCGATAATCTGATATGTGCTCGCTTTAGGTTTAGTGGGAAAGATTAGGTTGTTGCAGGAAAGCAAATTGATGTAGTGACTTTCTAGATTAAAACAAGCACCACCTTTGGGCGGATTACACGAATTACATTATTGGATGAGAAGGCCAAACTCTCCAAACAACATCGAAAAGAAAGCAAAGAGTTTAAATAAAATTCCACAATCAACAATAGGAATAATAAAATTGAGGTAGATATGTAATTATATGTATTTCAAGAAATAATTAAAGCCATAAGAAGAGTACATTAACTACAACATGTGAAAACAGTTTTATGATCATTGTCCAATATGATCATCACTAACAGTGGTGCGTTGCATTAAATGGCAGAAGTTGAAGTGTTTCGATAAATATTGAGTATCGAATTCGAGAAAATTACCTTATATCATCTCTCATTCGTTGAGCTATAAATCATCAACTTTTCTGTTTACAATGAAAATTTCCAAAAATGAAAAATAATTGGATGCAATATTTATAAGATAAAAGTGAAAATTGATTCGCAAATTCTTCATAGAAATCTAAATTTCAGTATCCTGTTGACCCTGTCGTTTGTGGAAATGACTTTCTCCCTAACGAATCAAGGATTCAGAATTTGAGATCAGACATGTTTTTGATTATTTTATAAATGCATGGATTTTTCTTCATTGACCAATATCACGAAACGGACACTAATTGCGGAATAGTACTCCTACATCTTGACGTGGGTACTAGCTCATATTTGAATTTCAGGGGGTAATGAAACAACTTAATTTGAGAGTCATTTAATTTAATTGATTTATTTGATGGTTTCTTGCTGATGTGGCTATGCTGATTATAAAACCATTAGCTTAACAGACAATTTGTTTGAGACATCCTTCTTGAAGGAGATTCAATAAACAATTGGTTAATTGATGCATGGATAAACTTAGACACGATTGGAGAAATTGGCGCCTCCTCCAATGACCTTAATTTGGCGTAACAATAAATACAGTTTGCTTGGATAATGCCACTGAAATTAATCTCTCCTGTGATCATGTTAGGACGCCCCGTGAAGGAGTAGCTGGACAATAACATAATATCGTAACATTAAATCGACTCGATTAGGAATAGAGGGAAGGGAGGAAATGTTGTGTCTATCTTTAGTACTCTATAGAGTATTCAGCCCGAAGTCATTATCAGTTTTCTACACGTATATTAAGTTACTTTACTTCATAATATCCGTAAATGAGTGATCAATGCAATCACAAACAATTAACAGAACCCGATACTAATTGAAAATAAAGAATTGAGAAGCTAAACACACTTGTAAAACAGGCAGAGGAAAATTTAACAAGATAGTGGCATACTAGGTAAAATATCAACAAATCCTAAAGTAGTATTTTATAGTCATTGGAACCTAGGGCTCTGTCTTTTCAGGTGGAAAGCATTTCTCGAAGGCGGGTTTTACTCGGCTAAAAACCTCGCTAATCGACCCTATGCTTGAGATAGCTCGCAGCTTTTCGATTGAGCGGAAATACTCAACTATCGGTATTGTTTCTTTGAAAAATGTATCGATACGTAGCTGGAACTTTTCAGGCGTATCATCGGTGCGACCGCTCCCATCATGGCGCCCTATTATCCGTGCTAGGCAAACTTCTTTAGGGCAGTCGAGGAAAAGACAGAATTTAACATCTGCAGCCTTACCAATGATTCGCTCCCATCCGTCAACGTTGTCCTTGTTCCGTGGAAAACCATCGATCAAGAACCGGTTGGAGCTACTCGCCTCCATTGATTTCTGGAGCAAGCGACAGGTGATATCAACAGGCACAATTTTTCCCTCATCAATTAGTTTTTGGATCAGCGCACCATCCTGAGAAGCCTGACGGATTTCACCCCTCAGCAATTCCCCAGCCGAGAGATGGACAAACCCAAACTCCTCTACCAGCCGCGTGCACTGCGTCCCTTTACCGGAGCCAGGAGCGCCCAACACAAACACGACTTGGAATATTTTAACAGCTTTGGCCATTGTTGAAAATTCTCGAGACCAGAAACAGAATTTATTAGCGCGTATCAAACTTGGTCTCGAAGATAGCAACTCTAAAACGGTGCTAGAATGGATTATATTTGAAAATCTAAAAATATTCACAAAACCTAACATTTAAAAATTCTCACAGAAATATAAGATATTATAAACTGGATTCCGTTATTCAACCCGATTAATCAATTTATTAGTCCTTCTTTGCCCTGGTACCACACCAACTAGAATTACACTATAAAATACATATGCAATCAATGCAGTGATCATTGCATTACGTACTTAACTGCAGGGATGCGCAACAGTTATGGGAAGACTTGGGTAATCACCAAGTCATCCTAATAACAAGATAGTAGTGGATATCCTCTCATGATGGTGTTGAATTGATTGGCCAAATTTGAGTACTCCTGCAATGGTGCAGATAAGCTACAATTTCGAATATACAAAATGAGTAGACTGGCTTCTGTGTAGCAGAGAGATGGCACGAGAACGCTTATGTAACCTAGGGGCAGGCCATGTCTAAGAGCTGAATTAATAGCCTAATACAAGATGTACGGGCGATAAAACTCATCGCTCATTACTGTTATGACTCCAATCGGATTGGTTTGCATGTCTTAGCTGCTCCATGATATAATATTAACTAAATTTGATCAACGCAATCGGATAATTGATTAGTATATAATTATATTAAATTACTATCAAATACGTGCAAGGGATGGATCTACCAACACTATAACTCGTAGAGATAGATGAAGTAGCGATTGGCACGTATACATGAAAATGATCTGATGAAGATGCTTGAATATGCTAGAATGATATTGTAAAGTAAGCAAATTGTTGCTATTACTTTTCTAACAACGATCTATGGTGGCGGGGTAATAGTTACACTAAGTTTCTGTTAATTATCTGCATGGTCATTAATTTAATTTAAAATTAAACGATTTTAAAACTACTCTGTGAACACAGCGTGTCCCTAACCAGAAAACAAAACTTGAGCCAAACCATTCTAAACATCAAACAATTTAAATCTTTGTTATTTCACCAAACATTTAAATTGTACCTCATACATTAACTTAACCAATGAATGCAAAAGATAAGTCAAAATGGCGACACAATTGGACATTTATGGCAATTGGTTCAAATCAATTAAAGGAATCAATAAATTCCCTAAACGAAACTTCCAATCAATAAATTAAAGGTTTGATGTAGCATGTTTATCGGAGATTATATGTTAAGCAGGTAATCAACAGCCTACGATTGGCGTGGGAGAGTATCTGCTCTATCTGGATACGAGAAAAATTCATTCACAGTAAAACTTCCTATCTAAAACTTTAACTTATCTGCATTAAGAATAATCTTCGTTTCCATACTGGACTCTGAACTGAGGTGGTTTAGGTTCTAGCTGTGTAGCTAACCACAATGTTCCTTCCTCGTCTACTAAGTGCACGGAGATATCAAGGAAATAGCAACCTGGCTGCGTGAATTGGATGAGAAAAGAGACGTTGAAGTTATCCTGTTGCATGTCTGCTTGCTTTATCAAAGTTTGATGGAGAGAAGATCTAAGGAGTGGAGGTTGTTGTGAATTCCTATCTGGACGTACATGAGCTTTTACAGAAACCCCTGTTATTGTTTGAAAGGTTCTAGCGGTTTGTTTTCCAGAAATAATCCCTTCGATCGTGAATGCCAAGCTCGTATCAAAAGATAGATTGATGGTCTCTTGGGGCTTTTCTGGGAGATTAGTAAAGGAAAGTTGAATCTCAGTTTTGTGCTTACAATGGAAAAGATAGAGCGGGTAAGAGAATGGGATGACTAAGAGGGAAAATGAGAATTTCCTGATAAAATCTATTTGTTGGTGAGAAACTGGATCTACTCGGAGATGTGAGGATTTGGTAAGCTCGTTGATCGCCATTAAACATAGATTTATGTAGGGTTTAAGTGATTTTAGATTTGGCATCCGTTTCAGTTTATCGCTCACCAAATCAAAGTCGCACTCTTGCTTCAAGATAATATTATGAATAACTAATGATAGGGTATTGCAGGTGGACTCTACCACGTTGAAGTAAGCTATTGTTGTAGCATCAGCGTTAAAGCTACGGTACCTACACTCCTTGAGCAGGTCGAGACAGGAAGTGATCTTCTCAACACATTTCCCAAAGATGAAACCCAATCTGTCAGGCTGAGAGTTGTTAGATGATCTAGGCATTAATCTCCCGTGATTACAAGCCAGGAGGATTTGATGTAGAGCTGCTATGAGGTCACTGCGTAGCTGTAACAGATACTCCCAGAACTCCTTGTTAGGCAGAGTACGACAAGCTTGGAGGTGTAATATTCCGTCAGAGTAGAGCTTGACAACGTTGAGTATGAGAGAAGGGTCGAAAGAACAGAGAGGAACAGTATCACTAACATCCATGGAATCTGCATCCTCTACCGAACTAGAAGCGACCAGTAAGAGTGTTTCTGCCTGGGTGAGCGTGAGTAGAGATTGGAAAAGGACACGGTACTGCTCACTAGTTGGGAGGTTAGACAGAGTGCGAAGTAAAGGAAAAGCCAGCTCATGGAAACTCAGCGAGAGTGCTAGCTTAGCTATACGGTAGATCAACCAGAACTTGTTCTGATCCTCAAGATTGTTCAGTACGAGAATAATAACGGGAATGACTTCACTTCTGAAGGAGAATCTGGCCGGCATGTGCAGGTCTGAGTGGTGGATGAGCATGAGGAGTTGAGTGATGGAGAAAATGTATCCTGGGGACGATGTGTTCTCGAGCTGAGTGATCAAGTGCGGAGCAGCGCGCATCAAGTTGAGAGAACAGGACCTGAGAATCGCAGTCAGGATGCGGTACAGGGTTTCCGATCTATCGGATGGTGCTTCAAGCCTCATCAGTGTATTGGACACAACTTCAGAAAGGCGATGAGCGAACAGGTCGTTCACTAGGGACAGTTTTTGAGCTAATGATATTAAACTGCTGGTCAGGAACTCACTGGAATCTTCTCCTACGAATACAATCCCGAATAAAGGAATTACTCTAGCATCCGCCTGGTCTACTAGATTCTGCAGAGAAGCGCTAGTACTTGTGCCCTCTTCATATTTCCGACTGATTATGCCAACTATTACATTGCACGCAGAGACGCACACACGGACATCCTTGTGGAAGGCGAGGGTAGTACAGCGCTCAAATGTACTTAATCCATCGAAAATAGCACCCATCAGATCAGATTGCACCAGCTTGTACAGAACGAGGAGAGCCTCAGCTCGGATTATACAGTGGGGCGTGTGCTCTGCTAACTTCAATACATTTGAAATACTCTCTTTGCTCCATAAATGAGGAGATTTCTGAGCAATCAACTGAAGATTTTTGCAGCTGATCAGTTGGATTGACTTACGAGCATCCTGCAAAGCGATGTTGCTAAGAACCGCGAGGTTATCCACAACGAGAAGTGTGCATTTCAAACTGAGCTTTGTCAGGGTATTCAGAATCGTGGTTGTGAATTCCTTCTCTGGATAATTGTGCAACATGTTAACACAGAAATTCTTAACCTGAATTGCAGTCTCCGGATCATGTCCCATATGCTCGAATACAGCGAGCAGCTTGAGCTTGATTTCTATCGGAGTGGATATCTCCTGAATCATCTCAATCAACCGCGAACAGACACCAGCACAAAATGTTTGCGAATGTTCACAAAAACATTTTGCAGCAAAAATAGCAGCAATCACTTCTTCTTTGTAGTTGGAATCGAAACTACGGTGGATGCAGTGGTGTGCATTTTTTCTCTCAGGAATAATGCAAGAGATGTGCCCCAATACTCTGAGAGTTATGGCTCGAGCAACTGGGTCAGTACTATTTGTGACACTAAATATTTTGCGATAAAAATCGTCCGTTTTTGAAATCTTATTAAAGTGTTCTGACCACTGATCAAAGACTTGTAAGATCGCGATTCTTAACGTGTTGGATCCGCTCAGATAAGTGTCGGATAATTTATGAAAAGTAGCGTTAACAATGGTCGGAAAAGGATGAGATGAAATGATCGGACCAAGTCTCACAATGGCCTCGCATTGTTCTCCTATGTTAGAGGAATGCAAAGCTTTATTGAGAGCGATAATGGCTGTATTGGCTTCATTGCGACTGCTAGCAAGTTTGTTCGAAATATCGTGACTGGGGAGTTTTTGGGTTAATACGTTATCCATTTGTCCTATCAAACAATTAAATAATTAATCAAATGAATTCTGAAAATCTGTAGGGTATTGTTATGCATTTTAGCCCCCTAGCTACCTACCTCGTATGTTGATTATGGTTATAACATGTGATAAAATTCTACGAAGAATGTACCACCAATGTTACTAAATATATTCGAAGTCATTGCAAGATTTGATATCGAATATTAATTGATTTGAGTACTTGTGTTAAATGTATAAATTTAGTAAACGAGTGGGAGACGTAGTGATAAGCAGTAATAGGATAAGACCAGCAGATTTGGAGTCGCTGCTGTGATAGAACGCAGATGTGAATTGAGCATAGCTACAGTATTAACTAACATACAACATCACAAGAGACAAATCTATTAACAGTGTGAAAATGTTAGATACAGAATGCAAATTAAACAGGAAACACTTTCCCGTTGTGGTCTGTTGTTGTCCGGTAGTTGTCGCGAGGTTCCACTGGCTCTGTGGCCTTGATGAGGTAGCCGAGTCTCCAGTTGATGCCGTTCCCGGCAGGGGGGTGTCCAGACGGAAGTAGGACGTGGCGGAAGAAATTCCGATTGTGAACCAAGCCCAGAAATAATTTCCAATTTTTCTTCACACCGTAGTTATAAGGGTTGACGAATGTTCTACCTCTCCGAGAGTACTCCATGGATATTATTCGGTTGTCATTCCACTCGATAGAAGTCTCGGCTTTGGAAATGAGATACAGATGCCAGCCACCTAAAATCGTGAGTCCAATCCAAACTCCGAAACAGATAAAGAAGAGAAGCATCACCATCGTGACCTCCCCCATGGTCCTAGTATGGAGGGAAGGGTTGGTGCCGAAAAAATTAAGTGCAAATCTGAGTGGAGTGTCGGAGAGAATTCGGTGAGCGAGGCTACGAGATCCAACCATCAGACTGAGCGCATAATTCCCAGAGGTACACATAACGAAGAGCACCCCTTGCCATATGTAGATGATGAAGAGCATGAAGTACCTGTGATTGTAGTGCCCGACACAGTTGTTCAGCCAGGGGCAGTGGTGGTCCATCTTGAGAACGCATTTCCCGCACAATCTGCAGTGGTGGGCCCGAGCGGGGCGAGGCTGGTCGCACTTCTTACACATGGTCCAACCTTCGTCTAGCAGGGACTCGTCTAGCGGCTGGGCGGGTAAAGGGGAGCCTGGTTTAGATGTAACACCTTTGTAATAGTGGAATACGACATTGATTAAAAGCCAATGCCCATAGATAACTTCACAGAAAAACATAACTGGATGCCCATTCTGGAGAATTGGAACAAGATAGGCGTACATAGTGAAAACTACAAAAGTCACGCCCACAAATACGAGTAACACACAGACGGGGCCGATCAGCATAATCAACTTCTCGAATACTTTGATGCACGGATCCATACAAGTTAAACACGATTCGAGCTGAGAGGTGTTAGGATTACGAGTGAGAGAGAGTAAAGTCAGAATAGCCGCGCGTAAACGCTTACGTATTCCCATCACCGCACTCTACAATTTTATCAAAGCTAAACATTTGAACAAATGATCAGATAAAATTAAGTACAAACTAACTGTCTCCATCTAAAGCCATTTATAGCTATATCTCTCTAAACATTAGTACCAACAAGGGTGAAAGGTGCTTATATGATAATGACCATCGCTTCTCAGTAGAGAATGCGATTCCTTTTGAGCTGACACATTAATAAGATTTCGAGTTGAGTTGCTTGTAGTGAAGTCTTATGGGAACAACTCACGTTTAGAAAAACATGAGAAAATCATGGTGAATCTTCTAAAGACATGTTAACGAATATTGAACATTATTAGCCAGCATTCTGAACAATGTCTACTGGATTCTTATAGACGGCCAGTATAAGTAATCATACGTCTTAAAGAGAATTAGTTGGTTTCAACATGAGTACAAATTAGCAGCAGGATGGGGATGATGGCATTCTATGAATTACAAAATTGTACAGGAAGATTGTCATTCAACAACATTTGAACATTACATTAATTGAGAATAAGGCAATCGCTAAATTATTTAATTCACACAAGGACATCCATATTCATAAGTTACTCGTATCAGTGTCTAGCCGCTTGTATCTGATTGGAGTAATCGCGAGAATCGGTAGGACAAGCAGAAAGTAGCGACCAGCGTCCAGTTCATCCACAAACTACCGAGCTGTGGGAACTCAGCAATTAGCAAGAAAACCACACTAAATGCATTGTTGAACTGTGTTAACACTGTGGTGCTAACTGCTTCATGAATTGGAAAAGTAACCTCGGTTGCCAACTCATAAAACACGCCAACGGGACTGTTGGACGCTATCCCTATTAAGACAACCAACACAATCAGAAGGAGAGAGGTAGCACTTCCAAGAGATATGGAACCCCCACAGAGAAGAGTAAAAGGAAGCGAAGAGACCAGTCCTAACAGGAGCAAGAGGAGAATAATCACTTTCTTTTGTTTTGAAAAGAAGTCGGAAAGAATGGCGGCCCCCACCCCAGCTACAGTTCCGCTGATGGAACAATAAAACCCTAACCAACCCACGTAGCTCTGTGTGAACGTCTCCTTGTTCAGTTGGCTGAGGTTGGGGAAGAGATAGCCCAGCCATGAACTACAGACTCCCGAGGTGGCACCATAGGAGATGGATAGGATCCAGAAAGAATAGTTAGGAAACAGCTTCTTAACACCAGAAACCACCCCTTCCCTCGCTTGGGTGGCCGTGATGCTAGGAGCATGTTTAGCTTGGCTAGGAAAGTAAATGACAGAAACTACGAAGAGTAGAGTAGATAGACCAGCTGTCATGTAGATGACATAGAGGATCTGCTGAGTTAGCAATTCTATCTGTTGTGGGAGGATATTGTTACGAGCGCTCTCAGTGACATTGATCTCTGACACCACGAGAGGACCGATGAGGAAAGAGAAAGATAGACCTAAGTACGGAGCTAATCCACTGACTCCAGTGGCAAACGTCCTCTCATTGTAAGGGAACCAATTGGAAGAGAGAGTGGTGGTAGCCCCCTGAACCATTGCCATGATAAACCCGTTCATGAACTGACCAATATGCACGAGGTATATCCCTATGGAGCTACCAGTGGAGAAGCACTTCAGTATGGTGCCCAGTGCGAGGATTAGCATTGACAATATCACAGCTGTTCTAAGTCCGAAACGCCGTATCACAAACGGAAATATTAAAGAGCCTGGAAAGAATCCGATCGGGCCCCAGGCAGATAAGAGGGCGGGGGTGTAATCGCCCCATTTGTAAACCAGCTGGGCCGAAGCAGCGATCGGATTCCACGTATTCCAGACAAACCCGTTCAGAAAACAGAAAAGGGAGAACAGAAAGAGGACGTAAAATCTAGCAGGGCTTTTTCTCGACTTAAACAGATGCGGTTCGTTTAATTCGGGAAGCAGACATCGACCCTCATCGGAGCTCGCAAGAGTGGGTTCGTGGTTAACTTGAACCGACATTTTGAATAAAATCAGACGTAGTAGATTTGGGGCAGTCCATAGGGTCAGAGAGTATATGTACAATTAGGGCATGTGCATATCATTAATTAATGATTCCATGATTTAAATAGATTAACAAAGCAATAATTTGAGAAGTGGGAGTTGTTATCTAGGATCCACCACAGCAATGCTAATGAATATTTTTAAATTATTTATAAAATAATTCATGAATGCCTTGCAGTGCGGTATTATTAAAGAAGTAGCCCCCTACACCTGTGGCTGTTGACTACATAGAACAAAGGTCAAATCAGACGATTAATCATGCGAATTGTTATAGAGGCCAGCATTAACAGGCACCGATCTCATCCAAGCTAGCATAATCCTGACGAGTTGAATGTATGGAATATTAGAGAGATTACATCCAGTATTGCGGTAAGGTAATTAGGTGAATTAATTGAGGTTTAAATAAATTTGATCAGACTGGTTGTTTGCATGCTATCTCTCATCCAATGAAATAAAATAAAATAAAATATGGACGCTGACAATGCTTGAATCGAGTACAACTATCGCAGCAGATTGTGAAAGTGCATCTCAATCTTCACACTTACGAGCAGATCTTCTGTTTACATTCGGAAGGCAAGAAAAGAAGATGTTACGACCTCAGCCATGACACACTGATCTCCATGTGGATTTCTATATGCGATGTTACACTACCAAAAGACTGTTCAATAAAGAACCATGGATGAATACCTAAGACAAATGGACGCATTGCATTGTATGCAGTATGCTAGTATAGACAATTAATGTGCTTAATTATAATTAAGAAAATGACAATTCAAAAGACTAAAGTAGCAATCAATCAAATAATTTATTTATACCTCAGCTAGATGGAGTGCAGCTCTCCTCTTAAGCAGGGTCGTCCTCTCTTATTTCTATCTTCTTCACCGAAGTAGGAACATCAATTGCGGACACTCTCAGGGGCCAGGAGCCACTGACAACTCCCGCGTGAATAGCGACACCTCGCACCACGGCTAGCTCTGGGTCCACTGAGGTGTCTAGTCGCTTTCCATTGAAGAACTCACTGATCAGAATTCGAACTCGAGGGATTCTGGTTGATCCTCCCACTAGTATCACTTCATCTATATCCTTATAAGTCATCTCTGCGAAATCTAACACTGCTTCTATCGGTTCTGTTATCTTGTCAAAAAGGTCTTCATTCAATCTTTCAAACTCCTCCCTACTTATCTCCATTCCAAATCTAACCCCTTCAATCTCAAGTTGGAACAGAGCAGTGGAGTGGTTGGTGAGTCTAATCTTGACACTCTCCGCTTCTCGCTTCATCTCCTGGACTACTTGGGGGCTTAGATCTTTCCGATTCATTTTAGAAATCGCGAAGCTCGCAAGTCTCTCTGTAAAGTCTTGCCCTCCCAAATGGTTATTTCCGGCGATAGCAACGGTGTAGAAAGTCGCAGTTCTCTTCTCAAGCAAAGAGACGTCGAGTGTGCCTCCCCCTAGGTCTACCACGATGATTGAGTCCACCCTGTGCTGCTTATCCAGGCCGTAGGCGAGGGCAGCCGCAGTAGGCTCACTTATGACCGCCAGGATATTGAGGTCTGATAACCTCGCAGCTGCAATCGTAGCTTCACGCTGCTGACCGTCAAATTCCGCAGGCAGGGCAATCACAACTTTATTGAGACTATAAGAGTGTAGATAATCCTGGACCGCGGTTTTCAAAACGTTGATTATTTTCGAGCTCATTTCCTGAGTGGACAAACACACTTTTCCTTTGTCGAGAGGGTGATTGCGAGGAAGCTTGAAGTGTATTGATCCATTCTTCATTAGAACTTCAAATTGGTAACGAGATTTGACCATATCGAACTCATCTCGCGATATCCTCTTCCCGATAAACCTCTTGGCATCGTAGAACGTGTACAAGGGATTGGTCTCCATTTGCTGCAGGGCTGGGTATCCCACCAACACAGCTTCCTCCGTGACTGCTACCACACTGGGGATACTAGCCGCCCCCTGGATAGATATAACTTCCACCCGTCCAACGCCAGGTTTGAAGATGGCCGCGCTGGAGTACGTGGTGCCGAGGTCAATTCCAAATACGACCGGCTTGGGAGCCGGGAGGTACGGGTGTCCGAAGTAACCGCCTAAAACAAGCGCCAGGATAATCCCGCCCACCAGACTTATGAAAGTATTGGCGCTCATAAGATTTCTATCTAATGTTATTTGTAGGCAATCTAATTATTTGTAAGCACAGCGTGTTACGTTCTGTTAGATAGGCAGCAAAGGTGTCAATCAATAGCTTTGTGCTAAAAAGAAAGTCCCTATAAATATAAAGGATAAAGATAAATGGCACGAGGAATTGAAAAAACCCAACAACAACAAAAATGGAACAAATAATAAAACCATATGTGACAAAAAACAAACTCAGGGAAATAATAGCTCAACGAAATTGGATGGAATATTTCACAGTTATTGACCATGAAGCAGTTGAAACTCTTGACATGAAGAGTTTAAAGTCCAAAATAAGGAAGCTGGAGCAGGAGAAATCGGTAGGAGAAGGATTCGAGTCTGTGGTGCAAGAAATCAGAAGACGGAAGAAGGCCAGAGTAGCCTCGAAAAAACACAAGAATAAAACTGAGCGTGACGAAGCTGATCTCAATATCGAGATTTATAAAAGAAAAAAAATCGTGCAAGATTTAAGAGCAGAGAAAGAAAGCTTGCAAAATGAAATTAATTATTATCGTAATGGCAACCTTTCTCACCTCGCGGATCCCCTATATCAGGCGTGTCAAACTGGTGGCCCGCAGGTTGCTCAGAGGTGGCCCGCCAGCCAGTTGCGAAAAAATATTAAAATTGAATGAATCAGTAGTCAAAATTTATTCATTTCTATCATGGCCCGGGGAAGAGCTGGGGTTATGAAATTGGCCCACCATCCGATTCGAGTTTGACACAACTGCTCTATATCAATATTACGCATCCTCGCAGATCCTACGTCACTGAACACTTTAGTATTTCATGTTTATGTTTCCTCACGATAATAATGTATACTTATATATACGTATGTACTGTTGTATATAATATGCCCCAATTAAATCAATTAGAAAGGTGCTAGGACATATTACAGGCATTGGATATAGGTGCTAAAGGAGACTGTATATTTTGATCAGAAATGAGGAATTTGTATTAATTAGTTTATTGAAATTGACAAAAGGCTGATGAATATTCACCTTTTTTTTTCTATAAAAGGTCTAAAAACGTATAAAAAACATTGAAAAAAATACACACAATTCAACCAAAATGAGAATCGAGAAAGCGAGAAAAATCAGAGGTTCTAGATTAAATAAGCTGAAACCAAAAAACGGAGAAGAATACAAAGTATTCCGCGAAAAAGAAAAGTTGGGCAATATGTCCAAGACTAAATTTATCAAGTATATCAGCAGTTTGAATGCTGTCAATAGTACGAAAAATTATGCAGAAGCAATTAGGAAAATGGAGCAAAACAACCGGAACTCGAAGAAATGCTACAAAAAACAAAAATTCGAGCGAGAAAAGGAAGTTAAGGAGTTCACGAGGAAGGAAGAGAAAAAGAGACATCTTCTGGGGGAGGTACAACAATTGAAAGAGGAGATCAAATACTATGAAGAACAACTAATGATGATGTATCATCACTAACAATGAATGATATGCTGCACTAGGACAAGACATCACGGAGATTAGATTATGCATGGCTCTTAGTATGAATGTGTGTTTATTAAAAAGCATTTGGGATTTTTCTATTTATAGTAGTAACCCCAAACTTATATGGCTTCCCCATTGAAAATGGCTTAAACCGGAAATGACGCAACACATTCCTGTGGCAAGCGTGGGTTTTAAATAATGTATGTCGTGTAAACTTGAGATGGCTGGGAATATCAAGCTTTATTACTAAAATCTGAATATATATATTTGCTAAGTAATCAATTCAGCCTGATTCTCTTTGAAGGAGGATTCGGTTTAGCCTCAACTGAATTTATAGACTCGTTTGATCCTTGAAAATCTTCTAACAGAGATCCGTGAGCTGACACTTCTATAAGAGTGTCTCCTACCTCACTTCCTATGGGGTCAGGTAAGGATTTCAAAGTCTCAGGACTCTCCTGACCCTTCTGCAGCAAAGTGTCTCTCATCTGCTCCAACTTGACACCTGCAGATTCAAGCTTCTGACGGTATTCCACCACACTCTCCTGCCAGAACGTATGAATGCCTTCATAGCCGTCACACCCTGTCTCCACGAGCGTTTGTTCGAGAGGGTCAACGCAACCTCCCAACACCTCACTTTCAGTTGTTAATAGACAGTTTGATTTCAGAACTTTACAGAATTTAATGAAAAATGTGTTAGTCAGATCTACGAGAGTGTCTAAAGCAGATGACTTTGAATGTGTAAAACCCGAATGCAGAACGGAAAGGGAGACAGCTTTTTTCGTTAGGAGGTAGATAGACTTCTCATCTAATCTGGGGTATGACTGAGTGAAGTGGATATTCTCAAGTGATCTAGGAAACTGAAATCTGGGAGGAGAGGGGAGATCTAAGTCGGTAGATTTCGGGCTCAATTCTGAGCAGAGTTTAAATTGAATGTGTGAAATATGGTTCTGTATATTCCTAGCCTCTTTCAGGAGACAAATATTTTCATTATAAACTGCAGGCACATTATAGTGTAGCTCAGTGGACTTAGGTTTCTGAGATTTAGCGGAAGCGAGGCAAGTTGGTTTGGTTAAAGTGAGAGCGAACTGACGATCTAGACTAGCTTTTATAAACGAATCCAAATCGAAATCCGTAGCGTCTTCATATAAGTCGGGCGCCCATGGAGTATTGCTCTCTATACAGCTATTCATTTATCTAATCAATAACTTGTAAAACCCTTGAGAGACAAACTTCTATAATTATATACATTGGTACACCATTCCCTATGGCAGTGGTTCCCAACCTGGGGTCCATGGACCCCTTAGAGGTCCACAGGATTCGAAATTTTGTATTATGGTTAATGGGATGGGGTCCACAACCAAAAAAGGTTGAAAATCGCTGCCCCATGGTAACTAGTCGGTGGAATGTTAAGCTAATTTGAGGTACCTAATCATAGTTCAACCATGTTGTTAATTCAAATGAAGCAGTTCAAGCTGGTAGTTCGATTCTTACAAGCGTCAGAAGCAATAGACAAACAATACACCATTAGAATAGAGCTGAAGTTGATAGTGGGCATTTCTGTGCAACCTTGAAGAAGACGGGGTGTGCGTACTTGAGCCGGATTTGCCCCTTTTTCTTGCTGTGGAAGGATTCGTTCAGGATGTCATTGAGCATGGTTATTTCTGGCTTCAAGATCTCAGGCGTGTATCCAGTAAACTCATCGATCATCTCGGACCAGCCCAGCTGGAACATCCTCATCGAGATGTAGAGACAGGCAGTCGCAATCTTAGACGGGCAAATTCGACAGCAGTGGAAGTTGATGAGGGTCAGCTCGCATATGTAGCGTGACAGCGTCAGCATCGCCATGTTCCCATCCACTATTTTGTTCAGGACGCGCGACAGTGTGTAAGGAACAGGCATGTTCAGCTCGAAATGGATCGTACGCATGATCTCACGTTCCATCTGAAGGAAGCGCTTCTTGGAGTAGATGTGGTCGCAGAGTTTGGCGAAATTTGACAAGTTGGGTGGGTAGATCTCCTCGTATTTGGACGCGATCCAAAGGCAGCAGGATCCTATCAGCTGGTATTCTTCCATCTTGACATTGTCCGATGTGCGAGATAGAAAGAGGTCCTTTATCGCGACAGCTCTGTACAGCGTCTCATGGCATAATTGGAATTCTTCTTGTATCTGTACCAGCCACTCGATCAGGATGTTCCGCATCTTCTCAGTCACATGGTGTTG
This sequence comes from Aphrocallistes beatrix, assembly GCA_963281255.1. NCBI lineage: Eukaryota > Metazoa > Porifera > Hexactinellida > Sceptrulophora > Aphrocallistidae > Aphrocallistes > Aphrocallistes beatrix. The sequence continues at coordinate 171,232 of OY725497.1, forward strand.
GTGCGCGGAGAAATAATCTGATGGAATGAAGCTCGGCTCTAGCTTAGCTGTGTACTTGTAGATCTCGAGGATGTACTCCGAGTTGTACTCCAAGTCCTCGAATATCTCTGAGAACTCCTTCCGAGGGGCTGGAGCTGCTGGCGTGTTGGATTCATCGTCGGAGGTGGTTTTAATGTCGGGGATGGCAACCTTCATTTCCTTATCAGTCGCTAAGACTGGGATATTGGATCTCATAGGAACGTGATTGATCTTGATTGGAAGATTGGTGGTATTCTCTTTCAGATCTTTAGGATGGCTTCCGTTGGTTCCGTTCACATGGAAGTTACGGGTGTCCTCTAGCTTGTTGACAATTACCATAGGCATGATTGTTTGTATTTACTGGTGACAGTTCGAGGTTCTGAAGTTAGAAATTGAGAAGTTCTTTGTACAATTGAAAATGTGAAGAAGGTTGTGAATATTTTTTGAAACTGGCCCTTATTTATAAGAACTTTCTTCAGACTATCAGCCCAAGATGAATGGAAATTCAGGCCTGGTTCCTGATTGGTCCAGAAAGAATCCAAAGATACCTGCATGCGTACATTCTGGCGCTCAGAATTCATTATTTCCAATTCTAAGAATTAAGTCCAGAATATCACGTAATCCAGTAGCATTCTGTATGAATTGATGTGCAATAATTAGATAGATAGATAGGGGAAATTTGAGAGTTGAAGAGAATGTGCAAAATTGCTGACCAAACATTTAATCTTCATTAATTGAAATTTTGACAAACAAATAAATTTACTCTAATAAAGAGGAAAATGAAATGAAATGAAATAGTAGCTCAAACAATAACAAACTAAAATATACAGTACAACATAGCATCACACTAAATCATCCCCAAATTAACTCCCTCTACGTTCGCAATCACCGTAGTAGTGCTGCTATTTGTGGAATTGTTCTCTCCCAGATATCTGTGGCCGTTGTCCTCTTTAATTAAGTTTCGAGAGCTGTTGAAGCTACTTACACTACACTTCCTATCACTTTTATCAGCAAGAAACATATTCTCCAGCGTAATAATATTTTGTTCTTCCCTCATAACTCTTCCAGGGAATTGAGTTTGGCAAAACATAAATATAAGGTCTTTTCCGCATTTAGTAGTGCTTATGATATAGAGTAAAATAGCGAACCAAAGCAGGGAGAGGGAAGTAAAAACTAAATTGATAATGACAAGAAAGCTCACAGCAACCTCCTCCATCGAGGCGTCCAATCGGGAGCAAGATAGCCCATTCGAAGCCATTACGAGTATTCAATATTTTGTTCAATTAAACCGACTACATGCAATATAATATAAAGAATCGAGTTCCTCATAATGGAGTCGATGGTAGAGAAAGTAACAAAAATTTTAAACAAAAGAGTACATACGAATATACTTAAAAGACCGAAGAATAGGATGGTTTGTGGCTGCAGCGTATCCCCAATTCTTTTGTGAAAGCTTCCGTCTCAAGAATACGCGTGTAACTATAATAGCACTAGGTCACAATTGTTCTCATCTCTAAGTTAACATTGCTTGGTGATACGTCGTGTAGTTTAAGGATTCAACAGGTGCTCTATTTCCCACTTGATTGTACGGATCAAAGGCTCTGTAACCTCGCTATTCATCTGAGATGGAGTCACACCGGCGTTTAGAGCATTCAACACGCCAGTGGCCAAGTTAGGACTCGACGTAATCCCGTCTTCTCGAGATAGAGACAGGGAGAGAGTTATGAACCTGTGCTTAGACCAGACCTTAGGGATAACAAGAGATAGATATTGTATTGTAGCGTGAGCTGCTGATTGGAGTTCCTGGGCAATACCTGTGTGGTCCGCGATTATTAACAGCTCTAGCATTGGATTCAACTCCTCCTGCAGCTGATCTACACTCACAACAATCTCTCTAACCTCTTGTAAGATGGCTAAGTCCTCATGTGCGCTCCCTTCTTTCAGTCGGTACTTCTTCCTCTCCTGTTTCTTCCTATTCCTGCTACTCTTAACGGACTTGTTACTGCTCCTAGAACTAACTGAGTTGGTCTGTGACTGTCCTGTAACGCTGCTCTGCTCTGAGAAGAAGTCTGGATCTCTAGGATCACCTCCCTCCACGAAGAAGTTCTGCTCTCTTTCCAGTTTCTTCTTCAGAACGATGTCCAATCTACCTACAAACTTGACTACATCTGATTTCGATTTGATAAGCATTGACATCGCATTCTGTGCCGATTCAAATAACTTCGGTTTTAAATGAGTTTCAAAAAGATCGTTTCGAGAGTATTTGTTCACCAACCTATATGCTTCATTGAAATGATCCCCATCTATCAGCATGAGAATAGCATCTTCAAAGTCCTGCGTGTACTCACACAACACTTGTGATGCTGCAAGTGTTTCGTTACGAGATTTGAGTCCATTCACCTGCTCATGCACTATCTGGTGCAGCTTATCAGGTGAGAGGTTGAGTTGGTGTGCGATAGAGAGGACATGCCGCCAATTAGAGCTCTTCCTGTAAGCTCCAAGGGACTTCTCAACCTCTTTGATCTGTGTGAATACGAGTCCAGCTTCACAATATTTCTCTTTATCCATTAGCCAATCTCCATATACTTGAGAAACTAGTCTAGCCTTCACATCTCCAACTGGAATGCTAGCCAGCGCTTCTCGATACAACTCGTGTTTCTGAATAAAGTTTAGACATTCTTCGTCTCTGTTTTCACACTTCAAGATATGTTCCAAAGCTTTGACATACTTTGACAGATGACAGTCAATAGAGAACTTTCTGTAATTAACCTCCATGGAGTTGAGGTCGTTAAGGAAGGGGAGGTACTCCTTAGGATCCATGTTAGACTGCTGAGCTACTAATAACATTATCTCAAAGTCGTACGTGGCTAGAGCCTCCTTGTATAGCTGCTGCATATCGATCAGCAGAGATACATATTTGAGCGCTTCTTCTTGAGAAGTTTTGTTTGATGCGTCTCGTATTCGATGCAGCACTTGTTCCAGTTGAGTTGGACTCTTCTTAATGAGAGCTGTGAGAATAGGTAAGAAGTAGGTTTGTGGTTGTTCTGTTCTCTCACAGGTTTCTACGATGAGATCGCATAAAGAGATGACTTTATCCTTCACTTCATTAGAACTAGCACCTTTCTTCATATTTGGATACATCGAACTACAAACATCTTTATCGGAAAGCTCAGATATGAAAATATTCAGAAATTGGGGTTGATGGACTTGAGTAATAAAGGTGTGAATTGACGATGTGAAAAGCGCAGGATTATAATCGTGAAACACGTTCATGTTAATCCTATGTTTACGAAGAGATTTGAAAGCGACAGCGTATTCTTTGCTGTCTAAAAGGTTCGCGATAATGGAGAGAATCAGAGCCCTAGGGTGGATCACTTCGAGGTTCCCCCTTGGCATCTGGAGCACTACCTTACTGTCATGACTGACGCCCGTTACAATAACAGATCCCCTCTCTATTCTGCGGACAGTGTCAGTAGAGGCAGTGGAGTGAGCGGGTGAGAGTCTTTGCAACTGTGTGAGGGGAGTGGAGGTGCTAATGCAGTGCAAGAAATGGTTGCTGGTCGTGATGAGTAGGAATTGGCTGTGGATATAGAATGAAGTTGAGTTGGAACACAGCTCAAAACTGTCCACAAACAATCTCCCATTGTTGGTTAACCCCACTATGTGCTCTTTATCTCCAAACGAAGCTATGACTAGATGGTGGACAGGATAGGGTAAGCGGACCCAGGGCTGTGTAGAGATCTGTCCGTCAATGACAATCACCCGTTCTACCTCTCCATCCCTATATTGCACTGCAATACTGTCCGACAGTGTAGAACTTGTGAAGGTTAAAATAGGTTTAGCCGTGACAAAAGTTGATATTAATAGTATTCCACCATCTTCAGTCACGTTGTAAATTGCAATTTGATGTTGTTTAGCATCACATGAGTATGACAAAGTAAGAAATTTACTGGGTAATAGCCAATGAATTTGTCGCATATGATGGTACGTAACATTATAAGGTGGCAGAATGAAAAAAAGGCGTTTTGCAATAGTAAACTTACCTACTTTACCAATAAACCCTGAATCATCCATTTTAGATTCTTCATCATGAACAAGCTGTGCGATGGAAGAGTCGGCTAATAGACATAAAATCATATTTCTGAATTCTCCTCTTCCGAATGCGACCTCAAGAATAGGCGTTTTAAGATCCACGGCGCAGCTAGACATGGGAGGGGGTACAGTGAGGTGTCGGTAGGCGGAGAGCAGCAGTGTACTGCCATCTATTACTGCTATCCAGCCATCATTCTGTGGTGTAAGCTCGTTGTTCTGAGTAACCACACTCCTGAACTCGTAAGTCAGGTAGTGCCCTGGACGTGTGAGGACGTGGAGAGTGAGGGCGTGTATCACATTCCACTTCACGTCTACGGGAGCGTTGACCTCTGACAAACTGATGTCTTGCTTGAGGTACCAGTGTGCGTTGCTACAGCTCCACAGCTGCAGGTGCGTTTCTGTCTCAGTTCGGAGTGGCTGCAGCCAGACGAGAAGAATAGTGGAGTTGGAATTCCACTCCACTTCTCTCACCTTATAAGTACCTACTGGGTGAGGCAAGGAGAAGTCTCCGTACCTCAACCCGTTCCTCTCGAAGAAGACGATCTCCTCCTTGTGAGAAGTGCGGCTGGATGTGATAAGGTTCGCTGATGGCTTCCAAGACAGAGACTGGCCTAGGCCAGTCACAGATTCGCTCGTGGAGTGTAACACGCACTCTCTAGTAAACACTTTCACTTCTCGAATTCCTTTAGAAGGCTTGAGGAAAGAGACCGCAAAGAACTGTCCATCTCCCCTCCAGGATATCCTCACACTCCTATCATCATCTGATAAGGCACCATTGGATTTCTCATTGTCTGTTTTAGAATCTGCGAATTTTCCAGCGCTGCCTTTAAACTGAGTTTCCCGTTTTCCCCAACCTAGCGCAACAGGACTAGCCTCCCCGAACTCGCTAGTCAGGAGGCTAGCTTCAGATATTGGATCACAGTTTTTAGTCAGCAGGATCACCTTCCCTTCTCGGGACACGAGGACTAAGATCTCCTGGTCAGGACTCCACTTAGCACACTCAAGGCCACTGTCCACCGATCCGACATTATCAAATTCGTCCGATTCAACTGAAAACTTATAAATTTCGCCATTGGACAGAGCAAAATACACACTCTCTAAGTCCAGGACGTATTCTAAATTAATGACGTCATCAAGACACTGAAGCTTGCATTCAATACTGAGGTCTGCATGCTCAGTGCACGTTTCTTCAGAGATTCTGAAACAGAAGAGTTTAAGGGTATCGCTTATAACCCAGACATTCCCAGAGTCTGTGTCGTTGGCAAATATTCCTTTTGGAATTTGAGAACTCCCACAAGACAATAACTGGAGATTCCTCATAGTAGACTAATTAATTAAATTCTGAAAGTGTTAATTGCAAAATCATTTTATTGAATAATGGTTTTGTTTACGCTATAACGATAAGATGGCAGTTCTATTATCTTGATAGTTGTGTAAATGATTTGTTAAAGCTACGGAATAACAGCATATGAATAGGATTTCATCCAGCACAGCGAACATAGCATTCCTTAATCGTAAATGTGATCTATTCTATTCCTGGAAAAGAGCGGTACGTATTCGAGGTACATAATATTAATAAGAAAAGAAAATACACAAAATCACACGTATGACTAAAAGCATAATATGAAAAATATCAATCACCTCTACAAGTAAGATATCCTATGTGTAGTTAAAACAAATTTACAAAGCTCAGTTCAGCAGAGACATAACCCTGAAAGAGAGAACTAGAAGTTCTCTTTGTTGTAGGAGAAACTACAGTTATTATCTGAGTGCTTGTTAGCTTGTAGATGGAGCTCCTTGGAGAGAATGGATGGCCCACAGAAGAATACCCCCACTTTCTTCCCTCTATGATCCTCAGCAATTTTACCAAAAATTTCGTCCCATTTTGGACGTCCGTAGTTGGTCTTGGCTCCAAGGCGAGTGATAGGATCTTCGATGTCGTCTTCGTGGAGATAGATTTCGCGCGCTTCTTCCGCAGACCAGCCCCTAGTGAGGTATATCTCATACTTGATCAGGTCCGGACACCCTTCGTCTTGGAGGGATTTCTCAATGGCTTTGAGGAGAGTCGCAAACCACTCAAAGGACTGAGGCTGTGGACACACCCAGAAGAAGTAGACTTGTTTTAGACGCTTTAGGTTCAAATTTTTTCGCTTGTGGAAGATTGACTTGAGAATTGAAGCGAAAGGAGTCACACCGATACCTGCACCAACCAGCATTGCAACCTCATAGTCAAACACATCCTCACTAGCAGTACCGAACGGTCCGTCTGCAGTAATGACGATGTTCTTAATGCTGCCACCTTTCTGTTTCACTTTCTTAAGCAACGCCTCCGTCCAGTCGCCTACGATACGGATGTGAACGCTGAACTCAGGGTTCTCCTCGGGGCATGACGTCAGAGTGAAGGGATGCCACTCCAGCAGACTGATTGATGGGATGTTCACAAATATGTACTGACCTACGTCCTGACGGAAGAACTTGCGTCTCATTCTTAATTCGAGAGTTCTGGAAGGATGCTCCTCCACGTGAACAATTTCAACGGGAATAAGACTCTTGATAAAACGGTACAACCGCTCCGTCAAGTAGATTGCGAGTGGAATCACGAAGTACTTATAAGAACTTGGGCCCGCGGATGTGAATTCAGCAGGGACGCAGGCCGATTCAGTGTCAGAGACTGTACAGTTCGCAGGATCGTGGTCCGCTAGGTTAGATTGGATGGGTAGCAACCTCTGGTATTGGTGGATGCCAAGCGCAACGAAATAGATAATGAAAAGATGGTGCGTGTACCAGAATATCTCAAAGAAACTCCTGCGTATTACCTCGACCGAGGAAGTGGCCATGAGGAACAATACCAGCCAGATAATATGACCTGTTACCCCGGCATATGTTTGGTAGTTCAGCAGAACAGCGTCAAGAGGGAGTACGGGGGTTCTATCAGAGATCAGTCCATGGAAAATGAGAGGGTTGTTCCTCGGAGGGTTCAAAATGTTATTAGCACGATCATTGGCAGCATCAGTGATAATGAATTCGTAGTTGAAGTAGTGGCCAGCTGTGTGAATGATTGAGGAGAATATGATCGCCCACGCGAACATAATGTGATAGCTGATGTTCTTGTCAAGAGCCTTGCGGAGACTGCGAGAGCAGCGGAAACAGGTGCCACGGATTATTGAGATCAAGTTACGACACACAGGCAATAGGATTAGGAGAGAGTTGAAGTTTATAACCGAGGCAGGAGCTCTCGCGAAAACTAACCCCTGACGAGAAATCACACGGAAGTAGAAATATTGATCGAAGGTCTCGAATTGGATGAAGAACCCAATGAAAAGCGCGATGTTAGTCAGCATCCAAAGCGAGATGAAGATATAGCGCGGGAGGTCGTTGAGGAATCCTCTCAAAGAGAATGCGCGGAATAGCACGAACCTGTCAAAGAGCCACATCCGTACCTAGCTAGTCAGTTAGGAGAACTAAATGAAGAGTTGTATAAGAGGCTACATAGACAATTTAGTTAAACAACTTATGTCGATATAATTTGATAGCTGAATTGAACGCATAATGGATTGTATTAATTAGAATTGGATGAAGTGCCGGTAGTAAGAATGTGATATCGTGTTACTAAGTAGAAAGATGACCCTATTGAAATACCATTGCTAATTAAAATGATTTAAGGTCGCTATTTTATTAACAAAGTTAGATAATTTTGATTAGATTTTCATTCTTTTCTTAGTCTGCTGCAGGCGCTTCAGCTTCTTCTGAACTTTCTTAGTAGATTTGGGAGGTTTAGATTTAGACTGGCTCTTATCTTTCGTCCTTCTACCTGACTTACCCTTATCCCTTGTCTTACTGGCACCGTCATCGTCAGGATCCACACCTTTATTCTTGTGAGACTTCTGCCTCTTGTCAATGTACCTATTGACTGCTTTACTCACGTTAACGACAGGTTTATCTCGAGACATGGAGTCCAGAAGTTTGAGCTGATTCTCTCGTTCTGCCTTCAGGTCTCCTAACACAGGCGCAAACTTCCTCTTCTCTCCTTGGATAGACTTGGGTTCTCCTTTTACTTTCTCACTAAACCTATACATTTACATGATAAATGTTATTTAAAATATTCTTAAATTAGTTGAGGTGTCTTGTTACAAACAAACCTCCCCAAAGAAGGAGTTGATGCCTTAGCCAGTCCTGCCATCTTCTGCAGTTCCTTCCTGCTTCCTCTCTGTTTCTCATCTGTAAGCAGGTGAGGAGCCTTTATCTTACCCTCATGATCCCTCATCAAGTTCTTCACCCGATGGTACTCATTCTTAGCTACTCTCTCTCTCTTCTCCTCCTTCGCTTTCTCGAAATAGTCGTCATAAGGATTCTTCTGATCTGGAATCTATTTGAATGTCATGATGAATAACTATAGGGTAAGGTACCACCAGATCTTACCTCAATCAACCACTGGTCCTCAGGGTTACTCCCAGCTCTCTTGTACCCCCATCTAGGTTTCCACTCCTGAGCTCCTTCGTCCCACATCATCCTGCTCCTCTTCTTGTTGTGGATCCCTTTCTCCTTGGAATATCTCTCCCATCTGGTCAGGGGCTTGGGTTGAGGGAGGGGCTGAGAACGGGGTAGGCGGGTCTTAGGTTCAGGTAGGTTCACAACAGATAAGTGCTTGTCCCTCTCATGAGGTAGACTAGACAGCTGACTGAATATATTCATGACACACTGCTGTGCTCTATTCAGTAGCTCCTGTTCATTAGGTGCACCTCCTTCCGTGTTTAAGTGGAAGTCTATGTCGGTAGCTGTGAGGTTACCTAGGTCTATTTCTACTCCTTCGTTCCTGACTGTGTTGGGAACTGAGGACATTTCTTAATTAAAAAATGACAGCTGTATAATAGATAAATGGCATATAAATATAAAGTTTCCCCCCTTACCACAAAAATAATCATTTAAAATTATTAACAAATGTAACTCCTTGAAAATTACGAACACAAAATGGAAAGATAGGAAAAGTATTACAGTACATAGGAAATACATAACTAGTGCAGAAAATACGCATAATGTATATTAATTAAACTAGTCTAGTACCTAAAGCCTAAGTAAACATCTGATTTTTATCATTAGTAATTCAGTATATAGAAAAAGGAAATGGGAAATAACGGGCTAGGTGATACCGAGTATATGGAGGCAAAGCACCCATACGTAATTTGGTTGATTGGATTCTAAATTATAAGTTAATCTATATAAGCATAGTGTGCACCCTCCATGGAAGACTTAGCATGATCAATATCTGTGTATTGAGTCTTGGGGAGAGGTTGGGGTTTAGGAGGAGAATCTGCGTTAGAGAAATTTGGCTCGATATAATGTAGTTCTGTACTTTCTGGTTCATCAGATTGACCGTTTATTGGCTCAGGTGGATCAGGATTCTCTTTCGATTCAGACAGACGTCCAGCAGGAAATGATCTGAATTTAGAATTTTTCTTTTTACGCAAAATAATAATCAGTACAACTATAACGACAATCAGTATAGTAAGAATTACAACCAAAACCACAGAAATAATGATGTAGACATAAAGAAGAGGTCCTGGAGAGGGAAGGGAAGGAGTGCTAGGACTAGGAATCATAGTGGTATTGGAAACATTTCCAGTTGGAGTAGTAATATTAATAATTGTGGGAGATGTAGTTATTTTTGGAGATGTAGTTGGAATGGCAGGAGTTACACGAACAATAATTACAGGAATCATTTGTGAAAGTGTCATAGAATCTTTACAATCAGAAAGTCTCACTTCAATTGAAATATTATAGTTACTAGTCTCATTCAAGTTAAAATTTGATATCAACTTGTAGTTACTATCAGAAATACTACCATTAACAAGAATAGTGGTAGGAGAACTCAATTCGAATAAACTGTAGTTCACACTCTTTCTGTACCCTGGATCCGAAACGACGGTTATAAGAAGTGTCTTGTTAGCATAGGTAGCATTGTATGTAGTAATGATTGGACTTGAAGGAACAAGAATTTGATTCATTCCAGGTGAGGAATCATAGACACAAGTTTTAGCAGTTAAATTGAAACCAACATTTTCACCAGCTGTTAGAGGATCCGAGAAAAAGAATTTGTCAGATAAAAAATTATCACTACCTGCAAATCTCAGGGTATAACCTGTGATAGGAAGTTGGGATGAGGGAGAGTTCCAATGCAGCATCACAGTACAGTTAGATGGTATAGGTGTCAAATGGAGAGTAGGTGGAGATGGAGGAGGTGACAGAGTTAAAATATCTGATTGATTAATTAGTAAATTAGTATTTAGATCAAATGATGTACATCCTATGAGAGTTCCATTGTCATCTTTCGAAATATTAAAAAGAGTAATGGTGGATCTGAGAGTACTAAAAAAAGGGGTGTTTGGTATTTGGGTATTATTATTAGTTGCACTAATTCGGGACAAGTCTACTCCGTCCGAAGACTCTGAATTTAGATCCACTAACGTGAGGGCTAATAACTGTTTATATATGAAGAACGTTTGGCTCGGAAATCTTCCATTGAGAGTACAATCATAAGAAATAGAGTCTCCTAAACACACTTCACTAGAAGGTGGAGAGAACTGGCAAGAAATATTGTGAACGGTTGAAATGATTAATAATAGGAGTATCTTGAGATTTTCACCTTTACTACTCCCGGTATTCATTACTAAATTGCTAATTTAATACATGAGGATTATCAACTTACAAGGCACAGCCTTCTGAATCTGATCAAAACACAACTTATATTTTGACTTAAAATAGTTTCGGCGGCTATGATTCCAATAATACTTAGATAAAGTCGTTGTAAGTAAAATATTCTACTACCCACATCAATATTCGGCTACTGCATGTATTGCCATCATTGTAACTATTTCCATCCATGTATCATTCTATTTCAGGTACATAATATTGATCTACTATTGATTTTGGGAAATATTTCAGTCAATTGGTTTCAATGCGTGTTAATTAGAAGTTTATGATAACTATTTATTATACATCAAGATTATCAAATACATAATGGAATATGATAATGAAATACCGTCCTCCCGCATCCCAATTGGTGGTGTTTTGCGGGCTGAAACAAGTTTTTTTCCCTAGCAGTGGTTTAATATTGTTAAAATGTTTGATAATATGTTTGCCAATACAATAATGTACAAATATGTTTTAACTTCAAATAATAAAAGTTCATACAAATAAAAATCATAGGACTATTTTTGGTATTTAAATGTTAGGATCAAACTAATTAAAATTAATATAAAGAGTAAACTTAGTAAAACGATTGCACACATTATCAACCAGAACATGGAATAAAACAATGCACTAGGGTGTGATGTCGCGTTGTGAACTATAAACATATCAGTAGTTGTTAAAGAAAAACTAAAATGAGGTGTAGTTGTTAAAGAAAAACTAAAATGAGGTGTAGTTATTTTTTGTGATGTAGTTATTTTTGGAGATGTAATTGGAATGGAAGGAGTCACACTAACAATGATTACAGGAATCATTTGTGAAAGTGTCATTGAATCTTTACAATCAGAAAGTCTCACTTCAATTGAAATATTATAGTTACTAGACTCATTCAAGTTAAAATTTGATATCAACTCGTAGTTATCGTCAGAAATACTACCATCAACAAGAATAGTGGTGGGAGAACTCAATTCAAATAAACTGTAGTTCACACTCTTTCTGTACCCTGGATCCGAAACGACGGTTATAAGGAGTGTCTTGTTACCATATATAGCATTGTATTTAGTAATGTTTGGACTTGAAGGAACAAGAATTTGATTCATTCCAGGTGAGGAATCATATACACAAGTTCTAGCAGTTAAATTGAAACAAACATTTTCACCAGCTGTTAGAGGATCTGAGAAAAAGAATTCGTCAGATACAAAATTATCACTACCTCCAAAACTCAGGGTATAACCTGTGATAGGAAGTTGGGATGAGGGAGGGTTCCATTGCAGCATCACAGTACAGTTAGATGGTATGGGTGTCAAATGGAGAGTAGGTGGAGATGGAGGAGGTGACAGAGTCAAAATATCTGATTGGTTAATTTGTAAATTAGTATTTAGATCAATTGCTGTACATCCCATGAGAGTTCCATCGTCATCTTTCGAAATATTAATAAGAGTAATGGTGGATCTGAGAGTACTAAAAAAAATGGTGTTTGGTATTTGGGTATTATTAACTGTTGCACTAATTCGGGACAAGTCTACTCCGTCATGTGATACTGAATTTAGATCGGTTAACGTGATGGCTAATAACCGTTTATATATAAAGAACTGATGGCTCGGAAATCTTCCATTGAGAGTACAACTGTAAGAAATAGAGTCTCCTAAACACACTTCACCAGAAGGTGGTGAGAACTGGCAAGTAATCTTGTGAACGGTTGAAATGATTAATAATAGTAGTATCTTGAGATTTTCACCTCTACTACTTCCGGTATTCATTAGTAAATTGCTAATTTAATAAATGAGGATTATCATAACTTACAAGACACAGCCTTCTGATTCTGATCAAAACACATCTTATGTTTTGTTTGTTTGTTTGTTTGTTTGTTTGTCCATAATTAATTGAAAAGACTAGAAATCGTAAAAATGCTCATCATAGATCAGATGATAGTGTAAATCACAAAATTTATTGCGTCATTATCTTAAGAATGTGGAAGCACACTCCCATTCCATATATGAGGGGCTATTTTCATATACGTACGTATAACTTATAATAGTCGCACTTTCACAAAAAATAAGTTATCATCTCTCAAATTCTGGTCAAGGGAGTGACCATTAGTTTGACTCGGTTTTTTTCAGAGGGTTGTCATTGGTTCGATTCGTTTTTTACTAAGGATGTCAGTTCGATTCGTTTTCTATTAGGGTTGTCAATAGTTCACTCAGTTTTTTTGTCAGAATTTCGCCCAAAGGGCCATTATGGCAATTTAGGTTGAGAAATTCTCCCGAAACACCGAAGAATCCTGGTATTTTTAGCAGTCTTGTAACAATTAAATAAGATTTCAGACATTTAGGACGAGATTTACAGGGAACCCAGTATCTGATGATAATTATCCACCCAATCATGTGTATCCCAAATTCGAAATACTGACCACTCTAACAAAACTGAGTCGAACTAATGACAACCCTCGAAAAAACGAGTTTCGAACTTATGAAAGAGATAAATGTATACTAGTATAAATCAAGCTTGTACAAACTACAATCAATCCAAAACATTAGAGTTTAATAAAATCTTCATCTTCAGAATCCAATCCTTCTTTTTTGGTATCAGAAGGAGCAGCAATCACAAACTTATCAGATTCAACCTTGGGGATAATTATCTGTCCAGAATCCAATTCATCATCCTCTGACTCACTCCCACTCATATTCGAAATCAAGTGTCCCACTTCAGATCCATCGGTCCGTTTAAACCTGTACTGAGCGTTAGGTACTCCAGAGAGGAACGCTCTCAGTCGATAGAACACGCGGTCTCCCTTCTTGGAGCGTTTGTAGAAACAGAGCGTGACCAGGATAGCCAGGAAGATGCACAGGAAGCACACGACCATGACTAGAATGAACACGACAGCTGTCTTTCCAGAGGAACTCAGCCCTCCTCCCGGAGTACTAGCATCAGTAGCATGAGGCTCATACGAGGAACAGACAGAATCAGGTGCCGACACTGAGAATGCGTAGAGACAACCAGCAGGGGAGGTGTGGAGAAGATCTATACTGACATCTGTGTGCACTGTGGAACAAGTTATGTAGAATAAAGTTAGAATAGGTTTGCCAGTTAATTTACAAGCTCTGTCTGCTGTACTCATTATTAGCTCGATATAAGATTCATTGATGACACTCACTCTCTGTTTCTGATGAGAACTGAGAGATAACGGACTCGAATCTGTGGGTGATACGAGACAGACTGACGTGTCCTTATCCTTACACCCTCCCTTACTGTAATCACAGAAGTTGACATAGAAGTCTAGTGTTACTCCTGTTTGCTTATTCATAAAATAATAACCTGTATCATGACTCAACTTGGAGATAGCATCGTGACATTCCCCTGGTGCAACGTTGGTTGTCAAAGCACCGGTTCCATCAACTGGAGAATCCTCAGATACGAGAGATGTTTCGAATATGATGCTGCTCTCACAGGAAGTAGACGTGTCAATGGAGGAAACGAAAGTTGGAGTTCCCATCAACATATGACCAGGATAGAACAAGATCTTAACGGAGTTGGTCTTAGACTTGTTTCGCATGCATTTGGTCTGACTACGAGCTGTCTCTACGGGATACTTCCCATCAGCACTCAGTTTGAGCACAGCCGTGTCAAGAGACCCTACCTCGTACAGGCTGCTTCCTTTCAAAACGCAGACCAAAGAATCTGATGAACAAGACTGACTGGTTAACGTGGTGCTCTCGAGGAAGAAATTCATACCGGAACAAGGGTTGAAGTAGAGTTTGTTGCCGGAGCTGCCTACATCAACTTCCCACGCACCGTATTTCTTATTCAGATCAGTCAGGTCCACAACTCGACTACCAACACTCACTTTACACTCTGTGACGGTGGAACCACAAGCTAGCGGGGTGTGCCAGAGGAAGTAGTGCTTACAACCACTGCTGACAGGCAGACGTTCTACGTACTTGTTATCAACCGCACTTTTGTTACATACAAACTCGATCTGAGACTCGTATTTAGCTCCCCCAATACACACATCTCCATTGGCATACTTAAGTACTGGGAAGTGACTGGCTAGTTTGAGACTATCCTTGCTAGAATACACACCAAAGTTTTGATTATTGTTGTAACATACCGAGGCGCCTTTACAACTCTGAATAACTTGACAAGCGGTCACCTGATACAGAGGATCGTTACTGACACTCACGATTCCTAGCTGCGAGATAGGCACCAAATCAAACACGTCACCTGTCACATTATCTGTAATCTTACACTCCTCAGACACTGTGCCTCCACTGTCAGCACAAGCAGTGTGTGTGGCCCAATTAAACGTATAATGACACGTCTATAAGAGAGAATGAATATAAATTCATCATATACTCACGTAGTTATGAAATAAATCAATAAACTCACACTCTTTTCCATAGTGATATACTCTTCCAAGTCTGCTCCTCTCTCACAGATGAAGTTGATCGTAGCATTGTACGTACCTTCTCCACACACATCCCCGTTAATGTACTCTATCTTCAGCTTCCCCTCGCTCACGTACTGAGGGCTAGCCGACACCTGGCCTAGACTCACCGCGTGGCTTCCACTCAGCATGCAGATGGCAGCAGTGGCAGGACAGATCTGCTTCTCTTCAGGGAGAAGGTTGTGACACACGTTAATCAGGAACAGATCCTCGTTGAACTTAACTCTCCAGTTGTTATCGAACGCCTTCAGCCAGTTTAGATCATACTTCTCCCCTCCATTCTCTACGCTACACTCGACCTGGTACTGGCAGAGAGACGGGGTCTCCCACTGCATACGGTACACACACTCGTCACTTCGTCCTAGCAAGGTCTGCTTCTCACTGGTGCCGCACTGCATCATAACTTCGACAGAACTAGCGAACTTAGAAGAAGAGTCGAGGCAACTGAATCCGTCGTAATAAGAAATCAAGATGCTATCTCCATAGAACCATTTAGAGGTGTGATTAGTCGCGATACGATGAAATGAACTATCCATTGTCAAGCATACAGCAGTATTACCGTCGTTACACTCTCCTAAAGCTGTACCAGCGAGAGAACCACACAGTGCGATTGTCAAGCTACCTCCCACCCCGCTAACTCCTGGAACCACACTCGCTACAGGGAACTTCTCCAGGTCTATAGTGAACCCGGTTCCGTACTGCACCATCTGGCATGAGTCAGATGGCTCACTCCGACACGCGGCGATGGTCTTCCAAGAGAAGAAGTTGAGAGACGAGTCAGAACTGTGACTGATGGAGGTAGGACCTCCAGCTGCCTGGTCCTCTCCCGGACAGTACAAGAAGACAGTGGAGTTGCGACTAGCGTCAGGAGTCGAGTAGAAGAGAACGACGATGTTGTCTTGCACGAGGTGGGGAGGCTGTGTCATCACACCCAGGTCTGTAGCCGTCCATGCCTGTAATGAGACAGATCAAACTCTATTTAGATAATTATAACCAGGAAATATAAGTTCTAAACCCACATTATTGCTCCATTTAAGCATGCAGAAACTCGTCTCTCCACAAGTCACTCCCTTGTCCCCATACTGAGAAGGGAGCAGACCACACACACTGAAGTAGAACAAGGAGCTGATGGTGTCAGACACCACATAGAACTCTCTCTGCTGCAGGGCAGACAGGTCGTAGACGTAGTGGGAGTCCGGAGAGTAGGCCTTGCACTCGTACACAGGGAGTTTAGGCGGGCAAGCCAGAGCTGTGTACAAGAGAATCTCGTAGAGACAGTGGGTGTTCTCCGGGAGGACGACAGGATGGGGTGAGGCAGCTTCTCTGTCGCAGTAGAACCGGATTATGGTCGTTCTGTTGACGCTGTTCCTGTTGCACATCCGACCTCCTGAGTAGTTGAGCTTCACTTCTCCTTCTTCCAGAATCAGCTCGGAGTTAGCAAGTCCTGCAATAAAGAAGTGTGAATAATCGTATCAACAATCTCAGGCAGGAAAATGTACTCCCATTCCTACCTGTGACGTAATACTTCTCTCTATTGCTCTGACAGGAACCTGTGAGAGGAGGGGGGTCGGTACCACACGAGCTCTGAAGGGGGCGACATATCGAGAAAGTGAACCCGTACTGGTAGACGGAATCGTAGGCAGTCAGGTTAGGCTCGATTGTTAAATCTGGTCCATCACGCAGACTAGTAAAGTTATACACGAATCCTAAATGAACGAATAAAATAGATTTGTAAGAGTTCGATCAGTCACCAATAGCAGTGGCTATTATCTCCGAAGTCAAGACGTGCATAAAATTAGGTTTCTACGTCTTTAACAATTACAGGTTTCAAATTATTTCATGAATGGAATAAATAACTTGAATGTCTTTCATTAGAACACATCTCAAGGTTCTACGTATTATTTCAGGACTATAGCCTCCTATAAGGGATATAGTTGTACCTGTGTCGGGATCTGTAACGACACAGTCGGACATCTCAGTGGGCGTGATGGGACAAGCATACTGTGTGTCCCACACCACATCGTAGTAGCAGGATCCACTTGTGTTCTTGTGTAGACTCAGTACCGGCTCTCCCACTCCGGCCGTGGCATCACACCGGAACGTCAAGACCGTGATAGCGCTCTTGCTACAGCCGGTACCTCCCGAGTAGATGAGCTGGAGCTCTCCTTCCCCGCTCAGCTGCAGACCCCCCGTCACGCGTCCGAGATCGAAGTGCTGGCTGTTATAGCTGAGACAGGAGGCGGATCCGTTGGTACAAGAGGTGTCACTCCCAGCTTCTAGCGGCTGGCACACCTGTAAGGAAAATAATCATGAAACAATGTACCACGCGTCATGTCCCATGCATTACGAATACTTACAGAGATCTTTAGGTCTGCATTGGCAGGAATGTCGTTGTAAAGGTTTGACAGGGAGACCTGGAATCCAGTGCCAGAGAGCTGCTTCAGCTTAGTGAGGTCATAATTCTGTCCGTCATTCGAAGATACAACGCATTCTGTAGTAATTGGTGGACATGCTAGGATCGTCTTGACCTCAAACTCGAATAGACAGGTGTCAGCTGTTATCAGGGAGGAGTTGATGTAAGAAATACTATTGGTTAGGTAGTGCTCACACACAAAAGTAATGAGTGTTGATTTCTAATGGATAGATCAAGGGAACATGATAAATATACTTGCAGGTGCATATGTGCATAAATGAGTAATTAAGTAATGCTGAGACCTAAAACTCTATCAAAAATACATAGATTAGAAGGATCGAGTTACAAATTAGAGTACCTTTCGGCCATTATAGCATTCTTCCCCGTTGGTGTACTCGAGTTGGATGAGTTCCCCATCGCTGTAGCGGACCTTTGAGTTTGCTTCCCCAAGAGTGGCATTCTTGCCAGCAGAAGAATCTGTGTAGTAGAGGAGGGAGCCTGTGTTCGCGTTGGGACTTGTGGAAATGGAAGATTGAATATTTTCGCTATCAACAGACGAGCAGATTGAAAGATAGAAAGAAGGCGAATTGCTAGCTTTATTTTCTAGAATATAGAAAGAAAATACTGGTAAATTCATCGCAAATTCGCACATTCCACTCCCAATTCTTGAGATTTTATATTATACTCATAGATAATATACTATCTGCCCTCGTAGCTCAGTTGGTTAGAGCGTGGGTCTAATAAGCCCAAGGCCACAGGTTCGAGCCCTGTCGGGGGCATACTTTTTGCATTTTTGGAGAAATGTAGTATTAGGACCATGGATAATTGATAAAACTCTACACAGCATTATTGAACTAGATTATAATGTCAATCAAAGAATGTCCAGATAACTTATTGCTACGAATCAGATCATATATTCGGAATATCTCCCTGATTTACACAGATTATAAGAATTTAATTATTCTAAACAATCGAAGTAAACTCACCGAGCTGGACGTTCCTGGTCCCTTCTAGAGATTGAAAGGAGAAGACAAACCCACTTTCAGGATCCTGCACAGAACAGGAGGCAGTCACAGGAGTCTCAGTGGCAGAACAAGCTAACTTTGTGTACCACTCGAACTCGAAAATGCACCCGCTCGTGTCCACTCCGATGAGTCTAGGGTAGGAGAGCCTGGAGGCCTGGGTGGTCTGTGGGCAGAGAAAGGTGATGCCTGTCTGAGGCGTGGTAGCGTTACACAGCCCTGGAATGTCAGCAGGCTCATCTTCCGTGTACATAATCCTGAGTCCGTACTTCGCATTCCCTCCGACGGGCCTCAACCCAGTCAAAGGCTTCCCCAAACTAACCTAGACGTCAGAGAAGATAATAAAATAAAATATTCGATCGATAATATCATAAATTCCTTACTCACCCATTTGTATCCATCACCTGCAGGTATCCGCATGCAGGCAGAACTGAGTGGGTGACAGTTAGGCACATTATTGACAGGTCTACACACGTTGATGTAGAACTTAGCTCCCAGGAGTACGGAGTTCGTACCACTGGGGACGGTCCCGTTCCAGTTGTCGAACTGTCTGATGAGAGGAGACAGGTCATAGGTGTGTCCGTCCTCAGTGTAGGAGCATTTGGTGAAGTAGTACTCGAACGGACAAGCTCTGTCTGTGTACATGGTGAAGAAGTAGGAGCAGTGAGACTTCTCTGGGTCCTCTACCTAACAGCAAATGGAATGATCATGAGCTATAGAGCAGGTCGTAGGTGTTCCAGTCATAGAAGTTCTTACCTCTTTGAGGCCTGTGGTCTGTACGTCACAAGCGAATGAGATAAGAGTACTTCTGCTGACTCCCCCACTGCACGTGTCCCCTCCCACGTAACGCATCTGCAGAGTCCCGTTGGAGAAGTCTAGGGTCGAGTTAGCGGCGCCCAGTGAGTAGGAGTGGCTCTCCTTCGTCTGACAAGCGCCAGCCCCCGAGCACTTCTCTCCCGCGGACGCATTCAGTCCCGAGCAGATCGCTAAGGAGTAGTCGTACGAGTTGGCGGAGATCTGGAACAGCTGGCTGCGCAGGGGGGACAGGTCGTAGGTGTAGAGGGTAGCTGGGTCTCGCACCTGTTACATGTGCAGTTATAATTAAGTGATATTGAGTTTATCTAATAAAATGTTGAGATTCCTACATACATACTACATACCATGTACTAATATAAGGATTCTAGTGCTAAATTTATGAGTAAGAAGAAATGATTCTATTTACGTAAAGAGCCATAGGAATTTACAATGAGCTAAGCGAAAGGAATTCTGAATATCTGACCTTACAGTCCTGTCCGTGGGTGACGTGGTTGGAGGTGGGACATGCTGCGGAGTGTTCCCACTGGAACTCATACTCGCACCCGTACACACCCACGAAAATAGGGGAGCTGTCTGTCACCCCTACCTTGCAGATGACCACTAGATTCACACTCGCCTGCTTGCTGCTATCCGCCTTGCACACCCCCTCTGCATACCTCACCACCAGCACGTTACCAGGCCTCGCATACACCTCCGTAAACTTCCCAATTCCGGAGGAGACCCCTTGAACTGATACAATTCAGTTAAATGTTAACAATAGAAATATAACATAGGTATGTTGAGGGTGTGATTATACCTGTGGTCTCACAGACCCCGTATCCGGTGCAGGGGGAGGGAGCAGAGGTCTGACTGCTCCCCTCCGTATTGAGAGGACCACACAGGTTGATGAGGAACCTGCTAGAAGTGTTAGTTTCCACGAACGCACCAATGCCAGCCACCCAATTCTCTTGGTCTCCTCTCCTCAAGTGTGAAATATCATACCTATTTTAAATACGATATTAAACTATAATTATACTCAACAGAGATAAATTCATCCTCAAAAAACCTTGATTCCCCGAATGTCACGTCCTTACAGCTGCCGGTATGCGAGGCGACAGAAGAGCAGGCCAGAGGAGTCTCCCACTCGAAGAAGTAGGAGCAGTCTTGGTCCTCGAGGTACCGGGGTCCTGTCGTGTTGTGCTGGGAGCAGACGAAGTTGAATGTAGTAGAGGCGGTCAGGTAGTTAGTGGGACAGGTGTGTCCATTGTAATAGGTTAGACTCAGTTCTCCGTCTTCATAGTGCAGCGCCCCATCACCTGACCCCAGACCCCACTCGAAACTGGTCTTCTTCAGACACACCTGTGATATATCACACATAACACAGCTTATGAAACCATAAATTCGTATGTACGTAGGACTATGTACCATTGTACTTAGTACTGTTGTGTGGTTAGGTTTAGAACTGAACAATACGCCTGGATAAGATATAAGAGTCCTGCATACATACATTCTATATTAAACTCACCTTCGTGCTCACTCCGTTACATTGCACCCCCACACTATCGCATATCCTGATCTGGTAGGTATCTGAGCCAGCAGGGACAGAGAACTCACGCCCTCCTAAGGAAGTGAGATCGAACTTGAACGGATTCCTAGCAGCTCCTTCTATCACACAGCCCGCATTCTTGGAGTATCGCTGAGCGCACGCGTGGTCCGTGTACCAGTCTACGTGGAAGTAGCAGTCGGAGTCTCGCACTATCATCCTGGGCCCCGGGGAGATGTCGAACTCGTACGGGCAGTGGAACAGGATGCTGAGGACAGTCTGGCCATTGCACTAATGTGAGTAGACAGGTTATAAGATAGAATTGTGTATAGTGCCATGTTACATGCTAACTCACGATCGTCTGGTTAGCAGGGGGAGAGGAGTAGAGAATGGAGATGAGACCTCCTTTGACCTCTACCCCTTGAGACCCCTCGGCTAGCACCACGGGTCGGTTCCCTCCCTCCTTCAGCTCACACAGCACCGCCCCTTCACACCCTCCCAAGGTGTCAGTTTCCGGGGAAATTTCCTGACAGAGATTGAGCGCGAACTTCTGAGACCCCCCATTAGGCGAGATGAGGTAGGCGCCCTTGCTCTTGATGAGAGGAGTCAGGTCGTAGAGGTAGGGTGTGAAGTAGGCGTAGTCGAACTCTACCAGGTAGCACTTGTTCTCCACCAAGTGCGACTCTCCACACATCACGTCAGTCTCCCACTCGACGGCCATCCTGTACGACTGTATGGAGGACCCCGTCACCCTGGGGACACCTAGGTGTCTACCACAAAACAGCACGATCGTAGTGGTACCCTATACAGCAAAACATAAATACACAAACAAGTACATCCTAGCATTCAGGTCACTCACCTTCTGATGCGAGAGGTAGTAGTCGTAAGTTAGCGTTATCGCTCTCGTGGCATTGTTGTAATGGACCTGTCGGGTGGCGGAGATACCAGCAGACACGGCTTGTCCTCCTGGAGACAATAACAAACTGTTCAGGAAACA
Source organism: Aphrocallistes beatrix (assembly GCA_963281255.1). Lineage (NCBI taxonomy): Eukaryota > Metazoa > Porifera > Hexactinellida > Sceptrulophora > Aphrocallistidae > Aphrocallistes > Aphrocallistes beatrix. Next base: position 193,240 of record OY725497.1, read on the forward strand.
AATCGACGCATCTCCTCCTCCGCACGTAGGGTCTGTCAGAGGCCCGCAGATGGAGAGGTTGAGGTAGTTCTGACTACTGCACCCCTCACACGTATCGTCCCCCACGGCCTGCCAGTCTCCGGACAAGGCGCTCAGATTGAACCCTGCCACTACCGGACAGCCGGTTCCCCCACTCTCAGTGGCGCCCAGTTCGAGAGAGAGCAAGCAGAGGACGACGGTAAAGACACACTTCATTGATATGAACATCTGCTGCAGTCTTATATAATTTATCCTACTGACATAAGATATCTACGAGACAATAAAAGCGGAAATTTTAATACTACTGTAGCTTCTAATCATTGGATTGACCTGCTGCAGGAAGTTCAATTGCACTCTTACGTCATTATAATGCCGGTACATGTAGCATTGTATTCAGGGGCTATTAGTGAGTATTAGAATTTCAGCAATCTATGATGGGATAGCAATGCAATATAGAAGTGTAGGGTATTGTGATAGAAATATTACATACGTACATTTGTTGAATAGTACACTTTGATTTTGTTAAAATTTGCAATATTCTAGGCGCATTGATTCATTATTAATAAGGATGGGCGATGTTAAAATTTGAGCTTTTTCGCATTTTCTTCTTTTTCTTGACAACTCCATGCGAGTATGCGTATGTGTGCACATTCGAGTCTGACAGTACGTCCTGGTCTGCGGTGTGCTGCTCCATGTCTCCATTCTGAGGTCGGGTGGTGAGGGGGTGCAGAGAAGCAGACCTCTTCATTTCTCTCTTTTCACTCTCTAATGAATTCAGGATCCTCTGGAGCTTCAGATTCATTTGTGTGGAATGGAAATTCAATTCTCTTCGCATTTGCTTCTTGAAATACCTCATCAATCCAATTCCGATTAGAACAAATGTCAGAAGTGTCAGAATGAAGTATCCAAGAAAGAGGGATTTGATGAGATGGACGTGTGAAGCCATGCTGGCATTGGAATCAGCGCACAGAGATTTCGCACACTCAAACTCTTCTCCGTTAATGTATCCGTGCAGCAAGGTGAGGTTGAGGTGTGATTCCAGCTGTGAGAGTTTCCTCTCCAGGTTACGCTGAACTTCTTCAGTCCGGTTAACGTTCCTCTGAATGGAGAATCTGAACTGGTCCAGGTACCTGTGAATCAGGGTCACATTCTCCCCTAGGCGGGCTATTCTCTCCTGCATGCGGACCAGGTAGTTCTGAGAGGTAGGGGGCGTGTTAGGGGGTGGGGGGTCCTTGGGAGAGGCTGAGGGGGGAACTGTCTCTTGTGAAGACGTGTTGTCTGGCATGTTACTAGCTGTAGGGACTGGACCTAGAAAAAGATCAGATTACAGAGGGAATTAGTAGAAGAGAGCAATTGACAATAACATTGCATACTTGTGTTGCGTTGCGTTGCATTTTCTGGTAATTCTGCTTCAGTATCCATTGTTCCAATTGACTCTGAAGTCTCTGAGGTTTGATTCTGGTGTGCGAGATTCAATTTCCTAGACGCATCTTCTGGAATGTCCGTTTTTAAATCGCTAGAAACATTCCTCTCGCTCGGAGAGGTCAACTCTTCCTGCATACTTTCAGTTTGATTCTGTCCTCCGTTCCAATTGATCAACACATTCTCTTCATCAGTACTAGGAGCATGCTCATGCGAACTAACTTCCGGGTAAGATGGTTTAGAATCATTCAAATGCCCCTGTAGCTCATCAATGCCATTCGATAGCTCCACACTACCACTCTCTGTCTCTTCATCCTGCTTCAGGCCTACCTTGATCGGCTCCTTACTATCCTCACTAACCGTATCATTGGTGGCCTCACTAGCTGCTGTATCATTCCTAACCTCACTACTCAGATCTATGGAAACTGTGTGCTCCTCATCATCTCCAGTGGAGACATTGTGAACGGTTGCCATTCTGTCTTCTGGCCACACCAGCTTGTAGATTCCGTCCAGAGCACTGCTGATAATCCCATTACTGCTCCTCTGACCTCTTCCCGCTTCCCCTACTTCCTCACGGCCGCTATCGTTCGCATCCAGGGACAGAGAGGGGGCAATGGAGAGGGGCTCATCCTCCTGACTGGCAGACCTACTCTCCATCGCCTCTAACACCTCCACCACATTAGCTCCAGACACTCTTAGCGTGGTGAGAGGGCAGTAGTGCTCACTTCCGTAGTGGGAAAGGAAGCTGAGGCGCACAAACCTAGCGTGGTACTGCTCAGCTAGCGGCACGCGGAATGTCTGCACCCCCCGGACGTTCTTAGCTGTGAAGAGGGTGGGAGGCTGCCAGGTCTCCGGAGTCACGCCCCTCCTGTCGTCGAGACTGATCGTGAAATTCTCCGGGAGAGAGGAGAATAGCTCGTGCACTGACAGTTCAATGCTCTGCACTTGAATATAATCACAGAGCTCAACCGTAACCCACATTGCCTCTAGCGAGCACTTGTTCAGCATGTAATCATCTCGGTTCTCGTTCAAAATGCCTCCTGCATTCCTACACTCCGGGTTGGTCGCTACGATTTTTGCCCCGCAGTCAGCTGAAGCGTAGTTCTTCTGTTTGGGAGGGGTCTGGTGCTGTCCGTTGCTCTTGGACTCCTTTCCGTTGGTGGGAGGGATGCCAGGAGTTTGTGGAGAGTCAGCCGGAGATATGGGAGTGAGCGGCTCTGGAATAGCAGCGCCATTCGTCCCCTGTGCTGTGGAGTCGGGCTTGAGTATATTCTGAGTAATGAACTCATCCATGGTTGGAAGCTGCAGTAAGTCTTCTTCGTCTTTACGTACTTGTGTATCTTGCAGTTCTGAAGGTCGCTGCTCAGTTTCTGAGCTCGACAAATCCAAGTTTGCAAGAGGAGGCTCTGATGGAGACCCTTCGCTCGATTCAGGAGCGACGGCGCTGGCATCGTGACTCTGCGGAGGTTCTGTGCTACCATTCTCACCTTGCTTCTCCTCTACCGGGATAGGAGGCGTTGGAATATTGTTATCTGAATCTATTGGCAGTTTGTGCACTCCTTCACTTGTGTCAGTGGAATGAGACACAGAGGTCAATAGGCAGAAGAAGAGAAAGCAAACACCGCCAAACTGCTTCACACTGAATATAAACTTGAAGTACATGGTAAACTTATTACAAAACATAAACGAGGATTTTGACACAGCTGTTCAAGTTATGATTCAGTTATTTATATTTGAAATGGGAGTCAAATATATATTGTTACAACCTTTGTATGGTCTTGTGCTTAAAGTTCATGAAAATTGATTAACAAAGTGTAAAGTAAAAACCATGTAGTGTATACTTTGTTACAAGGAGAAACGTGCCATAGAATGCGTCATACGATTAATGAAATAAAAATAGGCGAATTAATCAAAGAATTGGCAATTAGAACATCACATTGCGTGATCTATTCAACCTTACTGGTATTATCCTATGCAACCACAGAGATATAGGTTGAATGGATTTGTCAAGAAAAAGGTTTCCACAAACATTCCAATTTATTTGTGCAAACTAGAATGGTTTTCATAATTGCTTCTAACAATTCTAACCTAAAATACAATACGTATTAAATCTATCACAAAATGTAGTGTCGTGATCGGGTGGTTGTTATTTGAATCGAAGTATATGTTCAATACGGTTTCGCATCATAATTTGAAACGTCTGACTAGATTTGACGGAATCAAAAATCATAGAGGGAATTCCAATGTATTCCCATCCGCTGGCTTGTAGGAACTTTCTTCGCAGCATGGTAGGACCGTCTATTCGTTTATCCGATCCATTGTCGACTTGGAGAAAATGATATGGGCCATTGAACTCAATTGCAATCTTCGTATGGACACCCTTCAAAATATCTGGCGATTTCAACAGATTCCAAATATGCTCGAATTTAATATATTTGTTCCTAACTTTTGTATTATCAAGGCCGAATCTATTGAAATAACCCTGAAATGTTTTGTCCGAACAAACGAGAAAATCTGCCTCTTTAGATAGCGACATTGGATTCCCTTCTTTATCAAAGAACAGACAAGCATCAACGACGTATCCATTACAAGTAGGCCAACCTCCGTAGAGCGGAAAAATATCTGCAAGCGATGAACTGGCCCTATTCTCCCATGGGTTCACCTCGCTCTGTTGGAACTGCCAGGATAGCTTCGAAAAAATAAAGGTAAACTGCTCCATGATATCCTGAACTTCCTGAGAGAGCTCAAGGTCCGTTCCTTTCGAACGAGCGTAATTGATAGCAATACAGATGTCTAGGCCGGTATGGATGAATGGTATATTAACCAACTTTGTCATAATATCTCTCAAAGTTTCCGGAACAGCGAAGTTCTGGATAAACTTCTTTGGGAAGTAGTCCGCGATGGCACACCCGGAGAGATAGTTGTTTATTTCCGCTCTGGACAACTTATCATCCTCTAACAGCTGAATAGCATAAGGTTCCAAGTCTCGGTATAACCCAGGTTTAATGTAGTTAATTTTCGCGAGGACACCGGCTAACCCAATCACAGAAGGTGACACCTCCCCTGATCTGAGACATTCAATAATTTTCTGTGAATAAGTCTCATTGATTTTAGTGTCGAATTTCAGCATAATCTTATAGGACTTCAACACCATACGCATTATATTGAATTCTTTAGGGCGATGAGATATGACATCTGAATGAATCGCCTCTAGCAGTTCACAGCTAGTATGCTTGACGGACCGATACTGTTTTAGAATTTTTTCAATCTCTTCATTACTAAATTCCCGTAGTCTGTTTATCATTATCAAGACAAGTCTCCAGATGACAGGGTACAGTTGATTCATGGAAAAAACGTCAATGCTTTTCGGCCACATTTCGTACAAAAAATTGGTGCAAATTTGTTTATCATCGATCCTATCAAGAGTTACCCTAATAATACTGCCGAATGGGTGAATATTATCGACCTTTCTGAACAAAATTTGTAGAATCTCAAGAAGATCTGCTTGCGAGAGATTTTCTCTCCTCATCAAAACTTGAGTTAATTTAATACAAATTTGTGTTGGGACTTTGGAATGTATGAACAGATTAAGCATTTTAATAATGTCGGAATGATGTAGTTCTGGAATTCGATTGAAACTCTCTCTAAATAGTAAATGTCTGTGGCTTGGGTACAGATGGTGTTCCCACAGCATGCCGAGCAGGGACGCTGTTGCCGTCTCTTTAATAATCGATTTAGCGGAAGCATGCTCTGGCTTCTTAACTGGGACTTTGGATGAGCTATAGAGGGCGTTCGGGTATCTCAAGGATACTGAATGGAACGATAGTCTCAGAGATCTCATCTAGTGTAATGGGGAGTAATTGCAAAAATAAATAATAAACAAAGCAAGATATCTGGAAGATACTACTGTCTTGTGTTAATAATCATTTTATTCGGACTTAAATCAATTATGGAAAATAGACAAAAATAGTACACAACATTTTGCACTTATAACATATAATTAATTATTTTGCCTAGGCAAGATACTTGTAGCAGAACAATTAGTGGCGCAGCTCGTGTAAAAAAATCGCGATCGTTCCTTCAAAAGTAATCAATCGGATTAGATCGCGATTGCTTGGTGTTTACGAACATGGTGTGTGTGTAGCAGTGGTTGATGGTAGAGACTTAGAACTAGGGATGATGCTCTGTATGGACACAGTAGTTGTACAGGTGTAAAGTCCTGTGATATTAATCGTAACTTAGTTAGCTGAACATTCTATTATGCTAAGTTTGGGAAGTATAAACTGAGATTCAGTGGCGAGAGAATCTGCAATACAGCTTTGAGCAGTTAACCAAAATGGAATTAGTATTTATTAAATATTTGACCCAAATAGAATCACCATGACATGTTAGGAGTAGATTCTCAGGAGAAGACAGAGTCTGAAACAAAGTAAATACATGTGATAGCACTACAGGTGGTTTAATAAGTAAGTTGTATAAAAATACTATAAAACTCAAACTGAGACAGAATAGACTAGTCAGTACAAGACGTGATTATATTATATCTCAATAGAACGGAAATACATAATTAACTAAGAGACAGGACAGACACAATGCGTGAACAGGCAACCTCACGTTAATTTGCAGACTCATCGCATGCCATATGAGTCCATGGGAAACATCAATTGGTATCTTACATTGAATAGATATTACATTATTGTTTAATTAGACACACTCTTCCATCACTGCTTCTTACAGCATCCCGTTTCCGACTTCTTTTCCTTCTGAAGTGGGAATGAGCCGCCAGTCCCTTGGGACAAGCCGGGTGGTCGGGGGGCAGGTTCGTTCTTAGGGAGTCTTTTTGCTGAAAAGATAAACAGATTCGTGTCAAAGATAATGCAGAGAGTTAGGGAGAAGTCTAATAAATCCTAACCTATTGAAACAAACATTTCGTTGACATTGAGTGCAGTCTTGGCAGACGTCTCCATAAACAGCAGCGAGTTGTCGTCAGCGTAACTCTGCGCGTCCTAACACACAAATAAGAATGGGAGTAATCATTATATCATCGACATACGTACTCAAGTCGGACAGCGAAGTATGAAATTTAAACTTACGACGAACTCCACAGCTCTCTTCCCAGCCAAGTCCACTTTATTACCAGCGAGAGCTATGACGATGTCAGGGTTCGCCTGTCTCTGTAACTCCTTGACCCAATTCTTGGCTTTAATCAGTGTGTCCTATGATGTTATATTTTAATAGAGGTAAGCGGTCCGTCAGGAGATGTGAGGACAACTTACCGGGTTCGTGATGTCGTAAACCACGATTGCTGCCTGCGCACCTCTGTAGTACATCGGGGCTAGAGAATGGAACCTTGCCACCAGTTAAGGAATGCATTATATGTGAAGTTCAAATTCATAAGAACAATGGAAATTATAAGGATTTCGGAAACATTTTAAATTGCCAAAATTTTTAGGATATTTTTTGAGATTCAAACTATAAAAAAGATAAGTCATCATGTGATGTAAATATATATTATAATACAAAGTATGCGTAGTGTGGGAGGATATTTTCTTGTCCCGCTGTGTCCCAGATTTCAAACTTTACAGTCACATCATCCGAGTTGACCGTCTGTGTAAGGAAAGCGGCTAAAAGAGTAAAGGAATAAATAATCTCGATGAAGAAGCGTGGCCATGTAGAGGAGAGGGATGCCAGAGCTGAAAGTTTCTTCCTCTCTCTCATTTATCTGAACGTTATTGAGAGATGGCAATTCAAACCTAACCTCCACCTGAATATTAAGTTGGCTATGTCCTAGCCTTGGTGGCTGTTTTTGAATGGTATTGCTGGTTATGAGCAATGGTCACACCTTTTGGAAGACGTGCTATGTCACTGTATTTGTTTGCAGTATAGAGAAATAAAAATATCTGAAATACGTGAGTCAAGAACAAACCTCCGATGGTGCTCTCTTGGTATTCGTGAAACTGGCCCTTTACAAATCGTAGAACTAGGCTCGATTTACCCACTGCAGACTCACCTAAAATACAACCAACTTAAACACTGCGAGGTTATATTGAGACATACGTCACTTTACAATAGGGTATAAGTAAAAGGATTTTGAAGGCCTAAATTTGAGAAGGCGGTAAGTAAGTGATAACAAAATAAGCCCAAATTCGCACTTACCCAGCAGGACCAGTTTGAACTGGCAGATCCTATTCGGTCCCATTCCATTTCGTGACATTTTGAATAGGGAAATAGAGTTGCTAAGTATTAGATAAATAACTAAATTAGTACAGATAGATACTGGGCAACGCATATACTAGAAGAGCAGCTATAGTGCATATTGCTGGCAATATGTCTATCTGCCACTGTGGATATATATAAAATCTATCAGCCAGGAGTTGATAATTAGAGCTGGTCAGCTGAGAGTATATGGAAGCTTTAAATTTTAAAGGTTTGAAAGTTATGAATGAGTTCTGTTTTCTATTAAATATATATAAGATCTCTATTTGGAGATGATATAGTCAATTTGAAGAGAAAGCTTGAGTGTAAACACACGCAGTCTATGATTTGCAATATCATACATTGAAGAGATATATACATTGGTTAATATAGTAGGTTATTGTCATGTCGCAATTCAGTATACTATATCTTATACGTATAATCATGCTTTAGATAATTATACTCGTATTAAAAAGTGATTCATCACGAAAACACAATCTTTAACCGTAGAATACCCAGAGGGGACACAGTGTCCCCGATATCGCGGATGTCTCCCAGCCATTTTCTATGGCACTGAAGCCATAAAAGCGAAGCCATATAAATGCTGGGCATTCTACAGTTAAAAATTCATCTCGATTCAGAGTTGGAGTTGGAGTTGGGTTCGAATCGGGTCAAACTTTCCTTGAGCTAGAAAAGCAAAATTTGCTCATATTGCACGACTATGCACTCTTATGTGCAACAGCTGAGATTTGCATTGTCGGGTTTGGGTTATTTTCGTTTTGATTGCGCATAGTTTACTCCAACACAGAAATAATTGAAGAAAATCATAAATGTAAATTTAAGCATTATGCTCATTCAAAAGCTTCTTCTCACGTATTCTGCATTCGACATAATGGATTACATGGAGTGCGCACTGTACTATGCAAAGGTAAAGAATGCCGAAGTAATGCTGAAAAATCTCTATTAATTATACACGACACAACTTTGGACTCCACAAGTAATTAGCAAACCGAAGAATTCACCACACTCCACAGTACGATTAGACTTGCTAATAGAAGTAGGCAGCAGAAGTATTACATCTAAGGAAAATGTGTGGCTAGCATCTGATATCCAGACAAGATTGACCTTCCAAAATGTCAATTGGACAGGTTATAGGCATTCCGTGCTATGCCAGAGGCAAACATAAATAGAGAAGAATGCCAGAGAAACTACCACAGTAATCTAATAATTCAAAAGTTCGCAAAATATATCTCAACTATCGCTACGAATGACTAGTACTGCCAAGGAGTACGTTCCGTTGAGCACAAAACCAGATGGCGAAGATGTACCAAAAAAAGGTGAAATAGAAGAAACTACTTTCCAAGGAAAAGACACCCCTCCTCCGATCGAGGTCGAAGAGAAGCCAAATGAAGAACATGAATTGGCGAGGGCTGGCAGGCTGGGAAGATTAGGGATGATACGTGATGCTGTCAACGGAGAGGATGATCTGCCTCCTGAGTGCCTTTTCGAAGCAACGAAAGCTGGACATATAAAAGCGGTGACTCTCATCTTGAACTCCAAAAAATTGAGTGCGAATATAAAGGACGATGAAGGCAACACACTGCTGCATTTAGCTGCGGTTTCAGACAACATGAAGCTGCTTGACTACCTTTCGAATAAGTTTGATGAAGAGCTTGAAGAGAATCAGAAAAACGAACTAGGGCAAACACCTCTCATTTCAGCGGTAAAACATGAGAAAGTGAATTCCACGAAGTTCTTTCTGTCAAAAAGCGCAGATATAGAAGCAGTCGATCAGGAAGGTTTTAGTGCTTTCGCGCACGCTTGTGCGAGTGGAAACGAACTGTTGTGTAACCTCCTACTAAGAGGAGGCTCTGACCCAACTGCCAGGTATTGGATCGAGCTGTACAACGGGCAGCTACAAGAGCTGATGGGAGATGTGAAAGAAAGGCCGGATGAAGAGGAACAAGGTACTCATCTAGGCTTCTCACCACTCTTCATCGCAGCGTGGAATGGGAATTATGATGCCATGTTAATCCTTCTGAAGCAATTGGACCAGCAGTCAGTCGAGTCACAAATCTTTCAGAAGCAGGCACAAGATCTGAATGCGGTTGAAGCTCTGATGCTAGCAGGAAAGGATAACATGCTAGCTCACTTGCTGTGCACGCTCCCAAATGATTTGCTACAAGAACAGCTAAGCTCTAGCTACTTCAAAGGTATCTCGCTGGCACATTGTCTCCTCAACTTGAAATGTTATCACACTCTCAAACTTGTCTTCGACAAGCAGGTCACCCAAAAGCCAGGAGATAAGAAGGTACAGCTACGACCAGGAATCTTAGAATTGCAGGATATCCCTGGGAATCACTGGACAATGTCAGCTCCTACTCTCCTCAATCGCATCACCACTGAGAAGCCTGCCGAGCTAATCAATCATCCCCTGATAAAAGCCTACGCAGACGCTAAGTTCCCTATCTACTCCTTCTACTCATGGGCCAGTGTACTCTACTACATGGTCTTCATCTTCTTCCTCACTTTCACCATCATCCATCACGCGTATGCACCTAACAATAATGACTTCGACATTGCTGCTAATCGATTCCGAATCTTTTGCCAACTAATAATGATCTTGATGGTTATCGGCTACATCCTTGTGGCGGTGTTGGAGAACTTGATTGCGAGCTACACCACTTACAATGACCTCCAAAAGAAAGATACGTGGCTTAAGATGAACAAAGGGTTTCGATTATGCTGTCCGGGTATCTGTTTCTCGCTAGGAAAAGCAATCCGTGCCTGTACCATCAAAACTAAAAATGTCATAAAATCGTTGTTCGTCTACTACTACGATATCCGTAACGTAATCGACGTGTTGGGTAGCATTAGTGCGATTCTGTTGATTCCTTTCTGGGCTCTCGACACCCAGGCTCAGTACCTCCTTGCTTCGATCGTGCTGTTGCTTAACTATCTCCGCATCTTCAAGGCAACGAGGCACTTCTCTTGTTCAGGAGGGTACGCCAAGGGTGTGCTGAATCTCTTCACTGGACAATACCTCAAGTTCATCTTGCTGCTGTTTGTTATCATTATTGGATTCTATGCAGCGATATTCCCTGGGCTTAGGTATGATGTGTCCACTGAGTCATTTTACGATTTTTTCGAAACTAATGGACAGGGAACCATGTTTGCTGTGCTCGATCAGACGTTATTTGGAGCGTCTATACTCACCGGCACGAGTGCAAGGTTCATTATCGTACTAGTTATCGCGGCGTTGTCTTTCTTCGTTTGGCTGTTGTTAGTTGCAGTTCTTAACGCTCAATTCGTACACGCGTACAATGAAGCATTCGCACTACCCCACCAATACAAACTAGAGGAGATGACGTACATTGAGAGGCGTTCCCTTGTCTCAATCCTTTCTATCATTAGGAAACGGATTGTTCCTCACTTGGAAGTGTTTGGGATTCCTTTCTACTTCTGGGAGAAGTACAATCGTGAGGAATGTGGTGAGCATGGAGGGGATAAACACGACTCTCTCTCCTCCCAGATAGAGGATGCGCTGAATGCTGGGATCCACGAGATGGACAAAAGGATGGAAGCTATGAGAAGTATGCTAGAGATTATCACCGAAAATCAACACAAGACAAATGCACGTGTTGAGGCAGTGTACGAAGAGGTTAAAGAGGTGAAACAATCAGTCGCACGCGTAGGGGGATTGGACTTAGAAATTGACATGGATCGTGTCGTAGTAGAAGTGAAGAAAGTAACCACTGGTCACCTGAAGATAGAGAGACAAGTTGACGACTTGGTTACAAAGGTTGGCATTCTGGAAGCGGATCTAGCGAACAAACTAAACGAGGTGCAATCCGAGCAAAAGAAGCATAAGCTTGAACTGAATGATCAGATCAGAAAGTTGAATACGACTGTGGGAGAAAGGGATATCAAAGGAACAGAGATTAAGATCCAGACGCTCATTGCACAGTCACAAGGCAACCACAACGAGTCTGAAAAGCAACTGCACGAGATTAGCAATGGAGTAAAACGGGTTGAGAGTGGAGACAAGGACAAGTCTCAGGTAACACAGAGGCTGATCACTGTCGAAAGCGAACTTAGTCAGAAAATCGGAAAGCTTGAAAAAGCGGTCAACTTGATTCTGGACAAACTGAACAAGGACTAACCCCCAACATGTTCTACCCACGGTTGTGTAAATACATAATAGCATATAAACATCCTGTATATTCTCCTATGATACAACTTCTTATTTTTATCTTATCCTCCAGTTGTTCATATGTATCATTACCCTCAACTGTATGTATGATCCCATACTCATATTTTTGTTGTAAATCTGTGTATTTAGAAATTAAATAAACATCCTGTAGTACTATATCAGTCTATGAAAACGTGCTTGCTAGAAAAATAAATTAATCCAGCATCATTTTGTCACTTTCATGGACAACTTCGGTTTCCCAACTTGTCTGTTATTCCTATTTGTTTGATTGTTCACTGTCCAAGGCCCGAGACTCTCATTCGCATAGAAGTCCATTGGGTATATGTTCTGCCATCTCACCTTATTCAGAGCGACAGAGAGTTCGTAAGGTGTAAGAAGTGGTTTCTTGAATTGAGATCCCCAATCAATGGAAAGTCGAGGACAAGATGTCTGCACAAAAACCTCAATATCATCAAATGCGTCTAATTTTTCTTGCGTTATTTCTGACAGCGCTATCACTACATATTTCTTCCCACCCTCTTCTAACTGTGCGACGAGATGGTTGAGTATATCGGGACTTCCCTGTCGACCTAGAGTTCCAAATATCACCCCATAGGTCTTAGCCTGCACGGCAAGGCTTATCGCTTCTTTCCTCAAAGTCTGCATCATACTGTGGTCATAAGACTCCTTAGTAAACTTCTTATCATACGGGTTGTACATGTAAGCAGGGATGCTGGGGTTGGATATCATCACGGATTCTAAGTGGAAACGCCCGTCCGCTAGATAGACGATGGCATCGACCATTCCAGGATCAATCTTAGGAGATGTGCAACCCAGGAGCTCTCCAGGAGACAAAGGTTTCACCTGGGGGATCGTCACTGAGAAGAGGGGCTGCAGCTCTTGTACAGAGGCCTGAAGGCTGGATACGAATTGAATGGTACTACACAACACCAGCCTCTGGCCTTGTTTGAAGTTTGTTTTCACTGTCTCGATAAAGTGTTTGGTATCAATCCTGATATCTACGAATACGTATAACATCTTAATCAGTGTCGTGTCTATCGGGATTAAACAGCTGTGTCCATAATGCACGAGCATATCCGCACCAAGAGCTCTCGCCGTAAAATCATCAACACAACACGCGCCGTATGTGACGTCACCTAATATCAGGGTTTCTGCTTCCGTGAAAGTTTGTATGATATGCGAAATGACACAAGAAAACATGAGCAGTCCCTCTGGAAACTGGAGAGCAACACAGGTGGAGTTATTCTTACGAACATGCCAAACGGTTTTATGGATTTCAAAGTTGTAATTGGGTGGCAATGCCTTGATGGCTTGGTTCAGTTTCTCGTCCGATAAGATATCTTGTGGGATCCTACTGGCCAGCACTCTCCTCTTAGGCTTAGCTTTTTCAGTCGCTACGCTTTGAGGTAGCTCATCTTGGTCATTTGGTAATAAATTAGAGTCTACGGCAGCAGTTGATGACTGACTTGATGCTTCAGCCATATTCAATACGGTTACGTGATACTAGGCAATTTTTGCTGAAGAGACAGGACTGACAATTATCAATTGATTCCGAACTGTACAATATACAATGACACGATGAACGGTACTAATTAGCTTAAGTGATTTGGTGTAATAATAAATTTGAATACATTTGCAAATTCCTTGTGTAGTTCATGTTATGGGCACTTTAATGTGATAAATAATTCGGTAAAAACAACTGTTCTCGAATAAAAGGCAACATAATCCAGGATAAGATTGTGTGGTTATCAATAACAATCGATTTCGAATCAGCTTTTTCGAAATAAATTATGAATTGGTTCTCATCTATGATTGCTTAGAAGTGGAAATAGCGCGAAGCAATTCAATATTGATATAATGAATCATGTATAGAAACTAACCATAGTCTAATTATTGCATTATAATTCAATAGCAAATTTACAAATCTTTAATGAATGCAGATCATTTGGATTTGTGGAAGCAGGCTCGGAGATCTCTTCTAGTTGTTACTCTTAGGTCTGGTGCTCGAGGCAATATCTTCAATATCTTCTAGGTTAAGCGACCTCACGTAGGCAAGCGTATGACGGTCGAAATGCTGCATTACCTTCAAACGCTCTTCTTCAGTTGAGAAATGTTTCGATAGCAACTGGCTCAGTTCTGTGAAAAAAGGAGTTTGGAACTTTGGGTCAGATAGCGTTTCCTTATCTGTAGATTCGTCAGTGTTTATTGAGCTTGGTTCCGGGACGGGAGTACTGATCACGACGTGAATAATCTGTCCGTGTTGGATATTGTAATCCTTGAGAGACTTGTTGTCATCAGTCAGAGAAACGCCAGATTTTAATAATTTTATCGTTTCAATAGGTTTTTGTATTTTTGAACAAATTTGCTGACGAACATAAAACAGAAGGGAGGTCGGCGGGACTGAGAGAGTGAAGGGCTCATCCTTCATGACAGAAATTCTGATTGTAATGTCTTTTGACTTAATCGATTGCTTTACTATGATGGTGGAGCCATTTCGGATGTTTAATTGTTTTAGATTTTGCTCTGATTTGGATAGGACAAGCCCATTGCATAGGAAAGTCAGGGAAGATTTCTCTAGTCCATGGAAACCAGCGATCCGATCTTTGAGGACATTTACGGTAGTATCGGATGCGAGGGTTAATTCGAAGTTTTCATGTACTCTATTTAGAAATCTAATCTTCACAGAAACTTTTCCAGAATGAGTAGATATTTCTGTGGTTAGAATCGCCTTCATCGGAGTGAGAGGAGTGTACACATCTTTCACACGGGTTGAGCCTAACAGGACTCCGCCATTCGGCTTGAGTAACTTAATTTGTGAGGTGGGTCGTGAAACAGCGTTTGATAGCTCTTCTTTTAGTTCAGCAATTGTAGCATTCTCTAAGATATTCAGCGACTTCTCTTCTCCCCCAACAATCTTTACTTTAACTAGCATATGTAACCTATTGGAAACTGTATTCTTATAAATGGTTTGAGCATAAGTTTCAATACTAAAATAATTTGCATTTGTATAGTGTTTTTTCGAATAACATGTCTCCATTTACATTAGAATGATCTTGACCCTTCTTAATAAAAGGAGAAATATTTGCATGTAAACACACCATTCCGTGAACAATGGATACTTATCCTGATACACAGCAATATTCATTAATAAGCATGCAGAGATTGAACATAGTAGTAATGCAGTAATACTACAACTGAGTGGGTAGATATATACATAATTAGGATTTACTGGTTAGAATTGACTGGAGTCCGCATGAGAATGAGTAGAAACTAGCACTCGTCTCTGTAACCAGGGCTATGAGCAAATTCTGATTGCGTTTCAGTTGGAGCATTATTTCTTTGGAAGGAAATGGTTGAGAGCTAGCAACTACAGCAACAGAGTAGTCAGGTTGGAGGAGAGCCGACTTCATAAAATAATCTCCAGGTCGGTACACGTCATAAGAAGGAGAAGGGAAATGGGATTTTATTCCTCTCGCCTCGCCATCTAACTTGACTCTCTTACTAAGTACAACGCACTCGTCTGATTCCCTGTGCTTCTCCTGCATTGTGATTTGCGCATGGTATATGTTAGGATGTGTTTTCCAAGCTCCATGTCTGACCACAACAAATCCCATCCTTTTCAACTGAGCGTAAACGAGATACTGATTAAACGCATGCTTGTTAGGGCAAAGAGTGCTCCATACAGCCTGGCTACTCAACTGCTCCAATTCTCCATTAATCACGAGTTTGTTACATTCAAAAAGGAAAAGCGCTTCCTCTGGAAACAAGTACAGCTTACTCCCAAAGTTCCCACCGATAGTCCTCCACGCCGACCCTTTATTTTTGGTGATCTCTATCAGACCTAAGGACTTAACATAGACTCCAATCGAGACATCTTTCTTACTCTTGAAAGTGTTAGTCGATAGATCTGGGAAAATGTCTGATTCTAATACATCACTAATGACGAAGTTCTGTAAACTTGTTCTAAGGGTGGGGTCATGACAAGTGGGAGTTTCCTCCATTAATTAATTGAACTGACTAGCTTTCATGAGATTAGGAGATTATCTAAAGTAGAGGGCAGATATGAGCATGTAATTTGGGAAGTAAAGGATATGAATCAATTGAAAATCATATTTTAGTAATATGATCATATAGAATAATCATTTAGCTAAAAATAATGAAAGGAGATTACGCTCCAGGGGTTGTGGACTGAACTACATTTTGTTTAATATATTGAAAGAAGACCAGGAAATGAAAGTTCAATTAACAGCATACGGGGTAATAGTATTTGTCAATTAAATTTCTTTGCTGCCCTCTTTCAGAATTGTATTGAATAAAAACTCCTTACGAGTGCAAAAACAGGGAAAAAATAGAGATTCTGAAAGACTTTTCACGCTCGAAGGAGGAGATAAGAAAAACAACTCAACAATAGCTAACATATGCTAACAATTAATTTATATTCTTTGATTGTGATTTGTAATCAAATTCTGTTACTTTTAATTAACAAGTTTGTTTTAATAGGAAAATAACCCTTAAGACTGTTTGCAGAGGGATAAATTATATTAACAAACGTCAGCTAGAAAAGTAATTATCCAAAATTTACCATTCACGAAATTCTGACGACAAAATAACATTTAATAGGAAAAAACGTTTATATTGCATCGACCTGCTAGCTACGCATCAAATTATTTTCAAATATGGCGGATAGCGGTCTCTTAGGAATGTGTTCTTATGAAATATTCAAGTGCTGAAGAACCATAAATTGACACGGGTATTTTATTGTCTAGAACGTCTCGATTCAATAAAAAGAATTTAGTAAATATTCATTCAAATTGGTTTTGAAACATAGTTCAAGTTGCATTCAATTCAACTTGTACTATGTTTTAAAACCAATTTGAATGAATTAAACAATGAGCGACATCGACACTACTTTCAGACCTGTACGCGAGTTCTTGTATGCGGCCTGGATCATAAACAGTCACAAAAATCTAAAATAGCCCAAACTAATTGGGTTGGTAAATACAGAACTTGCACCGCTCGAGTATTTATATGCTTGAATAGCTGCAGTATTCATGTTAAATATGAATCTACGTAATGACTGAGAAATACATAGGATAATTTAACGTTATTTTAATGAAGTGAGTGAACGAACATGTATACTCAAGGCCCGTAAAATGAATTTGATGCATTATAAAGGTATACCCATCATTAAAGACTGTTATAAAAGCTAACACACACACACAATTTATTCTACTATATTCTCCATATACACATGAGATACTAAACTAATGTAATATACATGAAATTAATTGCAAGGAGAGAATTCAGATAATTATATGATAATCATGTGCACTTATACTAAAGGTTTATCTGCATGCGCGATTCTACTGTTTTAGAGGCTCAGTTGTTTGAGTATCTAAGGAATCGGTATCAAGGGAAATACTAATAAGATTTGCAGGCAGAGTGTCTGTGCTGTGTTGGGATAGGCTACTAGATTGAGAAGAGGGGAATGCGATGTGAAGGTCGGAGGGAGATATTTCAGATGCAGTACTCAGTTGGTTTTGATAGGGTGAGGGTATTGAGGAATAAAGAGCGGGCAGACCGGAATATGAAACGGATCTTGATAGTTTTGATCTAAATTGATCTCCTCTGTCTCTAAAGGAAGTAAATGAGAAAATTATGTAAATATCATGCTTACATATGGTATGCATTGTATGTACATGATAAGTATCCAAATTGAATCTTTGGAATTCTTCGGATAATTTTTCTATTTTTTCTCAGTATCATATGGCATATTTAATCGCAATATTATAATTAACTTAAAATCGCGTAAAACAGATTGAGAATATGCATGCAATTAAGAAAATTGTCTTTCGAATTGATTGCGCAGAGCGATGAATTAATTCATTGCAATGGGTTCTTAGAGAATTACCAATAATAACCTCAGTGTTATGAAGTAAATTATATACATTTAGGAAAAGTGCAAAGAAATATATTTCCAAAATTGGGAATAAAAGAGAATCACTACAATATTGTGATGGTAAAACATGTGTTTTAGATTAACTGAAGTATTAACCACAATTGTAAGGAATAAATTCTACGTCACAGATCTAATCAAAGCTTTAAAGTAAAGCGTGTCCGTAGCAACCACACAAGCAATAGTGGGAGTTCACGTGTAGTGAACATGTGCAGCTATGAAACCATTGTGAGTTTGGGAAAAATTCTATACAATTCATTCAATTATTATAAAGAAATTATGATTTCAAGGGTATGGGTTTATCTGATAATGTAACCATGTATTATTTGGTTGAGTGAGCAACAAACCGATCAAAATATATACCAAAAATTACCAAATAAGGATATATTCTTCATAATATCTCATTACTTTTAAAATAGGATGTGAACTTACCATGTGTTTCGGAGGAATATTGATACTCAGGATTCTATTGAAAACAAAAGAGTCTATGAAGACCATGGCTAGAGTATGATTTAGGTCAGGTGCAAGCATGTAGTGATGGGATAAGGTGCGTAATTAGAAGGGGAATGGATAGTCCCACGGGACATAATTAAAATAATCATATATATATACACGTATACACGATATTGGTATTGAATAATAACCGTACCTGCTGGTAAGAATATGAACTTCCAATTCCTTGACCTATCAAAGAGAAGGAGGGAAATTACACACATTACATTACATTTCCAGACCACATTTGTGGGTATTTTAGTCATTTGGGAAGTTTAGGTAAAAGGTAATTGCTAGTTATTCAATCATTTAGGAATAAATGCATAATTCTATTAAAATCCGAGCGATTCGCAACCAAATTAGCTACTGTGTTTTGTGTGATTGTAAAACTAATATTATAATATTCAAATATAATTGGCCCTTATCAGCATGTACAATTCTTTATTAGTTTTATGATACAAATGTCAGGAATTAACAGATCTTACAGACATATTAACACAATATTCATTGTCGTTCCTCTACATAAACTTGAGGGTAAGCAAGATAGCTCCACATGCATACAAGAGAGGGATCGTTACCTGAGATGCTAAGCGGCGCCCTTGGAAAGAAATAAGCGGTTGGATGATGAGGGTTGGGATAGTACATGTTCATTGGGTATGGCAATTGTACTTGTGGATGGAAAAAGTCTTCAGTCGAATTCGAAAAGCCCTAAGATAAATTCATGAAACTTTTGAAGCAAAAGATTTTATAGAATTAAATTTAAAAAAAGCTTACGGTGTCTGAAGAGTTGGAGAGAGATCTCGTTCTCAATGCCAAATGCGGCTTTTTCTTATGATCATGGATCTGATCACAGATATGCTGAGACGGATGGAGGTATTTACAATTGGCTCGCTTGCACTGGTCGTTTACGTAGTCCATGCAAACGGTCACAATTCCATCTTTCACCTCTTTGCCAGGAGTAGGATGCGCTAGCTCGCACTCGCTCTCAGAGATCGCACAGCTTCCGTCTAGAAAGTTCTGACAAACGCGCCATTTGTCAAGGCGCTTCTTGGGAGCATAGTAGGTTGGAGGCGAATAGGAAATATTCGGGGTAAAATTGTCCACTGCGGTACTGGGAAAGAAAGGAGCTGCGCTGGACAACTGTGAAATTAAAATAAAATAAATATTCCGCAAAAGTAGTAAATATTTTACAAAATTGTCGCATTTATGCATTTCAATTTGTCGGAATTTAAATATAATAAAAAAATATAAAATCTAATTGTATCTGAATTCATTTTTCAAAGATCTGAAAAAAAAAACATTACCATTTCAATGCGATATCAACACCCAAAAAAACAATCTATCTAATACTCGGATATATAAAATTCGAGCTTCAAGCTTATTTAAATACTTAAGCTAGGGAAAACCCAGTAGTATATGTATATTAAATACACATATACAATGAATCTACAATATGTCCACAACTTATTACGCTAGATTGAAATTTCAGTAGTAAAAGTCCAGGCGGTGAATGCAAATTAATCTGACCGTTTAAAAGAAACCTTGACATATCCCAGTGAAAATATAGACGGTGATATGCCAGAATAATTTCACCACTTATTTCGATGCGAAAACGGAAAGAAACTCGATAGCCATGTGAGTAAGAAAAGAAAAAGTTTAAAAAGGAAGTTAATATTAACAAACTTCCTTGCTGATATGGTGGATAAGCCCCCCAATTAAAGAAATATCAATAAAATCTTACGACGTAAGTTCTATCATTGAATTTTGGTGGAATTTTGTAATCAAACAAAATTTCCGGTTTTATTACCGGAGTAGTTATTCCTAACTGTTGCAAGACTGAACATAAAACGTGATTAATATACTACTAATATTATTGCCACGGAATGTTGCACAATACAGAAATGCTTAGTGCGGAAATTTCAAAAATATAAAATGTATAAATAATATCGGATCAAAAAATGCAACATAAGAATCGCATGAAAAAGTAAAACCAGTGGGTTTATAATCGTTAATTTGACATTAAATAATTATTAATAAATAAAAATTTCTGACACAATCTTTCAAAAAGAATAATTCAAAAGAAATTGCTATATAATATTAAAATAATTAATAATATTACTAAAATATCCAGCAATTCCCAAGGTTAACTACCTTCTATGAAATGTTAAGATTTATCTTATTGTTCTATGAATTCTGTAAATTACAACAAATACAATTTGACAAATGCTGGTACTAAACGATCGATTTACACGATTTACAAATCCTCCTAGTTTTATAATCGAAATTGTGTTGTTGAAATCCTAGTAGACAAATTCGGAGAAATAAGAGGTGAATTTAAATGTCATAAATCAGCTTAAAATGATTGTCCAACATAACGGTGTACAGTGTAAGCAATGTCAACTTACGTTTTGAAATTCCTTGCATTTCTGCTCAAGTGTTCATAATAGACTTCTCTATGCAACAAAGATTGAACAATTAATATGGAAGCACTCTCGAGGCATGGCTCTATGCTAGAAATACATAGATAGGAGATCTATGGACTTGTAAGGTGAGAATAGATTGAGCATAACGATGACTCAAATTCAAAATTAATTCAAATTGTAATAAAGACTCAATCTGAAAAGGTATAAATAGTAATAGAAATTTAAGATCATTAACGAAGAGACAGAGAACAGTATAAACAACAAGAGACCATCGTATTTACATAACAATATTAAGTTAAATAAAATCAGCAAAAGTGCGGATCCTTATAAAGGATCAAGATAAACAAACATTACAATATGATGAAGAGGAGTTTGAATAGAGAATATAAGTTAGCACAGTACAGAAGCGAGATGAAAAGATGAACAGTCCCCGTCAAGTTCGTTATATACAATTAGTTAAGGCCTCAAGAAACGAAAGTGTAAAGGCAATGCCATAAAATATGTATCAATCCTAATTAGTTTATGCTCTCAGGATTTGGGTGTGGCCTTATCTTTTCCTGAAATGAGTGAATACTTCGGATTCTGTGGCTGTTCTACCTCAGTACTGATTCTAGTGCCCAAGTCAGTTCCGGAAGGAGTATACACAACTCGAATACTGTTGTGCAGATACAGTTTATCAGATTTAGTGCACATAAAACTGAGATGAATAAGATACTGCAATTCTGAATTCCCAAACTTGTCTGTGGCTACGATGCGTTGTCTGAGAAAGGTCTGGGTCTTGACTGGCATATCACTCATGTCAAAGCAGATAGGGAACATCTTAATGACGGTTTCGTTGGGATTAAAGAGTGTGACTTGAATCGTACCCTTTTTAGGAATGTGGTATCCGTGTTTGCCGAGACCAGATAAGTCCGCCTGGCCGAAGTACTGGGAAGGGCCACTCTCTTTCGTGCTGCTCGTGAAGAAAGCAGTATTCAGATCCAGAGTGGAATGCTTGGGACAGAAGTTCCCAGACGCAGCTAACTGGACTTTAAATCCTTTCAACATTCCTAACGGCTGAAGTCGTCCATTGATCATTGACTCTTCGAAGGATCCAAGAAGACAGTTTGTTTTAGAGGGACCTGGAAGTGACACGCTTCGATTAAAATTAAATTTATTTTTAACTGTGGGAATGGGTGAGCCAGGGAAGGGGAGGGAAAGTGATCTGGTGCGATTCGGTGTAGGAGTTGGAACCTGCTCGGAGTCAGTATGTATTCTAAGACGTTTGGAGAGACTTTCTGTAACAAAAGTATTTTTTGTATCTTTTCGTTTGAGTGATATAGGCTCTGAGAATGTTATCGAGGTATTGCTGTAAGGAAGCTCAAAAGAATGAACTGAATAGTCAGGTGACATGGGAGAGAGAGGGCTTTCAAAATCTTCATTCCTGCATCCAGGTAAGTTAAGATCAATAGGCAACGAGAACTTTGGACTTTTGCAATTGAAACCTTCATTAGTATCTCCGCTAACTTCTGAAGACATTCCTCTCGGCACCTGCACTGGAGTGCCAATCCCAATTGAATTTTCTCGCGATATAGTCAGTTCAATGCAATAGTTGTATGGGAATAGGATATGGTGCTTCGAGATCAGAGGGGGAGTGGTAAAGTTAAGATAGCCGGACTCTCCTGGAGCTGAGAATTTGATGGAGAAGGCATTCACTTGGTCGGGGAATATTGATTCGAGTTCACGCTCACGCCCACTGGTACTTAAGGTCTCTAATATTTCATAAGGATATTGTCCAGAACAATTCTTATGGCGAACCTTCTGGAAATTCCATTCGATAATCAAATTCTCCTGCCCCTGTTGACTGGGATCTAATGTCCATGAAGGAAAAGAACGAGAGAATACTTGGATGCTAAAGGGAACGTTTCTTTTGAGTAATTGCTCAATCCTGTTTTCTTTTTCGAGATAGATTATTGACTGGCTAGCGGCCTGTTGGGCATAAGGTTCAGAGCAGACCTTTATGAGTGTGTGCATGAAAGTGGAGAAAAACGACACATCAGCCTCGTTCTCATGGGAAGTGGGTCGTGTGTAGGTGCCAGTGGAAAATTCCATAGCTAAGTTATGGATACACAGTTAATGCTTGGGTGATTAGGTCAGTGAATGGGTCATGAGTTGAGGTAACAGAATAATTTGAAAATACAACCAAGCTTTGATCTGGGTTTAATTGAAGAAAATTAAAATTTTGCAGAATTATTTAAAGTAAATCAAAACCCATTACGGCCTAGAGGCAATTCTAGGTTTTAGATGCATCTCAAGGGAATCAATTACACAAAAGAATTTTATCAATTGTAATATAACATTCTAATGTTATGTTTTAGAGCACACTGCTATAATTCAGAAGCAAATTTCCATTCGTCTTAGCTAAAACCATAACGAAGCCACTGTGAAATTATGCAAGGTTAAATGGAAGAAAACATCTACTATACTCATGGAGGAATGTATTGTTTTCTACTGATTCTTAAAGGTAGTAGGCAATAGAAATGAACTAATCCTAAATATGTCGATTCGCATAAAATAGGTAAGGTTGTAGTGACATTAGTCAATTTATAGATTGATTAAGTGAGGACAGTTACTATATACTCGATTACTTGGTTGTGTTAAATTTTGTTAGTGTGATTGACATAAAATGGTAAGATTTTGTATTTACGCAAATGAACTCATGCTGAAATCATTAAATGTAGGTAGGTGTCATTATGATTGAGAAGCAAAAGAAATATTATATGTACTGTTTAAGAGAGGTTGATATAGAGCAGAGCAATTTATAAGTTTGCAGATGTTCAAAAAGATGAGAAACTCTGCCTATATTTTGTTTCAAACTCTTGCAATTAGCTTGAGCAACCAAAGTTTGGTTTGCGGAGATAGGACAAACAGAATACATACCTCGTGAATAGGTCGGCAAAAAGTTATTTTTATCATCAATGTAAAACATTCTGAGAAAAATTGCTTAATAAAACTTTAAAACTACGGGCTAAAAGAATAAAATCAAAACATCCAAATTAATTATTCAAAAATAACGACAAACCTTTATATGTGACTAAGTGCACCTATTCTGAGTTTGATTTAGTTCGAAGAACGAGAATACAAATGAGATAACCAATTGTGGCAATTCTGATAAGCCTAGAAATCTGGCTATCATAGCCATAGAGGGTAGCAAGTTATTGTTAGCATACTCACAAGTTCTTTACACATATTATCATGGCATTGTCATAGAGAGAGGTCGTATCGCTACACATCGGACAGGCTGGAATACAAATTGGGAAATCTTGCTGGGAATTATACTGTCTGGAACATGGAATCCAGCTAGATGGAACGCTGAAAGAGAAGGCACCTAGTATTAGTGGCTCGCGTGATGCGATTGAGTCTTTTTACCAACAAACAAGAGATGGGCGATGTGTACCGAGGGCAATTTTCGTGGACTTAGAACCCTCAGTTATAGGTTAGTTACACGACTTGTTAGCAAACTTAATACTATACAAATACAGAACCTGTTCTCCAGATACTGTTAAAACTGGCCCTTTCCGGGGACTGTTTCATCCTGATCAGCTGATATCTGGAAAGGAGGATGCGGCCAATAATTTCGCGAGAGGGTTCTACTCGATAGGACGGTTCTATATCGATAATATGATGAACAGGATCAGAAAGATGGTAGAAGCGAGCGACGGACTCGAGGGCTTCATGATCTTCCACTCATTCGGAGGAGGCACTGGATCTGGATTCACATCCCTCATATTCCAGAAACTTGCCGTAGACTTCTGCAAAAAAAGTAAACTTGAATTCGCAATATATCCAGCACCAAAGGTATGACAATACACAACAATTCCACGTAATATAGCAATAGTCAATAATAAATATAATTATTCTTGCTAACCCAGGTTTCTACAGCCGTGGTGGAGCCTTACAATGCAGTGCACACCGTGCATAACACAGTGGACCATGCTCAGTGCAGTTTCATATTCGACAATGAAGCGATTTATGATATTTGTCAGAAAAACTTAGAGTTAGAAAGACCAAGTTATCAGAATTTAAACAGATTACTTGGACAAGTTGTCTCTTCAATAACAGCGTCCTTGAGGTCACTATCATCACTAATTATGATATTATTACGCAATATTCCTAAATGTGAGTACTAATGTCTGTTTGTTTTAGATTTCAAGGAGCATTGAACGTTGACCTGGCGGAGTTCCAGACGAATCTAGTTCCTTTCCCAAATATTCACTATCCTTTAGCGGCATTCGCACCAATCGTATCGAAACAGACGGTCCAACACGAACAGATGAGCATAGCTGAGTTAACTTCAGCTTGTTTCGATTCTAAAAACCAAATGATTCGATGCAATCCAGAAGATGGGAAGTATATGGCTTGCTGTCTACTCTACAGAGGTACGTGTAAATAATTCCCCTAACCTTAATTACATCAGAATATCCTTAAAAACTATTAATCTAGGAGATGTTATACCGAAAGAAGTGACCGAAGCAGTAGCTTCAACTAAAACTAAGAAGACAATTAGTTTTGTAGACTGGTGCCCAACTGGGTTTAAAATTGGAATCAACACTAAACCGCCATCTATCGTAAAAGGAAGTGACATGGCAGAGCTGAGTCGGGCTCTGTGCATGCTCTCGAACACCACAGCGATAGTGGAGGCGTGGAAGAGACTAGGAACAAAGTTCGACCTTATGTTCCAGAAGCGGGCATTCGTCCATTGGTAAGTTATCCAAAATACATACAAATATGAAATCAATATGTTTGACAGAAACATCATGGGGAAATGAGCTTTGAAATAGTCAGCTGGAAAAATGTCTATTAAAATTTGTTGTCCGCAAGTTATAGTTGCCAAATCTTCTGAATGATTTAGACTAGTTTGCATGTAATTCCCCAATAGACAGATTATGCTATCGGAAGGAAAATAGAGATTAGTTTATAGCGCAATTGGTTGCGGTCGCACTACGTGATCTAAGCATGCAAATCAATTCACGCGCACTGTATTAAATGATAGGAGAATATATTCCATCGACATTCTGTTAGGAAGAAGTAAGCGTGCAATTAAATTGATTCGACAGATAAACTGATAACATTTGCAACTCTTGTAGGTATGTGGGTGAAGGAATGGAGGAAGGAGAATTTTTGGAAGCTAGAGAAACTTTAGCCTCACTCGAAACAGATTATATGAATCTAAACAGCAAGGAGGATGAATCAGATGTCGATGAATTTTGAATTATGGCAACGAACAGCTGAGACAGATCCAGATGTGTATATATATAATTCAATTCTGCTACTAGGTGTCATAGTTAGACTAATATAATTCTGATTGGAGTGTTAAATTATTGGAAATAATGTAATAAAATGGCCTGAATTAATAAATGGAAATTGTTACTAGATTCTTGTAGACTTTTAAATATTATCATATCCTGTACTACAAGGTTAATCGAATTAATACGAATTCTTCGTAAAATTGCTATGGCAATAGCTGGAAATGTGAAATTATCGATATATTTCAATGGACACATACAATAGAAATTTAGCAAAGTGCAAGGTAATATGGTTTGGACACGATTAATTACATTATTAAACAACAAATTGAAGCGTATAAGTTGAATAAAAATCGGAGTCATTCAATTAATATTATGATCCAACTCATTTAGTGTCTAGACCCAGATTCTAGACAAATTATTATTACTATTATTGATAAGAAACTTCTCATTGTCAATCCCACTCAACAAAGTATGATACAAAATTTAGAAATATTCAGGTTTAATGTACAGATGCAAGAAATAGATTTGAGATAGATGAGTTGAAATAAAATAATGAAACAATAAGTAAGTACATATGTATTGTATCAGTTGATAGTATGGAATGTGATTAAGTTAAATATGGAGAGTGTTTTAACAGCTCAAGAATGAAGTGCATGCACGATCTGTACAGTTTATTGTATGGTGGAGTTAAGATTGCTTCTTCTTGGAGTAGATATCAGAGAAACTGTACTTCTTTAGGAAGTTCATCAGAATCAGATCATCGCGCACGATATAGAAGAGCATAACCAGGTAGACAACAGTCCAAACTGTCAGATCGAATGCTAATACACGGTTTACGAGCCAGACTAAATGAAATGACCAGTTGAGTGCACAGCAGAGAATGTAAGTTAGGAATGAGAT
This sequence comes from Aphrocallistes beatrix, assembly GCA_963281255.1. Lineage (NCBI taxonomy): Eukaryota > Metazoa > Porifera > Hexactinellida > Sceptrulophora > Aphrocallistidae > Aphrocallistes > Aphrocallistes beatrix. The sequence continues at coordinate 220,147 of OY725497.1, forward strand.
GAAACTAAACACGACCATCAGTTTGTTCCTAGACGCGAAAACACGAAAACCAAGAAAGGCGTTAACTAGGAAAGGAATGCAACTGAAACAGCCGTAGATAAATGACATCTTTGCGACACCAATCATTCCATTGAACCCAGGAAGATTCATGTTACTTGACCAGATCAAAACCCCAATCAAGAACGTGAAGATGTGATGCATCTTAGTGGTGAAGGGAAGTTTGGGGACGATCAACAATCCTACCAAATCAGATACGATATAAAGCACTGTTGTTCGCTTCAACTCAAGCATTGGGACATATTCCCCGACTGAGAGTTTGTATATCCCAATCGCGAACTTTGAGTTGAGGCATATAAAAGCAAGTAAACAAGCTTTCAACACATTAACGATGACATACCATTTCTTATGCGCTGGATTTATATTGCTAAAATCCTTTGACAGTTTGTTCAGAACGAAATGCAACACGACAGCTAGTAAGATAAAGAGGATGGATGTAACAGCAAGACAAGTGAGGGAGTCGTAAAGCTCAGTGAAGCTAAATCGCGTGTTCGTCTCCTCTGCCTCTACGATCTCCTTAACGGGGAGGGGTAACTCGATCTTCTGGGAAGAGCGGCAGAGACCCCATTCAGGCTTGTGATTCTTGCTTTTGGAGGGAAATAGCAATAAGTGAACTAAATCTAAACCGCTAGGCAACGAACCATCTTCGCAGACGAACCAACTGAATATGTCCAGGTGTGCGAGTGAGATGTCAAGAAGACCTTTGGTAATTTTATCCGTTTCCATTGTGTAAGATTGTCGAGAATAATAGCGAAAGGTTGCTTTGTGATAGTTTAGTCCGTTTCTATTTATACATTATTATACGGACTACAGCTTAGCAGATTCTGAATCCTGCTGAAGTATGTAGGCATTTCATTGGATTGTAGTAGGAATATGCATTTCTTAGCGGGAAATACGCACTGATACAATTTTAGAACACAGAACGTGTATGTACGTATATATAAACGCCCGACTGTCTGTGTTGTGTAGGCAGTGTGGGAGATGACACTTCAACCCCAGTGGATGTTAACGTAACTTATTCTCTATGAATTATACACACCACCTAATAGTGAAACTAAGACGTTAATTTTAAAATTATTGAATTAAATTAATGAAAGAATAATCTCACACGTACTGATGCATAATTGGAAGTGGTAAATGGTGTAATTACGCACATGTTGGATAATAGCTATAGTAGGAGATTTAGTAGTCAAATCAAACTCTACACAAGTACACTAGACGCTATTTTTGGAAACAAAGCATAGCTGTGGAGCCAATTCAATTTACGTACTTGGCAGTAAAACAGAAAATGCGTCAAGATGAAGTATGAATAACAATGGATTTAGTAAAACTCGAGTTGAACAGGAAAGTCATAGCATCAGTAATGAAGTAATAGTACAATACATGGTGACGATACTGTTTATAAATCAGCTGGAAGGCATAGCTCACAGGTTTCTTTTTAGAGTTTTATGGTGTAAAGGGGTACTTCAGTAAGACTTCCGTGAGGCAAATTACCTGAATGTTAGAAACTGACATAACATGACACAGCAAAATAGTAGTATAAACTTCAACTAATGGCATGCTTATTTTAAAATATTTGGAGAACAAGGCAAATCGTTGAAATTTTACAAATAGCCATGCTATTGGATCTCAAATTTAAACATGTCACCTTGTGATATCACCCAAAATCATCTCTAAAGGTGTTAGTCCAAGCAGTAAGGTAACGTATCACTACAATATAGTCACTTGTATACTATGTTAATTCCATTAGCGGAATTACGTCAAGGTTAAAACAGATTTCTTAAGATCAGAGAGAATTCTTTACTGGGAATTTTGTTAACATTGCAATTGACAAAATACAAAATGGTTTCTGAAAACTTTTAAAAAAAGATCACATCATTATTTTGAAATACTGTGTAAATATTTTGTTGCATAAGTGTAATTAATACATTTGTATACCGTACTAAGGTGGTCAATGTTGATGCGAAATCAACAGAACAGAAAGGTCCGTTTGAAATCAAAAGCATCCTATGTTCAAATCCTCAGTCTACTCAATCAAACTAAGTTGTCCATGTGTCTATAGTTCATATAATTATGTAAACTGTTATCCACAGTTCGAATTGCAGTCAACTTCACGCACATTTATAGGATAATTTAGAAGGGATAATTTACAATTGTCAAGTCTAGAATAGTTTGTGGAGTATTTTAGCCAAGTAGGTAAATAGTCCGGTGATGAGTAATTCAGTGAAGCTATGATTGATAATGCAGATGTAGGTAGATATTCATATTGAAGGTACACACTTTTTCAAATTATTAGTATTATACGTTGAATTAAAACCTTCCATGTCACAATATTCTTGGGTAAACAAGGAAATAAATAATGTGGTTAGTTGTATGATGAAAACATTTTATACTACGATGAAACAATGTAGTATATGTCATCGAGTCTCCATTTTGAAACTGAATAGATTTATACTTGTATCATTATAATAACCTAATATCAGTACTAAATTACGTCAATTCACTGAATGGATTATAATTCTGTAATTAAGGATTACACTATAATAATCATCTAATTTGTTTGCTTTATAGTGAATGATCCAACTTTATCAATAAACACAAAAAGAAATCGTACTTTTCTAAGATACAAATATTGAACATAAGAGATTTTATTTGGACGCAACATTTTAAGCTGAACCTTTGTCCCTCGAACTGAGTCAAATTGTGCCCATGGTGACGGTAATTAATATATTCTAAAGTAAATAAGTTAGAAATGCTATCTTCCACAATACTGTGAGAGTTTCTTCAGTAAAACATTAAAATAAGAAATTCATCATTGCTATGAGATGGTAATGCAAACAGATGTACATGTAAATTTAGGATAGAAATATATTAAAGCAAAATAGTAACTAGCAAATAGAGAGGTTCAATGAGTGATATTATTAATGGCTAGTGAATAATAATGTATCTCTTGCACAAGTTTTATGCGTTCTTCGGACAATTTGTGTTTTGTCTTTTCGAGCTCACTTAATTCTTTAGCTAAAATTTCGATATCCTTGTTGATGCGATTCCTGCTAATTTCTGCACTTATACGGTTCTTAAAACGCCTTCTGGATTCCAGTAAAAAGTCAATCTCTATGGTAGAGAAGTAGTCGGTTGTAACCATACTGTTTATCTTCGGAATACTGATGTTGACAAGTTTTCTTAAGTCGACTAAATCAAGAAAAGGAAGCTGCATCTTGCTCTGATAACCGACTTTGAGTAGAGAAGCAGCTCTTTGGCACTTAGCCTTTGTAGATGTGGACTGAATCGACAGTCCAGATTCTTCTAACAAATTTATTTTGGAGGCTAATCTCTCCAAGTGGCATACTTTCGAAGTCATTTTGATCAAAATATTTATCTAAATTTCAGTTTGAATTCCACTTACTGGGCTGATACTGTATATATAGTTTTGCCGTTGTAACTGCTTACAACATAGCTTTAAATAGAACAATTTTCAGTTCAAATAAACAATTGAGATGGAAACACATTATTAATGATATATTTTTATATTCTGGCGAAATTTCACTTTCGATGTTTCACCAGGTAATGCTGTGTATGGGATTACTTGATGAATAGAATAGCATTCATATTTCGACAAGTTAAAAATATCATATATTACTTTCAGTGAACTCAAATTATCTACGATTAATTCACTAAGCTTCCAACTGCAGTTTCAGTGTGCATGCATTGGCTAATATAATATTTGGTTGTGTCTTGATTATGTTATAACATATATAACACAACACATAAATTTGCGTAAGAGCTGCTCACAAAAGATAAATATCTGGACATTTATCTGAAAGTAAATTTATGGGGATATATTTTCATGTCTAATTAGGCTGGGATGCGTAGAGAAATCTAATAAGCAAGCAATCAGAGATTTTTATGGAATTTCAATGATAAACACTAGATAATATGTAATAGCTAAAATGGGGTATGTATGTGTTGTGAATTCAGCTCGATTAACTGGGTGACACATAATATCATTTAGACAATCTACTAATGAAGTAATTAACATTTCAATATGGCAAGGGATATTGCCTAACTTATATTATATGTTCATCGCGTGAAATCTTGTCAAAAATGCTTAAGAAATATTGCACATAATATTATATTCCTGAATCAATCAAACTTTGGAATTCCAATGGAAAAACCTTACGAGTAGAATTCATGGGTGAAAAACAAAATAATACAATGCTAATATTAATAATATCACCAAAGTAATTTGAATACCAATTATTTTCGTCCAAATAAACAAATCTTAATTTAAACGTCTACATTGGATAGCTATAGCCTTGACAGTAATTCATAGTATGGGACACTGTGAACTGGAATTTTATCATAATCAGCAATGAATTATGTTTGACACAAAACATGGTCGGTAGGAACGTCTTTGTTAAACATTGTGTCATGTGACTTAAGGTCTCAGTTGCATATCAATATTCATGATGATCTTGATACCGTGAATCCGTGATCCATCAACATTCTCGAGACTTTGAGAAATTCCGCAAACGGTGAGGGAATGGTCACGTATTTTTCTATAACTAGCTGAAGGATTGGATTGAGAATGCATGCAAAACATTCTAGAAAATCTCATGAATCCTAAATCGCGAACAAGAATCAATTACTTTATCTGTTGAAATGAATCATAGATCCATCCAAAATGGGTTTCACGAGCAAAGCTTACGTGTAATATCATTAAACATTCCTAAAATTCACAAGCAATGCACTTGCTAATGGTATCAAGAATTCACTACAGTAATCAAAAACATACTGGCACGGGACGATACACAACTGGGGTCATCCCAACTGACTATAATATTGGATATATTCAAGAAGTGAATTCAATTGTTAGCATAGCAACTGCGAGTTAGTTGGTCCATTGGTGGAATTGTTCACGAGTAATAATGATAAACCCGAGCTAAATAGTTGAAGTCACATGAAATTAAAAAAGTTTTAATTTCAATAAACCCCTTCAATCTATCGCAATACTTCAATTTAAATGAACATAGATTTGTCATACATTGAAATGGGTACAGTCATAAAAATCAAAATGGCAATGCAAAGGTCCACTACTTTATTTGGATATCGTGTTACTCGAATGGTAGACAGAAAGTGGTTTCATCTTATGTTATACTTAATACATGAAAATGCTAACGGAAGACTAGAAATTTGAATGGTAGCCCGATGAACTTTCAGTTCAGATTTGGTGTAAAAATAGAGTCAGTAAAACAACACGAGTTAATCCGAAAGTGAATAGACGAAAACATGCATTAGCAATAATAATAATAATCATTTATTATTATTTCCAAATAAATAATAAGTCACAAAATTAATGATAGTGTGTGAAATATACGCAATGGCGTAAGAGGGATTTGGGAAGGATCCCGAAATGGAATAATGTGATGATGAAAAATTTTGTTGAAAACAAAAAGTAATCCTAGGTAAAACACTCACCAGAATCTTGAAAATATTAGTAATGGTGAGCTCCCTCAGACCTAGTAACAGAGTCAATAAAATATTTATGATCTAACAAATTCCCAGGAAATCACCACTGACCTTCGCGCATTAAGTCTGAAGAAATTCTTCATATTAATTCAGTTGCTAATTATACGATGATGAAATACTGTCAACAAAAGTACATCATTACCAGCATACATAAAATTCCCAAAAGAGTAATAAATAATCTGAGTTAAGAATAAATCATTATCAAAAGAGACATCAAGACATGACGTTTTGAGGTTAACAATTAATTATTACGATATCGATTAGGTAGTGTGATCGGTAATACTCGGATATTATTAAACTCCAGTATATCGAATTATATACGACAAAATAACCAGGAAATATCAATATTGGGAGTCGAACCAAAATGTATCATTATATTCCTGAGAGTTCTCTTTCTCTCTGAGAGCTCTCCGCTTCTGTTTTTTGTTGGCGAGAGTGTGTGTGTTACTGGAAGAAATGGCCTGGTTATGCTGAATGGTGGAAAGTGGTAGTTTTTTACCACCACTCTCCACCATGGACAAATTGGCCCTGATAGGGTTCTCCTTGAAATGTCTGCCTTTCAAGTGTTTCATCTTCTCAAGATGAGGAGGACTGGAGTCCTGCTGGTTCACACTTGGCCTCTTCGCGAGAGTAACACTCTCCTCGGCGGGGGACACCAGTCTCCGTTTGGTGGAGTCCGTGTATGAGAATCCCGTAGAGACATTCCAGTTCCGCTGAGGAGCTCTCGAATTGGGGAGGTTGGGGGCAACTGTGGTGGATTTACTAAACTCGGAGAATAAGGAAACTGATGGTCTATCGGGTTGCTTCTGAGACGAAATTGAAGGTAACAAGCCATGTCCTAAAAGATAAACACGTCAGAAAAGTTGCTAAGAGAACAATTGTTTGATAAGAAACAGATACCTTCTTGCGGTCTGGCGATGTGTTTGTGTCTTGAGTAGAGCGCTGGGTTTGTGGAACCGAGTGGAGCTGTGATTGGGTTGCCTGGGATCGCAGTTGGAAGGGATTGCTTCGTCTGAGAAGATCCCGGAACTTGAATATCTCGTATGCTAAACGCCTGATCAAGTTCCGCTCTCAGCTCAGGAAAGGTCTGACCGGTTTCATTCCTCTTTGAAGGAGGAGCGAGTGAAGTTTTGGGGTTGGGATCAAACCCTTGAGTTCGAGGAACAGATCTGGGGTTGCGCGGGAGGATTGAAGGGATAGCGTGAGTTGCTTTCCCTTGGGACGGCACGTTCGGGAACAGAAATCTGTTCGCACCTGTGTTCGTTTTGATAGCGAGGGCAGACTGATCACTCGTGTCTTCATAACCTGATTGCTGAGATTCGTCAGGAGTTGGACTGTCGAAATCAAACATTTCACTCAAAAGGAACTGGACTTTGGTAAGTTCTCACGAGTAGATATTGCATAAAATGAACTGAAAGTTAGTTAAATATAGAATACATACGTGTGTATAAATCTTGCAAGGCATTTTATTGTCACAAGACTGAGTGATATTTTTAAAGTAGCTATCTTTCAAAATCGGTTACCAAGCAAAAACACAGACAACAGTGGTCGCACTGAAAATGAAAAATCAGATTGCAATGGTAAGTAAACTGGGATTACACAGGCCTACATTTCGGACTGTGAGGAACCCTATTATGCCGCTTACAATGGCAACAATAAAGAGAAATTAAAGCACGTTTTATAATCAAAGCCGTCAATCAAAAATATACATATTAAGTGATGCGTTCGAACAAAGGATCAACGTTAGTTACAAAGTACATACGCATGTATATCTGTATGATTGCTGTGATCAGATCTTGATAACCACCAGGCTGCTACTGTTCCGATTGGGATGAGGGTGTGGAGAGGGAGAGGCAAGCCTTCTTGTGAGAGAACCAGTGCAGTTTCTGACACTGCTTGCCACAATACCAAACTGAATGACAGCTGGTACACTCCTTCAGGGTATCGCCTTGTTCTCCACAGGTGGCACACATGGGGTCCATTGAGTTCTTAGCAGCTAGCGGACCTCGTATAACACTGTTTATGACGTGGAGAGCGGGGGAAGCTAACTGAGACTTGAGTTTATCATCTTTCTCTATGGCGAGTAGACAAGCTAGGGTCTGCTTGTACAGAGGCATGTCCCGGAATGGAAACGAGCGGATCGCTTGTCGGAGATGATTTTCCATCCCCACCTGCATCGAGATGCTCGACCTTCCATCAGAAGAGGACAATCTGAGGAACTTCTTGATTAGTTGATCGCAACGTGAGTCAAACTCTTCCACTGATACTTCTAACTCTTGAATCGCAGTGAAAATCCGCATAATGAAGTGTGTCCTGAATGAAATCTCTTCATGCGTGTCTTTGAATGACGACTCCGTAATGGCTTCAAGAGTAGAAATGATCAGTGAGCTGTTCTCCCAGAGAGCAGAGCAGTTCTTGATGGCGATTAAAGAATGGACTGGGTGTATATTGTTCACTTCTAGAAGCAGAGAATAAAGACCCGAACACACAAGCTCAGGGAGTTCAAACCTTGACGCGATGTACTGGAAACTGTCTCTGGAAAAGAAGGAAGATATGAGGCGTGCACTTTCCTTACTTCCTACAAACGAGGCCATTTCAGCAGCGTTCTTATCAATGCTGTTCGTAAGTCCAGTTTTCGCACCTGAGCTCAGGAGGAAACGACACACCTCTACCTTGTTACCAATAGCAGCGAACATGAGGGGAGTGTAGTAGGCAGGGCGTGACATGAGGTTGACTGATGCCCCATGCTCGATCAGAATACGAGTTAGAGACAAGTTACCATGGTATGAGGTGTGCATAAGTGGAGTCATTCCGTCGCTATACCTAGAGTCAACGAGACTGAGATCTGATCTGAGAAAAGAAGTGATTTCATGAGGAGAGTTCGTCTCTGTCTCACTTTTAAACATTGCTTCCAATGCAGATTTTGAAAGCACATGGACTGGGGGAGTAACGAGGTCATCTGTTGAGGTAGTATCCTGAGAGGAAATGTCATCCAGTTTCGTGAATTCAATAGACGCCATGTGTACAGATAATAATATTTTCTTGTTATAAATCTACAGTAATGAATTTGTTATTAACTACCAAGTATTATTCATAGTTTGGATGGAATGGACAAACAATGATATCTTCCTTAAGGGTATATTGTTACTAGTAATACACTTAAAGTTTAATTAATAGGGAATTTTCAAGAAAATTAAGTATATTAAAAAGGTTGGGAGATAGCAAAATAGTTGATATATTGAAAATTGAAAATCCCTACATCCTTGCTGAATGTTAATTTATTGATATTAAAAATAAACAAAAGTTTAGTGTAACCAAGAGTACTTCTACAAATAACTTGATCCACAACTTTCAAATTGTAAGCATTCAATGAATTTCCCTCAAATCATCCTTACTATAGTTAGTACGAGGAGCTGATGCTATAATTATGCTGCAGCATGTCTGTCTACATTGGATGTACCCGCAAACTATTGTCTATATTATAGTTAATAATTAGAATATTAATATACACAGCAGGAGAAACTTGATACAATAGGTACCTGGAGGTTACTTTTTCCGATCTATTAAGATGCAATATAAAGCCTGATTAAATCTACTATCAAAGAAATCGTTCACCTGTTCTCGTCAAGTTGGATTAATTACAATTTTACATCGTGACCTCAAAATCTTTAGCAGAAGTTCGGTTGATGTCCTGACGAAATAGAAGATGGACCTAAGACTACTACAAGCAATATTCACTATTCTGCTAGTATCGACTACAGTATCATTCACTCGAACGGACGGGGCCAACATCGAAAAAGTTGAAAGCAACAAGCAGTTAACTCTATCCGGTTTCAGAAGTTTCGATGTCTATATTGGACAAAGCGTCATCATCCAATATTTGTCAACTCTCACGATAATTTGTGAAATCAATGCCGAATCAGAAGAAAGGACGACAATTTATTGGCAGTTTAATGGCGTCAACATACAATTTAACAATTCTGAAGCCAACAATTTCCCAAACATTCGTCTAAAATCGGCAGAAGAACTAACGATATTTGATATTACCGATCAACAAGCAGGAGAGTATACGTGTATCCTAGAAAACGCCAACTCGGAAGAAGAGTTGGATCGAGGCGTATCAACATTGGAAGTACTTTCTGAATGTTCCAAAAACTGTCAAGGAAAGAAAGGCGAAAAGGGGTTTACAGGAAAGAGAGGGGGACCTGGACTGGATGGGGTGGAAGGAGTGGTGGGCTATTGTGATCCAGCTTCCTGCAATGGTAGCAGGGGTGTGGTGGGGAAGAAGGGGGAACCTGGGGCAAACGAAGAAGTAGGGATAAACGGAACTAGAGGTGAGAAGGGAAGAAAAGGTGGAATGGGTGATAACGGAATAAGAGGGGACGCAGGGAACAATGGAGAAAAGGGAGATATGGGAGAAAAGGGAACAAAGGGAGAACTAGGGGATCAAGGAGAGAAAGGAGAAAAGGGTTTAAAGGGAGCAGAAGGTGATGAAGGAATTCGTGGAGGAAATGGGTTAGGAATGAAAGGAGAGAAAGGAGAACAGGGGAATACAACTAGTCCAAGTGGGGAAGTTGGAGATCAAGGACCAAAAGGAGTCAGGGGTGAACAAGGAACAACGGAAACAAAAGGGGAAAATGGAACCAAAGGAGAAAGAGGAATAAATGAAATAAAGGGAATAAAGGGTAGTAAAGGAGTCACTGGAACAGAAGGAGAAAAAGGGATGGTTGGGAAGAATCTACTCATTCTAGCAATCAACTCCACCTACAATAGCAATTGTCAAAATTATGAAAAGGGACAAATCATCTACGATACAGCTATTGGAAAATTTGTATTCTGTGATGGGGATCAGTTCCAATGTATTCCGGACAAACCATGTAGAGAAGATTGCAAGGATGGTGACCCAACTATCAACACTATCAATCCAAACATCCCTGCACAATGTGTCAATCTCATCTATGTCATCGACGAGTCTGCTTCCATGAGGCCAGAACAACAATGGTTAAGATACGTTGCAAATGCCATACCTAGGGAACTAAGACGAATCAACTATAATCCTGGAGTGTGCATGAACAACTTTGGGGTACTTGGATTCGGAACAGGAGAGGAGGCCTCAAGGGCTGAACAAATTGGACGTCCCATCGATCTAGGAGGTATCACACAAGACCGAACCTTCGTGCCACTGTGGGGAAGCACTTCAGAAGTTATCCGAGTTATCAATGAGGGTATATTCGCAGGAGAAGGAAGGAGGGAAGATGGATTCGCAGCACTATACAGAGCACTACAGAGGTACACATTTGTGGGGGTAGGTTGCAGAAAAATGCTGCTCATCACTGATGAAGACAGAGATAACGAAACACCTTCTCCAGATCCACCCTATGATCGAGTTCCGACACTCTTCAATCTCAACATGCAACAGATACTCAACCAGTTCAGTATCACTCTCAGCGCCGTCATCAGTATTCAGTTCCAGGCACAGAACGACCAACAACCAAACATCAACTATAACACCACTCTTGGACTCCTGCCAAACAACTCTGTTATATACTATGACGAGAATTCACAAAGAAATTACAGCGTAGCGTCTGATGGTTATGTGCGACGAGATTCAGCGGCAGGAAACACAGAACAGACCTACTTCCAACAGGTCAGAGCGTCAGGGGGTATTGCATGGAGTCTACAAGCCTCGAGGACATATCGAGATGCCTTCACCAGTGCTTTCCTCCAATTCGAGATCATTCCACACGTCCCACAAAACAACTCAACTCAAGCATCTGGAGGTTGCATGTTGGACAGTTGCAATGCATGTCCTTGTGTGGATGGAGAACGTTATTGTCAACCGATCAATAACCTTGACTTCAACACCACCATCAAATGTAGACCCACTGAGTGCAATCAAACACAAATCATCTCTGGATTCAGACAGCCCGCATGCATTGACATGGTATTTGCCTTCTCTGAGACACAAACAATGCTAGCGGAACACGACTCAATCAAAGATGTAGCAATCAACCTTGCAATTAATCTGGCAAAAATCAACTTTGGACAAGAAAACAGTTTATGTCCGAATACATACTGTCTCGTTGGATTCGGATCAGAAAATAACCGAAATTCAGATCAATGTTACACAGAAAGCTTCCGCATCCCACCTAATAACCAACTCTGTGCTCCATCTGCCCAAATTGCCAACCTCATCCTAGGACTCGCTCTAACTGCGACAGGAAACGCATCAGATGGCTATTCTGCCATCTACACAGCACTACAGACGTACCAAGCTACTTTCCAATCACAATCCTGTCGACACATCACACTCGTCACCGACACGAACAGGCTCGACTGTGGATCTTATACAGATGGAAGCGTCTCCATACCACAACTTTCCAAAACCAACATTGCATCTGTTATGCGAGATACAAATGTGGTACTCAATGTAATTGTAAATGCTACATTCCAGGATGGATCTGGTAATGAGGCGTTAGGAATCTATCAAGAAACAAACGGATCTATCGTGGCTGTCATACCTGATTCTACAGCTCAATTTGGTTTCTCCACATCTCCTGGAGGCAGCGTGAGGCTAGCCGGGGACCAAGTGGAGGAGGATTACATTGATCTTGCAATAATAGTGGGTGGAAGTGCGTGGGACATTAGGAAGATGGGAGAACAGACAGACCTCTTCACGAAAGCGTTCGTTCAGGCTGTGGTTATAAAGAGTAGTGAATCTTGTGGACAAACACGAGCTTGCGTGGAATGTAAATGTGTGGGAGGAGAAATTCAGCGATGTGAAGAAAGTACGGTTTGCAAGGCCGCACCAAAATGGGATAAAACTCTATTGGGCAACGTCAAGGGTTCAGAAGCCAGTTTAGGACAAACACTATTTGGCAGTTTCGGTTCAGAGTTGAGAATTACTGGAACGGTCCGTGAGGGGACAGAACCATGGCGTGTCAGATGGTATTACAACGGAATGGAAATTGTGGAGGGACAGGATTACTCATTTGAAATTTCTGGTAATCAGGCGACCATTGTTATAAACAGCCTCAAATCGAGTGGCATAGGTACATACACAGTTAATGTTAGTAATAACTTTGGAGAAGACACGCATACGTTTAACGTCATCGAATGCAAGAGCTGTTCAATTGCAGGAGAAGAACTTGGTTGCTGTGAAAGTGATACATTTTTATACAACAAAGAAGAAGAAGGCGTTGATGTGATGCTTGTCCTAGATGCAACCGAAGACATGGCATCGGCAAATAGTTTCATATTTGAAACACTACTTCCAGATCTAGAAGCAAAATTATTAGAAAACTCGGTTGGTATTAATGAGAGCAGCAGGAATCAGTACATCATTACAGTACTCGACCAAAACGATGATGAAGCTTTCCCAAGCACTCTTCTGATGGGATTTTTCAGCTTTTCAGCACAGAACATGACAAATTTAACTCGGGCCTATGATGAATTCAATTCGATGGGTTTCAAAAATGATGGGAGGGGTGCATATGGAGCTGTGAAGTCGGTGCTAGGTCGATCAGCTAGACCAACTCTCAATAGGATACTAATCGTAAATACGAACAAAAGAAGAAATGTTACGATTTATAACCGGGCTGTTTGGAGAAGATTATCATATTATCATAGTGACGATAACGGAAGATCGATATTTAGCAACGAATTATCGCATGAAAAGATACAACCAATCCTTATTGTGAATGCCAGTCTTGTCAATAATGAAACTTCGCTTAGTTGTCTTGGTGTGTCGGATCTCCTTGAATGCTTCCACAACAAAAGCGGAAAGATTGAAATAGTTCACGGAAACCTAACGACCAACATCCCTGAAGGAAATCTTGACTTAAATGATATCCATCAAGACTTTGTCATTCCCGGACTAACTGGAGGGGGACATGTTTGGGATATTAAAGCAATTATTGAGGGAACGAGTCACGCGAGGGGTAACATCAGCGAAAGCATCGTACGGAGTGTGGTACCGCGAGTCAAGGGGAAATGTAATGATTGCAACTGCTTTAATGGTGAAGAAGTTTGTATACCAAGGAAAGGAAACAATGAAGAACAAAGATATTGCCAATGCGAATTAATTCACGGTGCTGATGTCTGCAAATGCCAGGGGCTAGGGGCTGATACCAATTGCAAAGTTTCGCCAAAAAGATGCCTATGCAATGATCCAAACATAGACTGTTGTCGTGTTTTCTGATAACAAATTCTTCAATATTGTTAAGGATTGAATGTTTGCTCTTAATACTTTGGTATTTTCATTTGTTGTATTATAACCATTAGGCTATGTCTTGTGTTTTAAATAATTTGTGCTCGGTCATCAATTATGCATATTTGGAAGACTGTTAATTAATGTTATGGACAAACTAAAAATCTAACGGAAAATTAATTTGATAAAAAAACAACAACAAAACATAAAGAATAACCTAAAAATCAATTCGGAAGACAAACTGTGAGTGTTTACAAGTGAGATAAACTAGAGAGGTTCAACAGTAGGGTTCCACCCTGTGACCAGATCAACGTTGAGACTGTCCAATATAGTCATATCCTCTTCCAGAATTGTAAAATTAAACACATCAGCATTCTCTTTGATTCTCTTTTCTTTCACGGATTTGGGAAGTACCACGTAACCCTTTTGCAGAGACCATCTAATGAGAATCTGAGCTGTGGATTTGGAATACTTGGCCGCTAGCTTGACTAGCGGAGGGTCAGTCAGCTTTTTACCCTTCGTGAGGGGGGAATACGCTTGGATAACTATCCCATTAGCGTGGCAATACTCAACCAATTCTTTCCGAGTTGAGTAGGGTGATATTTCGATTTGGTTGACTGAAGGAATATTTTTCGGAAAATGTTTCTCGATCAATTCCAAGTGATGAATACCGAAATTTGAAACTCCAATTGAATGCACCAACCCTTGTGTTTTCAGTTCTATCATCGCTTCCCAGGTCTCGAGGAGTTTCTCTCCAAACGGAGAATGAATCAAGTACAAGTCAATGAAAGATAAATTCAAAAGTTTAAGACTTTCATGAAATGCCTTGATCGTGTTAGCTTTACCGTGATCTTTATTCCATAATTTCGTAGTGATAAAAATACTCGAATCTCGATGTACAGTTATCAGCGAATCTCGTACTGCCTTTCCTACATCCTTCTCATTACCATATAAGGCAGCAGTATCTATCGACGTGTAGCCATTGTTAATCGCACAGAGCACTGCGTCATAAGTCTCATTGCCAGGTTCGGATTGAAACACCCCGAGACCGAGCCTTGGAATGGCAGTCCCATCATTCAGTACAATTGTCGAGTTAATCGCATAAGGAGCGGACTCAGATGCCATTATGTAGTTAGAGAGATTGTGATGCAGGAGGATGGCTATCAAAATAGACAGTGTAAAACACATACATAACGCATCACTCTCCATTAGACCAAGAATGCTACAAGTGCATTGTAAGAAAGTAAGATCTTATACGCTAAAATCATTAAACAGAAAATAAATAATCTATTAATCTCAGCTCACGGCGAAACAAAATAAAATATTAGGTAACGCCATATTTACATTCGAATAAATTTCCGTTCCCCCCTGAATATACATCCGCTGGTATAAGCCTGGGAGACGAACAAAGCTTGAGCTAAAACCCTCCTCGTGTCAGCTGGTAGAACAATCCCGTCATCCCATAGCCTTGCGCTTCCATAATAGGCGTCTCGCTCTGTGCCATCTGGAAAAGAATAGGTTGCAGTGGGCCAGGCGAATAGGAAGTTGGGATCGAATGAACGGCTGCACATTGTATAGGACTGTGGGTAAGAAGACTCCCCAACAATTAGAGTAATTTTAGGGACGTTCGCTTGTGTAATCGACTGAATCAGAGCGGATTGCTCTTTAACGTGGTGTGATCGAGATGGTGCAGACGAGGGGAGGTTTACTATAAATAGGATTGGAACTTTCCGTTGATTGCAGAGTTGTACAAAGTGTGTTGCTTTCAAAGCTTCAGCACTATCCATAGTTCCGCTATTAGCGATGATGCCGACTGGGTAGGTGTGAATAGACGCGAAACAAGTAATGATTCCTTTGCCGTATAAACTCTTAAACTCAGTGAACTCATTCTTGTCAGTCAATGCTGCTACCACATCCATAATCGGATACTCACGAGAATCTGAACTGGTCAAATAACTCCCAACAACCGACTCAATGGAAACAGAAGGCTCTAGACTGTCGTCATATCTCATTACATGGCTGTCAATGTTCAGGTTTGAAACCAGTTTCCTGACCAATGTGAATGATTCATTTTCCGTCTCACAGTAGTAGTCAGTGCCTCCACTAATGGTCGAGTGAAGAGTAGCCCCTCCCAACTCATTGGCAGACGTGTTCTCCCCTGTGGCAGCCTTGACAAGGGCGGGACCTGCTAAGAAAATGGTGCCAATCCCTTCTACAATCACTGCTTCATCAGACATGGAAGGTATGTAGGCACCTCCTGCGGTGCAAGAGCCGCACACGAGTGCAATCTGAGGTATCCGCATCGAGGATGTCACAGCCTGATTACAGAACATCCTCCCTCCGTGG
This sequence comes from Aphrocallistes beatrix, assembly GCA_963281255.1. Classification (NCBI taxonomy): domain Eukaryota; kingdom Metazoa; phylum Porifera; class Hexactinellida; order Sceptrulophora; family Aphrocallistidae; genus Aphrocallistes; species Aphrocallistes beatrix. The sequence continues at coordinate 236,288 of OY725497.1, forward strand.
TTTGCGTCCGGGAATATCTCGGCTTGTAAGGGAAGGTACGCACCGCCGGAGTCTACAATGTGAATGATGGGGACACGGTTCTGCATGGAAATGCGCAGTCCGCGTAGAGTCTTCTGTAAATTAATCGGGAATGTTGTCCCGCCCTTACAAGTGGCATCGTTACCTAGCAGGAGACACATCACCCCGGACACTCGACCTAGCAAGGAAATCGTACCAGCGTTTGGAACTGTGCCATATGGGAGATCATTTCCTGCGAGAGGGGACAGTTCAAGCGTGGAGGAGTCTGGATCCAATAACCTATTGATTCTATCCCATATAAGCTGTTTCTTGTTGACCTCAACATGTCTGATGATATCTTTAGGGTCCCTGACTCGAGATTGTTTGATGAGCGCATCATGGTTCTCTCTCAGTTCTTGGTAAGACGCATATGAATGCTTGAATACGACTGGTGACGTCACACGGAGAACAGCTGGCATCTCCCAATACACATCATTACATTTGTATAAGTGACTCACAACTAACCTAGTCCGATGCATATCAAACTAAAGTACGCAAATTAAATTACTAAATTATTGTAAATAAATAAAAGAGCAATTTTACTCTTGCTGTGATAGTAACAACTATTCAAAATAGATCAGATTTGAAAGTGATAATAACCGCAATCTAAAAGTCCATCTCGATATCTTGAATGTTCCCTATCCCTTCCTCCAAGTACCGTTTGTACATACTCATGAACTTAGCAACGAAAGCTTCAATGTGGAATATCGGTTTAGATCCTAAATGTATGCGGTGCTCGAATTCGGCTGCGGATGCAATCGCTTCCACCTTCATAGCTCCATCACAGCTCTTCACGAGCTCCTCCAGCAGGTGTTTCATGATGACGTCAGCAGGAATAACATGGGCCATCAGCTCGTAGACACGTGCCCTCACCTCCAACAGCTGTTTAGGACTCTGCTCCATCAGAACCATGTTCGCGGTCTCCTTCACGTAGAGCTCCCAGTCTGGGAGAGGGACGGACTGCTGGGGAGACATCGGGTGTTGCTGCACACGGCACGCTTCAACCATGAGCAGAGCCCGTCTAAGATTACGATTGGATAGTTCAGCGATCTTCACGGAGAGTTCCGAGGGAAGGGCTACTCCCTCCTTCTTACACACAGCATGCAGGATCCGCGTGATGTCACCATGCGAGGGAGCGGCGACCCGTATCCCCAAGCACCTGCTACGAATGGGACTGATTACCTTCCCTAGAGTATTAGTTAGTTAATCAATAAGTGTGATCTTAGTCTCCAGTGAGTCTATATTAAACGCACCAGTAGAATTGCAGCAGAGTATCAGTCTACAGTTACTGGAGTACTTCTCCATGGTCCGTCTCAACGCGTGTTGTGCGTCCCGCGTCAATCGGTCCACCTCATTCACAACCACAACCTTGAACCCCCGCTGAGATCCGGTGTCGATGGTGTGCATTTGTGCGATGTTCTTCAGAACCTCTTGCACTACGATGCGGTCGTAAATTCCAGCGTCGCTAGGGTTGAACTCGATGTGATGGTTACTGTTGATGGTAGTTAACTCGACCTTTTTGTTGGAAGGAGTCTGAAAAGTCATGTGTTCTATCCTCAACCTCTCTACCCCGACGCCATATAACTCCCTAAGGGTGCACATTATACGCGTCTTCTTCCCAGCTCCGGACGGACCGAAGAAAAGTAAGTGAGGGAAATCTCCCGACTCTACCAACCGCTTCAGTTGTGCGGATAGTTCGTGATGATAGTCGAGTTTGTGGAGTTGACTAGGCCTGTACTTGTCCACCCATAGACTCATAATTAAACCTAATACCATAACGTAGCAATGACACGGTACATAAATAATACTAACTGAAGAGTGTACAAACTAGTAAATATTTCTCGTAAGAAAACCATACAACAATATATATCCAAATAGGGAAGCATACTTGATGATCTATAGACTATCACTCTGATGGGTTGAATCCTACTTCTGCAAGAACTCAGTTGCTAACTTCAGAAGGTGTTGATAGGTTGGTTTACCTTCCCCACCACCAAGTTGGGATTGAACCCACCTCTCTCCTTTCTTGGTCATCAGCAACCATTCACTCTTGTACTCTTGAAACCTTACTTGTAGACACGCAATGCAAAGCAGAGTGACCCAAATTTGCAGATTTTTCACCTCACTTGGACACAACTTCTTCGAATCTTTGCAACTTAGTAATCTATCAATTTCTTCAGAATATTCCCAGTTTCCTTCTGCCTTCTGAAGCGTCATGATACTCTGGTGTCCCGCGGGAAGAGGCTTGGAGGAGCTCGCACGAGCAGATTTAGGAGTAATCAGATCTAATGAGCTCTCCTCAACCTCATCATCACTATCATCATCACCCAAACCATCATCCATAATATCCATTTGAGCAGCCCTTGAACGCCGCTTGGGTGCAGCATAACTCATGGAACCCAGTGGAGGAAGTGAAGCAGCACTATGATAAGCCCTGGTAGCACTATAAGTCCTTTCAGGAAGTGCAGCACTATAAACCATGGGAGGCGGTGGAGCAGCACTACCCAATAAAGCCATGGGAGGCGGTGGAGCGCCCAGCATCATCATATCATCCATGTAGATTGAGGACATCTTCAGATTGTAAACCTTCATTGATCCCTCCACGACTCGGTCCTGATCCTCTCTTACCGCTACAAACGCAGTGTGCTTGCACAGTATGTTGGCGTAGCAGCTGAGAGTGACACACTCCTCCTTACCGGAAACACCTTTCTCCAGATCTCTCAGGGCCTTACTCACTCCGAACTGATGCACCAGCTGAGGCGGCAGCTGCGGGGAGAGAGCAGTCACGCTGTCCGCTAAACTGAACTCCACTGTCGTCGCCTTCGTCTCACTGTCTGACGAATACTTCAGCGTCGCACTCACCTTCTCTCCTTTTATAATCTTCTCAGTGAAGAAGGCTACCACCACGAATGGTTCATTCTCGAAGAGAACGGGGATGGTTTTCGGGTATACGGCCATTTGTTTGCTTCCCGTCACGGTGATATTTGTGTAGCTAGGAGACATCGCGATATTCATCACCTCCATCACGCGTGACTGCATCCGGTCTTTCCCAGAGATAAACACAGCCTTGCCTTTACCCGCCCTGGCAACATCCTTCACCAGGTCAGTAGAAACGCCGGACCCAATCCCGAATGTGAACACGCGAGTGTTGTGTGCGTTATCAGAGACTGCTTTCACAACAGCTGTGGTGTTGCTCACCCCTCCGTCCGTCAGAAGGAAGACCTGGCGAGCTAAGCCGGGCACGGGCTCCTTGGAGAAGATGTGCTTCAGTGGGCTCAGGATCTCTGTCCCTCCTAGGCTGGCAGTCAGCTTCTTCACATGGTTGACAGCTATGTCTAGAGTGGTCTGAGCGTACGGCCTACTCCCCTCAGGGAAGAGGGGATGGAACTGACTCCCGAATCCGATGATGTTGAAGTAGCTGCCCGGGGATAGGCTGCGCAGTAGCATGTCTAGCGTATCCCTCGCGTTAAGAATGGGATTGCCACTCATGCTCCCGCTCTGATCTATCACGAAAATGTACTCTCCGCGGATGTTCAAGTCTGCGTGAGAAGACTTTGGCATGAAGGTTAGGAGAACCGCAGGGTTGTCAATGAACGGGTGCTCAGCTGGCTTCTCTTCCCGCACCTGCAACGAGGGTTCTATCATAGCGGAGAGAGGATGGATGTCCTCGTAGTCGATGTACGCCACGAGGTCCGTGTTCAGGGGGTCAGGGGAAATAAGGTGCATCCCTTTGCGACCATCCTTTGCCACGAATTCTTCCAGCGGGTGGGAAGGAGAAATTATCTGAGTCAGTTTCCCGATATTACCCATCAGGAACAGCTCGAAGCTGAACTTGTAGATGGCCGGGAGTACGGTCAGATTGGGAGTGTGGAAGGGGTTCGCCATTTGATTGATCGGCGGTTGCTGTTGAATGCTCGGCTCTGTCGTTAGTTCGTATCTCGGCTTGAGAGTGGTGGGGAGGAGAAGATGGATGCCTTGCTCTTCTACTTCCATCTGTTGCAGGAGCTGTAGCTTCACCTCAGCCATCTTCCCAGGAGCGAGGTTGCCAAGGGCTATCCCGATGATATCCTGTGTCTCTTCCTTCACAAGCAGTGCAGTCCCTCCGCTGGAAATGACATCTTCGTACACAGCTTTAGCCTCTTCCTTCTCCTTCACGATGCCTTTGATCACTTTCCCATCGATTACGGCCTCGATTCCCACTAGTACGGAGTCGCTATGGAGAGGGTGCTTGAACTCAACTTCTATTGGGTCTTTAGTGGAATTCACATAGGTGAAGGCGGCTTCAAAATGAGCGAGAAGTCCGTAGATATTTGCTTGGATGGAAATGGATTCGAGCGGAATTTTGATTTCCTCTTTGCCACAAACGATTAGTCCAACCTTGTCTGACATAATGTATAGCTAATTCGATTTGCCTTTAGTACCGAAGTTATTAAGTCCGCTTTTATACCTTCCGTATATTTTCCCTAATTATATGCTAAAATAATAAATGTTATCCAAAAGAAATATCGTTTGACAACAATCTAAAAATATGAAATGCACTATAATTAGAATGCTAGAACAAGTATTATGTAATGTGGAAATTACCTCGGTACTTTCGAGTTGAAATTATTCCAGGAAATGCTGGACTAATTTGGAAAGTAAATCAAAATTAAAAATTATTCATAATTAGGAATTAAGAACATGTGAAAAAAAAAGTGTGGTTATTGATTATTTGGAAATTAGAAAATATTTATTGAAATTACATACAGCTAGAATGTTAGTATCGAGTTCACTGTGCCATACAGACCCAGACTAATCACATGCTACTGATATGTAATAAGTAAATCCGATAATAAATATGCATCTGCTGCCTAATCAAATGATCCAAAAGGAACTCATGAAAATAATGCAGTTCTATGTCTTCGATGCCAATTGCTGTCTACCACTAAGATCAACACGCTGACTTCTTCGTTACGTAGGCGTAACCAAATCATGAATAAAAAGGCCAACATTCTCAGATGTTGGACTTATTAAAGTCAAGTAGCAAAATATTATAAGAATAGTCAACACTATTAGCCATCGCATGCGGGCATGACTTTATTCTCTAATGTAATGTTAACGCTAATGTGTGATTTTTCCAGTCGTTGTGTCTCGCTTAAATATTATGGAATTGTTGTTGCAGAAAAGTGCTAGATAATTAAATGTTAGGATTTGTTTAGACTTGAAGCGATCTGACAAAATCGATATCTTAATAAAGTGATAACGCATCAATTTGGTCAATTAGTTCTTGGTAATTAAAAAGGTTGGGATTCATGTTGAATTTTCGAACAAGTTCAACTCGATCATTTCTGTTCTGACCGTAGTAGAGTTGAAGGAGTTGTGCCAACAACTGTGCTTCTTCTGTCTTGAGTTTTTCAAGGTCATATTTTCCGACCATTAGCGCAATGCCTTTCTCCTTGGCAAATTCAGAATAATAGGCTACTGTAAGGTAGACGGGTGCATGTTCCTTCAGGAGATTATATTCCTGAACATTGGTAAAATGGAACTCGTCATTTGAGAATTCCTGGAAAAAGAAGGAGTATTCTTTATCAGAAGGAATTGGATATACAAAGTATGGACAAAGTGAGCCTTGAGTAGATATCAGAGTATAGCTCTCTGTTGGAATTGTACCATGGATGCAATCTAAATGAGAATGATAACTATCCCAAATGCGAGCAATCTCTTCGGGCGTCTTTTCTAACAAATCTTCTATGTTTAATATGGAATCCAATGACATCTTCGAGCCCGACCTAACACTAGAGCTAGGATACTTTTGTTGCGAAACTAGGGAAGGTGTCGCATCTGAGATTTCTTCTGTTTCGGTATTATATCTCGTGTCCTGGAGTGCAGCTAGCTTCTCTTGATATTTACTATAAAATGGGTTATCCTCAATGGAGTCTTGATTCTTTTTTTTAGAAGAGTAAAACTTTAGGAGATTAGTGGTCATTCGGAGACGGCTTGAAGCTGCGATGAGGCGAAAACTTCTAGTTAATATTATTGCTCTCATAATCACTTTTGCACCAAAAGACTACTATCAAAAACAGCTTAGTATCAGAGCAGGCATTTAAACAACTAAGTTTATGTAGATATTAAGTTAATATTACCTCGTTACAGAAATAGCTCCAAAATCATTTATAGAAACTGCATATAACATTAATTAACCCAAATCAAATTTAAATTGGACAATTTAGTTCATAACATTTCCTTGAAAACGCACCACAGACTATATCACATTTATAAATTATTTATTTTATTACGCATAGTTTCAATGTTATTAATAATTTACGAATGAAGAAGTTTAGATTTTACAAATGCTTATTTAACTCTATCCATAAAATACAGTTTTCAAGGTTAAACTGATAATTGGGCAATTAAAAGAAAATAGTGAAAGACAACTACTATACTCCATACAAGAATTATCTAAAGATCCAAAGTACTAAGTCTATGCTTGGTTATGTCGCCCACAAATGCACCATGATTGCTACAGAGATAATTGGAATAACGGTGCTATTTATTCCAGGCTGTCTGTCTAGTGTGCGTGGTGCACTGAATATACTGATTAACAGAACCTAATCTGTTGATCTTCAATTTCAAAGTCTATCAATTCTCCAGTCCACCTATTCTGGTTGCAAGAGACTTAACCAGAATGATGACTGCAATATTCATAAGTGAGCTTTATAGATTCCTGAGGTTGTGTGGAACGTGTAGGAGAAAATATGGAACAAAATTGAATGAACTTAGTACTTTCATTCGTGTAGCAATTTTTGTACTGCAAGCAGATGGTATATAAAGTGATAACATAGGCCATTGGTAAATACATCCCGGCAGAACAATAATTCTAGTTAAAATACTTTCAAAATACAGACAAAGTGCAATAATATTATTGCAAGCAAGTAAGTAGACGAAAGACATTATTTCATAATTGTACTTAGGAATAAATTCATTTGAAAGTATTTTTTTTTTCAGGCAATCAGAACACAAAATGTTCAATCACGGAATACAGTTGCTGTGTCTCCTAGCTCTGCTGGGATACAGTACTAATGGAGCCGAGATTGAAGAAGGAAATGGTGACCTCTTAAAGTTGTACCGTTATACGAAACCTCAGGTGCCGATTGGAGATGATGCGGTCGTAAGCCCTGGAGCGACTGTTGAGATTCAATGCAATGTCAATACAAATCCCGAAGAAGTAATCCTCATCGACTGGGAAATTAATGGGAATCAACTAAGCTTTGAAAACTTCAACACAGTTGGTTATCCAAACATTCGTCGATACACCGAAAGAACTCTCACCATTTACAACATTAGTAGTGATGACGAAGCAGTTTATACTTGCGTGCTGGTGAATTCCCTAACGGGAGAAGAACTTGATCGAGCTGATTCCATGTTACAAGTCACCCCGGAGTGCCCAGAAGGTTGCCAGGGTGGGAATGGAGAGAAAGGTTTCGTAGGATTAAGAGGGCTTGAAGGGAAGCAAGGAAGAGCAGGATATCCAGGTGAGGATATACGTATAGCAGTAGTAATTGATATTATATAACTAAACTTGAGTAAACCGACTAGAAAAGTTCCATTCCTCAATTCTTCAATTGTGTAGCTTTAACCCGCGGCTGCTAGGAATGTTGAAAGTGAAAATGAAAGTACATTGAAAGTGAACTGAAAGTGAAAATGAAAGTGGGGTTTTCTCTATTTATACTTTTGAGACCTAGCCAGGCGAGGGTTAAGGTTAAAAAAAAAAAAAGTCATTAACATCAATACTTTTAATACAGTTTAGTGTACAGACGTAGTTCAACCCTAGAGGACTTATAACCCAAAGGAATTTTGTCGAAGTACATACGTATATTATAAGTAAATAAAATTGCAGTCCACAATTTATTCATATCCTTATACTATCGTGAATCGGAATAAAATCATAGGATCGCGATTTGGAGAAGACTCATGAATGGTCCGAGTCCGAACCGCGGTCCACCTGTTGGGTATCACTATATGGTAGGATCACATCTAGTGCATACCTAGGTGTATGTATCCTTACTATTAAAACTCGATTAATGTGGGTATATACAGTGGAATTCGCTTATTAGCAACTCGAGTTTTGCTTCAAAATGGTTGCTAATATGCGAAGTTGCAAGTAAGGGAACAGAATTAATACAAAATCTACACCTGGGACCTGAAAATTGGTTACTAATACTATATATATACCCACATCAATCGAGTGTAACGAATTGATTAAAGAAACTGCAAGGTACAGAAAGCTGATTTTGGGCATGTGAGAGTCTTTTGGCTATGGCTCCACTAAGTTCTTAGCTCAGACGAAAATGCCGACTCATCATGGAATTATGACGTCATTGTCACCTTTTTTAATAGTTAGAAATTTCAGTTTTTCGACTATAACTCAGTCATTTTAAGTGATAGAATGCTGAAATTTTAATAGAATGTTCATATTAATGTATCTCAAATATGAAAAATTGGCAAATTTGGTGATTTTTTAGTGATATCGATTATAACAGTTTGACAGATGTATTTAGAGATGTTATCTACCTTAATTAACAATGTGAGCCTAGGCGCATTTGCATTTTTCTCTCAATTACATTGCTTCGGTAATGTAATCTGAGCCTACACTCTTGCAGAACCTTAGTGAGCTGAAAGCACTAAGGATGTCATCTCGTTTAAAGGTAAAGTTAGGTCAGGTGCTATCTTTCTTGCCTACTGTTAGCCGAGTTTTTCTCTGTAACACTCTATCATATGCATACACACATGCCGCATACATCACAGTCAGCAACTATCAGTAGGTTTAGCACCTCACCCAGATTGTAAACCCCCTGAGAACATATTAGCATGGATTCGGGGGGTATATAAATCTATAAACTTTTTTAACTTTTAACTTTAAGCAAGCGAAATGCGCTTGTTATCATCAAATTTTGTGGTACCGATACTAAACGTTTGCATCATGCCCTCAGCTTTGTGAATAAAAAGCTTAACATTATGTAACATGGTGACTCGTTAAACCACCTACATGTTGTGACTTCGAATACTATAAGAATGACTTGGTGTAGACAAATTTTAACAACTGTTATTCCGTCATTCCGATTCGTCAAATTTGAAAGGATGATTGGCAATTTGGCACAGCAGATTAAGAGAGTAATCAATTACATATAAAATTGTAGTGCTAGAGCTGGAGTGTCCGCAGACATAATATTGGACAACTACTGAAGGACAGAACCAAGGCAACTGTGAAAATAAAATATGTATGAACTATCCATTTCTTGCTTAAATGTTAGATCTATAGTTTGCGATGATAAGGTGTGAAATTATTAAAAAAGTACACTATCACAACCAAAATAAGAAGAACGTTAGATTGCATAGTATTACTTAGGCATCCATTATATACGTAAACTACAGTTAAGTAATGAAAAATATCGTTTTTAGGAGTTTGTTACCCAGAAGAATGCCCAAATCCACAGATGGGGGAGAAAGGAGAACCAGGATCACAAGGTGATAATGGAGAGAAAGGTGAAATGGGAATTAAAGGAGAAAATGGGTTAGCCGGAGATAATGGGACGAAGGGAAGCGCAGGAAATAATGGAGAAAAGGGAGATATGGGAGAAAAGGGAACAAAGGGAGAACTAGGGGATCAAGGAGAGAAAGGAGAAAGGGGTATAAAGGGAGCAGAAGGTGATGAAGGAATTCGTGGAGGAAATGGGTTCAAAGGAATGAAAGGAGAGAAAGGAAAACAGGGGAATACAACTAGAGGTCCAAGTGGGGAAGTCGGAGATCAAGGACCAAAAGGAGTCAGGGGTGAACAAGGAACAACGGGGATAACGGGAGGAGTAGGGGAAAAGGGAGATCCAGGAGAAAGAGGAACAAAGGGAATAAAGGGTAGTAAAGGAGTCACTGGAACAGGAGGAGAAAAGGGAATGGTTGGGAAGAATCTACTCATTCTAGCAATCAACTCCACCTACAATAGCAATTGTCAAAACTATGAAAAGGGACAAATCATCTACGATACAGCTATTGGAAAATTTATATTCTGTGATGGGGATCAGTTCCAATGTATTCCGGACAAACCATGCAGAGAAGATTGCAAGGATGGTGACCCAACTATCAACACTATCAATCCAAACATCCCTGCACAATGTGTCAATCTCATCTATGTCATCGACGAGTCTGCTTCCATGAGGCCAGAACAACAATGGTTAAGAGACGTTGCAAATGCCATACCTAGGGAACTAAGACGAATCAACTATAATCCTGGAGTGTGCATGAACAACTTTGGGGTACTTGGATTCGGAACAGGAGAGGAGGCCTCAAGGGCTGAACAAATTGGACGTCCCATCGATCTAGGAGGTATTATCACACAAGACCAAACCTTCGTACCACTGTGGGGAAGCACTTCAGAAGTTATCCGAGTTATCAATGAGGGTATATTCGCAGGAGAAGGAAGGAGGGAAGATGGATTCGCAGCACTATACAGAGCACTACAGAGGTACACATTTGTGGGGGTAGGCTGCAGAAAAATGCTGCTCATCACTGATGAAGACAGAGATAACGAAACACCTTCTCCAGATCCACCCTATGATCGAGTTCCGACACTCTTCAATCTCAACATGCAACAGATACTCAACCAGTTCAGTATCACTCTCAGTGCCGTCATCAGTATTCAGTTCCAGGCACAGAACGACCAACAACCAAACATCAACTATAACACCATTCTTGGACTCCTGCCAAACAACTCTGTTATATACTATGACGAGAATTCACAAAGAAATTACAGCGTAGCGTCTGATGGTTATGTGCGACGAGATTCAGCGGCAGGAAACACAGAACAGACCTACTTCCAACAGGTCAGAGCGTCAGGGGGTATTGCATGGAGTCTACAAGCCTCGAGGACATATCGAGATGCCTTCACCAGTGCTTTCCTCCAATTCGAGATCATTCCACACGTCCCACAAAACAACTCAACTCAAGCATCTGGAGGTTGCATGTTGGACAGTTGCAATGCATGTCCTTGTGTGGATGGAGAACGTTATTGTCAACCGATCAATAACCTTGACTTCAACACCACCATCAAATGTAGACCCACTGAGTGCAATCAAACACAAATCATCTCTGGATTCAGACAGCCCGCATGCATTGACATGGTATTTGCCTTCTCTGAGACACAAACAATGCTAGCGGAACACGACTCAATCAAAGATGTAGCAACCAACCTTGCAATTAATCTGGCAAAAATCAACTTTGGACAAGAAAACAGTTTATGTCCGAATACATACTGTCTCGTTGGATTCGGATCAGAAAATAACCGAAATTCAGATCAATGTTACACAGAAAGCTTCCGCATCCCACCTAATGACCAACTCTGTGCTCCATCTGCCCAACTTGCCAACCTCATCGAAGGACTCGCTCTAACTGCGACAGGAAACGAATCAGATGGCTATGCTGCCATCTACACAGCACTACAGACGTACAAAGCTACTTTCCAATCACAATCCTGTCGACACATCACACTCGTCACCGACACAAACAGGCTCGACTGTGGATCTTATACAGATGGAAGCGTCTCCATACCACAACTTTCCAAAACCAACATTGCATCTGCTCTTCGGGACAGAAATATGGTACTCAATGTAATTGTAAATGCTACATTCCAGGATGGATCTGGTAATGAGGCGTTAGGAATCTATCAAGAAACAAACGGATCTATCGTGGCTGTCATACCTGATTCTACAGCTCAATTTGGTTTCTCCACATCTCCTGGAGGCAGCGTGAGGCTAGCTGGGGACCAAGTGGAGGAGGATTACATTGATCTTGCAATAATAGTGGGTGGAAGTGCGTGGGACATTAGGAAGATGGGAGAACAGACAGACCTCTTCACGAAAGCGTTCGTCCAGGCTGTGGTTATAAAGAGTAGTGAATCTTGTGGACAAACACGAGCTTGCGTGGAATGTAAATGTGTGGGAGGAGAACTTCAGCGATGTGAAGAAAGTACGGTTTGCAACATAACGGGAGAGGTACCAATCCTAGCATACACTTCAGGAAATATAACAGTCAGCATGGACAACCAATTTATCCAGGTAGGAGGATATGGATCAACGGAAGAAGTGGTATACTATGGAATAGATGGAGATTTAGTCAGCACCTTTACACTTAACACACTACTTAGAAGAGGGACAGTACCTGTTAACATAACCTGGTACTACGTTACAGAAGGAGGACAAATGGTACCCATCGAAGACTCAGCTGTCGCTCAGTATGTAAGTGTACCACAAAACAACCCATACAACCTCGTATTCTCACAAGTGGGAGATGCCATTCAAGGGTCATACCTTGTTGTTGCAGAAAATGCATACGGACGAGATACTCAGCTCACTAACATCGGCATTCTACCCAAATGGGACAAGACTCTATCAGGCATGGTCACGGGTTCAGAAGCCAGTTTAGGACAAACACTCATTGGTATATTCGATTCAGAGTTGAGAATTACTGGAACGGTCCGTGAGGGGACAGAACCATGGAGTTTCAGATTGTCCTACAATGGAATGGAACTTGTGCTAGGACAAAACTATTCAGTCGAATATCAGGGCAATCAGCCCATCTATGTCATCAACAACTTCCGATCATCTCAAATTGGAGAATATATGGCCATTGTTAGTAATCGTTATGGACAAGACACTCATACATTCAACCTCATGGCAGAGACTCTCATTTCATGCGGCAATAACGTCGATGATCCATCCACTACATGTAGAAACTGTCAATTTGATGAGGTAACAAAGAACAGCACGCTCACTATCTATGCTCACTCCTTCCCTCGAAATCTAAAACTAACCTGGTACAGAGTAGACAACATAACTGGACAAAGAGAACAGATTGCAGAGAATACGGCTGTTGAAGGTGCAAATAGTGTTATCGTTACAGTGACCAGTTTATGCGATTACAACTATGAAGTTGTCGTTGAAGATGAAAACACATACAGATTCGAATGTGAATGTGCACTACCATTGCTGACTTATACCTATGGAAACATCACTATTGACCAAGACAACCAGATGGTCTTGGTGGGAGGATATGGATCTTCAGAAAGAGAAGTGAACTACGGTTTAGATGGAGACTCAGTTGACACCTTCACCATCTACTCCCGTCTCACAAGAGGAACACAACCAGTCAATGTCACATGGTACTACATCACACTTCAAGGAGTGAGAGTTCTCATAGAAGATTCGGATGTTGCAGACTATGTGAGTGCACCACAAAACAACCCATACAACCTCGTATTCTCACAAGTGGGAGATGCCATTCAAGGGTCATACCTTGTTGTTGCAGAAAATGCATACGGACGAGATACTCAGCTCACTAACATCGGCATTCTACCCAAATGGGACAAGACTCTATCAGGCATGGTCACGGGTTCACAAGCCAGTTTAGGACAAACACTCATTGGTATATTCGGTTCAGAGTTGAGAATTACTGGAACGGTCCGTGAGGGGACAGAACCATGGAGTTTCAGATGGTATTACAACGGTGTGGAAATCGTAGAGGGAGACGACTACTCATTCGAATATTCTGGTAATCAGGCTACCATCGTCATAGACAACTTCGAGGACAGTGACATAGGAACATACATGGCCATTGTCAGTAATAGCTACGGACAAGACACACATACGTTTAACCTCATGGCAGAGACTGTTGTTTCTTGCACGGATAATATCACTGACACATCCACAACTTGTACTAAATGTCTCTTTGACGAAGAAACCAAACAAAGCACACTTACAGTTTACGCACATTCCATCTCACAAGATCAGAACCTTACATGGTATCAGGTGAATCGTGAAACTGGGGAACGGGAGCAATTGCGCGAGAGTGTCGTGGTAGAAGGCGCCAATAGCATCATGGTTTCAGTGATCAGTTGGTGCAACTATTCGTATGAAGTCGTTGTTGAAGGTCAAAGCACTTACCAATTCCAATGTGTGTGTGCACTACCACAGCTAGACTACACTTCTGGAAATGTTAGCATCACTGAAGACAACCAGATGGTCCTGGTGGGAGGATATGGAACTTCAGAAAGAGAAGTGAACTACGGTTTAGATGGAGACTTAGTTAACACATTCACCATCTACTCCCAACTCACACGAGGAACACAACCAGTCAATGTCACATGGTACTACATCACACTTCAAGGAGTGAGAGTTCTCATAGAAGATTCGGATGTTGCAGACTATGTGAGTGTACCACAAAACAACCCATACAACCTCGTATTCTCACAAGTGGGAGATGCCATTCAAGGGTCATACCTTGTTGTTGCAGAAAATGCATACGGACGAGATACTCAGCTCACTAACATCGGCATTCTACCCAAATGGGATAGGACTCTATCAGGCATGGTCACGGGTTCACAGGCCAGTTTAGGACAAACACTCGTTGGTAGATTCGGATCAGAGTTGAGGATTACTGGAATGGTCCGTGAGGGAACAGAACCATGGAGTTTCAGATTGTACTACAATGGATTTGGACTTGTGCTAGGCCAAAACTATTCAGTCGAATATCAGGACAATCAGCCCATCTATGTCATCAACAACTTCCGATCATCTCAAATTGGAGAATATATGGCCATTGTTAGTAATCGTTATGGACAAGACACTCATACATTCAACCTCATGGCAGAGACTGTCATTTCATGTGCCAATAACGTCGATGATCCATCCACTACATGTAGAAACTGTCAATTTGATGAGGTAACAAAGAACAGCACGCTCACTATCTATGCTCACTCCTTCCCTCGAAATCTAAAACTAACCTGGTACAGAGTAGACAACATAACTGGACAAAGGGAACAGATTGCAGAGAATACGGCTGTTGAAGGTGCAAATAGTGTTATCGTTACAGTGACCAGTTTATGCGATTACAACTATGAAGTTGTCGTTGAAGATGAAAACACATACAGATTCGAATGTGAATGTGCACTACCATTGCTGACTTATACCTATGGAAACATCACTATTGACCAAGACAACCAGATGGTCCTGGTGGGAGGATATGGATCTTCAGAAAGAGAAGTGAACTACGGTTTAGATGGAGACTCAGTTAACACCTTCACCATATACTCCCAACTCACAAGAGGGACAGAACCAGTCAATGTCACATGGTACTACATCACACTTCAAGGAGTGAGAGTTCTCATAGAAGATTCGGATGTTGCTGATTATGTGAGTGTACCACAAAACAACCCATACAACCTCGTATTCTCACAAGTGGGAGATGCCATTCAAGGGTCATACCTTGTTGTTGCAGAAAATGCATACGGACGAGATACTCAGCTCACTAACATCGGCATTCTACCCAAATGGGATAGGACTCTATCAGGCATGGTCACGGGTTCAGAAGCCAGTTTAGGACAAACACTCGTTGGTAGATTCGGATCAGAGTTGAGGATTACTGGAATGGTTCGTGAGGGAACAGAACCATGGAGTTTCAGATTGTACTACAATGGATTTGGACTTGTGCTAGGACAAAACTATTCAGTCGAATATCAGGACGATCAGCCCATCTATGTCATCAACAACTTCAGATCATCTCAAATTGGAGAATATATGGCCATTGTTAGTAATCGTTATGGACAAGACACTCATACATTCAACCTCATGGCAGAGACTGTCATTTCATGTGCCAATAACGTCGATGGTCCATCCACTACATGTAGAAACTGTCAATTTGATGAAGTGACAAAGAACAGCACGCTCACGATCTATGCTCACTCCTTCCCTCGAAATCTAAAGCTAACCTGGTACAGAGTAGACAACATAACTGGACAAAGGGAACAGATTGCAGAGAATACGGCTGTTGAAGGTGCAAATAGTGTTATCGTTACAGTGACCAGTTTATGCGATTACAACTATGAAGTTGTCGTTGAAGATGAAAACACATACAGATTCGAATGTGAATGTGCACTACCATTGCTGACTTATACCTATGGAAACATCACTATTGACCAAGACAACCAGATGGTCCTGGTGGGAGGATATGGATCTTCAGAAAGAGAAGTGAACTACGGTTTAGATGGAGACTCAGTTAACACCTTCACCATATACTCCCAACTCACAAGAGGGACAGAACCAGTCAATGTCACATGGTACTACATTACATCTCAAGGAGTGAGAGTTCTCATAGAAGATTCGGATGTTGCTGACTATGTGAGTGTACCACAAAACAACCCATACAACCTCGTATTCTCACAAGTGGGAGATGCCATTCAAGGGTCATACCTTGTGGTTGCAGAAAATGCATACGGACGAGATACTCAGCTCACTAACATCGGCATTCTACCCAAATGGGACAAGACTCTATCAGGCATGGTCACGGGTTCAGAAGCCAGTTTAGGACAAACACTCGTTGGTAGATTCGGATCAGAGTTGAGGATTACTGGAATGGTTCGTGAGGGAACAGAACCATGGAGTTTCAGATTGTACTACAATGGATTTGGACTTGTGCTAGGCCAAAACTATTCAGTCGAATATCAGGACGATCAGCCCATCTATGTCATCAACAACTTCAGATCATCTCAAATTGGAGAATATATGGCCATTGTTAGCAATCGTTATGGACAAGACACTCATATATTCAACCTCATGGCAGAGACTGTCATTTCATGTGCCAATAACGTCGATGGTCCATCCACTACATGTAGAAACTGTCAATTTGATGAAGTGACAAAGAACAGCACGCTCACGATCTATGCTCACTCCTTCCCTCGAAATCTAAAGCTAACCTGGTACAGAGTAGACAACATAACTGGACAAAGGGAACAGATTGCAGAGAATACGGCTGTTGAAGGTGCAAATAGTGTTATCGTTACAGTGACCAGTTTATGCGATTACAACTATGAAGTTGTCGTTGAAGATGAAAACACATACAGATTCGAATGTGAATGTGCACTACCATTGCTGACTTATACCTATGGAAACATCACTATTGACCAAGACAACCAGATGGTCCTGGTGGGAGGATATGGATCTTCAGAAAGAGAAGTGAACTACGGTTTAGATGGAGACTCAGTTGACACCTTCACCATCTACTCCCGTCTCACAAGAGGGACAGAACCAGTCAATGTCACATGGTACTACATTACATCTCAAGGAGTGAGAGTTCTCATAGAAGATTCGGATGTTGCTGACTATGTGAGTGTACCACAAAACAACCCATACAACCTCGTATTCTCACAAGTGGGAGATGCCATTCAAGGGTCATACCTTGTGGTTGCAGAAAATGCATACGGACGAGATACTCAGCTCACTAACATCGGCATTCTACCCAAATGGGACAAGACTCTATCAGGCATGGTCACGGGTTCAGAAGCCAGTTTAGGACAAACACTCTTTGGTAGATTCGGTTCCGAGTTGAGGATTACTGGAACGGTCCGTGAGGGGACAGAACCATGGAGTTTCAGATGGTATTACAACGGTGTGGAAATCGTAGAGGGAGACGACTACTCATTCGAATATTCTGGTAATCAGGCTACCATCGTCATAGATAACTTCGAGGACAGTGACATAGGAACATACATGGCCATTGTCAGTAATAGCTACGGACAAGACACACATACGTTTAACCTCATGGCAGAGACTGTTGTTTCATGTACCGGCAATCAAAGCGATCCATCTACAACATGTACAAGCTGTCAATCCAACGCTCAAACAAGAAAAAGTGTGCTCAGTGTTTATGCTCATTCTTTTCCACAAAATGTGACTATCTCCTGGTTCCAAGTAAATAAAGATTCCACGGCCGAGGAACTGATTATTGAGAATCCGATTAAAGTAGGAGTCAATAGCATTGAGCGATCAGTGAGCGATCTGTGCCTCTATACTTACAAAGCTGTTGTAACCAACCAAAATAATTACACATTCAACTGCCCATGTGTAAACTGCACTATAATGGGTAACGGCGAGACTTCCAGCCTCTCATGTTGTGGTGATAATCAAACACTTCTAACAGAATCAGATTGTGGCGATGGATTTTATGCTGACGTTCTTCTGTTGATTGATGTGTCTGCCTCTATGCAAACTGAGCATGCTTTCTTAAGAGAATTCCTGCCACGCTTTGAAAGATCACTACAAGAAAATTGTGTTGGAAACAGTCTCATCAACAAGAATCAGTATACTGCTGTGGCTTTCGGAAGTCTACAATCAGAAAATAAGGAATTACCATACTTCGTCGGACCTAATCTCAACAGAGGCGATTCTACTCAAAATGTCTATTTCACGATTGATGTAGATAATCCAATTAATGTAACAAATACGATTGACCAATTACCAACGATCGGAGAACGTGAAGACGGATACGCTGCCACCAGATTCGCAGTGCAATACGCTCAATTGAGAGACGATTCAATTAAATTCGCGATCTTAGTCACAGATGAAGGAAGACAATTATTTTATGGTAGCACACAAGAAGCTCTCGATAATACTTTAATTGATCCTGATAATTTGGGCGACCTAGGAAGATCTCTCTATACACAATTTCTACTCGAAAATAACATCATCCCCATACAAATTATAGACATTGCACTTAATGCTGGTACCACACAATGTCTTGGTGTTTCAAGTGCAGAAACCTGTTTCTATCGCAATACAAACTCCAACGTCATCGAAAATATCGAGTTTGCTGAAGTAATCAACACCGCAGATTCACAATTATTACAAAATGTTCATGATGATTATTTGCAACCAGCTCTTAATGCACGTGGTTATGCTTGGGATCTCAAAGTTATCCGTGAGAACGAAACAGGAAACTGGGATGCAATCACCACCGCATTAACTAATGAAGTGCTTTTACGTGCAAGAGAAGAGCTGACACAGTGTCGGAACTGTCGCTGTTTACCAGGAGGCATGCAATGTCAAATTGTACCGTTAGATCAACAAGCAATTTGCAAGTGTGAGAAGAGTTTCCCGAATAACCAACCATACTGCACATGCATAACTGAGGATGAGGCACGGCCCGACATCTGTAGATGTCGTCACATTAATGGATTCAGTGCTGCCGAATGCCAAGAAACCGGCATCATCACGCTAGTAAAGACCTAGCCCATTCTCCTAAACCTTTATTTTCATTTTCTCGTAGTTAAGATTAGTACATTAGGTACTAATCTTCATTTATTTACCCAGTTATGTTTAATATTTACTCATTTGCCTACTAGACTATATACTAGACTAGGTGTGTGATGTCTTTTGACTAGAACAAGTGTGTGTAGCTATGATTAGATTCCCAGTTGTTGATCTTTTGATTATTAAACCATTAAACGTGTTAAATTGTTAATATAAATTATATCTAGTATTTTTGTATCGATGGATACAAAAACTACATTTTATTAAATATGTAACACTACATTGTTTACTGTAGAGGGAGAAATAAATAATTATACAATTATTGCGTTTGTGGTATTGTAGGATCATAATTACTTCATGGATTTTAAATATGTGATGGATATAACATTAAACACGTGGTACCATATAATTCAGCTAATTATAATTCTATATAGAAAGAAATAAGGAATATTTTACAAATTATGGATGAGATATACTATTTGCATCAAAAGGAATAATCTTTAAATGATGTGACGCATCGAGTAGAGTTTTAAAATGGAAAAACAAGACGCTGTTATTCCAATTAATTATTAAAACTAGTCCTATATAACGTATAGTGTAGAAATAACTAACAATGCTTCAACGATGCGCAACAGAGATAATGAAATCCAACTCTACATTTGATTACTCTATCGTTGTAGAGTTATGTTCAGACAAATTTAATATGAATAGTTGAACGCTGTAGTTAGTTATATATTGAAAGAAAATCTGATTCAATTACTATCCTATTTGAACTAATTTATTCTTAACAAAGAGATATTTCAGAAACACAACATTAGGTTAGTTCTATACTATAGTATGGAATGTACGTATGTACGTATGAGGGTAATAATGCCGTATATTATGAATTGGTTGGAGAAGGAAGATTTAACATTAAATTGTCTCCATATTTAAACTGTAAGTTGTGAGGTTATAAGATCAGTGAAGTAGTTAATAATAAAATTGCTAGCAAAAATAATATCTAATAATGTTCATTTATGGCTTAGAAAATGCTGTTAAGGATCGTTCCAAAAATAACTTCGCATTTTCATGGAGAGGGTTAAGCGCAAGGACTTTTTCGAAGAGAGGAATTGAGTCACCAAATTTCTTTTCCTGCGAAAATACCACTCCCAAATTAAATAACGAAGGGACGTAGACAGGATCCATTTCAACAGCTGCCTGATAGCGTAGTTTCGCATTTTGTCGGTCGTTTGAATGCATATAACAATCACCTAAGTTGTGCTGAGCTCGGATGTAATTGGGATACGCCTCTGTAAGCCGAGTAAGGTATTCAATACACTCTCCATACCTCTGAAAGTTGAGCGAGTAGATGCCTAAGTTGAAAAGTGCGCTCTTATGAGTTGGATTTATGCTAATCGTTTCTAAAAACATCTTCTCTGCTTCTTGATGCATATTTTCGTCCGCGTAATATAGCCCGATGTTAAAAAGCGCAGGTTCATTCCGAGGGTCAATTTCTAACACTTTTTGGAAGAGGGTAACAGATTCGCTCCTCGCATCCTTCTTCCCTGAAGCTTGCTCCGTAAGAAGTGTAGCCAGGTTTATTAAGGAATGGATGTGATTAGGGTCAATAGAGAGGGATTTCCTTAAGTATCTTTCGGCATTTAAAAATTCCTTCTTTCTCAGGAAAGTAGTGGCCAAGTTGAAGTATGCATCAGCATAGTCCGGTTTCTTCTCAATTGCCATTTGAAAATGCCAAAGTGCCCTGTCGAAATCCCCAATTTTAATCAACAGATTCCCGCAATTCATATGTGCTTCAGACATTTCAGGACGGACTCGTAGGGCAATCTTGTAGTAGTGCTCTGCTTCTTGGTATCGAGTAGGATCTTGTGAGAGTAAATTAGCGTAATTAAAATATGCATGTAAGTGGTTGGGAGCTACTCTGAATGATTGACCTTTTCCTGTTATGTTAGGCAGTAGCTTGATGGCATTTTGTAGGGCAATTTCTGATTCATTAAATTTTTCGTCTAACTTCAACATTCTGCCTAGGTTTATCCATGAGCCAGGGTCATCAGGCTGGAGAATAGAGGCGGTACGAAATAGATCTTCTGCTTCCTTGAATTGTTCACGTCTCTCGAACACGTGTCCTAAATTATTGTATAGTTTTGCATTGTTCTGGTTAATCCTTATTGCAGAGGTGAAAAGTGTACCATCTTCATGCCAGTCTAGATTCCTGGCCAATGTCTTAATACAATACAACGTGCATGACATCCCAAGGAACAACAAGCACATATACTTGATCACATTTCTATAGTTTATCAACTTGACTGCCCCAACAGCAACTATTAAGCACATGCCCATACTAGGAATATAGAGTATCCTCTCCGCGACGACGAATCCAACATGAAAGAATAGGTTAGATGCAGGAATGAAAGGAAATATTATAAGAGCCAGTGATACTAAGACAAGTCTTTTCTCATAAGTGTTGTTAGAAATCGACCAAATTCCGAATACAAAATAAGCAAAAAACGTAATAATTGTAAGTACATTTCTCGGGTCAGATAGGGTTGCCACCAAAGGGATAGTTTGCATTGTCCAGTCTGGACATAAGAACGAAGGGAAAATAAGCAGCCAAGAATTGATGAAACAGAGATAGAGAAAAGTTAATTGTCTGGTGGGAGAGGGGCTAATTGCTGCTGGATTGTCTAACGTTGTAAAACTTGGTAATCCTGGACCATTTAACTTGATACGTAGAATTAGTAGTGTTATTGTGAAGATGATAAGAACTATGATTCGTTTCAAAAGTGACTTGTACTTCTTGAACCAGTTCTGTGGAGACGTGGGTAGTAAGAAATCTGATACGATTATCCTTTCAATGTAAATTGCATCGTATACGCAACACACTGCAATAACAGTGATCCCTACTTCTTTGCTAAGAACAGAGCAGACAACTGAACATAAGAAAATTACCATATCAAAACAGTAGATGAACCCACGCTGTTTACTAGCCTGTGAGTACATGAATAGAGCCAGCAGAAAGAATGCACTCGATAGCGTCTCAGCTCTTCCAACTAAACCAGCAATTGCTTCAGTGTGAATAGGGTGAATTGCGAAAAGTAAACCAGAAATTAGACTGAGGTTCGTATCACCACATGATAACATAAGTACAAATGAGGTATACATATAGCAGACTACACAATGAAGAAAAATATTCACAGCATGGTAACCCATGGGATCTAAATCGTGGATCAAATAATTGATTCTGAAAGTAAAGATGCACAAGGGTCTGTATGATCTGTGACTTCCATCGACATCCATTGGCGTGCCCCAGAAATCATTTTTAAATAGATTTATCCATGGAGTTTCAGGTCGTAAATCTTGATTATCAACTATCGCGGAAAAATCGTCAAAACAGAATTCACCTCCAAGAGAATTTAAATAGCAGAGGCACGAAACGATCGTACAAATAATCTTCACAGTTCCATGGCTAATTCGCACATTCATGCTAGTTACAATAACAAAGTATCAAAGTATGTTTGAAAACAATACACTGTCAAATTAAGGACGTAGATTAACCAACATTTTAAAAAAGTAAGCAACATGAATAATTTGTAAAAAGTGGGTAATTATGATGAAAAAATAACAAATTTATCCCATTCACTTAAAATAACGCACTTTACTCCTTCCATCGGTGTCCACAAGCAGCATTGCAGCACTTGTAGAAGACACTCATAGGTTCGTCTGCAGATCTGGTCTGCATTTGGAGGTAATACGCACGTGCGTGTTTGCATTTTGGACAGGTCTCTTCCGTCGAGTCAACGTTCTCCCAAGCTGCTGAACCACCAAGCACATCGTCGACTTCTTTTAATTTTGGGTAGCGTTTGATTACAATCTGCTTTGAAATTTCATAAACATGTGGACATGTCCTACAAGCCAACCAATTCGGAGCATTGTCACGTACCTCCACAATAAGCAAATTTCCACAATAAGGGCAAAAGTAAGCCATCAATTTAGGAATACGCCTAGTAAAATTAATTTCTGCATTAATAAATATGTAATTACTAACAAAATTTATATTGCGTGTGTCTATAATTGTTTCAATACATTTCTAGAACCCTACTGAAACATGGGGACGAAAGTACTTGGAACTGTGCTGATTTGTCTCATGATAACTATCTATTCGACAAACGCCTTAGAAATTCAAAAAGGGAACGGAGATACATATAAATTAGTCGGTGTCTCAAAGCCTCGAGTACCAATCGGGGACAATGCCATCGTGAGGAGCGGAACCATTGTAGAAATAAGCTGTCCAGCTGACCTGTCCGAGCAAGGAGCCAGATTACTAAATTGGGAAATCAATGGAAATCAATTGACCTTTGATAATTTCAACACCGTTGGTTATCCAAACATTCGTCGCTATACGGAAAATACCATCACGATTTACAACATCAGCAGCGATGCCGCAGCTATTTATACTTGTGTCTTGGTTAATGCACAGACGGGGGAAGAGCTTGATCGTGCTGACTCGAATCTACAAATCGCTCCAGATTGCCCTGAAGGCTGTGAGGGGATGAAAGGAGCGAAGGGTTACATGGGTGGAAGAGGGCCAGAGGGTTCAATAGGAAGAGCTGGAGTTCCAGGAGTCTGCTACCCTGAAGAATGTCCGAAACCACAACAAGGTGAAAAGGGAGACCCAGGGGCATCTGGGCCAGATGGAACTCCAGGAGCAGATGGGGCTAAAGGGCAGAAAGGGGGAGAGGGAGGTCAAGGTGAAACAGGAATAACGGGAGATCAAGGTCAAAAGGGAATGGGTGGAGATAAGGGAGAGAAAGGAAATACGGGGGGACAGGGACAAAGGGGAATAAAAGGATTGAAGGGGACAGATGGAGATGAAGGTGTGAGAGGGGGAAGGGGAGATAAGGGTATGGAAGGAGAGAAAGGGAATACGGGGCCAACTGGACAAGGATCAAATGGGGGTTCGGGCGATAAAGGATTTAGGGGTGCGACCGGAAATAATGGAGAACAAGGACAAAAAGGTGATTCGGGAACAAAAGGTGGAGTCGGAGAGAGAGGCGTGAAGGGAAATAAAGGTGGCGAGGGAACAGAAGGTGGGATCGGACCGAATGGACGTGTGGGGCAAAACTTAATAATCGTTGCATTAAATTCAACATTCAACTCAGATTGTAGTGCTTATGAACAGGGACAAATAGTTTATGATTCCGTAATCGATCGATTCGTGTATTGTGATGGCACCAGCTTCCAATGTATCCGTGATAAGCCATGTTTCGAAGAATGTGATGTGAATCAAGTGCCTCTTCTCACTGAAACACTGCCAGAATTGTCCTTATGCGTCAATCTAATTTATGTCGTCGACGAATCTGCATCAATGCGACCTGAGCATATATGGTTACGCGAAGTATCTGCACAGATACCTATAGTGCTTGAACAAACCAATTTCGAATTTTCAGACATTTGCAGCAACTATTTTGGGGTTCTTAGATTCGGTGCTGACAGGAGTGTCGGAGTTGACCATGTTGGCAGACCATTGGATCTAGGAGGAATCGAATATAAAGGTCAGACGCTAGCGTATTGGGGAAACAGCTCAGATTTGGTTAATGAGCTTGAAAGATCTAGTGATGCTTTTATTGGAGCTGGGAGGATAGAAGATGGCTATGCTGCTATGTATAGAGCGCTTCAGTTATACGAGTACATACAACCCGCCTGCAGAAAGATGCTTCTCATCACGGATGAAGACAGGGATAACATCACGCCTACGCCTGACCCCCCAGCCGAGAGAATTCCAACTTTGTTTAATGAGAATATGATTCAAACGCTAGATCGATCAAGCATCCAAGTGAGTGCAGTTGTCAACTTGACAATATCCGTTGATCCGAGTTACAACATCAATAGTGATAATATATTCGCCATTTTACCGGGGAACAAAATAGTGCATAGGGCAGCGGGTTTACCCGGATTCGCTACAATGCAAATAACAGGTGACATCACCCTCGGAATACCTGATGGCACAGATGTAACGCAAAACACTCAGGACACGTATTATGAAATGGTCAGAATGACTGGAGGGGTACTCTGGAGTTTACCTGTTTCTAGGGCTCAACGTGAAATCTTCACCGCAGCATTCCTTTTTCATGAAATCGTGCCAAATGTTCCAATCCCAAACCGGCCCACCGAGGATGGCTGTATGGTAACAGGTTGTCGCAACTGTAGTTGTATCGATGGGGATTATATTTGTAACGATTTTGAAGTACTTGACTTTGATACGACAATTCAATGTCGTCCCACAGAATGTAACAGTACACAAATAATAAGTGGTTTCAGGCAGCCTTCTTGTGTTGATATGGTTTTTGCGGTTGCGGAAACTCGCCAGATGGAAGACGCTCACCAAAACGTCAAAGATGTCGCTGGACGCCTGATACAAAATTTGGCCGTCCTAAATTTTGGGCAAGAAAACAGTCTATGTCAAAATCAGTATTGCCTCATGGCATTTGGGCAGAGTAATGGCAGGGTTTCAGATAGCTGTTATGCACAGACATTTGAAACTCAAAATGGTATGAGGTGCGGAATTTCGCAAGAGATTGGAGGATTAATTCTTGGATTCGATTTTGAGGCTTCAGGGCAGGGGTCAGATGGGTATCCTGCAATTTACACTACGATACAAAATTATTCAAGAGATTTTCAGGGTCAATCATGCCGGCATGTCACGCTGATAACGAATGGACCAAGGTCGAGTTGCGGATCCTTTCAAAATGGAGATCTAGCTGTTCCATCACTTAATAGTAATAGCATCAGAGCATTGTTAGCTGAAAACAAAATTATTCTTAACGCAATAGTGGCTGCTCAATTTGAGGATGGGGATGGCAACGAAGCATTGGGAATTTACAAAGATACAGATGGTACAGTAAAGGCGTTGGTGGTTAATGCAAATGCCCCAGCAGGCTATGAAGAAAGAGATGGAGGAAGGGTGAAGGCAAATACAGCTTCTTTCAACATTGACCCAGATTACATTATGGTAGCTCTAAATTCGGGCGGCAGCGCTTGGAACATTGAAACAATGAGGACACAAACAGATTCGTTCACTAAAGCATTTGTAAGCGCTGTAGTAGTTAGGAGCAGTTTGTCTTGTGGTCAAACGGCAGCATGCGTGGAATGTAGGTGTGAGGCAGGAGTGCTACTACCCTGTGTAGAGAGTTCCAGGTGCATAGTCCCAGAGCCACCGATCCTTCAATGGATTTCAGGGAATGTGACAATAGTGACAGATGGAGACCGAGTACTTGTAGGAGGATACGGGGAGAATGAATTGGAGGTGTATTACGGTTTGGATGGGGATAAGGTTAACACGTTTACCATCTATTCAGCCCTTAGACAAGGATCTATGCCAGTCAATGTCACATGGTACTTCATTACTGCTAGTGGAGAGAGAGTTCTTATTGAAAATTCGGCTGTTGCTAGTTACGTGAGTGTGTCGCAGAGTAACGAATATGATCTCGAATTCTCACAAGTCGGTGACTTCATTGAGGGAACATACCTCATAGTCGCTGAAAACGAGCACGGCATGGATAGGCAACTAACTCATATCGGCATTCTGCCAAAATGGGATAAGACCTCTATAGGCACATTGACAGGTTCCCAGGGGATGTTAGGACAGACAGTTGTAGGCAGATACGGATCAGATATTCGTATTACTGGAATTGTTCGTGAGGGAACAAAGCCTTGGAGTTTCGGATGGTACTACAACGGAAATAAACTTGTAGAAGGAACAGATTACTCATTCGAATATTCGGGTAATCAAGCCATCATCACAATTCACAACTACGAGGCAACTGATATTGGAGAGTATACGGCTATTGTTAGCAACCGTTTTGGACAAGACACACATACGTTTAACCTCCTAGCTGAAACAGTAGTTTCATGTAACAACAATCCGAATTCTTTAACAACTAATTGTATAAACTGTCAGTCAAACGCACAAACAAAACAAAGTACACTCACTGTTTATGCTCATTCATTTCCACCAAATCTCAAGCTTACATGGTTCCGAGTCAATAAGATAAGTGGACAGAGGCAACAGATTAGCGAGAATACAGTTGTGCTAGGAGCTAATAGCATTGAAGTATCCGTGAGTAGTCTCTGCGAGTACTTGCATGAAGTTGTTGTCACTGGTCAAAACACCTATACATTCAATTGTCCTTGTACCGATTGTCCTGCTAGCGATGGTGAAAACACGGTCACTCTATCCTGTTGTGGTGGTAACCAAACACTTCTAAGAGCATCGGATTGTGGTGACGATTTCTATGCTGACATCCTCCTGTTGATTGATGTGTCTGCCTCTATGCAAACTGAGCATGCTTTCTTAAGAGAATTCCTGCCACGCTTTGAAAGATCACTACAAGAAAATTGTGTTGGAAACAGTCTCATCAACAAGAATCAGTATACTGCTGTGGCTTTCGGAAGTCTGCAAGAAAATAGTAAGGAATTACCATACTTCGTCGGACCTAATCTCAACAGAGGCGATTCTACTCAAAATGTCTATTTCACGATTGATGTAGATAATCCAATTAATGTAACAAATACGATTGACCAATTACCAACGATCGGAGAACGTGAAGACGGATACGCTGCCACCAGATTCGCAGTGGAATACGCTCAATTGAGAGACGATTCAATTAAATTCGCGATCTTAGTCACAGATGAAGGAAGAGAATTATTTTATGGTAGCACACAAGAAGCTCTCGATAATACTTTAATTGATCCTAATAATTTAAGCGACTTTGGAAGATCTTTCTATACACAATTTCTACTCAACAATAGCATCATCCCCATACAAATTATAGACATTGCACTTAATGCTGGTACCACACAATGTCTTGGTGTTTCAAGTGCAGAAACCTGTTTCTATCGCGATCCAAACTCCAACGTCATCGAAAATATCGAGTTTGCTGAAGTAGTCAACACCGCAGAATCCCGATTATTACAAAATGTTCACGAGTATTATTTGCAACCAGCTCTTAATGCACGTGGTTATGCTTGGGATCTCAAAGTTATCCGTGAGAACGAAACAGGAAACTGGGATGCAATCACCACCGCATTAACCAATGAAGTGCTTTTACGTGCAAGAGAAGAGCTGACACAGTGTCGGAACTGTCGCTGTTTACCAGGAGGCGTGCAATGTCAAATCGTACCGTTAGATCAACAAGCAATTTGCAAGTGTGAGAAGAGTTTCCCGAATAACCAACCATACTGCACATGCATAACTGAGGATGAGGCACGGCCCGACATCTGTAGATGTCGTCACATTAATGGATTGAGTGCTGCCACATGCCAAGAAACCGGCATCATTACGCTAGTAAAGACCTAAACGCCACCTACCTACACTACATACCTCCATAGTAGCACACTACTAGTATGTACTTTAGCTTAGTTTTGCACATTAGGTGCTAAACTCAATATTATTAGCTCCCCCTTTTGAGTGAATATTCTACTTTGTTTTTGTATACATTGTATAGTAGTGTAGGTAGTAGTTGCTTCGTGTGATGTGTGAAATGATTAAAACTAATTGATTACTTTATTCGTTATTATCTTGCCAAATAAATACCTACCATTATTAGCAAATAATATTACAAACAAGCATGTTACAGACATCTAATTCGGCATATTATTACAATTAATTTTGAATAGAAAATAAACTATGTACTAAAAGGAAAAGGATCAAAGTAAAGGAATGTGAAGAGTTAGAAACAAGTAAAGAAACAAATATCTAAGTTATTAGTACTAATCCATTACTGGGAGATGGCGTAGCTACAGGGCATCGATTTCAAACGAAATGGGATTCGAGCCTAGTTGATTGCATGATAAGGCAAAATCTAGTTCATAATTTCCTGGGTTAGAAAAGCTGAGTGAAATAATTCCCTCTACAGATTCTCCAGGGGGTAGTGTATCCACGAGGACCTTCTCATGTGCCATCAATGCACCTCTAATAGGCGCCAATTCTAACGTAAGATTAGTTAGCGCGGTTTTCCTCAATGAGTTGACGTAATTAACTTTAACATCAAAAGATTGGTCTGTTGTAACTGTAGTTGGTAATGAAAGCATGGGAGGAGCCGTGATGAAATATGCGTTATCAATACAAGTATAGGATTCGCCGGTTTCGTGAATTTTAACATAGGTGTAGCACTGTACCATAATTTTGTCAAATACGCTGCCTTCATAATACTCCTCTTGCACTATAACATTGAATTGAGTAGATTCACCTGACCGAATCAATAGCCCTTCTCCCTCAGTGTTGAACAGGGATCTCACACGGACACCATTGTAACGAACAAGAAAACCATGGATATAAACTGAGATAGTGCGATTTTCTGTAGATTTTGAAACTACCTTAAGTATCCCTTGTCCATCTTCCCCGATTTGAATATCTTTAAGATCGAACTCGACAGCAATATCCGATTCAACTTGTTTAGTTGCAGCATCTCGCACTACAACCAGAGGGAACTGATCAAAAGGAGCTTGTAAACTATGAGATGAGTACAGTGACCACTAACCTATAGAGTTGAAGGCTATCCTCTCCTCGGTGGAACCTTCCGTGTGCTTGTACTCTAGCGTTACATCCTCACGGCTGTTACTGCCGATTGCTTTCGTGCTGATGAATTTTCCAACATGCTTTGTGTCCCTTGATATCTATGAATAATAAAAATAAAAATGTCGGTCGGCAGCTACATTAAAACCCTTGAAAGCACTTGGGATTTTTCTATTTATAGAGAACCCCAAACTTGTATGGCTTCCCCATTGAAAATGGCTTAAACCGGAAATGACGCAACACATTCCTGTGGCAAGCGTGGTTTAAAACATCAACAGGAGTGTGAAAGTTATGCATACATACATACATATACTAAATTAATAATTTTTAGTATATATATATATATATATATGTATGTAAATATTCTCATAACAAATGTAAAGAATTATTGGTACCTCTTTGAAAGTAGAGTCAGGTTGTTTCTGCCTCGTCACATGGTCAGCATTTACTTCTCCAAATATGAACACACTGTCGTATCTGATATTTTTGCCTGACTTGATTGCGAATACAGGGCAAGGCCCGCACTGGTATCTCCCATCACTCAGTTCCTGGGGTGTCGAGTCAATGGCTTGCCAACCACCAAAGCTAGAACCTGCCAAATCAGGCCTTTGCATCCAAACTTCATTCCAAACATGGAAATTCCTAAATACACAAACTAAGCTAATAAAACCAATCAAAAGCAATAAATTAAATATTTTCATACCAGGTGGAGTCATCCGTAAGATGATCCATCAGATTCCCTTTCTCATCAAGGAATATATCCACTATCCGGTTGTACCCTCCTGATATCTCGAGGTCTTTCCTTGTATTCTTCTTAGCATCATGAGCTGAGGTGTAGTTGGTCACAGAGCGAGCAGCGATGCCCGTGGTTCTGCACAGGGTGGTCAGGAGACCAGAGAAGACCCAGCACTGTCCGTACTTCACAATCTGACCGGATTGTACGAAATTATTCAATATTTTGGCTGAACCACTCCACAGGGTGGGTGAACTTCCCCCCGAGTAGTCTCCACTCCAGTTCCCTTCCAGGACACGATCATTGATGCGGAATGTGAGCGCGCGAGCCACTGATATAGGAGACATCTTCTCTTCCAACTTCAAATCTCTCAATATCTAGAATGCATATGCCAATATACACGTAGGGGCGTAGCCAGTGGCGCCGACAAGGGGCTACGGTCCGTCATAACTGGGCCTGCAGGATATTTAGTGGGCCTGCGGGCAGGCTCTGCAGGCCCATTGGCTACGCCTATGTATACACGTACAGTATATCTACGCTATTATTATTATTATTATTATTATTATTATTATTATTATTATTATTATTATTATTATAATTATAATAGTCTTACCTCAATCAGGGCTGTGAGTGCTTGGGGTTCAAATTGGCCAAAGTACCAGGCTCTCGACTTCCGACCGCCCCACCAAATCCTCCCCCTTTCCCGCAGTACATACTCCTTCAATCGCTCCTCTCCCTCCATGTGGACCAAGTCCTCTTTGCACCATGGATTAAACAGAGCTATGATTGTTTTCTCACTCAGCACAGAAAAGGTTTTCTGCTCCGACTCGATTGCAGCTAGCTTTGAGGCAGAATCATCTACGTAATACAATCGCAATAGTTTATATGGCCTAATAGAGCACTGCTAGCAATGATCTAACATAGTTATTGGAATAGCATACCAGTGGAACTTCTCCTTCTACGTACAGGACCCTTTGTCTGTTCAATGATGACAGAGAGCTTAGCAGGCGAAACAATCGGAGTATTCGTGGGGTCGAGCACAACAGTAATGGAAAGAGAAGTCGCCTTACGGTTGGTCAAACGGAAACTCTTCGGCGGGATTAGAAGTGTAGCGCTTGAGTCATCTTGTGGGTAGACTAGGTATACGTCTTTTGGATGAAATTGATCCAAAAATAGAGAAGTATCTTTCGTCTCAACGTTTAAGGTGAAAGGCTGTCCTCTACGCAGCAGAATGAAATCAGTGACATCCTCAAATTCGGACAGATGATGCGATTGCAGATACTTAGGCTCGATGCTAATAGAAAGGTCAGTCATCCCTAAAGAGCTGGCATAAAATTAGTATTCAGATATATTTACATTGCATGTGACAAAGTTAAGTAAATGGCTGACTGAGTTTGATGACGCACTTGGAAGCACATGGTATCAAGTGATATAACAAAATAACAACACTTATCGCAGCGTAACTCATCGTAATTGCGCCTATGTCAAGTGGTCATTTCTGCACTATAATAATTATTCAATAATATTATATATGCATGTACAAAAGTATATAAGTACTCTAGCAGCAGGCATTTTAACATACTCCATTTGCTACATTGCAATAGTCATATTTCCTTACTAATTAATGGATTGGAGAGGAGGGTTTGTACATTATCATCCTGCTTTCCAAGATGGAGAAATCATTACTCTAAAGACGAGTTCAACTAACGTATTAGTAAAGACTCTAAAGTTAGCTTATGACAGTTTCTACAAGAATGTCTTCATGGAATCCGCAAATGCGAATAAGCACAAAGAGCTGGCAATGGTATTCCTAGACGGGTTGTTCTGTTACTTACGCGGGGTGGAGAAGCTTGCGAATAATTCGTCCAGCAGAGCAGTTCTCCCACACTTCATCGCCAATCCCATACTAAACGCCTTACTCGAGTCCGCCTTATCTCAGGACGATCTGATCTACTTGTTTTGCGCTCAAGCAAATTTGAGTCTCACACAGTTATCAATATCTCCTCAATTCAAAATACAACCTGTTATTTTCCAAGCTTTAAAGCAATTTAACATACAAACTATAGACGTTTCGAACTGTAATTTTGTAGAACATATCACCATTTGGAACTTGGCACAATCCGAATCAATACAACAATCCCTTGTTTCACTCAAAATTAGAGGCTGTAACAACGTAAAATTCCTTCCAGATCTTTCAAAATTAAAATCGCTCGAAACGCTTGACATTAGTGAGATATATGACTTAGAGCTAGCAGGGTATCAGTACAACTCATTGTTGCACAAACTTTGTATTATTCTGTACCAACTGCCATTGCTAAAGAACTTTACAACCTCTTCAAACGGCTTTCTTGATATTGTAAGCGACCATCCTCATATCAGATCATGGAGCAGAAGCGTACTTTTAGAATCAAAAGTTGAATATCTGGATGTTTCAGTTTGCCCCTCAGTCTACCAATTGTGTTTTAACTGTAGCGCGATTGAAGACTTCTTGTCTCTCATCGTTTTGCAACCAAATCTACATTCTCTAGACTTATCCGGCTGGTATCTTACAGAACAAACTTTTTTCAATGTATTTTCTCACAGAAAGGCCTTTAAGTTCCTAGGGTTACTCAATATTCCAGCCTTGATTAGTTCACAGAACTTCAGCCACAATGTGACTTATTTCGCTGAAACCGTAACAAGCCTTTCAACGCACAATCAAATTATCAACAGTTTGACAGCATATCTTGAAAAGCCCCAATTCCTTGAAATGATTTTGCAAGGAATACAATCTTTTTTCGTAAAAAATGATTTTTTGGTGAATGATAAAGCTCTATTAGAGTCATATCTGGAGGCGCTCATTAAAATTCTCAATTATTATTACTTCAAATCACAGAAAGATCAGCTGTTTCCGATTAGAGATCCTATCGAAAATGTCATCTCTTGTCTATGGCTCTTTACATCAAATTTCACGGGGATGTTTACGCGGGATTTGAGCACATTGCTAATGAAAAATTGTTTTGTTTTTTACAAAAGTACTTCATACCACATGAAGAATGAAAAAATCACAGAAAACTTGGTTAGCATTATTTCTACACTCATTACACCTGAAGCTCTCAAAAGCGAAGAACTATATCCGTTTTATTTCGCAATGATAACTTTCACATTGTACCTACTGAAGAGCTG
Organism: Aphrocallistes beatrix; assembly: GCA_963281255.1. Classification (NCBI taxonomy): domain Eukaryota; kingdom Metazoa; phylum Porifera; class Hexactinellida; order Sceptrulophora; family Aphrocallistidae; genus Aphrocallistes; species Aphrocallistes beatrix. The sequence goes on from OY725497.1 coordinate 269,919, forward strand.
TACGAACATTATCTACTCGCGCCGTTTCATAGGCCAGACTCGTGTATTCTTCAGAATGGAAAACCAGCATTTAGAATTCCTGAACATGCTAACAATAGAACTCCCAAGGAAATATCTCGCTTGGATAGGCATTAATCACCAAGGAATTGCCATCATTGCCAAACATATTCACGCAGCCCTTTACCCAATGAGTGGAATGGGTCAAATGGGTCAAATGGGTGCACTGGGTGTAACGGGTGCAATGGGAGTGCATCTATTTGAAAACCTATGGGGAGTCCTAAGAAATCTAGTGTACTTGTGCCCAGATAATTGTAATGAATATCTTAAGTATGCAGCGTCTATCTTGCACATAGGATACCACCATGCAAGGAAAAAACAATGGCAAGAAGTTATAAATCTGATCCATCAGGGTTTGGAGAATGTGATAGAATGCTGGCTGCTTGATTTGATCGCCATTGATGATATTCCAGTACTAAACTGCATTGAAGACTTTCTTCTGAACAAAATTAATTATTTCGTATTCAACGACTACCAGTATACATGTTCATTTTCTTCCATCATAATCTACCTTGGAAGAATGTTTGAACGTAGCAAGAAAATCCTGCCTGAATATCTACAGCTAGGGTTGGAACTAGTATTAGAGAATTTGCCCCGCTGTAACCTCGTGTGCCGAGTTGAACGGCGTTGCTTAAGAGCTCTTATCGATTGCACCCGCTCAACAGAACCAACTATAACGAGAAGTGCTCGATGGTTGATTGAGAACTACCTTGAACAAGACTTTGAACACTACTCCAAGTTGGTCCCAGTCAATGAGCAAGACACACAGCCTGAAGTTATCATTATTGATTGATAATATGTGTACTGATTTATTATTACAAACATTACAGCATTGAACTGTTGCTAACTTGAATTTTGAGTGAATATTAGATTTGATTAATATAACATTCATAATACATTTAATTACATTATCTCAAAAGTCGCTAACCCGCCCTTTCCTTTCCCAATCTCCATATCTGGTAGGCTCCGGACCACGAGGCCCACCCCTTTCCCCTGTCTCAGGATTGACGAACTCAAAATCTCCTTCACTAGTCGTGGTAGCGGCAACATTGTTTTGAGGTATTACATCTCGAGTTACATCTTTGCTCCGGTCAGAATTATCTTTTGAATAGCACATGGTGTTAAGCCTGAACACCATGAAACATGATGGCATGCCGAATGTTGCTAATTTTGAAACTCCAATATAGAAGAGCGACATCTACGTGCAAACAGAAAAAATGTGTGATCTTGGGAATCGTAATCATAATTGAGTCTGTTATAATTTGTAACAATCACATGGTTTAATGAGATTGCATAGTTGTAATAATATAGCAGATAAGGTCAAAAACAAAACTCTAGCTAAGAGAGACATTTCTACCCTCCATGCCATTCAGTATTGCGTTACATCTACGGTGGTATGTAGCATTAATTAATGGAAAATTAAAGGTTTAATAGTTATCCCAAAATTGCCTAATAATTGGCTACTCGTGTCAGCAAACTAAGTTTTTCTAAATAAACCTGCATAAATCATTTCAACAGTATAAAACGCACGTGGTGACTGCTGACTAACAAATAAAAAGGTAGCCATGCAACTAGATCATCATGACATAGTACGTGTATTGAGAAAGGGGCTTTATAATTTGTATTAGTTTCCAGTGGATTGGTACCTACTACATTCCAAAAAATCAAAGAACTTTAGGTAATTTCAAGAAAAAACAAACTGTAAGTCGAAATAATAAAACACAAATACGTAATAAAGAACAATAATAACTGCGATGTAGTAACAGAATAAACTATTAGTAACTGGATATACGAGAAGATATTAGAGTTTAGTTCCTATAGACAAAGGCATATTTATATGAGTGGGGGTGTCTAAATAAATAACTTACAAAATAAAAATTGAAATGATCGGGTTGCATCGTTCATGTCTTTGGGTTTCTAGGCGATCCAATAAGACCTAGTTTCTTAACAAACTTTTTACCCTTTTGAAAGACCCCTTTTCGCATCTTCTCACGTCTGTAACTGGTTTCGTCCGACAACTCTTCGGTTGGGGTTGGAGATACCCCACTGGCTTGATCAGTCTCAGCCCCGCTAGAGATGGGGTCTAATTCAGTGACAAAGTTGGAAGGAATAAGTCCTTGAATCCCGCCTACCTCCCCATGGTAGAAACCGTACTTGTCCACCTCCGAGTCAACTTGGATGACGTCACCCTCTTTGAAGCTCAGTTCGATTTCAGGGTTGTCGTTTGGAGACATATTTTGCGGGTTATAGGAGTAGAGCGCGAGAACTTGCTTAGTGCTGATAGGAGCAGGTGTTTCCGGAGTCGACACAGTTATGGATTGGGAGTCTGATGCGCTGATAGAACGGTTCTTCGGCAGAGTATTCAACTCATCTGACTCGCGAACAAAGTTTGAAGGTACGAGACCTTTCTTCCCGTTCAACTCTCCAAAGAAAAACCCATCTTCCATCACCAGCCCGTACACCGTGATGACGTCACTTTCCTTGAAGCTGAGTTCGAACTCGTGGTGCTCATTCGGGGAGTCCACAGCTGAGTTGTATTCGTAGAGGGCGACCACCGTGTGCGACGGCTCGAGCAGGGTGGAGGAACTGGTGGCAGGAGAAGTGGTGTCCGCTAGGGAGATAGGGAGGGAGAAGTGGGAGGATGCGGTGGAGGGTCGCGAATGGGAGGATGAGATCGGAGGGTGCTGGATGGTGCAAGGCTGTGAGGCTATGTCATTGTCGGAGAGTGTGAGGAGTTGGATTGAGAGAGGCACGCCTGGTGTCAGTCCTTCCAGCAAGCACTTCCCTTGCAAAGCTCCGATCACGTCCTTCTTCGGTTCGTTGTTCACAATGAACCTGTACCCCAGCACGTAGGCCCTGTTGGACTTCCCAGACGCAGACAGCTTGGGGGGGTCCCAGCTGAGGAGGATATTATCTTGCAGGATTCTCTCTACGCAGAGGTTGGAAGGAGGCAGGGGGGGACCTCTCACCTTCTTCACACCTGTGTTCGTTAGAATCTGGCTATCTTCTTCATCACTGGAGCTACAGGTCTCATCTGGCGCCTCTTCTACCCTGACCTCTCTCCTGTCAGGGGTCAGAGACTGGTTCAGCAGCCTCTGTCTGGCCAGGGGGTCCGATATGATCAGTTCCTCGATGAAATTCGCAGGCACCAGGCCTGCTGTCCCCCCGTGAGTAGACTGGTAGTGGGCGGTAGCGTCCATATCCCCGTGCACGACGACAATATCTCCAGCCTTGAGGGGGAGTTGTCTCTCAGGGTGTCCGGTGGTGCACAGACTCATGGGGTCGTAGTCGAATAGAGTGACGAAGAGGCGAGGCTCTAAGAAGCGCGACTGCGGACTGTCCAACAGGCTGGTAGTGATGGAGGGCTCTTCATCAGGAAGGCTGGATTTGTCCCGCTGGGGTCGTTGAGTCTCGCTGGAGATGATCAGCTGGAGATCTGACACCTGCACGCGGAGGTTTTGTATCACTCTGTTCTGCTGGCGAAGTTCTCGTTCTTGATTCTGGAAGGACTGCAGAGCAGACCTCGTCTCTTCCAATTCTTCTTCCAGCGCCGAGAAAGCTTCTTGGAATTCGGCTAGCTCCTGTCGCATGGCTTCTTTCTCCCCATCTATCTCGACCATGATGTTATTCAGACTGAACTCGTCGCTGGTAACTGCTGCTGCTTCTTGCCTAGGCAGCGTGGACATGTCCTCAATGAGGGACTGGATAATGCGCAAGTGCCGTTCTGCAGCTTCAGGAGCTCCCTCCCTGATGTTAAGCAAGGCTGCCTCAATGTGTACTTTCAATTCCCCTTTCACCCCGCCTTCGCAGGAGCTGAGTGGACTCTCTGGTACCTCTTCCTCCCCCTGGCTCAGCTGCAGTGCGGTTTGTAACGCCCCTGCAAGCTTTCCTTCCGTCTCCCGCAGGTTCCCCTGAATCTCATCCAACTCGGCCTGTTTAGCAAGCAGCATCGCCTCACGCTCGCCCTCCTGGCTGTCTCTCTCCCCCTGCGCCTCTACCAGTTGCTGCTCGAGGGAGCTGATACGGGAGCGAAGTGGGGACTCTGGTACGCCCGCCTGAGTGTCCGTGGCGGGTTCCTTCATGACTGGGTCAGACAGACGGAGACTGTCAATCTCCATCTGAGCCTCTCTCAGCTGGAGAGTGTACGCTTCTTCTAAACTGTTCTTCTCCTCAATGATCTTCTCAATCTTCTGGTCAGAAGTCTCTCTGAACCTGAACAGTTCGAGCTGTGAGTTCTTACTCTCCATTTTAAGCTCTTGTATCTGTGTCTCTAACACCCCTTCCCGCTCCCTCAAACGTTCCAACTCCTCTCTATTCAGTTCCAACTGTCTCTCAATCGCCCCTAGCTGATCCGCCTTCAGATGTAACAACGAGTTCTCCTCGGACGCTCTCTTATACAACTCCTGTGTCTCACCCAGGTCCTTTTGTAGCTGTTGCTCGCCCACTAACTTTCCTTCTGCACACACCAGTTTCGTTCTCAAATCATCTCTCTCACTCTCTGCTGCAGACAGTTCTGAGTTCACTAGCTCTAGCTTCTCTGTAAGAGTTCTCTCAGATCCCGATTCAATCTCTGAATTTTTCTCACTCAGCAATTTCCTCAGCTCTTCAACTTCTCTTAATAATTCATTCTTCCCATCAGAGAACTGCATCAGCTGTTCCTGAGCAGATTCTACATCCCTGGTTAGCTTCTCTATGTCAGAGAGGTATGCCTCTGTTTCCATTTGTTTCCCTTCCAACAGGGACTCAGAGTCGGTTTGTTGAGCTGTTAACTCTTCCAGTCTTTCTTGCAATAATTTGTTACTAGCAATCGCGTGAAATAATTCAGAGTCTAGCTCTCCAATCCGGTTGATCTTATCTCTCAACTCCTCTTCCATCCGGGACTTGTCCGCTCTGGCACGAGACAGCTCCTCCTCATGAGTCACACTTTCATCTAGCATTTCCTGCTTTAGCTTTTCGATAGTTAGCTCTAGCTGGTGTGTGTCCCCCTCTGTCCTGCTCTCAGCAACCACCCTGCCACTCAACTCCTCCTCTAGCGCCCTCACTCGCCCCTGCGCTTCTCCTAACTCGATGTCAGTAGACTGAAGAGAGTGAGTGAGTGTGTCTATCTGCTCCTGTAACAGGTCTCTACTCCTCACTTCCTCCTCTCGCTCGGAAATGACCGCTTCGAGCTCTGTAACGCGGGCTTTGCTCTCTCGCAGCTCTGCCTCGATCCGACTGAGCTCTTCCTCTCGCTCCAGCTCTGCGTCCGAGTCCACAACTCCCTTCCTCTCCTTCTCCTCGCTCAGCTCGGACAGAAGAGTGCTGGCTCTCTGTAGAGTCAGGTGCTCGCTGTAGAGCTGGGCCATGGACGCTTTCAGCTCGTCCCTCTCGAACACAACCTGGTCCAGCTCGGACTGCAGGAAGCTCGCTTGGGACGCGTTCTCCCATTCCTTCTCAGAGGCGTTGTTCTGCTCAGACTTTCGCTGCTGCGACTGCTTGAGAGCGCTGTCTCTCTCCTCAGAGAGTTGTTTCTTGGAATGCTTCAGGAGGTCAATCCTCTTCTTCAAGTCCTCTCTCTCCTTCTCCAGACTCAGAATCGTTTCCTTTTGTCCGGTCAGCTCTCCCTGCGAGCGCTTCAGTTCTATCTGCACCCTCTCCAGCTGCTGCCTATTCATCTTAACGCGCAGGTTCCGACTCTTCTCTGTGCTTAGCTCCTGTCGCAAACTGCTCAGCTGATTCTCCAGTCCTGTCTGAGTCAGCTTCAACTTCTTCGCCTCTCCCAGGGCTCGCTTCTCTCGATCCTCCATTCTCCGCTGGGAGGAAGACAGCTCGCTATATATCGTACTCAGCTTGCGGGTCTCATCTTTCAGAGGATCAGAAGACGCTTGCTCTCTTTTCAGTTTATTCAACAATTCTTGTTTCTCTTCAACCAATCTCTTCACTCTCTCGTCCAGCCTATGTGCTAGAGAACTCAGTTCAACATTCTTGTCTATCACCTGTCTCTCCCTCTCCCTGTCGGAACCTGGTTCTCCCTGCTCACTGGCAGTGGCCCCCTCACTGACCAACTTTTGGCGTACAGGTGTTGTGACGTCATGGAAAGACCTGTCCCCTAAGGAGGCATCACGAGAGGTCAACAGGGCACGAGGACTTGCCCTCTCTAGAGACAGTCCCCCCTTCAGCCGCCCCAGCTCCCCTTCCAGTTCGTCCACCTTGCTCTCCAGACGCAGAGCCCGCTCATTCACGTGATCCAGATCCCGCTTCTTCTCTCTCAGCTCTTTGTCTCTGGTGCGGGTTTCGTCATGCTGCTTCCTCAAGTCCTGACCGCCGGAACGACGGATCAGCTCAATCTCGGATTCATGCTCCTGGGACCTCTTCCTCAACTCCTCCTCAGCTCTGCGCTTGGCCGTCTCTAGGTTCTGCTGCTGTATCTTCAGTTTCGAAGTCTCTTGTCTCAGCTGTCGGATATCGCCCTGTAGCCGCACCAACTCCGTCTGCCAGTGAGACTCAGAGTTCTTCAGCTGTCCCTGATTCTGTCGCTCCAGTTTCAGCTGCAGTTCGTTATGTTTGTGTCGCGCGGTGTCCCTCTCTTCACGCCTCACGCGCACCAGGGTCTCCTGGGCATCTTTCTTCATGTGCTTAAGCTGGTCCCGTTCTGAGTCCAGAGCCTTCCTCAGCTTGACCACTTGCTGCCTCAGGCGCTCGTTCTCTTTCTTGAATGACGTCACCTGCCAATTCCCACCCGTCGTGCTGGTAGCTCTGTCCGACTCCACGGAGAGGGACAGCGTGTCGAGGGGATAGGAGTCCGGCTCGGTTGGTTCCGAGAGGGAGATGGGGTCTTGAGAGTTCTCTGGATCTTGAGGGGGGAGGGGTGGAACATTTCCAGAGCTAGTTGCCATGGAATGCTATTATTCTCTATCTGGTAAACGCTAAATTCTGAAGTCTAGCAACAAAAATAAATTGATGCGATAACCCAGTTTGGTGGTTAATTGAGCAATAAAATATTTAATTAATAAATTTATGCGAATTTATGCGACACATTGATAAACAGTTACCAAGATGACTTTAACTAGAACCACAAAATTTGATTTTGTCGAGCACTACTTTCGCCGAGTCTAGATCTAAAAAAGGAATTTTGTGATATTGTCATACTGTGAAATTAGCATTAAGATGATTGGTTTCAATAGAATCTCATGATCTAATAGGTGGTAGCATCAACAAATATAATTTGATAAATTATTACAGTTAAATGTCTGATTTCAGCAACTCTCGAATGAGTATGGTTGCATAAGACGAGGATGGAAGATCAAAATTAACTCGAAAGTTCTCCTTCGATTCAGATTTTTCTGCTATTCGCCCTTCTTGTGGTTGTAACCATTCCAAATCAAAGTGGATTGGTTTTGATAAAATCTCTCTGTAAGCACCTGGGAATTTCATAGAAAGGTCTGTAACACGGAATGACTCCGCATTTGATAAACCTAACTGAGCAAGAGAATCAGCATAAAATTCTCCAATCGAGTGTGTGGGAAATATAACAGACGCTCCACACAGAGGCAGAACCACATCATAGACGGAGTACTTGCGGACGGAGGATGCGTCAACTAAAACCACCTGTCTATCCCCTTGGTGGGCAGTGGAAAGACTAGCTATTGGTTCTTCAAGCTTAGCGTGCTTCGACGCGCTGCTTTCATGCCCAAATACTAAGTCGCCTGGAACTACCTACGAATAGAACCGATAATACGAATATAATTAATGCATCGCATCAAATAATTAACAATGCTAATCCAATTATACGTATCTAACCATATGGATTAAAGTAAAATCTACTGAATCGGAGTCCCCAGCTGCTAATAACCTAGTTAATCCGTACTGTAAATGTATTTAGGAGATAATGAGTAATACATGAAATACTAAAAACTAAAGCAAAGTTAAATAAGAAAAATAATGTTGTGGGAGTAGAACCAGACATAATGAGAGAGGAATAAGGGGAGATGGTAGTCTAAGTAAAAGAAGGTAAGAAATGTTACTTCATCTTCTCCTCGTTCTTGCGACGGTAGGAGCGGATCCAGTAGATCGTCTCCATCACTACCAAGAAAACGAGGTAGAAGAACAGCAGCACGTACCAGATGATCCAAACCGGGAGAGGGGCGAGGATGAGAAACAGACCGAGAGAGATGTTAACTAGGCCTAGGAGCAGAGCAAATCGCCCGGTTAACATGTGAACGAAGTACCAAATCCAACGAAATATGGAATCCTTCTCCCCCTTCTTAAGTTCAGGACGGAAATGGGCATTGATGGGCTGCCATAGAGCTAGTCCCATGGCTATAATCCCTATGATACCGTGAGCAAAAACTGGCTTGGAACGGTTCAGAAATCCTAAAATAAACCCGAATACGGCGAGGAAAAGCCCAGTCATCTGCAGGATGATGTGCAGGTAGAACCAGAGGGCGTTACCGAACTTGGCGTAGCGAGCGATCACGAACCCGGCTTGGAGGCACACCCCCCATGCCAAGAACATCAAGATGCCGTGAGCCATTTCCGCAGTGAAGAAGGACTCTGGACATCCGAGGTCTGCGTTCTCTTTGTAATCCCCGTACAGATACCACAGGTCTGGTAGTGAGGGTCCCGAATCGTTGGTTCTACCGCCGTACACGAACACTACGCCCTCCCCTGTGATCATATGGTGGTCTCGTCTGAAAGCAGGGAAGCCGTAAGTGGGGTCAGGAAGTGCTCCCTTACGGAACCATTTCTCGGAGGTTGCCAGGTCGAGAATCGCCACTTCATCGAGTGGAGGCGTGGGGGCGAGGACAGTCGGGATAACTTTCGAGTCTAAGCGACCCCCGAAGAGCACAGCGCTGGTGTTACTGTTGGGTAGGTTGCTCATTGGCACGAAGGATCTGGGAGAGACACACGTGGGCAGTGGATACCAGGTTTGAGAAGGGATGTTGAAATACCAGCTGTCCCATGACGGACACGGTCCCCCGTTGCCACTCTCTCCCAACGCATTCAGGCAGCCTCCAAAAATCGCAAACGTGTCTTTATTAAGAAATGTGCCAGCGTTCAGACACCGAGCATGGGGATTGAATGGGTCGTAAGAGGTGTGAGAGGGTCCAACTAGTCTCCATTCTCCCGATTCAGTCGCGGTGATGTTTCGTAGGTCCATAGTAAACGAGTCAGAGCTGCGGACATCTCCTCCAAACCCCATCGTCAGGAAGAACTCACACGCATTCACTGCAACTCCACCGCCGCCAGCATACCTGATGGCGGGAATAGGGCCGCTTGCACTCACTTCGTGCCAATCTTGGTCTCGAAAGCTGAAAAACCAAATGTCGTTCAAGTTCTCCCCAGCTGAACTCCTTCCAGCTGCCACTACGAACACCTCTTCTGATTCACAGACCCCAGAGTAGGTGAACCCTCTCACTCCAGGACTGGTTGTGGTGGCGATTTCACCCCAATCACAGGTGAGATTTGCTCCAGCTGCGCCTGTAAGATTGCAAATATGTGTCTTGTCCGAGAAGCCACCATAAAAAATCAACTGACGGTTTTTCGCGAAATACCCCAGTGAGCCGAATCGAGGAGTAGCAGAGGGGGAACCGAGGTTAGGGACGCGGTACCATGTGAGCGGGACGGCTGCAAGTTGAAAAACAAAGATAGCAAAAAAGGAAAGAGAAACAAATTTTAACATTGCAAAACCCAATAATGACTCTAAGCAAAAATAATAATTTGAGCTCTTTGTATGCCTATTTGTAGCTAACCAGTACCGAAGAGCCGTTCTCAAGACAAAAATAAGTAGGCATCATAATTTGAGTTCTGTAAGTAACAACACATCGACGTCAAAGGTATTTCGTAGTGTGAATGAATGAAACTATTTCGATGAGTAACCACAATCACAACGCAATCTAGACGCATACTAATACAGAGTAGTACTATGCTCTCACATAGTTTGCGTAAAATGTAAAAGCACAAACTAAATCATCAAATTCAACTCACCTGCAGTCCATATTTGCTTATTCTCTGAGTAGTGGCATGGTTCCAGATAAGACTCGTGAGCGCGTGAACGTAGAGCGTCCGTGTTAAGTAAGGGATTTTCATGAGTGCCCGGATGCAACTGTCAATACTACCTCCACTCTTTGATATTCCTTCCAGCACTGCTTTCTCGTGTAACCGATAGGATGGCATCATTTCGAAGGCTTCTCTCGCGCTTTTAGTCTCCTGATAGTGATGCAATGCTTGGATGAATAGGCTGGAAGGGTCACTGTTAGGGTTAGGTGTGAGGAGCAGATTAACTGCCTTTGTGAAATCTCCTCGTAGCATGGCTAGGCCGATGTGACAAGAGGAAGCAGGATGGAGGTAGTCTCCAAACCTCTGTTTCCCGAAATAGTTGCAGAACCCATCCCTGACCAGATTCGTTCTGTTCTTAGCTACAAGAGATCTAACACCCGAGGTCTCAGATCCATCCGTATCGGGACTGAGTTCAAGTTGTAGACCGATTTCCCGAACGAGAATAGAAAATCTGTTTCCTTGCAAGGCCCCTGTGGGTATGGGGCTGTTGGAAGCACGGTACGATCCGAGGCGAATGGATTCAGATTTGTTCAAACTATCAAAGTTGTGTTTGAGAGTTTCAGGCTTCACCCCCATGACACAGACTTCCTGTAGAGTGACAGCTCGCTTATCCTTGATACCTGCATAACTGAACCTATGAACCACATAACACACGATTATATACACATATAAATATAAATAAGTAATCTTCTCTATTCGCAATCTTTTACCTAGAAATCCCGCAGCGTAAGATCCTCCCCAAATCGTGGAGAGCGGTAAGAGTGTCTTTGTTCTTCTTCTCCATTACGAACCGAGTGTAGTGGGGACCTTCATTGTCCTGCGTTTTATTCAGCAGTTTCCGGAAGAAGATACAAATGAGCGGTGTGTCACTGACAGTTGGGAGGTCATATTTCTTGGAAAGGTTTCTCTGATTCTCCTTAGTAAGTGTATGCGATTTTAGACTCCCTCCAAATACATTATATATTGCTTTATGTATCTAAAATAAATTGGAAGGTTGTGATCGGAACCAGGAAGTATTTCCTCTAATTTTCGGGGGATAGGAATTGGAAAAAGAAGAAGACTGTCAAACCTGTGGGAGGGGAGGGGACATCATTTGCATGCGTTACTCATGTAAATACTTGCAGGTGGGCATGCCTAATTTCCGGGACGGGACGGGTTAAGATACCTAATTTTCGGGACGGGATGCCTTCCCGTCCCGGAAATTAGGCATGCCCCTTGCAGGTTCGCCTCATTATCTTTCGCTAATTTTTTAGCGACAAATAATGAGGCAAACCTGTGAGGATCAGAACTAAAGGTCTACCTTATTCCTCCTATCTTTATCTGGCTCTGGCTTAAAACAGTAATTTCCCTCTTCTTTATTCTCGCAAATGGAAACAAACTTCAGAACTCCGTCGGCCTCTTCCCGAGTAAGAACTTCACACAGCTTAGGGTACCTCTCATCCAGTAATGCAGTCAAAATATTCTCCGAAGAGTTTGTCTGAAGAAAGGGGTGAAGAGATCGGACCAATTTATGGACCTTTGTTCGAATACTTTTGTCTGGAAATTTTCCAAGCAAGAACTCAGATGCGAAATCATCATTATGAATATCATCTGTAGAGTTCCTATAGAATATAATAGAAAATAATAATTGTACGTATTGTTGTAACCACAGAAGGAAGTCTCGGTGGTGATTTGAAATATTATGCATTCACGCGATAAATACGTATATAATGGTTTAAACTTACAATTTTTGGGAAATTGGTTCAGAAAATTTACGAAGAGAATCAAGCAACTCTGAACCTATCAACAGGCGAAGCTTATCAGCCACTTCGCTCTCTTCGGAAGGAGGCACGTACACCTCGACACTATTTTCACACGGAATATCAACTGGAATATGGGCTGTGGGTAGACCGAGTGAGACAAGGTTTGGATCTAACACTACTGCATCGCCATTGAGCGAAATTTCGGTCACATGAAAGTCACTCGGGTAACATTTAATCTTTCCTGTCAAACTGAGTCCTTGGTTGAGATAGACTTGAATACCAAAGTTTGGATCAGTGAACAAGTTGTCGCGCATATAGCGTCGTTATACTTAGCCATAATTATCTAGCAATACCCAAGGCATTCGTAAATCGATGTCGACACCACGCACCACACTCTGTTATTACCAAATGCATAGAATCCCCATACAACTGTCCCGTTTTTGGCGGGATGTCCCGCATTTTTATCTCTTTTTATGGGCTTATTTCCTCGAATGTCCCGTTTTTACGTGAAATTATCTCATCATGCCCCTCTAAATCGGAGTCCATGTATATTACTTTTCTATTGCGTCCCGCCATGTCAAATTCAACGCCGCGTTCCGCTTTTATCATGGCTCAAGTTTACATGTATGCTTTCCTATCATAAAATTCTTGGTTTTTGACCCCAAGCAGCTATGATGTTAACCTCGTTTCTAAATAGTTGAGATTTACACGTATAGATCTTTTGGGTTCGCGACGAATAATTTTATTTATCCAAGTATTCTAAAAATATAATTCGTATTTGTTGGTAGTAATTTCATATAGAAGGGTGAATTGGAATTTATTTCATCTCCAGTAGGGATTGGTATTCCGGTGGTAATTGCCTAGCTACGATTTGAAGAAGAATTAGAAGGACATAATATCTTTCTGAGATAATCAGAAAGAATCCCCAAATAAGAATATTGAAACTACTGTATGTAATAATTTCTATTAATTACTAACTAAAATTAGCTTGCAGATCATACCGCTTAATATGATATTATACTTGTAGGCTTAGAATCTCCATTATAAATACAAAATGAAGTTAATAATTAATTAAAAGCTTCAATCTAATAACTGACAGGATTTCCTATAAGATTTTGAAGTTCTTCATAACGTATTGACATTTACCATTATAAACGCTATAAAAATTGATAAGAACATAGCAGTAGTTTTTCACAATAATCCATTTAATACTCTAGTCAATTAGCTCTGTTAGAAAGTGACAAGGATACCGGACGATGATCAAAAACATCCCAATACTCGCTCTGCTGCTGCTCGTTTTGAGTTTAGAATGTGGACTCAGTTACGTAGAAGCATCTGATAGAATGGCGCCCAGGGCTAGACCAGCGAGGCAATCTTCTTATTGTAATTACGCGTATTCAAACTGTTACAGCAGCAGTTACAGCTCCTATGCTGGCGCTGCCTCGAGCACTATAAGTGCTGGCGCCTATATCGGCGTGTCAATTGTCTGCTTTGTAGTATTTTGTTTACCCTGCATCATCGTAGGAATTGTTATTTGTTGTTGTCTTTGCATTCCAGGCTGCATTCTCAGCACTCAGAGAAACCATGGTGTGAGTAACCAGGTCATGACTACCACCACTGTAACTCAACCTAAATACGAACAGCCAACAGTATACCCGCAATACCCCCAGGCCCAGGGGTACCCTCAACCAGGCTACCCACCGCAAGGCTATGCTCCCCCACAGCAGGGGTACTACCCACAGACGGCTCCTGCACAGCCTTATTCGAACCAGGCCGACATACCCACGAAATACGAAGGCGGTTACGATCCAACAGCCCATCCAGGCTACACTGCCTACCCAACTGACCAAGCGCCCCCCTCATACACTTCAGCGGCTCAAGGTCTGCCTCCAGCTCAATATGAACCCCAAACTCATGGAATCGGCTTCCAGACTTGAATAAGATGTTTGAAACTTTTTGTAAGACTATTTAAGTTGTATTAGATTAGGCTGGATAAACCTGTACCAACTGGATGTTGTTTTTTTCTGCTCTGTGATGTTTTATTTCCCAACTATATGCTAAATTCTTAATATAGTGTGTATACAGTTCCTGTTTATTTGTTTCGGTTATTATTTCTCAATAACTTCGAAATTCGCTAAATAATGGTAGATCACGAAGGCACCTCCCCGGATCCAGACCGACTGTTTCTATTTGGTTCTACGTCTTAGATTCTTCAAAATCTAGTATGCATACCTGCTCTATACCGTGCAAAATTACAGGAATAGTTATCTGCTGTATCCATACAAATTCCATCTCATAGTGTCTGCGCCGGAGTGCCTCCTCATATCCACCATACTCAGATACTCAGGACTATCTGACCTTCCTAATAAAGCCTATGCTGCCTATCCCCTCCTCCAACCAACCTCCCATGAGACTGGTAGATAATATATAATAAGCTTCCGTCCTGAATCATATATATTTTCCTATAGCTTATTAGTACTTGTATGTATGCATTTATTACGATTCGAGTAATTAAGTGATATTATTTTGTATTAGGATAATCTATCAACGAAGGGAGTAGATGGGAAGTAAGTGGATCTTGATGCTGACTTTGTTGGTCCTACTCAGTCTGCAATGTGGGCTCAGTTTGGGAGAGCAGCTTGATAATGAATTAACAGCTGGGAGGAGGTTACGAAGGCAAGTCACTGTGAATCCAGCGACTACAGTACTGACTGTTGGATATTGGGTCTACGTCGTCGCCGGTGTACTAGGCTACTGTATAATTTGCTTTATACCATGTATAATCATAGGAGTATGTATCTGCTGCATAGCAGCTTGTGCAAGCAACAGGAAACCCACTCAATTCCAGACAACAACAACAACAACGACAAATCCTCCCTACGGCACCCCACCCCCTAATGTCTACCCGGGAGTAGCCCCTCCTGTACAACCATACTCAGGACAACCTGACCTTTATAAACAAGCCTCTGCTGCCTACCCACCGGAACTGCCTCATGGTACCCAACATGGCACTGAGCCCCCGAAATAGGCTTCCAGAATCACATCGAAACTTTTAATTTTTTAATAAACTTCATAGATATTTTCGTACCTTTTATCACTGTATTTACGTATTTACCCCTTTTTATGATTCAATCATTATATTATATTATTTCATAATAGGATAACCTGTCACGATTTTGGTAATCAAAACGTTATTTCATTGACAAGTCTGTGATTCCACACTCATTTTCAATGGAATGTAGTTTTATTCAGCCGTAAGAAAACGCATTTTTGGTGAATTGAGGGGAGAACTTTATGATCTCTTAATGCTCGTCAAAAGCCTTAGGGCTAAATTTCTAAACTTATTTGATTTGGAGGCAATACTCCCTCCCCATTAGTTGATAATAAGGAAGGACGCTTGAATAGATATGAACAACTAAGGCAGGATGAAGTATGCAATATTTATTAACATCAAAAATTTGACGTTTCATGTATGCGCTTTGATTTTTTACATACGCACTTTTCCTGTGATACTTATTTGAGTATTACACCAAGCTAAGTTATTATTTTCTTTGGGTGAGGTTAGTCTACTAAGCGGTAGCGGGCTCTACTAACAGTCGAGGAAGAAGTCTAGAAGGCATATCATCCTATCATCATACCATCGGAAGGGAGTAGATGGCGAGTAAGTGGATCTTGATGCTGACTTTGTTGCTCCTACTCAGTCTGCAATGTGGGCTCAGTTTGGGAGAGCAGCTTGATAATGAATTAACAGCTGGGAGGAGGTTACGAAGGCAATCCTCTGGGGCTACAGCAGCGACTGTTGGGGTTTGGGTCTACGTCATCGCCTGTATAGTAGGCTGCTGCATATGTTTCTTTCTACCGACTATAATCACAGGAATAGTCATCTGCTGCTTAGTAGCTTCTACGAGCAATAGGCACCCCACTCAATTCCAGACAACAACAACAACAACGACAAATCCTCCCTACGGCGCCCCACCCCCTAATGTCTACCCCGGGGTAGCCCCTCCTGTACAACCATACTCAGGACAATCTGACCTTTATAACACAGCTTCTGCTCCTTATCCGTCTGAACTGCCTCCTCCAACCTACCAGGATACCAAACAGTAGACTGAGCCCCGAAAATAGGCTTCCAGAATGATATCGAAACTTTTACTTTTTCTTAGAAACATCTTAGACACTTTCGTACACTTATTATAATTAGTTCTTGTATTTACGCCTTTTTATGATACAGTAATCATATTTTATTTTATATTATATTATATTATATTATGATACTTGTAATCTGCACGGGTTTACATGTTAAAATTGACAGTTTAATTAACTAGACTACTTTTCCTGGATTGGGGTTAAGAAGGAACATTTCTGCATAGCTACTGCCTCATTGTAAGGAGGAGGAGGCTCAGTCTGTGGATCAGTTTGAGTGTGAGAAACCGTTTCTCTCGATCTCGGAGCAGCTCCATATGCCTCTGCTGCATCTCTTAGTCCGACACGAGTGTGACCGGGCGATGCATGGTGGACATCCCGGTGTGCAGTTCTGGGTACGGCGGGACTGTAGATTATGACGCGGGGCGCTGGTTCTGAGAGCGGAGTTGTGGGGAGTGATTGAGCGTAGGATTGGTTTGCTCGAGTGTGGGAGTCGAACAGTCTGTTTGCAGAGCGAGATTCTCTTCCTCCATTCCTGTGCGTACGAAGCTCTTTGTTATGCAGCAAGCATCCTGGCATTTGTACGCAAATACATATTATGATGCAACATGTTAACACTGGGAGATAGTAATAGGCGAGGAGAAAGAATACACTCCATCCACCTGAAGCAATGAAATTATCCATAAGGCTTTCCAATACCAGAATTCCCAAAAGGGATCGGCATTTATATTTAAAGAATGAAAATTATCTATGAATTGATGCCTATATAAGATGTGTCGTAGATATTTTTACATTTTAGAATGGATTTCATGCATAGGATGGGATTCTTTCTCTTAGGATTGAACCATTGCATGATTTTCATGGATGTGTGCAGAAGCAATATCGACTACGTTAACATTTTAATGACGTATTCTAGATCAAAAGTAGCTTTTTACAAGAATTAAAAGAGTAGAAAATGTTTTATATAGCAGACAACACTCACGAGAATGGAATACAAAATTGAATAAGGATATTAAACACTGTTGGTAAGTGATTCTAGTGCTGTTCTTTGCCAATGATGTTCCTAATAATTGTAAGGATGGAAGGCTGATAGTTGGTGTGACTTCCCTCTCGGAGGTCTCGGGGGGACCATTGGTAGGATAAGTTCAGTCGTGTGTCTGGATTTAGGCGGGAGATCGGGGGGCTGGGAGAGACCAGTGCTGGGGGTAATTCTAGGGTAATTCGGGGTGATTGCAGCTCGGTGGTTTTGAGGCAATGGCATAGGACGGAATCCTGCTGGAGCCGTGTTTTGTGTGTGAACGGTGCTAAGCGTATTCGGAGTATCTGGCCTCTTTCTCCTCGGTTTAGCAACGGGAGTCTGTAAACTGGATTTGAGACTCTTTATTTTGGGCGGGATGGCGGGGAGAATGGGTGTGAAAGAAGAGTGGTTGGTAAACCCGTTTGCACATTTTGGCACTGCGGTAAAGTTTTCCTCCCCCTCATATTGGGACACCCTATTGTCTCGCCTGAACCTGTAAGCCTGCGTAGGCGCAACTTGTACGTCACATGAATAGCGCGAATTTGAGATTGAGTTTGAAAGGATGGGGGGGATTACTGGGGAGTAAGGCGGATAGGGAGGCGTTAATGGAGTTATAATGGAGGAGTTGTAAGAAACATCTTGGTAAAAGTTGTCATTTCTTTCTTGATGATAAAAGTTCTGCTCTTGATAGAAGTTTGAAGAATTAATAGTAGCTTGAGAGAATTCTTCATCAGGGCTAACTGGTAAAATGAAACTGTGAATTTGGCCCTTACGTGCGCTGCTGTTCCTTAATGGAGGAAGTGGAATGGGAATCTTAGAACGAGACTCGTCGAAATTCATTGAGAACAAAGGTGTGGTGGGAGGTAACAGTGGTTGGCGCTTGAAATGAGTTTTGCTTCGCTTAATACTCAGCTCCTCAATCTCTGAGGCGAGCGATTCCAAATCACCGTTGATGTGCGAATTGAAATTCGTGCTGGGGATGTGTAAGGTTCCGTTTTCTTCTAAATTGTTCAGACTGGAGCATTTGGTCTTGGGAGGGAGAGGTGGGGCGTGGTTATTAAGTTGTGAAATCGAGTTAGCAAGGGTGTTACCCCGTATTCGGGGCTTAGCTTTAGGAGGACTAAAAGAAAAGAAATCAGGTAACCATGGATACGGAAATATACAAATTACTATATAGCACTATTTAATTCGATATTATTCCTAGTACTTATTAATAATAATTAGCTTGATGGCTGAAGGGAATGATAGCCCAAAGAGAGGCTCGGAATGGAAGAATTCAAGTTGGAAGGATCAAGGCTCTCCAAGAGAGATAATCTGTTACTCGTGCCGAGAGAAAGGGCACACTAAAAAGAACTGTCCCTCCTTAGTCAAATCGAAGCCGACCAAAGGGAAATCAGCCAATAAGAATGTAATCAAATGCTATTACTGTCAGGACGAAGGTCATGTGCAGGCGAATTGCCCGCTCAAATTTGCAATGCAGGTGTCACTCCAAGAGGCGGGACAGGGCTCAATGGTCACTCCGCCCACCAGAAAAGAAGGAGCAGAGAAGACACAAGCATTCTACTTCCAATCTCTGTTCAATCTGTTAGAGGTTGTAAGTGATGGCGCACACTACATTGATACACATTGCCATCTCGAGTATGTATTTGAGAGGTACCACGTGTTCGCATCAGAACACGCCTTCAAAGAATTCATGCTGGCTAACCAATACCCCAGCGGATTCGACGGTTGCATCAGCACTTTTTGTGACCCTACAGCATTCTCAGCTCTTGGGGCTTTCGACCAAATCTTAAAAGATGAGAAAACATGGGCGACATTCGGTATACACCCTCACAATTCTCGCTACTATACAGAGACGCTAAAGACTAAGCTCTGCGATGCACTGACACATCCGAAGTGCGTAGCTTTAGGAGAAATCGGGTTAGACTATTCAGAGGTTTGTCCTAGCGACAGAGAAACACAGATCCGAGTTCTGGAAGATCAGCTCCAGCTAGCATCACTATACAAGAAGCCTATACAGATTCATTGCCGAAATGCTGAAGATGAATTGATGGACATTTTATTGAAAGAACTGCCAAAGGATTGGCGAATCCATTTGCACTGTTACACAGGATCAGCAGAAAAGGCCGTTGAGCTCATTTCAACCTTTCCACATCTGTACATCGGGATAACGGGCAGTATTACTGTTAAGAGGCTATCACAAGTGCGGGAAACCGTCGAGGTAGTGCCTTTAGACCGCTTACTGCTAGAAACAGACTCGCCATATATGATACCTCTAGAGCTTAAAGAGAAAATTAAATTTTCACACCCGATCATGGTGTTACATGTCGCAGAAAAGATAGCCAAAATAAAAGATGTGTCCATAAACGAAGTCCTAAAAACTACAAGAGAGAATACTAAGAAAATGTTCGGAATTTAGCAGCACTGAATTATCACATTTATTTTAACTTATTAAGTAATGTACATTTCGTGAATTATATTAGTATGTTTGTGCCATCATAGATTCAGCATGTCCTGTGTACATTTCTTAGCATTATGTAAATCGATTCGATTCAATTTCACGTAATTCTGAAACCTGAAAGATATTAGTGTACCTTTGAGAGTCAGAAAACTGGAGAGGTATCTTCTTAGATGAAAACTCTAGTGCTGAGTTAGTTCTCAGAATTGCTTCAGAATTCTGAGGGAAGTTTGGTGATTCATCAATCACACCTGACTTTTCAGCTTTATAGAACGTATGATGTTCTGTCATGTGGGCTACATCTGGGAATGATACTTTCTCTCTCTCACAGAATTTGAAGCTCCAAACATAGATTACTGGCTTCCTTTCTTGCATTATACATTTCACTACAGTAGGCCAATTCCCTGGGGGTCTTTCATTAGGAATAAACTTGTGGTCCTTAGAAGAAAAGTACATCATTAAAAAACCCATCATATTTGCTTCAATAAATACATAATATTTTATTGTAAAATACACAATTCTAGACCACAATTTACCTCATCGATAATCAGTAAGTCTACAGGGTGCAGTGCGTGATAATAATACTTCTTCTTCATAAAGTTTGATCCTTGTCCCTGTCAGCAAATAAATGCATAATTATGACTCAAACCAAGTCAAAGCGAGACTGCATGAAATCCACAAGGTGAAGTTGGTTTACATTAATTAAGAATATTTACCCGAAGTTCGTTGAGGATTCTCGTTATCTGCTGTGCTAATGGATCCTTGATGTAGCATTTCTCTTCAAAAACATCTCCATTCGGGAGGCAGAGGTTAACAATTGTACTGAATTGAAAAAAGTCAATAATATGATACTTAATTACTAATAATTGTTAGTTTCATTACATCGAACGTTGCTAGAACTGATGACTTGTTCTTGAATAATTTATTAACCAATTGCTTTTGATATAATTTGCTGATTTGTCCACTAAATTTGACCCAGTATAGGATGTAATTATTCTCCAATAAATAATTAAAACGTGTACGTATTGGAACAAAAGTGATCATTTCGTGTATTTCTGGTAATTATTCAAAAGATTGTTCGACATTGTGATAAAGTCAAAAAAAAACTTAATTTAAAGCTTCATTGAATCATTGTACTACATGATAAAAGTCTTGAATTAAAAAAAAGATAACAAGTTGTCAAATAAAGTTATATCAGATCCATAAAATGTACTGTGTGACTTAAGGATGACAACTAGGCTTATCAATCTGATCTAACTGATGATAGAAAAATTGGAAAATGGTAGGCTTGATAGATCAAACGCAAAACAAAGAATAAACGGCCTTATTTAGTAAGGATAACTAAATTACAATATTAAAGTATAATAGTGAGCATACCTTGGATCGCCCAAATTATGGCGTTTTCTATTGGTTCCATTCCCATTCTGCCCGAAAGAATGTATTCCTTTCTGCATAATTCTTTGTATCGACGTCAGATTCATAGTGAAATTTAATTAAAACGAAGTATCCAATCACAAATACTTGAATGACACTCATCTCATGCTTTATTATTTATGCTCAATAGTCGAATACAAACAAGCAAGCACATATGTCATATTGCATCATATGATATATCTAGTGCAGTGGTAGCTAGCCGAGGATGTTGCGCATAACTGACTGAAACAAGGCAAGGAAGCCTTCGGGTAAAACGACCTTCCATTATAAAACTTCACTCCCTAGAGTTTCAGCTTAAGAATGCTAATCTTTGAATTGCCTACTGGTAGAGACACAGTTGTGATTCGTATTGTGGCATGTCGTACTTAAGCTTGCGAATGACATTACCATTTCTGTTTATTTCTTAATATCATGTTCTTGTCTAGAATAGATGTAAAGCTGATTCCCTTGATATATAAGGAATCTACTTTGTCTTCCGAAGTAAGTACGATAAGACAAATGTAAATGTACATAATTGAGATAAGTTCAGCAAACTAAGGATCCGGATTCCCTAGGAAAGAGCCCTATAAACATCACTGAGTGTAACTATCAGAAAAGGGAAAGTGAATGACAGGAATAAAGTAGATACCTTGTGTTGGGATAATGTTTATCTGATGGCTCATTAAAATATTTGGAAAGGCAATTCCGCGAATAACTCACAATTAGTCTCAATATTTTCACACATTATGAAACGTAACTCAATGTAAGATAAATTGTTTTGTTTGAAGATACCCTCAAATTCAATCACTTGTTGGAATTCACAGATAAAAAAGATGGCATTTAGGTCTAAGTAAGGTATCTGAAGTTGTGAAATAATTAAAATAATCGATTAATAATACAGTATAACAATTAAAAAGAATTATGTGCCAATATGATTCAAAAGATAAAGGAAAACCGACTTGGAGTATATTTCCTAATTAGAACGTAAAATAGAACCAAAAGTTATCTACATATTCGAGAAAGTCATTTTAATGCTCCGTTGCTGGCACAGGAATGTTAGATACACTGATATATTGAACTATGTGGTAATACGTCTCTTTTAATCAAAAAGATAAAAAAGGAATATTAATAACGATGTGGCTCCAATAACAATAACCAAAATGAAGATATCAAAACACAAGTATTATTCAAATAAAAGTGACAAGAAAAGTGACAAAAACGTGCTGGTGGGTGAAGGTGGATTAAGGTGATCCAGGGGCAGAACTAATGTCAGACTCGATGTGGCTGAGGTAGGCATCGTTGTCGTGGAATGAAATGGAGGTTCCATTCTCAATCTGGACTTCCTTGAAAGCCGGACTAAGAGGCTGATCCATGTTCTGCACAACTTGGTCTTGAAGCAGTAAAGTCAACGCTCCTAGTTGTGATGGAATGTTCGTGTTAGGAGATTTGTGAAGCTGTTGATGGCGTTTGAGACTACTCGTCTTCGTGAAACACCGCAAGCAGATTTCGCACTGGTAGGGGCGTTCCCCTGTGTGAGTACGCATGTGCTCCTTCAACTTGGAGGGCACTGGGAAAGCGAGGGTGCACACTTCGCATTTATACTTACGCGTCTGCTTATGGATTCGTGAATGGTTGCGCAATTTTAACCGATCTTCAAACACTTTGTCGCATTGATTACACTTATTTACATTTCGCAAGTCCTCGCTTGCGACTAATTCAACAACTGCAACACCTGGATTTATCCCATTGCTGAAAGTTGTCTTAGGAAATGTATATAGTTCTTGACAAGGCATATACACTTTCTGAGCAGTGGTCAGGTCGTTTGTACTTGCGTCATTCGTATCGATGTTATGTGGAGCATAGAAAGCATTGGTTAGATTAGACAGTGCGTCTCTACCATTGTGTAGTTCAGCCAATACATCGGTTAGCGTGGAGATAGCCTTTTCTACTTTCCTTTCAATTCCGAGTATGTCGTTGAGGCTAAGTATCCTTCTAGGATTTGGATTCGAGAGCAGGATATCGGTGGATAAGGCCTGATCAAGGGTAGATGTCGAAAATGATGCACCTAAAGGCGAATTGGTATTGTTACTGAAGGATATAAAGTATAATCTAAACCTATTCAACTATTATAATATTTTACTATTTACCTGAGAGCATGTTTGTAGATTATTTTCTTGCTAAATCAAATTCGATTGAGTCTGTAGAGTTTAAAAACATAATATTCAACTGCATACTTATAGAACAGAACAAGGAGCATGTGATGGCTATTAAACTGCACCATTAAAAGGTACTTTCTCATGATCATTTGACCGAGCAGATTGGGAACTCATGTGTTATTTAAGGCACATGAGGGTATAGATGAGAACCACATCCCAGAATCTTGTAAAGATAGCAATTATAGTTATGTAATGACAAAATCATATGATGTATCGTGAAAAGTTGGATCCTACACGTTATAAAATTAGAAATGTGAACAGATAGATATTGAAGATAAAGAGAAAAAGGTACTCCACTTTCCATCATATGGAGTAGCATCATTAGTCATGCTGTCTGGGGAAAGCGATTAGAATTAGATAATGTATTTAATTAATAAGCTAGAATACAAATCATTAGCGTTTATAATCGATATTCCCTGAAATTGGGAATACTTGTATTCAGACACATTTTCTAAATTAGTTATAAACTGGGATCGTGTCTTCATTTAAGATGTATTATTAGTCAACTGATCAATTGAGTGCAAGAGTTGAACCCTCAAGATTTCATTGACAATAATATAGGAAGCACACTAAAATGTATATGGTGCATATTGCCACCGGGAACCACCAAATTACCCAATCCAATTAGTCCATCAATAAATTAAAATATTTCCCGGAAATATGGAATGATTTACATCTACATAATTAATGATGAATTGCATTCACTACAATTTTGAACTTTTAGGAAATAATTAGGTTGGAAGATATTAGATGTAGGTGTATTACGTAGTTAGCATTACAAGAAAAGTAGAAATTTGAAAAGTAAAGTAAATTAGATAATATTCAACAACAAAAAGACGTCTAATGA
This sequence comes from Aphrocallistes beatrix, assembly GCA_963281255.1. Lineage (NCBI taxonomy): Eukaryota > Metazoa > Porifera > Hexactinellida > Sceptrulophora > Aphrocallistidae > Aphrocallistes > Aphrocallistes beatrix. The sequence goes on from OY725497.1 coordinate 293,851, forward strand.
ATTTAAAATACGAATGTGAGCCACTAAAATAGCTGCTTGCTAAGTCGTGGATGGTGATGCAAAGTACTTTGTACTTCGTAATTTTTGCACCTGGCTGTTTTCCACGTTACCCAAGCAATGTTTTGATAATTATCGGAAAATTAAATTAAAAAGAGGAAAAAATAGTGGTAGAGAGAGGATATCAATATCGTGTTGGGAGGAGCTGACAGACATAGGAGGCGATTATGATCTTTAGTGCTTAGAACAAAAAGATGAAGGCCTTTCATATGCATCTTAATAGAGGATAGTATTACTAATTTACATTTTAAGCCTTGCCCATCACATTTGTTCAGACTTCAAGACTGAACAATGACCTCGAAGGACAAAAAATGCGAAACACACTTCTCAATAAGTGGTTTGCTATCGAGGGAAGAATCGAAATAAGTGAATTTTAAAAATATGTTTAATTAATCAGACTAGTTACAACCATAATGCTACACAAAGAGGGAAATACATTAAATTATAATTATCAAAAGAATAACAATAGCGAGAATAATAAAGAAAGCGTAAAAATCAGAAGCAGAGGTGTCTTGTAGCATGAGCTTCATTTCTTCAGCTTGCCATTTGATGAGCATTACTGGCTGGGCCCATGGGTATTCCAGAACATGGATGTGACCGTTTGTAGGCACCCCTCTGCCGCGAATTTCTCCCTTTTTCAGATAAAGATATCCTGGTCCCAGCCCGTGGTAGAGACGGAGATAACCAGCTGCATCATGTACTATACTATGCCTGCGAAACATTGGAATTTTTCCGAGAGAACGGAGGAAGAAATTGCTGTTGTCAGGTCCACAAATGCCTCCGGTGGGGTTGAGCATTGCTCCGAACACCGGATGCAGTCCTAATGCGTCACCAACTATTTTACCGAAAAGTAAATGGTCAAGCGAACCACGGAAAGAGCTCGTGGAGTCGTTGTTGAGAACGATAGCTTCGATAGCAGCATTTGTCGTATATTCATGTCGTTTTGTGAATATTTTAATGAACAATTTAAAGTTTTTCAAAAGTTCTTCTGTACTATCCTCATCCATGAAGCATGCTTCTGCAATTCCGATTACATGGCCTTTGATCAGTTCACAGAAAATATTGTCACTCGGGGGCAGTTTCAAGCATGCTGCAAGAATCTCAAGTACATGTCGCATGTGCAAGTTCAATTTTGGAAAATCATAACTGTTATCAAATGGGACAAGCAATACATCATCAGAAAGCAAGGAAAAAAGATAATCTTTCCATAATAGGAACCATTCATGTGACCAGCCAATGGGCGTAAACAGGTCGTTCCTAGGCCCCGAGATCACGCTGTTGAGTTTTAGGTAAGCTGACATTATGATTCAATTTAGGGTGTAAGTCTGTCTTCTTTTAGAATAAGTACACATGATTTGCCTATTTATATCAAATGAACTAGGATATAATGAAACGAAAATATCTCCAATTATGGTAGAAATATGGATTATAAATCTACAAAACCATTGAATTGGTACAATTTTACTTTCATAATACATATTTGGTCATATTTGTTGCAATCGCATCAATCTCTTCCGGTGCCGGGGTTATACGACAGCTAGGCATAATGTGCATTACTTGTAAAAAAGCCATCCTAATTGAACTTGAAATGATTCAGTTCGAAGAGAAAATTCAATGAAATGTGCCATGTGAATGCCAACCATCAAATATTTTATAGGGATTGCAATTAATAAAAGTTGTAAATTCCAATTTAAATTTAAGTAATAGGCAGAATGCATCACTTAATTATCCATCATAATATCACTACAAGGATTCATGTTTTAATAGAGAAATGTTGTGAAATTACAGTGGATGAGTGAATATACAACATACAAACAAAAGATTTATACAGCCCTGTATTTGTGGGGCGTATGCATTTGCTGGATTTTGGCATCTTTTGTCTATAAATATTGAGAAAACCGACATTTATCCGAATTAATATTTTGAATTTTACTTATTTCCATTAATTATGAAATAATGAAAACCAGTTTCACTCCACCTTTATCAAGCAGTCGCCACCGAGATCCCATAAAAGCGCCGGATACCAAGTGAGTCAAGTCTGGCTCAGTTATTGCTCAAATAAGTCCCACTGTGCTAGACTATACTCACTTGGTATCTGGCGCTTTTGTGGGATCTCTGGGTGGCGACTGCTTGATAAAGGTGGAGTCAAACTGGGTATCTTTATGATATTTTTTACACTTATAGCTATCTCATTTTGTCATTTAGTGTCGCATCAAAAATCGTATAGTAACTTCGTCTCCCCATAAACAGTCTACACCTTGGTCTAAATTTCATTAATCTTACATTTATGGTATTCCCGAAAAATCCGTTATGGAGAAAAAATATAGGGATGAACTCATTTCAGTAGGCCACTTTACATTGTCGGCAAACTAAAAATCAAGAAATATACATTAGATGCACTAGTTACTCATCCGGGAGTCGTGGGTAGGTCATGAGAAAGGATCGGGATCAAAACTTTAAAAGACCTGTCACTGGAAAATTGGTCCGCGAAAATTTTGGGCCGGGGGACTAATTTTCCATGGAATTTTGGTCCGGGGGACCAATTTTTTTAGGGAAAATTGGTCCTCTCCTGAAATTTTGGTCCTACTATGGACCAATTTTCCATGGAATTTCGATCCGGGGGGACCATTTTTTTCATGGAATTTTGGTCCGGGGGACCAATTTTCCATAAGGAATTTTAGTCCGCCCGAACCAATATTCCATGAAAAATGCATCACCATTCCAGAACAATTTGGAAAGGATGTCAAGTCCCAGAAAATGGTCCATTGCAGGACCAAAATTTCAGGGGAGGACCAATTTTCCATGAAAAATTCGTGACAGACCCGATCCCGATCCTACTTACAAAAATGATCCCCCTATGTGATTCATCCTCATGATAAATTTTGTATGCTACGCTACATACTTTATTTCTTAAGCAAACCTTAAAAATTATCAATTGCAAACAGAATTTTCTATTATACGTATTTATTAATGTGATTATGCCTACATACACGTATAAAACACACTTTGGATTTGTGCTTCAATGAAACTATAAAAGATGACTCTGCTTTACTCCAGAAAAAAAATTTTGTCCTTGAATTATTTCATTTTTGTGGTTGTAATAAAATTGATTTAGTTAAACGATACAAGTAGAACATGGCTACATCTGGGAACATCCTCCTGATGACTGACTCTTACAAGGTCACACATCATCGCCAGTACCCCCCTCAAACAACACACGTGTTCTCATATTTCGAGAGCCGAGGAGGAAAGGTCGATTACACTGTATTTTTTGGCTTTCAATACTTCTTAAAACGCTACCTAGAAGGACCTGTGATAACTAAAGAGAAAGTAGGACAAGCAAAAGTATTTTTTGAAAAACATTTCGGTAGGGGTGATGTTTTCAACGAAAACGGTTGGAATTACATTATCGAAGTAAGTGTGAAAATGAAAAAAGTTTCTTGTAATTAATCTATTAATAACTGATACATGCTTATAAATAGAAACACGGAGGGAAGTTACCCATAAGGATCCGCGCAGTTCCGGAAGGATCCTGCATCCCTTACAAGAATGTGTTGTTCACTGTCGAGAATACAGATCCGGAGTGCTTTTGGATCACAAACTACCTCGAAACACTCCTCGTACAGATGTGGTACCCCATTACGGTGGCTACAAACTCGAGGGAACAAAAGGCAATCATTGCTAAGTAAGCCGAATTATTTGGTTGATAAATCGTTTTGATATACTTTAGACATAATTATTTAAATCTTTCTATAGATACCTCCATGAGACAGCTGACAATATGGATTCTCTCCCATTTATGCTGCACGACTTTGGTTTTCGCGGTTCAACAAGTGTTGACTCTGCAGCGATAGGAGACGCCGGTCACCTTGTGAACTTCAAAGGTACTGACACATTGGCCGGTATCGAGATGGCACAGAAATACTACAAGTGTGAGATGGCGGGGTTTAGCATCCCAGCAGCTGAACACAGCACTATAACTGCTTGGGGGAAAGAAGGAGAAGTGGATGCGTTCAGGAATATGCTCACTCAGTTTCCGACTGGTCCCGTGAGCGTAGTAAGCGACAGCTATGACGTGTTCAACGCTTGCGAGAATGTATGGGGAGGCGTGTTGCATGATTTAGTTGCAAAACGAGAAGGAAAACTCGTAATACGACCTGACTCAGGAGACCCTCCAGAAATCGTTTCGAAAGTATTAGGGATTTTAGAGAAAAAATTTGGAACGAGCAAAAATAGTAAAGGTTACAAGTTGCTACCTAATAACTTGAGGATAATCCAGGGAGACGGAATTGACATTGATATGCTGGGAAAGATTCTAACTCGGATGAAGGAAGAAGGCTATTCTGCTGACAACATTGTCTTTGGTTCGGGTGGTGGACTACTGCAGAAAATGAACCGAGACACACACAAGTTCGCTTATAAATGCAGTTGGGCGATGGTGGGAGGAAAGGCAGTGAATGTGTATAAAGAGCCAGTCACGGACCAAGCAAAGAAATCCAAGAAAGGAAGACTGTCATTGGAGTTAATTGACGGGGTATACACGACCTTGCAGGAAGGAAAGGGAGACCCTAGCAAGGATATCTTGCAAACTATTTTTGAAAATGGAAATATTGTGAAGGAAGTCACTTTCGATGAGATACGCAAAAATGCAGAACTTCCAATTGTGAAGGCTTCTGCAAAAGTTTAATTGTTTGCATTAGAATTAGTGAGTGAATAGGTTTATTAGTTTCATTAAGCGTGATATTTAGGCCCTGCAGCAGGATTATAGATTATTGTATTGAGTTCAGTAGTTTATTATTAAAATTTATTAGAAGTGAATGTAGAATAAATTTCTAATAATTCAATAATGTAAACTCGATATCGTACGTTTCCCTATTCATCATGCATTGTCTCATTAATAACATACGACAGAATATTCCGCTTTATCTATGCAAAAATACCAAAAATGTTCACGCTATGTTTGATAAAATACAAACTACAAAGGTTGAGATAGGCCTCAATGGAAATATCAACCTATCAGGTTATCGACTCCATTTTTAGACCATCATTTAAGAACTTTTCAATTTTCTCGCACATATCATCTTTCTCCAATTTCTCAAATATGTATTTGCAGCTATTTTTCGCATCAAAAAGAATGCAAATTCCTTGTGTTTTAACTGCTTTCAGGAAAATTTCTTCACAAGGATCCACCTCACCCGTATCAGCCCCTTTTGTGTAGTATAAGAAATTTAAAAGGATGCTCTTTCGACTCTGAAAGCTTTCGTGGAGTTGCTTCAGTATGCTCTTTGCTTCAGCTATGCCTTCCTCTGTCGCATGAGGTGCAAATATAACAGAGGGATGGGATATTGCAAAGGCTGCATGATAGGGCGAGTTCATTTGTTCGCACACACCGGCTTTCCAAGGAAAAAGTTCTGCATTAGCATCTAGCTCCACATGTGTACGTGCATTAAGATTTAGCACTTCCATCTTATCATTCATCATTACGAGTGCGGGGATTCCGTTGATAAAGAAGCGACGAGCCATTTTTTTGGTTCTCTTCGTGTCCAGAGGGAGACCTTTGAAAGGGAGTGTTGCAAAATAGCTATCGTACTCTTCTTGATTCCGATCTAGACTGAAATATACGATTTCCCACTTCTTCTCCTTTTCATTGATTTTATTATACAAATCTATTAAGCGCGGAGTAAACCTTTTGCAAGGGGGGCACCAAAGAGCAGAGAAGTATAAAGCCACGTGCTTTCCCTTTACAGTATCCTCGGAGTTATATGTATTACCATCTTTGTCTATTAGAGTTTCAGTTAGGAAGCTAGTGACGAATTCAGATGGGTGAACGGGAGTGGGAATCCAAGGAAAACCTGTGGCCTCTTTATCATCCATTACGATCCTACGTCCTTCTCTTGAAGTAATTTTACCAGTTTGCGAATCGATGAAAAGTAAGCTGGGGATTCCAGTGATTTTGTACTGGTCGGTTAGAGTCTTCTTTCTATCCCGGTCAGCAAAAGGAAGCGCATACCAGGGCATAGTTTTGAAAACATCTTTAAACTCAGTTTCATTCTCATCAGAGCTAATGAATACAACTTCAAATTTCCCTTCCAATACTTTCCCTTGAGCTGTGAGTTTGGTGTACCATTCTATTAGATTAGTGGTAAATGTACGACAGGGAGGGCACCAGTTTGCTGAGAAAAGGAGCGCTATTATTTTATCTTTTCCGATGAGTGACTCAGTCTTGACCTCATTGGTTTGATCATCCTCTCGTTTAACTAGCGTCTCACCAAGATTTTCAACAATAACCGACATTAGGAAGACAATATTACCAAGTAGATATTCAGATGGAGAATTTACTAATGCAGAATTGGGCAAAAAGAATTATGTCCCTAATGAGTGCGCCGTAATAATAGCAATTCAACTCCTGGATAACCTGATATTGAGATGAATAGGATGATTCATGTGACGGAGGTATCAGGCTTAAGTTAACCAAGGCTACGCCACTCATATTATGTAGTTAATTAACTTTTCAGTTCAATTAAGAGAGATACGTAGGGAGTCCAGGCTATTACTTCGATTAATTTATTGTCACCTTATTTAAAGAGTAGGAGTGGTATAAATATATCTTTTTAATCTGTTAGAGTAATTGTAGCCCTACGTATGAGCGGTTAAGTTTGCGATTTATTTTTAGCCATGCATAGGAATGGTCAAGTTTGCTGTTTTAGAGAAAAATACCATCATTAATGACGCTTTCTAATTCTTCCAATTCAATTTTGTTGCTACTTCTTAGAGTAATAGTTCATAGAAAATCATTGCCTCTTTTCATTCTTCAATTCACTCAGATCATTACACTCATTGGACGGTCCTATTTATCTAAAATAATTTTCCATCAGGTAGAAACTGGCAAAAGATCGCACAGGTACTATTTGAAGACTGATTTAGCACATGAACCCAGTTCCCATAGCATTCAAGATAATAAGAACAGATGATAAATATGTAAGAGTGATCACTTATATACAAATAAAAGTTAGTATGAACATCAATAACATGAAATGCAAAGCTTGGTTAATAAACAAAATGTACAAATCAGTCTGATATAAAACAGCTCAGTAAAATATCAATCAAGACACATGATTACATATGCAAACACCACACCCAGTGTTTCCAGCAGTGCTAGAAGGATGGCAATAGCAATGGCAACAGCTGATGTCTCTGTGATTTTGCTCTGAATCAGAGAAAGACATCCAACAGAGAATGGCTCATTATCTTCACAGTCATTGTTAGAACAGCATGAGTCGGGAAGCGTCTGTCCATCCCAATCAGTGACATTAGTGACTCCACAGCATTGCAGGTTACTCTGAATGAAGTTGACAGTATCCTCTACGGCAGTAGAAGAGTTGAATCTTTGAATATTAACCTGGAATCCAGTTTCGATACTGGTTACAACTTCTCCACGGAACACAACGGCTAATATCCCAACTCCCACCTGCACCACCATGACCACGATGAGAATGGAGGAGAAGACAACGAGCAATACTTTGTTGCCAATCACTGCCCCGACTATCCCAACTATTCCCAGCACTACAAGCACCAATGCAACTACTATAATCAGAATTAACGGTACCAACGTGTATACTGTGTTACTTCCCTCTGTTAGTGAGCTGAGGCCGTTGATCGAGATGAAATAAGCAGTAATGCCGTACATAACCCCAGCAGCAATAGCCCATAGGAATATTGAGAAGGTTATGAGGAACACTTTCATCATAATGAGACAGGATCCCATCTTGTATCTACTAACTAAATAACAGGGAAAGTTATTAATAATACACGTATTCCTACAATTCATGTTGTTTGCCTAAATAATTAGAAATAAAATCACAGATACGATTAGTTAAGAGCGATTATTAGTTCTATTTCGGTTCCCTCTTTGAGACGTTTTATGTCTCTGTCATTCCTGACAATTACATTTGGTAGTTTCCTAATCTTCTTCACCGTCTGGAGTTCACAGTCTACCAGCAGCTCTCGACATAATAGGGATTTGAATTCGGCAAACGAGCATAACTCGAGATCAATTTCCAGCTCGATGAAATCTGTTTCTTCTCCATCTGCTACTCTCGCTTTTATACAAATGTCTCTACTTCTAACAAAGTCTGTCTCTAACTGATGGTTTGTCTGTCTATCTCGCACCGAATGTGAGAATTGGCGATGTTTGATAAAGTTTGGAACAAATCCATATCTATTTTCAATAATACCCAAGTTAAATTCGTTCGATCTCTTCCCATCCTTCAGATTAGGCACTGATAAGCTGAAGCACTTATCAACTTCCGGACTAGAAGAAAGTTGGAATGGTTTTTGCCCCTTGTCATTTTCAATATATTCGTCTGCTCCTCGACTCAACAGATAATTTACAATCGTTGCATTATTCCTCGAGACAGCCCAATGTAGTGCAGTCCACTTATTCACTTTATTCCTACTATTAACGTCTGCACCGGCCTCAATCAGCTCCTTAACCTTCTCAAAATCTTCAAGATAACAAGCTTCGCGGAGATTTTCCTCATTTTCACCTAATCTATCCATTATATCTGAGCCATTACAATCATGACATCTAATTAAATAAATTATTCAACACATAAATACAAAATAATACTCATTATCCACAATCCTTCTAAATGTTCCTGTTCCTATCCATTATTTAATACCATATCTCTAATCCTTTTTGCTTCGTCGTATCCGTGTTTATAGACTCCGTACCAATCAAAATAGTCATCTAAAGGGATTTCAGGCAATTGTTTCCTAGGAATTTCGCAGTTATAGTGAGTGATATCTGCGGTCTTGGGTTTAATGTATCTATTTTGTTTCCTTGCTTCTAATAATTCACTGAGTTTTTCACAGATATAACAATTAAATTTTTCAATGAAATTAATTTCAGGTTGCTGCTCATTCGATTCTTGACCTCTAAACCTATTCACAAGTCTTTGGTTTATCGGAGCACCCTTTTTGAAGGTCAAATACTCATCATAGGCTGTCCGATTCGATTCAAGATATCGGAGATACTTGGCAAGTGCCCTTGGACTGTCGAAATCGTCGGCGTATATGACACTATGCTCAGTTGGCACCCAATCCTTTATGGTCCTGGAGCCACGATATATCGGAATGGATCCCATGTGCAATGGTCTCCAGAGCTTCTCAGTTGTGTAATCATCACAGCGAGCATTCTCGAATGCGAGCGTGAACTTGTACCCGTGTATGAACTTGTACAAATCTTCATGCTGGTACTTAAGCAAGTTGTCCCCTGTCTTCAGGTAATCTGGTAACTTTTTGTTGTTAAGACAGCTCCCATAGGAATCAACTGAGATGTATTTCATCAACTCATAAGTGTAGAAATCGCGATAAGTCGGTACCTGGCAGTCGCTGTGCAGGTAGAGCACAGGGGCGAGAGATTCCAAGTCTTTTCGCGGTGGATATTTCAAAGTCTCTGTCAAATATTCTAAATCTGATAGGAACATAGTCTCTATCGGTACATCTGAGTGTCTGCTGAATGTTGATGTATAATTGAAAATATTGAGAATTTCTTCGAAATTAAGCTCAATATTGTTCTTAGAGGACTCGTCGTGTATCAGACCCCATACCTGGTTCGGGGTGCGAGGAAGTGGTAGGTCATCCCACTTAAGAGATGAACCGTAGAAGAGAATAGCGATGTTGTCGTCAGAGAGAAAGCTGCGGTCGACAGTAAGCACACATGTTGTCTGGCCACATTGCATAAAGTCAGTTGTGTCAGGAATCAAATTATTCCACCAAAGAACGGTGGGGTAGCTGTTCTGTTTAGCAACCTTCTTAATTTGATCGTTTATGAGCTTATTAGTTAGTTCTTTTCGCTGTAAGTTGTCATAATCATTGCTACGGACGTTTCCATATTCTGCAAATCGTTGTCTAAGTTCCGCGTTACTCTCCAAAAAATCTCCCTCCCGATATTTCTGTAGAAATTCTTCCTCTGTATATGACTGATGTAGAGGAGTTAAGAATATGTGAACGAACAGAACTAGAGCTACAAGCAATTTGATGTAGTAATGTTTGGAAAATCTCCTCTCCCTCATCCACTCAGTAGAAATGCGAGAAAGAAACTATGGCAATGCAATTGGTGTCTTAACTTCAATGCATATTTTATCTATGGAAGGGTATCATACATGATTTGATGTTCGTTGTGGAACCACATAAACTCAGTCAGATAAACCATGAAGTTTCACCCTGGATCATTAAACTAAAATACGTACGGTATTTATTTCTTTGTTATTAATTGGATTACAGAAAATATCCCAATCATGCAATCATATATATTCATTTACTTAATTATGTAATTTATAAATATTTAAATTGGAATGTAAGAATTTTTCACTGGTTCTGCATTCAGTATTCAACAATGTCCTGACACACAAAATTGCTGCATTTTATACAAGAAACACTTTGTACACATCCAATAACAATATCTATTAGCTCACTGCAGGCCGATAATATTCATCTCACTGAGAAACTCACAAAGCTCAGATTGACGCTCGAAATGGGCTAAAAATTGGTCAAATTTAATGAACCAGTTTGGAGGAAGATAATATTGGTTGGTTATGGAATTAATTTTTTCTTCTACTGGATCTGAAGAGGGGTGTTCAGGAGATTCTGGAGCTGTTTCCTCTTTCTCCTTGGTTGGATGCTCAGCTGGCTCTTCCTTAGCTCCATTTCCTGTGGCTAACTCTTCCAAATCGACTGAAATTCCAGTATTCAACATATGCGGCACACTTGTATAATCGATCACTTCGAAGCTCTCAGTCGAATTATGGGAAGGAGGATTGGAAGTTAGTGTCTCTGGTTCGGATTGGATCAGAATATTATCAGCAATGATCTCATCTATCGCGTCGGATGGAATGCTATCAACAGAAATTTTAGGGGTTTCAGCTCCCCCTTCAACTGTCTGTGGTTTGGAATCTGATTTAACATTGTTTCTCCCCTCTTGTATCATCCCCGCAATGAACTCCTGTATCGCTTTGAACAAGTCTTCGTTATCTTCATTCATCACAGACAAGTGCTGGATCGTCTTACACATCTGGAAGAACTGCTCCATGCTCAGGTTAGGCGGGTTAGAAGAGAGGAATTTCAACGAATAGTCCGTCTCTTTTTTTTTTTTCTCCATCGAAGCCATTATCTCCTTCTCGATTAAATCCTTAAAATCATTAGCGTCCGTTTCAGAGGCATCGGAATGTTTGGGCGACTGCTGACCGAGTGTTTCAGTGGCTAATTCCTGAGGCGGGAGTCCGTCTCTATCGAGTGCCGGCATTATATGCAGGCAGTATAATAACACGAGTTTGTGCTGGAGACGGCCCCTAGCGAGGATGGAGAGGAGAGATGTGAACTCTTTGAAGGAGATCTGTCCGTCGGTGTCAGTATCCAGCAACCGGAACGCTTGCATAGCTAACTCCGTCCCGTACTCTCCGACTTTATCGTTTGAGGACCAATTCGAGAGGTAGAGGAAGAGAGGACAGAAAGAGTCGCAGTCTACTTTCTGCTCTTTGAAAGGAGCGCCGGCCGTCCTACTAATGGGGAGGAACCCGTTCTCCGGGACCCCGTCTACGAACAGCTGGTATAGCTGCTCCAGCTCGCTCTGTGAGAACATAGTTCCGGAAATGACACCTCTCAAAACGGACCTCCGTGCCGTGTCTTCTAAGCTCTTGAACACATGGATACGCGTCAGGTTCCGCTTCTGCTCTATCATTTCATTCGTCACGAATCCGAATCTGCTATTCGCGTTTTCGATCAGCTCTAAGATGTCTATCGAAGGCTGGTCTGCGAGAGGCCCCTCCGTGTGACTCGGGGCGTGCCTGGTGGAAGCGAAAGGATTGGAGACGTTTGTAACTCTCTCGAGAAAGGAGGACAGAAGACCCATTGTCTCTCCATCGTCACTACACTTCATTATTTCCAGCTTATTAATGTCGAGCAGGGCCAGTCCCACCTGGAACAAGGACTTACATCCCTCGTAGAAGAGCAGGTCCACTAGGTTCATGGCGCTGGAGTACGGCATCACGTTGATGAAGATGGTCAGGAACCAGGACATCGTGATCATGGGGAGAACTCCGAGTCGAGACAGTTTCGTGTGAAGGTCAGGTATGAACTCCTCAGCTAGCCGCTCGAACACCCTCTGGTCCACGAGAGCGCCGACCACTTTCGCGTTGTAGTAGTCCGGTAGGATTCTCTCCGTGAGCGCCGCTAGCAGCCAGAAGGCCTGCTGCTCGTCGCACTCCAGCAGGATCATGGAGGTGACGATGTTCATGGCTTGGCAGTAGCCGACTGAAGGGTTCCGGAGAGCGTAGGCTCTCAGGACTCGACGCAAGGCCGCGATTCCGATGTCAGTCTGAAACGCGGGGTGCTCGGGGAGGGACCGATGCAGGTCTCGTTCAATATCGTCGAATGAGTCGATGTTGGTCTCTTCGCTCCTACGCACCATCTTCTCGTAGTAGCCGGGGTTGGCGTTCATGTCGTGAATGGCCCCTGAGAAGATCATCCAGATCTCAGGCTTGTACTTCTGCAGGATGCCCTTATGCACGAGGTCCCACAGGTCTCGTGTACGGTACATACAGACTCCGCGTCCGTAGGTGTTAAAGTGGTGCTCCCAGGCCCGCTCCTTCTCCTCCAGCACCCGCTCTGTCTCGGAGGTGCTCTGGAAGTTGGAGGGGGGAGGAGGGAACTGGATATGGAGCGGCGGTTGTATTTCGAAGTTCTTGCTGCTCTCGCTTGAATAGTGAGTTGTGGTTGTCTTAGCCAAGAAGTCAGATATGAGTTTCCATAGGAAATCTCGTTGGTTGCTGAGGTTATCGAATATGTAGCAGATCTGAGTGCGTGTGTTGACGTAGAGAGCTGAGAGGCTAAAGGTCGCTTTCTCCACAACAGATATCTCCAGCATGGGGATGACTAGCCAGATCTTCTCGCGTACTCGGCTCTCGAAGCAGAGAAAGTTCTGGAAGCAGAAAATGGTCCCGTTGATGGCTTCCTCTTTGTTGGACGGGTTATGCACGGTACAGCGCAGGTGGCCATGTAGGATCTCGTCGAGTGGCAGTCGGAATAGGCGGATCTTCTCCTCCGTCAGCTTCTTAGTGTCCAGCCGGTTCTTGAGCAGGAACTTCTCTTTCTTGTCGATCGGAGACTTCTGAGACACAGTCTTAGAAAGCGAACCTTTCCGCGAGGATTTGCTCAGAGTGTCGCTACTCTCCCCTTCCGGGAGGGCAGAGTGCTTTAGGTGTCTCTGCACGCACTCATTGGCCAGCTGCTCCAGCTGCTGGAAGCACTTCTCGCCCTGTTGAGAGAGGAAGCAGAACAGGTGTCGCTCCTTACTCGTGCGTATAATGATCGCCTCCATCATGTTGTGCGTGGTGTGCTCTAGGTGGTTTATATCGGTCCACCTGAGTGCGATGGTGAGCTCACTGCCGAACATGTACGCGTGGAAACACAGCCTGTTCAGAGCGAGGTACATCCATCCGTGCCTAGGCAGCTTGGTATTCCAGTGGGAACAGGAGAAGTAGTTCACGAGGCGCTCTTCTTCTTCCATTGGAAACTTGAAGGTCTCTGAAAACCGACGTTCAGCCTCGTCGAATCGCTTCATCTCCGGATCAGCCGGTGACCTTCTGAACTCTTCATCTGCCACGAGACTCTCAATCTTGGCTCGCGCGAAAATGCACGCCTCTACATTGTCATCGAATGCTTCAAGAGTCGCGAGTATATTCTGCTCCAGCCAGTTCCAAAACACCTCCATCTCGGCCTTGGTCCGACCGAGAGCCACCACCCAGGACATCCGGATGTCCTGCGTGCGCATGCACAGCAGAATCCTGTACGGGGTTGGTTTCGATTCGCGAACTGTGTCAAAGGTGCCCAGAAATTTGGCCATAAATCCACCGTCCTTTTGTGTCACACGTCGCTGTAAGGTAAAGAAGGGGTTGGCTCGCTCGATCGTCCAAAATGGAGCAAAAAACACTTCGCTAGGTACTACCCACATGATTGCTGCTAAGGAACACAGTTAATATTGTAATTAGTTATAAAAATAGCGAACTACTGTAATGTTCCTACACGTAACAAGATTCAATCTAGAGAGTTCTCTCTTTGAAAATTGCAGTGAACTGTCTTCGTTACCTAATACAGTATTGTAATCTCTAATAATTAGATTTAAGCAACCAGAGTGACACGATTATTGCGCAGTATTGTGTCTAATAAACTGATTAAAACCATTCAATACAATGCAATACAATGCAATACAAGTTCATTCACATACTTTGCCATTCACATACGCGCCGTCTTCCTTTCATCAACTGCTTCCTTAAAACTCTCTTCCAGCAGATTCAGTTCACTGATGAGATCAGTAATCGCGACAGATAGTGCTTCTTGTGGTGTGTAACCTTCTGTGGTTTGGACACGAAGTACGAATTTATGCTCCAAAGGGTGCGGCACTTTGTACCCTGCGAAAATGACCTGTGGGTCTTTGAGGAGCTGAGCACGCAGAAGGTTCCCAAGTGTGTGGTCCTCCTTGTTTACGATAAAATGTGCGGCATTCGGTACCTTTGTGTCCTTCTGAATCACAATTTTTTTCTCGCCATCGAGCAGGAGAAATGATTCGAAGGGCGGTGGAGCGTTCATCTTTCTCGCTAAACCGAGGATTATTTAAAAAGCAAAAGAGCCTTAATTAACTTTCATTGTATATACCCCTTGGAACCACGAATTTATTTCAGCTTTCAAAATACAGTGGAACCTGTATATAACATCCACCCAAGGGACTGGACAAAATTGGCCGTTATACACAGTTTTAGGGTCAGTAAGGGACTACAAACGGGTGGCCGCTGGCCGCATTGAGCAGGTGACCGCTATACACAGGTTCAATAATATGGATTTTCGGACGGGACTGTTCATTAGTGACCGCTATAGACTGGTAACCGTTATATAGAGTGGCCGTTATAGCAGGTTCGACTGTATATTAAATAGAAGTAATGCTACTGTACAGCAGGAGCAAGGACCATTCTCATTCACCCGTTGGTTAGTTCTATCAGGATCAGGAGCTGATAATATGCCAAAACATGGGAACAGATATAATAAGTAGATATATATTGAAATTACTCAATGACTATCATGTTCACCTGTCGGACTTGCTACGTATACGTATAGCCTAGAAAATAACACACAAGTTCATAACATAAATATATCAGTTATATCTAGACTCTAGAGGAACGAAATATATCATTTCGCGTCAGCCGTAGCAGTCGGCTTCATCATGTCGATGGGGACAGGAAAGAGGATGGTGGATTGGCTCTCCCCGGCTATCGTGTTCAGGGTCTGGAGGTAGCGGAGCTGGAGCGCGGCTGGATTGCTGCTGATCACCTGGGCGGCCTCCTGGAGAGCAGTCGCAGCATTTTTCTCACCCTCGGCGGCGATAATTTTCGCGCGAGACTCTCGATGCGCCTCTGCTTCCGCGGCCAGTACTCGAGACAACTCAACTGGCAGCTTCACATCCTTGATGTCAACCCGCTCCACCTTAATACCCCAGGGGTCTGTAGACTTGTCCAGCTGCGTCTGCATTTCGTTAGCAAGTCTCTCCCTGTCGGCCATAATATCGGCCAAGCTCTGAGCGCCTAGGATGTTCCTGAGAGTTGTTTGTCCTAATAAGCTCGTACCAATCTCGTAGGAGATAATGTTATTCACCGCAAACACGCAATTGTCCACTCGATAGTTCACCACCGCATCTACCAACACTGAAACTCCGTCTCGCGTTAGGATCTCTTGCACGGGAACGTTGAGGGTCCGGAGACGCTTGTCTATCTGAATAACTCGCTGAGTTACGGGATTCACGATGAAGAAGCCGGGACCTTTCTCTTTGAAATCGCCACTACGTCCGAAAGTGAAGATTACGGCACGCTCATACTCAGGAATATTTCTGCAAACTCCGAACCAACAAATCGGGAAAATAAGTACGAATACCCAAGCAATGAGACTCAGCACCCCTTCTAGACAGGCTCCGCAAGCTCCCCTCTCTACTCGCTGGTCGGCATATATATCAACGTCACCGATTTTGGCACGGCGTGGACCTTTAGGTTCTTCCTCCATTTGACTCAGAGCTATTCCATCAGTCATTTACACAAATTATAAATTTTGTTTATTAAAGTTATTGGATTATACACCCCAAATTGCAATATGTATTAAATCTATAAGCAATCCCTAGGACGTATCTTATTTCATGCATATATTCTATGACATTCATACTAAGTACGTTTCATTCAGTTAAATAATTGTATCATATGATCAAGATCTTTTGAAATTTATTATAAGGTTAACTAACTTGACTAAATTGAGGGATTCGTATATTTGTTATGTATATTGTAAAGTACTGTGTATATGCAAATACATGCCACTTTTGTTCAAATAAGACATAAAATAGAATAAACAGCAGCGTTTTAATTAACTAAATGTAGAGTGCGTATTTCATTATTTTAAAAGCGGGGGTGCCCGTGTTATTCGATACTCTATCTGAATACGGACAATATACGCGTAGATAACAATGTAGATTCTAACACACAAATTATGTTTCAGCCACAGAACAGCAATAAAATACAATAAAATACAATTTCAACAAAATATACTCTCTAGAGGCAGGGTAGAGGAGTTCAAATGCAATTGGGGGGAGATAAAGGTATATAAGATTATTTATACGATACTTCTTCTTAATTAATAAAAAAATTCTGAATCTTATCAAGGGGCTTTCCTTTAGTTTCAACGATGAATATTAAAATAAAGATAATCGCAACAACATTAACTCCGGCGAAAGTGAAGAACGCCCCGTATTGCTGCACAGCACTTGCGTAATAAGGAAATCCAATAGTAACAACGAATGACCCCATCCATGAGGTCAGTGTGATGAGAGCAATCGTCCAATTCTTCAGCTTGACAGATACAACTTCTGAAGCGTAAATCCAAGGGACAGGACCCCAAGCCAATGCGAAAAAGCCTAAAAAGCAGCAGACAGCCAACACCACGATCCCACTCAGAACATGGCATGGGATCGCTGGATGTGGGTCATGGTGGGGACCAGTGCTCGTGCAGTTTACAAGTACAAGGTCGATTACTATGAAATAAGCTCCGATCGTTACAGAGCTAGCGCACATCCCAATACTAGCGATTGTTAACAGAATCTTTCGACCAAAACGGTCTACAAATAACGAGGACAGGAAGGTAACGACAACTTGGACGACAGCTGGCGCAATGGGGATAATCTGGCTCTGTATCCCTGGGATAGCGTCACTCAAGATGTCAGTCGAGTAAAATATAACCGCATTAATGCCAGAAAGTTGTTGGAACACCATGAGCATGGTACATAGCATCAATGGCTTAAATATGGGTTTTGTGAAGATGATGGAAAATTGATACTTTTCCAACTTCAATTTCGCGAGCTTCCCAGCATTAACCATGTCGTTCTTGATTGATGCTCCCGCTCCCCTAAATGTCCTAAACGCTTGCATTGCCTCTTTTTCGCGACCTTTATACACCAACCAAACGGGAGACCTGTGCTGGAACACCAGCAAACAGAGGATAAAGAGAGAAACAAACAGCCCCACTATCCCCATCCAAAGATACCCATAAGAAAGCTTCGCAAAGGGAATTCCGATAACAAAAGCGAAGAGAATGCCAATCGTAATGAAGAGTTGGAACAGAGTGCCTAGGAGGCCTCGATATTTAGCTGAGACTACTTCTGAAATGTAGGTGGGTGTTACTGAGGTCGATATTCCGAGACCAACTCCAGTTAAAATGCGCCCTGCAATTAGTAGCCACTGGTTTGGGTATATGCTCAGCAATAGAAACCCGAAACTCCAAGTACACATGCTGACTATCAGTGTGTCTTTGCGTCCGATCAGATCACTCAATAAGACCGTGGAAAGTGCACCAACCGCAGCACCGAGATTGAAGAAGGAAGAGAATATAGTGAAAATTAATTTCGACATTATTGCATCAGGTGCCGATATGCCGGTTGTGGGTTCCTGAATCTGACTCTGAATAGGGGACGTGTACCCAATGCCGTACCCGGACACGAACCCTTGCAAACTTAAGATGATGCTTACAATCAAGGTTGGGAGAAATTGTTCTTTGGATCTTTGTCTCACGAATCTGGGATCGAGCGAGCTTGAGAATAAATAGGTATCTTCATCACCATCATCATCATCATCATCACTGCTTTCGTGATCTTTACCTGACATTTCGTATCGTCTGTGTAGTGAGTGTTCAAGTGCGTTTCGAAATAAATGAGTTAAAATCCCTTATATTTAATGATATTTTAGCTAATGTGTTAAGAGCATACTCAGGCTACAATACAAAAGATGTACGTAATGAGTTAAATAGTAAAGGTTTAAAAGTAATTCAATTGAATTAACAGGTCTCGTGCAAAGCAATTAAGGATGTCTGAATGGATTTATGTAAATGAATTAGTTTTAATTTTATCACTAGATTGTTCTTTTGTTACCCTCATTCAAACAAGATTATGTAGTTAGTTATGCACGACTGAAGTGCCAGAAAAAAGATTTTTAAATAAAGTCCAAAATCCATCTATTACTTTAAGTATAAACCTAAAAATACTGGGATTAGGTATATGTAAAACCGTACGAAATCTGATGACAAAAAATAAAATTCTCCAATGAACCATTAAACAATCTGATGCTCCTAAAAGTATTGGAACTTATTCGGGTTATGAGTTGTAGACCACATCTCAGGTAGGAATTGAGGTTTCATTGTCGATAAAAAATGCTCTCTCCATCTCATCTGAAATTGTAACAGCTCCCCATTCGCGAGAACTTGTTCCACGACCTTCTGTCCATGAGGCTTGTACGCAGGATTCTCCCTCCTTAAAACGTGTGAAATGCAAAACAAACTTTGTAGTTCTATACTAACTAGGGTACACAACTTACTTGGGATCAATGTTTGCAGCTTTTCGGATGAGATCTTCATCTAGTTCTTCAACTTGGTAGTAATTCTTAAGAAGTTCGACGTAGTGAGTCGCTTTCTCTGCTGGAAGCTTATTCTTTGACTGGGCTAGGGCCCTAAAGTAATGACAATCAATTATTAATTATTTGCAGTTTAAAATAATTTAGAAATACATTTATATATATATACGTACCTGGCTGCATTCTTCACTTGAAATAGAATTGGGTCAGATAAAAGCTTGGAGGCACCTGAGTCAATCGGTGAATCAAATTCTTTAGCAATTTGATCTTTAAGAATGTCTTCGTAAAGACTCGTTTTCAAGTGACAGCGTCCACACAGTAATAGATTATCATGAGACTTGTAGCTCTTATGATCAACTGGGAAGTACCTAATATAATATTGGCAGAGGGGTAAGAAATAAAATATAGAGTCACATGGACTAAATCCGATACTATCAAAATGATAGGAAGAAGGTAAGATGTAATCAATATGTATTATAAGAAACGCCAAAGCAACTAAGAGAAACAAAAAGTGAGGCAACCGAACGGATTAACTTCATCGTGTAGTTACATAAAAATCTTTAACCAATCGCAATCCTACACGTTATCTCCAATACTTCTGTTTGATTGTACAAACACTAAAACAAATGATAGATAAGTCATGTTTTTTGGCTAACCAAATGATAAATTATCATTGCAACACAAACTGAGTTTATTAGGTGAAGAGATTCAAACAACAAATCGAACTACGAAATGTTTAGAACAATTCAAAATTTCATACTATATTTTCTCTGGTACATTCTACCTAGAGCGAGCATACCACAGCATATCGCTATCATTATGGATGGAAATCGACGATTCGCTAGAAAGAACGCATTGGGTGACGTCACACATGGACATAGAGCTGGGTTTTACAAAATGCTAGAAGTTGTTCAGTGGTGTATTGCAGTTGGGGTTAGAGAAGCCACAGTGTACGCTTTTAGCCTTGAAAACTTTAAAAGGTAATTGACAAACATTTCAATATACACGAATAATGTTATCAAGTTATCATTGTTAAGTGATTCCCTCATTTACAGGCCAAAAGATGAAGTCGATGGACTAATGGAGCTTGGTAGAGAAAAGTTAAGAGAAATGTTGTTGCACAAGGAATCCCTCATAGAGACAGGCGCACGTGTCAGAATACTCGGTAATGTATCTACTCTGCCTAATGACGTGCAAGAAGTCGTGAGAAAATTGGAAGAAGCCTCAAAGAAAAACGACAAATTTATACTCAACATTTGCATTGCCTACTTGTCAACAGAGGAAATAGTCCACTCAATCTCAGAATTAATACCGTGCAGGTCATCAAGAGGCGTGTCTGAAAGGGAGATAGACAATAACATGTACACGAGTCCTAGTCCACCCCCGGAGCTGGTATTGAGGACTTCTGGAGAAAGGAGACTGTCCAACTTCCTGCTTTGGCAGTGCAGTCATTCCATTCTGGTGTTCGAAAGGGTTTTCTGGCCAGAGTTCTCTTTCTACAAATTTCTCTTGGTAGTGGCTCACTACCATTTCTCACCTAGAGCAAATGTTACTGATTGATTCCAGATAGTTTTAGTTTAGTTTGGTTGAAGTATGAATGCCTACAGTGTATGTATGCTTGTTGATATTGTTCCATAATTATCCAATTGATGTCAATAAAGTAGTTCGAATCATTGAGATTCTTGAAAGATAAAATATGAACTCTTTTAAACTTAAAATTCTTATTTTATTCGGATATTATATCGCGTTGCTTTTTCAAATAATTATTTTATGGCACTACACAACGCCTACCAAGTCCGTTGTCATTGAGAAAATCGGAATCCCTCCTTTGCTATATCAGGAAATGGATACAAGTAAGCTTAGACAGTGGACAGAAAGTAGCGATGTCTCATTAGATGTTCTCCTGAGAGCAAGCGCACTTCTACCTCGGATAACACAAGTTGTGCGTATGCCAACTCCTCACACCGAAGTATTCAGCAATTACATTGCCCCCGTTGGGCTCCCGGTTATATTCACTGATTTGGTAAGCAAGGATGTGATGTACAAGTGGAACTGGGAATATATTGGCGCAAAATACGGACATTTACAGTTTGGAAATGTACGACAAGGGAACTACACTGATATGGAAAGTAAATCTGGGAAGAAAACGATTAACCGTGTAAAGATGACCGTGAGAGACTTCACGGATATCGTCACTGGCCGGAGAGAGGCAAAGGAGAATGAAGAGCTGGTCTACTTCGCAAAGAAAGGGCTAGTAACAGGAAAGGAGTTCGGAAAAGAGTTTGGATACCCACCTTTCTACGGAAACATCGACCAATGTTTCCTCCCTCCCTCTATCTGGATGGGGATGCCCGGTACGTACACACAGGGACATTTCGACTCAAAGGACAACTTCATATACCAGATTATCGGTAGGAAGCGATGGACAATATTTTCTCCACAAGACCATCAGTTCTTAGGCATAGTCAAGGGGAGGGGGAGTTTAGAATGGAGTAGCGCGCTCGCTACCCTAGGCACTCCAGATGAAAAACAATTCCCTCTTTACAAGTATGCCAATCCGATACAGGTCACATTGAGCCCAGGAGAAGTGATGTACCTCCCCAGAGGATGGGTCCATGCAGTTGAGAACCTGGAGCCAGCATTCATGCTCAATCTGTGGAGATCTGGACCTGCTGAGATATTTAAACTATGGTCTCCTCAAGCAGAAAGAGAGATGTCCAAGAATTGCCCCTCTGTTACCGCATAGCATATATATTTATTAATTAATACCCAACTTACTTTCTATATTCTGAAGGAACTATTTTCTTTCGAATTCCATTTCCATCTTGCTCACCACAGACAACACAAACATTCAACTTTTCGGCTTGGTAGTAAGATTTATCTTCATTGCCCTTTTCTGGGCGAGATTTTGGTTCGAATTTTAATCTTACAACATAAGGCTCCTCGCTCACAAGTTCTAAAAAGGTCCATAGTAAACTCGTTCTTTCGACGGTAACAAATCAAATGATTAGAACTGACCAGCTAATTCCCTTTCAAAGTACCAGTTGGCTTTCCTTCTATCGATCAGGGAGAGCAGCTCGTTGTCAGGTGCTAATAACCGGCAATTCTCGTACAGGGCTCTCTTGCGTGTGACATAAGGTGCTGGCTTGTTAAGAGCTTCTTCCGATACCAGATCTAAGTCGTAAATGGAAATGAATTCAGAAGTTCGATGAAAGGAATCATTAAATTAGTTATCGCGAGATTAAAGGGATAACTTATTATTGATAACAGTTAATAAGTGCTACAAAGTTATGAGATTATGCAAGTGCATCAACCCTTATACAAGCTATTTACTGCCGCTTTTGATCATGTTTCAGTGAATCGTAAAGTTTACAAATATCTTCGTGTTCTTTACGAATCTTCTTTTCGTAAGCATCACATTTCCTGGTCAATGCTTCATTAAGATTCCGTAGAGTCTTCAGTAAATGCTTCTTACGTTTAATCTCAAATTTCGCGTTGAATTGACGTAAACATGCTTCCACATTTTTATCATCATTCCCGCAGTCTTGATCCTCTCTGAAAATACTCTCACATTCTCGATTTAATCTGGGATCAACTTCAGCAATTTTGCTTGATTGTATCTCAGAAACTAGTTCCGACTTGGCAGTAGTAAAGTACTGCTTGACTATATCCTCCCACTCTGATCGAATCTCTTCAACTTTCTTATTCGGAAATTGAAGACCCTGCATTTGACTTAAAACCTTCTTTTTCTGACTTTCAGCCAACTGGCAACTGTACCTAAGTGGAAGCAGCAGAGAAGCGTGTACGTCGATAGCCGCTTGCTCACTATCTGTCGTTTTATCACCTCCAGACATGGATAGCTTCACTAATTAAACTTGGTATCGTTATCATATCCAATTCGTAGTATGAAAAATAAGATCAATGTAATTGAGAAATTCTATATAACTGAAAATAAACTTAATTAGCAATCCAAATACAAGACATTCAACACTAGCTCTGAATAGAAGGCCCCTCCCCACCTGGGATCATCATCGTAACGCTGTTCCCATTCAGTAGGATTTGCTCTAACATTGTAATCCTCCTCCCTTCCGGTGTCATTTCGTACTCGGTCACATCTTCTAGCACCATGTTAACGAAATCATCAAATCCCAACAGCGTACCCACAATCTCCTTATCGTTCTTCAGTAGGATATGGATTTTAGAACCAATACATTTGTCGATTAGCTCTAACGGAAGGAGTGAACTAGTGGAGCTTGCCATCAATCAATTAGCTAGCATGTAACATTAATTTTACCATTAACAATCATAGAACATAGAAATAAGTAGAGGTACTTAGGATTTATAAACAAATTTACTTAATAATAAACACAAATCTACTCTTAGACATACATTCCTAGTATCTAGTATACTGCAAATTCACACTTCTGACTTTCATATAGTTGTCTGGAGCTTTTTCTTATTTAGAATTCTATGCACAAACTTGGAAGTCTTAACTCGCAATGTTAACAAATACCCAAAGCGGAATGTAATCAGGATATAAGGTACGAGGGCTAGGATGTTTAAAATCCAGAATAAGGAGGTGTTGTAAGACAGACTAGGTAGGGTGAGGAGAGCAAGAACAAGGAAACACAGAGACTCAAAGTGATTCGTCAACTTGTTTTCAGCAGGTTGTAGCGCAGCTGTGAGGATCATCATGATTAAAAATACTAAAGTAATGACATAGCAATAATTGTGCGGTAATAGTAATAGTGCACCGACGACAAATCGAAGGAATAGCTTGATGATTTCCCAGTTCTTGTATCGGAACTTATATCGTTTGTCATAAATTTCAATGAAATGTCTGATGTTGTGGTCTTGTCTCGAATAACTGAAGATGTAAAGGAATATCGGGAACGTAAGAAGAATATACAGGATGAAAAGAGACAGTAAAATCTGTACCACATGTTTTTCTTTGTAGCACTCATAATTAGGATCATAAAACCACAACTGTTTATCACCTAACAAAACGCATTTAAAGATGATAAATGCTTGGTTACAGATATGCGAATAAGTGAGGATAATTATGGTCCAGATAGGATATATGATGTCTCGGATGCACCGTCCAAACCTGGTAGAGAGTGAAGTGTACTTCACTAGGATGACGAAAACCACTATGTAGACGACGAAAATGAAAGGAGCAGCTGTTTCGAATAGTTGACGATTATACGAATTCTCTTGGGGCAGACAGAAGGGAAAAAAACTGGTGATCAACAAATTCATCACAGTAATGGGGAAGTAGAGAATGAATCGAATTAAAGAATCTTTTGAGAACCCGATAGTGAGAGATATTATATAAAGCGAGCTCGAATAGAATGTAATCGTGCGTACGTAGTCTGCGAAAATATCTACCTTCATCACCATGACGGCGACTGTGATTAAAAGTGTGATCAAGATGTATATGAATATCATCAATATGGGCAGATGGCAACTAAAGCAAGGGTTGCCATCATTAAATATCGAAAGGGTGTTAAATGGAGGGTAGGGTATTTTCCCGTCTGGACACTCGGAACAGAATTTTCCAGTCATTCCTGACTGACACTGATTACTAGGTTTCAAAGGATCGAAATAGCACTTCGCCATAGCTGATGCTCTATGACATTGACAATGAAACCAAGGACAAGAGATTAACTCCGTCTGTTCCGCTTGTAATACTGCTAACATTCCGGGGTGATTAATTAGATACTTATCTTTGGTGGTAGGAGTGAGATCTTTCGAGAGGTAGGATAATCGGCAAGTACCATTTTTATTTAATTTATAGCCTGGAAGACATTTTGTAAAGATCGCATCAAAACATCGTTTCTTCCTCCCTTGAATGAGTCGATTCGATTGAGCAACGATTCTGATGCATGCTCGAACAAGAGCAGTGTCTGGCTCCCGAGATCGCTGGTATAGTTTGGGAACGGCAAAATCTAAATCAATCTTGGTTCCAGAAGGAAAGATACGTTGGTAGAAGTGTTTATTGTTTCGCTCATAGTCATCATCATCAGAATCATAGTCAAGATGATCATCCAATTCACGCTTACTTTCAAGAGAGAATGACAGAGTAGAGTACACTTTGTTGCCTAGGATGTCAAAAGCAGATACATTTATTCTGGTCGTCAACCCAGGAACAAAAACATAAGTCTTGCTCAAATTTTGATTCCAAACTCCCTTAGCATAATTTAAGATCTGAAGACAAACCTCATTATCAATATCTTGGTTTGCAACAAGGAGTCGTTCATGACCAGAGCAGTTTAGTGTATCAAAATGGACATCGAAATTCACACTGCCAGATGCATACTCACAAGAATGCTCGGTAACATCCAAATATTTCGGAATGGATATGTAGATATCGTCCCCGAAGCACATATCAGGGTGTTTCGCTGCTAATAAGACTTTATTATTTTCAATACTTATATTATATGGTTCGATCAGCAATCCATTTGGATTCGCGCGTTTATACCCCACAATGATGTTGTCAAGGTATATACCACCTCCATTCATGCCAGCAGCGTTGTGAACGATGTCTATGCGTCCCTTAGTCTCGTTATCGCGTGCAAGCGAAATTAAAGAAGATGAGCTAGCAATGTAGATTGCACCTCCTTGACGGTTGGCGAAATTTCTCGTAAAAATAGTCGAGCGATGTTCTGGTGGTACAACAAAAAAGATTGCACTTTTTAAAGCGGCTATGGCACCGCCGTAAGAAGCATTATTGTACCTAAAAGAGCCTCCTCTTATTGATATGAGGTACTGGATAGCGAAAATAGCTCCACCTGATTGATTGGCGAGATTATTTTCGAATCTATTGCTTGTTAAGTTCAAAGTAAATGAGTTGAATGGGTCGAATTGTCCATTAAGGAAGATGGCTCCACCTTGCTGAGCCATATTCTTTAAAAAATCTGTGTCGCTAATCTCTAGAAACAGCTTATTCTCGCGCGCATAATGCGAAACTGAGAGAGCTCCGCCTTGGAAACCTTTATTCGCTTGGAACAAACATGCAGAAACTGTTATATATGAAATGGACGATATAAATATTGCTCCGATTGCACCACCCATGGAGTTAACAATATCGTGCTGAATGTTTCGAATAAATCTTGATTTTTCAATTGAAATATTGTTAACGCCTGAGGTTTCATGACCGACAAAGGCAAACAGGGCTGGGCTTAACAAGGCAGAACAAGATGTGAAATTTGAAGCAGAAATGTTCACATACGAATTCATTTTACCTTCAAAATTAAATAAAATCCCTGCACCACCTCCAATCCGATGCAGAAGCAGGAAGTTATCAATGTCGCGCGGTGCTTGAATGTTATAAAATTTTGAGTTGTGTGCTTCGAACCGAATGTCAGAGGAGGTAGAGACAGCTCTGAAGAAAATAGCTCTGCCGTCAACACCGTTACTAAAAGTTGAATCTATGATCTGAACTGAAGGTACATTCTGATAAATTATGGCATTCTGTTGAAAATTATTAATCATCGATCCTGTGATTCTGGAGCTGGAGCAATTAGTAAGAGAAATCATTGACCAATGTTTTCCGATCTTGGGAAGACAGCTCTCGACCCTGATCCGTTCTAATATAACGCTTGTTACATTCTCAAAGTGGATTGCTGAGCCATTTTCCCTATCAAGGTATCCGCTGGCATTTAGGTTCGGACATGTAATGATAGTGTTTGGATATCCTGAAATTGTAACTGTGCCTACATTGCTTATCTCAATAGGATGAGTTATTTCATAAATAGAATTCTCAGATAACTCGATGCGGCAGGATGGTTTACCTGGAGTACAGTGTTCCGCGGTGAGCGAGTTGAGAATGAGAGGACACGTAGATGGTACGAGTGAGGAGAGAATAAAAGAAAAGATCAATATTACTAAAACCATTCTGGTTGACATTGCGTCGTTGAATGGATCTACATAGTTCTTAATGAATATATACATCCCCAGAACATTGTGAACGCAGCAACGAGTTGAGTCGAATTGAAAATGACGTAGTACAACCAACAGGGAAATATATTCAGACTATGGTGTAGGTACTAAGTTTGTAATCAAATATGTTGAGCCATGTACAGCATTGCATTCTTGTACGAGCCTTTTGTATGATTTGAAAATAGTCAAACAAAATTTAAATAACAATGATATAATTTTTTTAAATTCACAGAATATTCATTTTTAATTGAACTTTTTGACTTTAAAATGCAAGTGATCAGGTAAAATCGCTGACAGTAATCAAATCACTTCTTTTCCAATTAATAATTGGATTGTATAAACTGATGAACGGGTTTTATCCTATTTGTATTTATACTCCTATTTCTGCGTCTATAATTACTACCAGGATTATCTGCCCTTCTCCCCCGGGGTTTTCTATTTGATCTACTCCCACCAGTGAAGGCGGCGTCTACAAACGGAGTGCAAATATCCGAGATAAACTCAACAGACTCGGCGGAGGGAGCTCCAAGGCCGTAACAGTGAATTGGTTGAGGCGTGGGAGATTCCTTGGATATATGTTGGACAATCGAGAGTAGAATATTCAAGGATACTTTAGCATCCATCGCCGCGTAAATTATCTAACGGAAAAAATGGAATAAATGTAGTTATAGTTTCACTCGCGAGTTCGAGGAATGATTCTACCTGTTCAAGTGAGAGATTTCTGCATTGCCAGTTACTGCGTTGTAATTGAGGATCTTTGTTTAGATTAATTCCAAGAAAGTATCTGCTCAGAGCTTGCAAACCCATTCGTTCCCTATAACGATTAGAATAAGAGATTCAAAACGATCCTGAATCCATTGTTCAAATCTTCTGCTAGGAACTTAATCGATTATAATTATCCATGGTTGGTTACACTATGGAAGATGGGCACATGCTTTATAGTATTTCAAAATAAACTTTTATAGCAGTTGAGTCCCAAAGGTCAGAAGTATAATATACTCGTAGATATCAAATAGTATAACATATTGAGTGTCTTACCCCTCGATTTTATCACGTGCTAAATGTCTCAGATCTACCCCGCCTCTAGGATGTATGAAGTAGTGAGTCTTGAGACGATTCAAATCGTTCAGAACATTTACACCGAACTTGAGACACCTAAGTAAAACACATAGTTACCGAGATCCAAGCATGGATGCCAAACTGAGTAATTCCACTCACCTCCCGTCTTCTAATACTTCCACCAAGGACTGAGGAATTTGGTTCTCCATGCTAGAGAGCTGGATGAGGTAACACCTTGAATCCATGGTGGCGATCTGTACGAGGGCGACTGGATAAATGAAAGTGCCGGTTCCGCCTTCTTCCTCCTGGGCTATTTCATCCAAATGGTATGACTGAGACCACTCACAATCAAATCCACACAACGACAAGTTCTCCCTGGGAATACCAGACAAGATGGTATCACACTCGGAGAGACTGGGTATAAAGTAGACATCAATCCCGTCGTGCTGGAGATGCTGAGTTGTGGTTGAGTTGAACTGAGGTTTAGCTCTCACCTCATCCCTATCAGGGGGTGCCATGCCGTCTGGTGTGGGGCTGCTCCTCGCTTGGGTATGTGGAATGGACTTATCTGGAGTGCATGCACCTTTGTTCCGTGAGCGTAGCCACTTCCAACCTATTCAATGCATGCAATTTTCAAATTATTCAATATAATGAGCCATCATTAAATACCTAAGAATTAGTATAATTCACAATTATCCTCAAATTAAGATCAAAGTAAATAAATTGTAGAGAAAATATAATTTTAGTCATTTGATGATTTAACCGTAAAGTAGGAATTGAATCGAACCTATCATTACAATCGCTGAGAAGATTAAACCGGCTAAAATGACGCGGTTATCCATCTGATGCTCTTGTGGTCGAAAGTCAGTAAAATTAGCGTTGAGGAGCTTGCTGCTACGGCTGTGCTTGTAGCCGAACTATTATTCAAATTTGCCTTGTAATAATTGAATAATAATTGAATAACATTTGAATAATAGGTAATTGAATAATAATTAATTGAATAATAATTGAATTATATATAGTAGTACTATATATGTTCATGATAAATGTAATTGAGGAAATAAGCTGAATTTCGCTAGTCGCATATGGTACAACAATGTTCATCATATGCAAAATGTCTACATTGGTAAAAATG
This sequence comes from Aphrocallistes beatrix, assembly GCA_963281255.1. Classification (NCBI taxonomy): domain Eukaryota; kingdom Metazoa; phylum Porifera; class Hexactinellida; order Sceptrulophora; family Aphrocallistidae; genus Aphrocallistes; species Aphrocallistes beatrix. The sequence continues at coordinate 323,029 of OY725497.1, forward strand.
TTTTCACGCATCGATGCAGTACATAAATTAATTCATCAATCCAGAAAACAATTGCACAATCTAACATTGTTGATTAGTTGGTTATTTTGATTATAACTGACCTGAGGGTTTAACTCAATTAAGAATTAGTAATTTCAATCAGGTCTGGGCCAGATAACTGAGAGAGGGTTAATTAAAATGTAGTCGTTAGCAAACAGTTTTGTGATATTATTAAAAAAGCAAAATACATTTGGCCGAGCCCTATTGTGTAATTAATAATACTTACTAAATTATCAAATTTTACTAACTAAAAATATTCAAATATTGATCCTGGAATATAAAAGGGTAGCAATAATTTTCAAGACAAATCTAAAGATATACACAAAACTATGAGAATAAGCTAATAGAATATAAGACAATTTACACACTGCAATCTAATCTAGTGCTGAAAATCGAAGATACAACAAAATATTGCAGAAATTCTATAAATAGGCATGCAAAACGAACACAATCCTACTTGTCCCACCATCCTTTAGGGACTACATTCGCCTCTTGGTGCACCCTGATCCGCTCCTTCATGTCCACGTCTTCTACCAACTGATCCTTCTTGAGAGGTTGACCGGTCTTGGAGTCTGTCTCGTGTGCATCAAGATGGTTCTCTATGGCCATCCTCTCATAGGTGTCTCCATACGGGGTTTTGACGGGATCAGTGAACATGTCGCCGCACAACGGACAAATAAACTCCTTTGGAATCTGTCCAATTTCAGAGTCAGTAACAACTGCCCCTAGCAGCTCTTTCCTCCAATCGGCCAAACTCTTCTTCGCGTGCTGCTCAGCCAGTCTCTTCGCCTTCTCGTTGTACGTCTCTCGTTCAGAGAAGTACTGCTCGGCCATGTTACTGTCGAGAGGATCGTTGGGTTCAGGCTCCAACAGCAGACCGTACATGCAGTCCAAGATTTCACGCATGCTTAAATCGCTAGAATAGTTACGACCGAACACACTATGGCAAATGCGACCACTCTGATTGATATTACAGTGGTAGATAGGTGTGACAAATCGCACTTCGGGTGGGGTCAGTGGGTACGCTTCTGGAAACTTAACATAGAGAAGAAATACACAGTTTTCATAAGGTGTGAACTCGGGTCCGGAAACCAATAGGCGCCAAAACGAGATATCATCTTCAGAAGGGTACATCTCGATGCTCGCATGAGGTTCCTTTTGTAGCTTAGCAAGCTCAGCCATTATGCGTTTGGCGGCACGGATCGTTTGGATAGTGGGAGCGGAGGAAGCTTGCTTCGCAAGGCAGGCCTTGGCAGAAATGACTTTCTTGGTCAATTCAGCAGGCAACTGCGTCTCGGGCTCATGATCATAGCTCCCAGACTCTAGCTGGCTCAGCTGGGTCTCTTGCATGGGGCAGCGAGCGGGTTGGATGGTACGGCGAGATAGGCTGAGGACGCCTTCCATCTCGAAAAGTTTGAGGGCCGATGCGATATCAGTCGGAAGGAAGCTGCAGCCGCCAGTTGCGTGAGAAATCGCTTTCATCCTCTCGTTCCCGCTCCCGATTATGAACGAATCAACCACGACCTCTTCTCGGAGACAGCGGTTCACCACCTCGAGGGGTTTATTTCTAGAAGCATTGTCATCTCCATCAGTCAAACAGATAATCCTCCTCCGAATAGGTGCCACGCCAGTAGCTGGGGATTTGGTTGCACCAGAGCTGCTAGCGGGTTTTGCTTTAGTTGTTGATTTAGAGGTACTCCCGAATCTGAACAGTTTAGAAAGGAGACCCTCCCCCTCAGAGGAAGTGCCAGTCGCACCTTCGCTATCCTCGCTAGCACCCTCTGTAATATTGGGGTGACAAGTGGTGAATTCAATCAATTGTGTGATTCCGTCATTGATAGAATCGTACAGGGCGGTCGTGTCTTTCGTGTAGAGAGCATCTACGTACTCTTTGAACTGCTCGAACAGTTCGGTTACCTTAGAAACGCAAGTGAACTGTCTAGCAAACACAGTCAGACCTACCACGTGGAACAGGTTGTACGCCATGGTCCGGTTGGCGAAGGCGTGGAAGAGCTGCTTCACAGCATTGAGGCGGGAAATCTCGCTGTCCCATTGAGTTGACATGGATCCGCTGATGTCAATCAACACGACGATAGCCTCTTCAGGCCTTCGCGTTATAACCGGGTCTTGTAGACGGATTGTAGACAAGTCAATCTTAGCATCACTACCCCCGCCACCACTGGCAGCCAGGATCTGCCTTGCAGTGCCGTAGAGAGTGCTGGCCAGCTCGTCGGGGTCTATGCTTTCGGTGTCGCCGAGTTGGGGGTTGAACAGCACGTAGTCACGACTGGTGGCAGCACAGGCCTCTCGTTCCACATACACCACCACGCTCTTGGAAGAGTTCAGGGTCAGAACATAGGTGTTACTCGAGTTAGACTTCAACTCGAGAGGTTTCAGTACCTCTACGTACTTTAGGCTCTTTCTCTTGTTCACTAACTCAGACCAACTGCAGGAAATCTTTGGAATTTCGAAATCTTTAGTGAGGCCAGCAACGGTGCATTTTCCTTGCCATACAGAAGCATAGTCGGTGGATGTGAAAGAGAGCAATAGTTTTTTGCGCATAGCATCAGTGTGCAAGTGCTCCTCCGTCAGATTATCGATGGTGCAGCCATGGATTGGTTCATTGGCTTCAATCTTCTCTAAGATGGACTCTCTATCGAATGCCTGGTTACACCCGGGGATCACGACCGGGTCTTCGACTCGGAGATTGGAGATGGAACAGAGCAAATCGAACTCTTTAAACTCTTCACTCTCTTTATCTGTACTCTTAGCCGCGGAGATGAGATACGCCCATAAGGTAGGGGAACTGGAGAACACTTCTTTATCTTCAATCGAGACGTCGCTAGGCAGTCCAATCGTGGAATGTAACAGCTGCTTGAAGAGAAGGAATAATATTTCTTGGATAGCTACTTTATGCGGAAAGGTAAGTGCTTCGTTTCTGAAGAGTTTGTTGAGTGAGTCGACGAGAGCAGGACATCTCACGAGTCTCCTGATATGACCTAACACCTTCGCATTGTCCTCTAGCTTCCCTTTGCACATCTTCATAGCAACACAGTAGAGCGTCGAATTGAAACAGGTCATCGCCTCCTCCGCTTGATCTACTAACGGTAGGCAAGCTTTGTTGGTGAAGTTATTCCTCCAAGACGTGTTCCACGCTACCCCGTACGTCCACATCTGGATGGTGCTATTCTCTTGGAGGTTGTAGGTGGAGAGAGTCGCATCGCTGGAGCGAATCAAGGCGCCTCCGAAACTTAATTTGATGCAAGAAGTAGGGATATTCAACTTGCTGAATAGTTTCTGTCTAAGCGTCTTCCCAGTATCTTTACCAATATCAACTCGAATGATACAAGTCTTGTTGTGCTTTACGAAGATCTGTGAAGCGCCTGTATTCGGATCCAGGGCAGACGTGCCAGCCTCAGACATCATGAGGTTCTTACGAGGGATTGCTAGCACCAGTGACCCGTGTTCTAACTGCCAATAGCGGAGGGATTTATTATACGCAAACGAATCACATGCCAAGGGGTACCCCTGTGGAGCGTACAACTCCACCGTGATGCCATCTGCAAGCTGCTCCTGTGTAGTAATAGCCGATACGAGGCCATCGAAAAAAGTATCCTCCAGATTGAGCTTGACCTGTCCTTGCTTGGGATCTAAAGTCTTATAAATGAGGTAACTAATTACGCCTTCATTCGGTGCAACCTTCGGCAGAACTGGTATCTCTTCGGGAGTAGATGTAGGACCGCCCTTGCGTGCTGACAAGTACGACTTAAGCTTGTTCTGCTCGATTTTAGTAAGGGCCAACGAATCCCAATCCTCTGCTTGTAGGTAGTCCATGTCAGCCGGCTCCTCGATGCCAAGCTCAGTCATTTTCTCTTCCAGTTTCAAAAGCCCGGTTGCTTCCAGCATAGTTCTGAGGTCACTTGACTTCGACGCCATTCCAATTCAACTCACTATCTTCTGATTAGGGCTACTGATTTGGAAAAGTATGTAATAGAAAAAATGCTTAATTAGTCCAATTATATTAGCATAGCATATCAAGTTGGTGGAAAATGTAACCTTCCTGCTGTTTTACCTTATGACACCGATTTATGAATTTTTGAGGTATTTAGACAGTATTTCCGAACGGATGGCAAATTATATGTATGCTTATTATCATACTTTTGTACCCGTCAAGTATGATAATAAGAAAAGTCTGCTTAGAAACAAAAAAATTCGATTGTACTAAGAATCAAACAGTGGACATCATTGGCCAAAATGCCCTGATATAAAAAAGACATAAATATTATGAATTCAACTAAATAAATGTTTAAGTCGTATCCATTGAGTATATAAACTCCACAAATAAAGTCATTGTAATTCTAGTCTAATTAGGCTAATAATAGAACTGTTGAAGTTTATATTTTTAGAACAGACCTGGGGCCTTATTCTCAGATCGACTTAAACTTAAACTTAACTTAAACTAAGTAAAAACTAAGTATTTACTTAGTTTTATTTGGTATACTTAGTATTTATTTAGTTTTTTGTTAAAAACTAAGTAAAAACTAAGTTGGTATTCACAGAACAAAACTAAGTAAATACTTAGTTTTTACTTAGTTTTGATGAATACTTAGTATTTACTTAGTATTTACTTAGTTTTTAACTTAAATTAATATATTTTTAAGTCGACTTCGAAGGTGACTTAACTCACAATTTTATTAAGAAAATATTATTTTACATCCTTGCAAAGGGAAAGATGTGAAAATAAATGTGATATTAATTATTGGGAAGAACAATACGATCCAATTTTATCGCAATTAGAACTCTTATTTATTTGTTGTAGAGTCACCATTAGCTGTAGTATGGTTTTACGACATTGATTTGATTTACAGTAATTACCACAGAAATGTCTTCATCACTCAATATCTTGCGTAAACGTCTAGCTGCTGAATAATCATTGCATGGTTGAATCATTTGACCTATCTCTAATTACCCTTTGATTGATTGGCCAAACTATTAAATACAGTGTACTTATAGTTTCTATGTCAAAATGTTACAAAAACTTAGTAGTATGTTATTATTAATTAAACTAAGTAAAGGAATAAACAATAAATTAAGTACTTATCCAAACTAAGTAAAAACTAATTAGTTCGACGCATAAATTAAGTATTTACTTAGTTATTACTTAGTTTCAAGCAAAAAACTAAGTATGGATTTAAGTATAGCTAAGAAAACTTAATGAAAACTAAGTAATTACTTAGTTTAAGTTAAGTTTAAGTTAAGTCGATCTGAGAATAAGGCCCCTGAATTTAGATAATTTGATGCAAAAGAACAATTGGGCATTTTAGAAGCATGCGTTCGTTGAATGGAAATCTTATGATAAGAGACTGAACTAACACAGACATATGGTCAATTGGTCATTAATTTCAAGAATCAATGAACTTTGACGTATTCTGTTTTCTGCACATTTTTAAAAGATCAATAGGATTTGATCGGGAAATCTATAACAAGGCCCTAGCATCGTTCTGTGCAACTGTTCAGTAGGTTACAACTATACGTATTACAGTGTTTTAGATCAATTAATTGGGTCATTACATACTTCGTGGTACTAAACATATTGCAAAGCAATATGAGGGCGTTCTCGTTCGTATCTCAAGTTCGAAGTGTGGATTTTTATCTCAATAAGTTTGTGGATTTCAAGTAGCAGTTATTGCTGACTTGATCTCTATCTGTGCATTGGCGTGAAATATAACATAGATGCATTAATATATAGGGGAAGGAGCGCGGATAAGCTTCAGTTGGTAGAGACTTCTGAAAAATGTGTAAGAGTATTGAATATGGAAACATAAAGACAATAATGTCACAAGAGTTAATTAAGGATTGAAATATATTTCGTTATTTTATAACATTGCAAATCATTACAGCCATAAATTCAGCATAATTCAATCAATAAAAATGCCTCGAATCTACAACTGGACATAACTAATGAATTGAACACGTGTAGGTTATTAGAGAAATTATCAAGATTTATGGTTTATCGTTTCCCTAATCAATCAAAATGATATGAATATCCATCACATTTGTGGCAGTAAGGCCAGTCAGTATGTGGTAGAGATGAGGGCCCAGGCTTGCAAACAGATTGTATGAATCATTTCGAGCTAGTGAGTCGACGATTAATTCTCGCCTTTGATTATTGTCCTTCATGAAAGTCTGGGGAACCATAGCTCCTGCGACGGGAGTTGGACCATCCTGACCATCAGTACCGAGGCTAGCAAATAAAATCGACACAGATAGCCAAAATGGTTTAAACGTTTCAGAATCAGTTATTCCATCCAAGATATTAACAAAGTTCTCACATAGAACATCTAAGTTCACCCCCACTCGCAGAGCTAGCTCTTGGTTACGCCCCCCCCTTCCATCCCTTCTTACCGTCACCACTGGCTCACCTCCACTTAAAAGGCATACTCTTGTATTCCCTTCACTACACGGGAGTTCAAGATAAGAATTGCAAATATCTCTAACGTTTTTACTTTCTTTTACTCCCAAAACTTTCAAACATCGATCAATCAGTTCCCTCTTGATGCTCCAGAGTTGTCCTTTTGAATATATATCCAATACTGAGGCGAGGATAATTGCTGAATAGAAGGCAGCTACCTCTGATACGTCTCCGCTTATACGTACCGACCAAATCTTACTCCAATACTCTAACCCTAGAGCGCATTCTAAACTTGCGTCTAGAGCCACTTGATTATTAGCAACGATGACGTGTTGAGGAGTGATAAAGGGAATCGCAACAGAAGGTTTATGATCTGTATCAGTAATATGTGACACGTATTCTATTAGTGATTGAGAAAGTGAGTTAAGTATGTCATATTGGTGTAAGATTGTCAAGAGATCAGCTGGAGATGAGCTATCCGGGTAACAAGGCCCTGAAGCGATAATCTCAAGTGGATCACCAATAACATCTGACAATACAAAGGTGAGGACCTATATAGAATAGCACTAATGTAAGGGAAAGGTGATAGTTGTATTTCTCAGATTCTTTACCTCTGCAGGACGGCATAGAGTGGCCAATTTCCCACCTTTGAGCAAAGATAAGTGTTTCCGAACCGTGTTAAGTTCACTGATCGAGGCCCCTCTCTGACTTAGCAAACTGCAGATTGTTCGCTTTTCCTCTTAGATTAAAGAAATAATAGATTATAACTGAGTAAAGTGTAGTGATACTTGTAGTACTTAAGTGTTGCTCGACTTACCAATTGTAATTCCACTTGGAGGGAGTGCCGTGAGGGCAGAAGCGCCCCCACTTAGCAATACTATAACCAGATCGCTACGAACAGCAGATTTGGCGAGTTGGTGGATAGCTCGCGAAGCTAGTGATGAACTCATGTCAGGAAGATTATCCCTACCTCCTTCATAAACGTCTATCTTTAGAGAGGGAAGAAACATGTGTAGATACGATGTGTGTAACCACAAGCAAGTAAAAATGCTCCAAGCTTAATTAAAACTAATTACATATGTAAGACGAAGTGAAATTAATGACTATTATAATTGTTTGGAGAAGCTTTTTTCATAATTCTTAGAACTATCACGATCAAAATCATTTGATTAGTGGCATATTTTAGACAAATCATTGCTAAATTTATTAATTTAATTACAAACAATCCGGGAAATTTTAATCCTATTACCTCAAGCAAAATAGTGATCACGCAATGAGCTCCAATAAGCACGACTGACGCAGGTGTAAATATACCGTGTAGCGCAGGGGTGCTCAAACTTTTAAATCGACGGGCCACTTTTAAAATTAGGCTCCGCCTTACGGGCCACAAATCATAGATCGCCTCTGGCTTTAGTTTAATCAATTTTCAAGCTATACATTTGTAGAGTATCTATAATTATTTCTATATGGTGTTTAGAAAAAAACAATTATTATATGTGACGATTGAAGCTCGTCAATCTACTGTATATACACTGCCTGAACAAAAGTATTCGTACACCTCATAATTCCCCATACAAATACATAGTTATAATACTGATTTATTTAGCGAGTCAAGGTATTTAATTGGTAAGAGATATATATGCTTAATTTAACTTCAAATTCGAATTCTCTATATTCTAATTACTCACTCTTCAACTTGTTTACAATCTTTCAACTTGTTTACACTCTCACAAGGTTAAAAAAATTTCAAACTGTGCCACTTCATACGACCAATGCCATCATATACAATGGTGATCACTCGCGACATGTGGCATAGGAAAGCAAATGGTGAAAATACTTATTCTTGAGGAAGAGTAATTAATTTGAAAACATATAAAGTGAGTAATTTGAACGTGGAGAATTCGAATTTGAAGTCAAATTAAGTGTCTCTCTCACAAATTAAATATTCTTGAAACACTAAATAAATCAGTATTATAACTATTTGTATGGGGAATTATGGGGTGTACGAATACTTTTGTTCAGGCAGTGTATATGAATAATAAAAACAAGCGAATTATCCGCGGGCCACAGCGAATGGTCTCGCGGGCCACATGTGGCCCGCGGGGCATAGTTTGAGCACCCTTGGTGTAGCGTATTCTACTAACCATTGAGGAATGTAGGGGATAGAAATGCTCATCACGATCAAAAGTATCCTTGTATCCAAAAGGTAAAGATATGACGCCTGAGGTGATGTGCTCACTGAGAATATCCTGGACAGCACGGACCATGCCCCCCACTGCCTTTCCTGCTGCAATCAATTTTACATTATGATGCAATTCATATTCTCGTCCTTGCACAAGTAGACAATTTGCATTTTTGTAATTGAGCAAGGAGAGGAGTAGTTTGTAAGGATTAATTGCCTTCAGAGTGGCCTTGAGGATGGTATTCACGTCTGTGGCTAGCATCAAGATCTTGTGAAGCTAATTAATTTGTACGATCGCTAAGATATCAATCCAATTCTTGTATGTGTTGAATAAAATCATTTACATATTCGCTGCTTAGATAAATTTAAAATCACAGCTAGGTACTCAGTTCTCCATTTACTAATTACAGTCACAACCACGCCCCTGCATCCTTTAGGGGATTTCTAAGGCTGAATCTGGGAATATGATATGAACCATTTAGATACAAAATTAATTAACGAGCTCTTAGTCATGATCTACCTTCGAGACGCTAGTCATAATGCAGTCTATCAGGTAGTACTAGTAACCTGCTAAATAAATTTAATAGATTGCGAGACTCCATCAATCTAAATCATTTGCTGTGGTTTTCACAGGGGCCAATGGTTCATAGCACATACGTGAGTTCTACCACATTTTAACAATCAATCACATGCGGGTAATATGGCCATATTAATAATCTTAATATGCAACCCCAGCGCCCTTATTCCATCAATAAAAAAAAGACGATATCTTATGTTTCAAAATACATTAGCATCAAATCACTAAATATCACCAAAACGTTTGCGTGTGTGTATATAGGAAAATCAAATAACTAACACCGCCATGTTTAATTTATTTCGAAGTATAAACCGCTATTGTTCAATTTGCTCATCAAACCTGGATAAGTTAGGACAAGAATATCAATAACAAGACAATGGAAACTCTACATTATACATATATTCATATGCAAAAATAATATGTATTTAGACCCCCTAAGAAATCAGTTAGATGCATCGTCATCCATCTTTGAATATTTATTAGTAATATAATCAAATATTCCAACTTCTTCTGTATCTTTTCCACCGAACTCTAAACAGAGATTGAAGAGGTCACCTGTGGTCAGGCCATTATCGAGACAGAGCTTCGCAAAGGTATCTTGTTTCTCAGACAATTCTGCATCTTTAAAAGTATAGTAGTGCAATTCACGACAGCAAAGTGAAGCAGATATCCATTGAATTACAGTTTTCACTCCCTTACTCCCTCCAAACATCCCGCAGCCCCAGTTACCTGAGGCCACGGGAAGCTTACGTATGGCATCTCCTTCTTTTTCAATCGATTCATCACAAGAGAATCCACAATAAGACTTAACTAATTCGCGTTTGAATTGTACGGCTGCGCATTGGTGTTTGATCCCACCACACCCTTCTAGCGCATCAATGCAAGCAATAGAGGTACTTGAGCGATTCAATCCGTCTACGGGGTTCTCGTCAATATAGGAACCAGCAAACCTAAATCCGCCTCCATAACCTGAATAATTCGAGAACTTTTCAGCACCTAAATGCATATAACGTAATATATGCTAATTATACTATATATCTGAAAGGTTATGCAGAAATGGTTCGACTTTTCGAAAAAGGAAATAGTTCGAATTGCGGATTTAGGAAATAGTTCGACTTTTTAGCATTCGGATTAATGGCTTTCATGCGAACTATTTCCTTTTTTGGAAAGTCGAACTATTTCCGTTTTTTTGCGAACTATTTTCACCATACCATCTAAAATTCGATCTAATACTTACCTGTAATAATGATGGCTTCATTCGGAAGCATATACTCACAGATCATCAATGAGAACAAACACTCAGGAGATATCACAAAACGAATCTCTTCTTGCACGTTGCCCGTTGCCAGTACTCCCCCACCAATAAATCGGTTGGCGAAATCGATTTGAAGACAAGTATGTGCATCTTCAATTAATCCGTTCGGAAAAGATTTAAATCCCAACAATGGTATAGTGGATTCGCTGAAGTTGGGTGTGCTGCCTATTTCAAGAAACCGGCGCTCGAAAGTAATGTTTCTTTTTAAATAGTTCATGTCACCTGTTTGTTCATGTTCACGAATTTGTCTAAAATATTCGAGAATACAGGTTAATTTAGCAAATTGACTTTGGAAAAACGAAACATTCAAGATATCTATCAACGTTAAAACCTGCATTTTCAGGGCGTTTTGGGGCGGGATGGTGTTGAAAAATGCATTAGCCAGAATAGAAGCAACCTGAAGTCTTGAGACTGAAACAGTTCGAGACACACCTTGTGATAATAGTGGTATTGTTCCTGGGAATAATTGGTCGATGCGTAGCGCTAAATCAGCAATGAAAGGTATAAGTTCGAACACAAGATTGCAAGGCGCAGCTTCCACAAAGGTAGCATTCAATAAAGTCTTGAGGTAGACGAGGGAAGAACCGGGGGAAACGGCTCGAAGAATAGTGTTATATCTCTCTGCGAATGCTTTAAAATCAGAAGTAGGGTTCTCCTTAATATCATTGAGGATAGGAACTATTTTTTCCCAATAAGGTGCATGATGTGGCAAAAGTATCGCAATGCAATCAAGCGAGACTACTGATTCCTTTTCTGCCATGCTATTTCTCCTAAAGAAAATCGAGAGTCGATAGTTAAAACAGTGCCGGTAGAACTACAACATCAAAAACACTGATTAGTTGACGAATACAGTATTGTGGTGAAAATCCACAACGTGGACATTAAAGAATCCGTTGTCAGATAAATATAGGCTGGGCTGAAATGATAATGCATTTATATTTAAAAAATCATTGAAACAAATTTGTGTGCGTGAAAACACGCTTAAAAAAGTTATTGCAACAAAATTGCACAACAAACTTATTAATAGTAGACATGATTTAACAATTGTGCACACAGATTTAGCATCAGTTTCAATATAAGTTTTTTTTTAAAACTCGAAAACATAGTTTATTTCCTTAATTTTGTCAATCATCGAATATGATTTCAAATGAAACGCATAAATTTAATTAAATGCAAAATCATGCCGATATCAATAAGCATCAGGTCAGAAGAATTGAGTGTGCGTAATACGTACGTACGTACATAGCTCCCCATATTTGATTGTCACTTTAGTAAGGCTACAAATAAATTTCTTGTGGTTTTTTTGCTCTCCTCTATCAGCCGACATATTTATGAATAGTGAAACTGGATACATGCACGAGCAAATTATGTTAATATCCAAATCTATATGATCATGAAGATATCAAAGGAGTATAAATAGAGTAATATATCAAGGATAATCAATAAAGAACAAAGAAAATATATAGACTGTGATAATTAATTTAATCATGGCAAGTTACAGATCTAGCCATATGGAGTTGCCAATTGACAAGCTGAGCAAATTAGAGATAAAAGAATTAAACAGAATCGTTCGGGAACAACAGCTGGATGAAAATCAGAGACAGTATATCAAGAGGGAGAGACGGAAGATGAAGGTACGTGAGTACAGTAAACAGAAGTATGCTCGCTCTAAGGACCGATTTAAGGCAATGATTGAAGAGAAAAACCAACTCATGCAAGAATATAATCAAATCATTAAAGAAATTGATGATCTGAAGTATACCAAAGCTGCCTATGAGTTGATGGATTGGTCAGAAGATAGCGAATGGATTGACAACAATGATTTCAGAATAACCTGAATTTGGCAGAATATTCACTAATTAAAATGTAAAAATTCATTTAAATGTTTTTTATCTTTGTAAATTTAATTATTCATGTTTAAAAATTTGCAGAAATAAATAATTAAAATTAATTTAATCCTAAAACAGCCTATATTTAACACAATAGTACTCAGTATATTAATCATTAATATATTTGACAATGTTGAATTATAACAAATTATTCACAAAATGAGGTAAATTTATATTTTTAGCATCCGTACAAAATTGAATTAAAATTTTCCTGATAGTTACATGGATAGAGAGTGAAGTTCACAAGTAATGCGACTATTGCCTATCCTAATATATGCACTGTCCTCACAACTTAATTGTGTGATAATATTAACTATGTATAATTGCGAAAAATGCAGAACATGCTATGTTCCAATCGCCGCGCCATGCTCACAATTAACTAGGATATATCCGTGGCTAGATAATCTAGCATATCTCAATAGGTTTTGGAATTGATTCGGATGAAGAAATAGGATAAGCATTTGGTGGGCAGACAAGATACTTGATCAGCAAAAACAATTAGTAGAACCAAAGCTTATCATCAATTTTGATAAAATATGAAATGCTACAACTTAAGTATGAAAACAAGATTGAATTGCAAACGTATATGCATGATGTTGGTTAAAAAAAGTACACCAATTGTTTAGCAAGCAATATAAGTTAGAGAGTGAGGCAATAAAACACAAACTACGTATTTAGTTGTCCAATTTCAGGAAATTGACAAGGCAATTTTTTAATAAAATTGTGGAAGAAAATATCAAAGCTAATCTCTACTAGTGTCTACTATCAAAAATTCGATTGGACATAGTCTAGCTCTACAAAACAATTAATTAATTCACTTTATTACCAAAATAAAAATTGTGATTAAGAGCCTCTTCCAAATTCGGATCAGATGAAGAGATGAGCTATCAACGAATCAAACTCACACACATATGCACATCAGAGTACAAGGGTCACTGAACGTGACCCCAATATATCCACCCACATATAGTGATAAGCCAAATCTACATTCGACACTCATCTCTAAAATACACATAATTCCCACCTACATTCAAACGACACTGTGTTATAGGAGTAGAGAAATAGATGATTAGCCCGTTATATAGGTATTTTTTAGTATTATTTTCCGACATTCATGAGGTAGCATTATGCAATGAGTGACCAGTAATAAGACAGCCCCAATTCCTCAATGAGATGAACAAATTAATTATACATCAAAATAGTAAATCTATACAAGTTCGTGAGGGAAATATCTACAACATATCTATAAACATAAAAATAAAAATCAACCATATATAACTATCTAGCTTATGTCAAATCATGGAGTCAACAAATGTTTCATTCCTCGCCGAAACAAGTCTCCCTGGAACTGTCTGGCGCGAGAAAGATAACTGATAGCATGATAAAATAAATCACAAGAAGAGAGGTACCTTGAAAGTAGTCAGTTTTCGAATCAGAGAAAATATAATTGATCACTAGAACGCTCATCAGCACAGAAAAGAGCTGGAGATCGTTGAAAAGTAGCACAAATCCTAATTTCGGATAAATAATGTCAGCTAGCAGCAAAACTGGAATCTGAAGCAAACAAATCTGAACAGCAATCTGATTCCCGACTTCAATACTCAAAGAAATAATGCCTTGCAAAGCAAACTGTATTCCAGTAACAATTTCGGGAACATCGGGAAGGATGGCATAAACAGTAGAACCGAGGAAAGCTGGAGTGATGAAATGTACACTTGATAATACTTGCATAACATTCTCTGCTATGGTATCTGCTAGGAGGGACATGAGAATGGTCATGAAGACGAGTATAAATGTGCTCTTAAGCCTACCCCAGTGAGGGGAGGCTTCTTTGCCGTGCCCGTGACTCTCTGATCCATTCTGATAAATGTGTTTGTGGGTCTTAAGACTGTATAGCATTCCGGCAATGTAAGCAACCGGGAGGAGAACCATGCAGACATAAGCAAGATACTGAGCTTTTTCAAATGTGTACATTGCAGTTAAAAATTCACAAGTTTTGCATTGAAAACTGGATTGAGTTTCATTAAGTCCTTGCGTTATATTTGTGAAATTGGTATGGGTGGAATTTGTGATGTTATTTCCGCTATTAGAGACCCATTCACAGGTGTCACAAAAATATACTCCAAATGCTTTATTGAAAAAGGTGGGTGCAAATGCGCCTACAATCGAGACAAAAAGCAGAGTTGAGCTGACTCCAGCTGATCGGACATTGAAATTCTGTTCCGGATACTTGAGACCTCCGACTACCATACAAAGACCGGGAAGCAGAAGCATGGTTAAGAGGAGGGAACCCGTTAGAGAATTCTTCACAATCGATTGGCTGCATCTGACTGTGTTCAAATTGTTGCCATGAACCAGGGTAGCGATGTATAAGGTTATTTCCACAATTGACCCGAACGTTGCATTTAGAACAGCGCCTACGGCATACGTACTCTGTGCCGATATACTCGCTATAGCCATGCCGATGTAATAGGCCAGTGGAATCACGCCGCATACCGAAATGATAAATTTTATCAAGTGGGAAGCCTGGGCACTGATGCCCATGTAGTCAATGGTATAGTCAAATACAAGAGCGATAATGACAAGAAAAAACATGTTGAACATTATCACATTCATTCCGTCTACCGTATACTTTATGTAGTAGCGAGAGTAAGCTTGGTAAGTGCAGATGACTATATCGTGTTCGGTATTATCTAAAATCCAATCAGAGTTCTCAATTTTGGTGGTTATCGGATCTAAGTAAAGCAGTTTGAACATTGCAGTTTTATGAACCTTCGCTATTGGAATGCTTATAACAAAAGCCCAATTTATGATGAATACGATAAGATGAATGAAAAAGAGAAAAGGAACAGCAATGAACAGCCAAAGCCAAAACACAGGATAGTTCCAGATGGTGGGAATCGTACAAAAACGCTTAATAAGAGATTTATTCCTAATACGACTATAGAATTTTTCCTCTGAATCGCTAGTATTCTCGCTGTGTACCAGCGGAGCTGTATCATCAGGGAATGGCTCATTTGATTGAGCTCGAAAACAGTTTGGAAGGACATGCTCAAATCCAGGTTTCGTCTGGTCATCAGCATTGATACCGCCAGTTCTAGTTATAGAGTCATAATTAATTGAAGTATTTGAGTGAGTCAGTTCAACATTCTCTTTTGATGCCTTTCTACCTGGAGTAGGTGAGATGACTGTAGAAGGAACATAAACGAATTTTCCGAACGGCCAGAAGAAATACTGTGCCATTCTAAAGCTGTAGAATCCGTATTGATAACCACAAACTGTCATGAACATTATAACACTGAACAGCAAGTAGATGAGGGAAAGCCACCAACCGAAACAGACGCAGTACACAAGATTACCGAGGATTGTGCAGAAGTTTATCTTAGCAGGCACAGTTGGTTTGTTGGTGGGGTGGTAGAGGGCCTGGACTTGAGGCGACCTCTCTGCCAATGGCCTCGTTGCCAAATGACTTTTCCACTTGACAAAACCGAATTTGTGATTGTTTTCATATTTAGCAAATTCAATTGGATTCTTTATCACAACGAAATTTTGCCCGCCAAGCCAGTCACCTGAGGCCTCCGAGCGAAAATCTGTTTTGGAAGGAGACACTTCCAGGATAGAGCGGTGAGAAGGATTGAGTAGGGAAGCGTTTCTAGGCGTGGAATACTCAGGGTCTTCAATCTGGATGGTATGCGAGATTTGAGACTGGATTCGTTTGTGGGGAGTATTTTGTAACGATCGCGGACTCTCGGTATGCTTCAAGCGAAGTTTAGTGACAGGTGTCTGAGGTTCAACAACAGGGGGGACGAAAACAGAATGACGAGTGGGATAGTCATCAGTTGATCGAGAGAAAAACAGTTTCTCGGCTGTGGGTATCCTTTTGGCCATTATAACTAAAAGAAATGGAGTTGTATGATAATTTAATTCATATAGTTGAATATTAATTTTTATATATCAACCTCCACATACTACTTGTTTATCAAGGACTCGTTATCAATAGATAAAAGAACTATCAATGTCGGAATAAACAAATAATAGTTGTACTTAATAGCAAAAACAGAAGCAGCAAAAATTAACAGGATTGTATGGATTTGTAGAGATAGTATTGTGAATGATCATAATGTTGATTGATTGATTGATATTATTTCCATACGACAACCGAACAAAACTCTAATTAAAGCCAATTTATTGCACGAGCCCTAAAATGCTAATAAAATCAGAGGAAATGCATTTCTAAAGACATATAAGTTTGTATCTGCTTAACATGCTACAACACAATTAATTGTTCGTTAGAGAATTAATGAATCCCTGAGTGAATTCAGTGAGAAGAGAAGGAGAGGAATTTAAATAATTAGTGCTGATTAGAATCCACCAAAACTGCAAAACCATTCTGTCATATGTATGTACATATTCTAAGACCTAAATGCATCCACATTTCATTGTAATATACAGTCACTAGTCATGATTGGAATTTTGAAACTCTTTTTTTAAAATTGGCAATGATTCAAGAACTCATCAGAAATTTTAGCAACGCAGTGGTTTTAAAGGTCCTTTGCAATTTATTAAAAATAGCTGCATAATGAATTAAGTAGGTAAAAGAAGTTGGCAAAATAATCACACGCCATTAACAAATGGGCGCTAATATCGTGATGTCTGAACAGAAAATCGTGCTAAAAAGGCGGCATTTATCAAATAGTAAAAATATTTATTCAATGACATAGAACTAGTAGATGTAAAGTTTAGGGGGAGCACCTCAGTTACAAATTAGTTTTACCAATGATGAGAACACACTGCCCATAGGAAGAATAATGCTGAAGAGCTCTCAATTATACATCGGGTTACATAGTACTATATTGAAAATATCATGAAAGGAGCTGTTTACACAAAAAAAGCTTTGGGTGGTTTGTGATAGAGTTGAAACAGCAGGCAATAAATGTCCTCGTGAACAAGTATATATATGTCCAATCGTATATTTTAGTTTTGAAATAATAAGTATTTATTTTGGGATTTTTTTGGAAGAAAATCTAGGTTATTCGCTCTTTAATTTTTTCAAAAAAGTTTATATTGTAATTCCAAAAATGGAAAAATATATGCTAGTGAAACTAACTCTACTATCACACCACTTTCTTGTTCCTAATTTTTTTCCTAAGTCAAGGAAAATTCAGACCTAGAATGAATGTATTTGCTTCGAAAATTGATTATTTAACCTTTGCTCATTACTTTTCTGAAAAAAAAAAAACTTTCAAATCCAGAACCTATAGGGACACATGCCTACGGTTGAAAATTGATTGAAATATTCATTGAGATTAGTCAGGATAACCATTTAAACAGTACTAACATATAAATGTATAAATAGCCTCTGCTACCTTTCTAACTTTCAACAAGTCTCGATATTATTCAAGAATTTTGATTGCTAAGCCAAAAAACTACGTTTTATACGTACAAAATCAACATGAAATCGTGAAATTCGAAGGTAGACGTGAAATTGATATATCTGCATCAAATAATTGTTGTCATAAATTTCATCAAAAATGAAAATTCAGTAATGCAAATTGCAGTTCTTTTACTTACCACTCTTAATAGCGTTTCGAACAAATCGATCAATTCAAAAGAATATAAGTATGAGTTACATCTGTGAACAGGTTAGTAGGTATTTATAAATCCTGCAACAATAACTCAACGAGCCGGTAGTTGAATGTATTGGATGAGATTAAATTGAGATAGGTTTCCTATTGTGCTTACTAAGGCTTAAAAGGTTTTCAAATGATTATCACTATTATGACACTAAGTGTTGATTCTCGGGAAATCGCAAAAAGCGCGCCTTTAAACGGCCGTTAGTTTAGGAGATAAAATTGAAAAGATGGTATGAATATAATGAGGAGAATTCTAGGGATCATTTTCGTTTGTCAGCATGATATCTGGTTACATATGATATCTAACAATTAACTCATTGTTATACAAAAATGTATCAAGTTGAATCTATCCAGGGCATGAAACACAAGAGAGCAGAAGAATCTTATGCGATTATTCTGGAATTGATATAACCTAATCTGATCTGGTTGTAGCGCATGAAACGAACAACTCGCCCAGGATTAGGTCGAGACATAACATGAATATACGTGCTGTTTATAGGAGAATATATGGGAGAATTTATGGTAAAATTAGAAGAGGGTTGAATACATTATTCATTATACAAACAAATCTATTCTGCTATAATATACCTTTGGTGAAACAGAGCTGTGAAGGAGCCGAGTTTGATTAAACTTCTAGAAAAAAAATATAATTCAGTTGAACACTCTGACAATATATACTGTCAGCGAATGAAATGGTTTAAAGTTTGAGAGGTCACAAGTGGTATGAAGTTATCATCTGCAATGGAATTATAATGGTGCTGTGTGGAACTATGACATATGATATGATAAGTTCGGATGAGATGGGCATAGATATAATAGTCATTTGATTCAAATGAAATTATTAACTCATCTTGACTAAGGCTATATCGTTAAGGTGTATCTTATAATTATTGTACCACAAATTAGGTAAGATAATGGCCTCAGAGTCAATTATCTAAAAATATCTTCCTTTATATTGAATATATAAGATAACTTTTAAAATATATATAAATACATCATTGAAAAATCATCAACATCTTCAGAAAAAGAGCTGCTCGTACTTGGCATGCAGTTTTAGGAATGTAAATACATGGGGTGGTAGCAAAATTTCATAGAAATCTAACTGCTCCCCGTCAGCAATAAGACAGACACAGCATAAAGTTTGCAGGGTAAAGGGCGGTTTCAAGGACGGATGCTTCAAAACTTCTACTCTCAGCTCCGGGGGTAGATAGTTATAAAATGTTTTACCAGCACAATCCAGAGAAAATGGATAAGCACCAACATTGAGAAGAAAGGTGATGACTGGAAGAGGGGAAGCTAGGCAGTTAACAACCTCATGAAGCACTGTCGAACCAGTCAAACAACTACGGTTGTCCAGACCTAAGTTAAAATCCAAAAGAAAAGATATCGACTTTTCCATCGATACATTATATTTCTTGAATGTGTGCTCATAATTCACTGGACGGATGAGCAAGTTAAAGAGGTGAGCCCTAGATCGTGAAGAATCAAGTAAAATACGCAGATAATTATAGAACCTAGTGTGGTCGCAACTAGAAAGATAATTTGAAAATGTTTTGCAGAGGTAGAGAAATAAAATTGTATAGACACAGAGGAAATTGAAAGTAATTCTGGCATGAACTTCCATATCAGATGCGAATATATAATTAGGGCTGAAGGAACTCTCCAGGCGAAAATCAAAAAATTGAAACATATATGGAACCAAAATTGAAATTTCAAACGAATCTCGATCACAAGACCACAAGTACGAGAGCAGGTCAAATATAGAATTCCATAATTTCGAATAAAATATCCAGGCATCCTCAAATAACCAAGAGGTATTACCACCAAAAGGAAGCACGGGGCTAAGGCAACTCTCTAGAGTTAATATTATATAGAGATAGAGTGCACGAGACAAATCGGAATAGTTAATACGAAGATATTTTTTGGATAAACTCACAAATTGACAACTTTGGAGTATAAATCGCTGAGCAACTTCGCCAAACATTCCCTCATTCCTTAAACCGATGCACCGGTGTAGATACAGCAATTTTAAACTAGCGCCGTTCAAAATCTTAAGCGAGTATTTCAATGCAAAACACGTTTGTACTTCTTCGATAAGCGTGTTTAAACTTGGATCAATAGGAATTTGAGAATATCCAACAGGGAGACCTTGCTTTATTAGGAATACAAGACGGTGCCTAAATGCTCTGCCAATGTCATCTGACTTGATCCGATCATCAGAATTGAATGATTTGATACTGAAGAGGTCGAACAAGTCTGAGACGGTCAGGTTCAAATTTTGAGTGAGTTTGGGAATAAACCAATTCATCTCGAATAGGGCGGATAGAGAGAGAACTGTATAGTTATGGTTCGAGCGTATAATTTTGGCGCCTGAAGAACCAAGTACTTCAATAATTGCAAGGATATCATCATAATCTTTCTTCAATCGAGGATGTCGGCTGATATTCTGGTAGTACGAACTGAGAAATTTAATTCGTTTTGGCTTATCTGCTAATGCGAAATGTAACGGTGTCAGGCCCAAATCTGACTTGGAATCGACATTAGAGGGCGTGGCGAAGAGGAGAACTTCGACAAGATTGACTCGCTTGTATAAAACTGCAAGATGAATGGGGCGTATGCCGTGTTCATCACAGAGCGATGGGAGACGGTCCCAATATGCTGAAACGAGACTAACAAAATCTTCATGTGACCCGATGACAATGCTGTCCCGAAATCTAATGAATAACTGCTCATCACTATGTCGGCAATTCTCAACTGGGGTTGGCAAATCCATTATCTATCTAAAGAAAGTTTCCGTTCTGTCAGTTGCATAACTTCCTAAGTAGACCATTTAAATCGTACATCCTGGCGTGATGTAATACTATATGACCACTTATTTGGTCACTTTGGGAGTAGTTTTAAAGTATTTAGGAGGTATAGATAGTAAAGTTCACATCCCTATGAAATAGGGCACACAAATACTTCATCTTCCATGAGAGATTGCGTCATTTGTACCAGATATGTTGTAACCTCGCATCAATCGATAACAGTACATTATCAAACAACATATCCCTTCAGATATTTGGAACAACGGCAATTCATCAAAAATTAGCATTCAAATCAAGTTAATCAGAGTCCACAACATTCAAAGTCTACATTTTCATCTCAATTAGAGATTGAGTCAAGCTAATTGCAATTACTATTAAGTATGGTATTTTAAGTCAATTAAAATATCATTAGGGCTATGAGCAAACGGAAAATTGTTGCAATATTAATCATGGTAAGGAATAATATCCTCTGATTGTAGAATTTCAGACGTCAAGCAATTGTCGACATCCAAGCCAGCAGATCCTGCCTCTTCAGTGAATATATCATCAGATTGGATCTTTTCCTCTACTTCCATACTCTCGAATTCTAATGACTCAACTGCTTCAACTTCGGAAGACTTTCGTTTCTTAGAAGAAGGTTTTTTTACTTTAGTACCAACCTTGTATATCTCTAACATTGCCCGCAATTCTGGTACGAACTCTGTCAACTCCATATCTTCAAGCGCTTGAAAGAGATCTTCCGCATGTAACGTCCTACGTTTAGCCTTAGCAGCAAATTCATTACTAATCGAGGTTGAGTATAAGATAAATACACAGGTGGCTTTCATCAAGGCCAGTTTGGCTTCTTTGGACACTATTGTTCCCTCAGGTAGACTTTCTTTAATTACGCGATTGATTGTGGTCATAGGAAGAGAAAATTCCTCTGGCCTAGACGCCATAAATGCTAGTACACAAATGGAATATGTGCGAATTATGCAATATTCTCGATAGAATGAATGCCCAATACACCTGAATATAAAAGAAATACTTGTTTCATTATGTACTTAGTAAAATCTTAAATTTGCGAAATCTGATTTTTTAAGAATTAATGGCCCCCATATTTAAAACGTCTCAGTGATGGCATGATTCGGTGACGAGTT
Source organism: Aphrocallistes beatrix (assembly GCA_963281255.1). NCBI lineage: Eukaryota > Metazoa > Porifera > Hexactinellida > Sceptrulophora > Aphrocallistidae > Aphrocallistes > Aphrocallistes beatrix. The sequence continues at coordinate 345,022 of OY725497.1, forward strand.
GAAATATATTTCCTAAGATTAAAAATTGCTTAAGTCACTGTCAAATAAGATCTGTCTGGTATGCAAAAAAACAGCTTTCTGCAACTGGAAGTTCTTAAATCAATACAGGACAGTTATGGAGAAATGCAAATTCCAAATTACTCAAATGAGATGTCAGCTGATAAATTCAAACAAGAATAGTCATAATAAAGTAATAAAAAACGATACTAAAATAGAATAACAAAGATAGATGAAGAAATAGGTTTATATTTGTTACTAATTCATAGTATTAATAAATAAACATAAAATGACGTAAAAAGTCAGTTGTCTTTGAGTGAGAGGGTTACCTATTTGTTAAAAGTGCGGTTTGGCACAGATAAAGGGGAGATCGTCCACCACGTTCATGGAAAAGACAGCCAATGGTGGAAGAAATGAAGTGGCAGCGGTGAAGACCATTCCAAGGATATACGCCCAATCTATGTTGCAACTCCCAGAGTTGTAAGAGTAAGAGGGAGCGCAGAACTGAGTTATGAAAGGAGCCCCAAAACCCGCTGGAAAGACTACAAGGGCGACAAGAAACAATAGGATTGCACACATCTGTAGTATGTAGCAGATGGCAAAAATAGAAAAGCTGTTTAGAGCTTTTATCTTAGGAATCAACATCCCAACGATTAGGAATATCCCAGACATGAAAAGCAATGCACAACCAATGCTGTAGAGTATAGCCGTAGCTTTCATGGCGTCGGGGATATCTTTGTTAACTATAAAAAGAGAAAATGATAATAGTTAGAGAGGAAGATAAATTAATGTGTTTAAAAATCAATACCTAGACTGGTGCTTTCGATTGAGAGATAGGAACTGTATTGAAGAATCTCGTTAGCAGTGAATTCCATATTCACAGCTCCGATCCTAGCGGGGTTGGGCGGGATAGCACTGGAAGTCGTAGAGAGCCAATAAGGAAACCCGAGACTGATGATATGTCCGATCATCAAAAAGAATGTGGCGAGCAGCCAAATAGCGGAAACCAAGCTGAGTCCTTTGATGCGCTTTAGCCCTCTCTTCTCCGCCTGTTCTGCGTAGAAGGTCGCAATAGGGGGGTTGGGCATAGGGTCCATGGGTACCAGTCCCTTCATCGAATCTCGATCTGGCATTGCTAAAGCCATGTTACCTCGCTCTGTCGATTCTAGCTAGTATGTGTAAAGAACTGATGTCTAGCCAGGATACGAGATAATATAGCTTATAAGTACTCACGTACGTATTACAAATACACTAATATAATTATTAGTACAACATCAATAAAACTATTCATAACAGTCTACATAAATGAATTTGAGTGTGAAACATTTCCTGTGATCCTCTATCTGGTATAAACTCAGGTCATACGTCCAGTATGTAATCTGCCGAGTACGGCCTCCTCTTGTAATGCACTCCGTGGACAGAGTGGAAAGGTGACATCCAACTCCATGAGATCTTACCACCGAAAACTTCCTGCATGCTTTCACAGAACGTTGCATCTCTCTCGATTTCAACTTGTTTGAGTCTCTCAATTCCAGTTTCGTCATAAGCGATTGCGTAGACCTGCGAGCAGAACATAATGAATGTGAAAAGGACGAATAAAAGGCCTTCCAACACTCCTAAAACCATAAGCACGATATGAGGTGGCCCAGTGATAATGCCGTTACAAGATTCAAAGTGAGTACTGGCACAGTCATAAAAGTGAATTCCAGACATTATGAGACCAATGACAGATACCAACATGATGTAAAAACAGAAAAGGACAAAGAATTTCTGATTGTAAGCCCCCACACAATTGTTCACCCATGGGCAATGATGATCCATTCGCTGGATGCAGCGGTTGCAAGTGCTGCAGTGATGAGCGCGGTAAGGCTTTGAACCTCTACATTTCTTGCAGTAAGAAACGGCTTCTCCTTGTTCTTTCCTTTCAGAGATGGATTCTTCTGAATCCGTATCACGAGGCATGGAACCTGGGTCTGTGAACATAGTTTTCATATGCGCCACAATCGCATAAAGACAGCCAAACGTGAACATGATCCATAGAACTGACAGGATGAAGGTAGGTCTCGGTAACAGAATGACAAATATAGCGACGAATTGCCCAAATAGCATTAGAAAGTATGTGAGGAGCATGCAAATAATGCCGCAGGGATCGCAGATGAACCAATATTTTCCATTCTCAGAAGGGTAGAGGCGTAACATATATATGCACAGGATTTTTAAAAAGCGACATTTCACGACGCCCATCTGTTGATGTTTGAATCTAATACACTAACCACAAAAGTGAATAGAAATGCAATACTGGACTTATATAGACTTCCGTATATAAAATTCGCAATTTCTAAGAGCATAGTAATAAATTATAAAAATAAAAAAAGACAGGGCCTTTCCCTTTGTTGGTGTATTTCTGCAAATAACAGCCTCTGCTTATAATCCGTAATAGAAGCACGTCATACAGCTTCAGCACACATTTCTCTGTGCTGAATACAACGCTGTTTATGTCTGGGCTGGTTGAGATAACAATGGAGGGAGGTGTGACGGAGACTTTGGGTGGAGACTCTCTCTCTGGCGTCAGTAGTTCTATGCATTCCTAAATCAATACCAGGAATCGATTTCAAATGAATATAATTTAACCTAACTGTTTAATGTATCAGAATATACCTGTAAGTTTTTTGCTTGTGCGTAATCTAAAGGAGTCTTCCCATCATAATCTTCCGCCGACTTCGGAGCACCATATTCGAGAAGAGAAGCGATGACCGAATTTTTGCCGCACACTGAAGCCCAGTGAAGAGGGGTGCGGCCTTTGAGATCTCTGTCCTCCACAGCGTTGGGCCTAATGGAGAGGAGCTGTGCTAGGGAATGAGACGAGCCGCTCTCTGCGATATAATGTGCAACCGTCTTTCCTTTCGAGTCTTTAAAACTAGATTTTAAAAACGGAAAGAAAAATATTTGATAAATAATTGTTGAAAATCGACATAAAAAACTAACACAACAACACACCAACTAGACTGGAGAGACAGCAAAACTCGGAGACATTTCTCGCGACTTTCAACATCTCCAGTACCATTCAAACTCCAATGTACTGCCTTCACGCCATCCGAGTCACTCACACTCTGAGAAGCTCCGTGTCTCAGTAACACTTCCAAGTGGTCGGGTTGCGACATGTAAGATGCCCACATGAGTGGTGTCATGCCTTGAGAATCAGTGGCGTTGACATCTCCACTGCCATGGCTCAACAGCAGCTTGAGACACTTCGTACTGGGGGCATAGGTCGCCCAGTGGATGGGGAGTCGACCTTCTGAGTCTTTCAGCGCGGTTTCTGTCACCTTATACTGAAGCAAGAGCGAGAGAGTTGCATGGTTACCAGTGAATGCAGCCTGATGGAGGATTGTGCTACCGTCTGCTGTGGAGATATTCACATCGGCACCTGTCACAGACGTGAATGAATACCTCCGAATAGCAGTCACCAGACATTACTCAGGATTCATACCGGCTCCCAGCAGGAGTTTGATGCAGTCGAGGTGCGACCAGTAGGCAGCGTGCATCAGGGGGGTGCGTCCCTCCCTGTCTGTCATGTCGACATTCAGTTTGTCTCTGTCGATAAGACCAGAACTCTCTGGGAGAGCGAGACAGAGGAGGGGGTCTGAGGCGTTCTTGATGGCGGTGAGAAGTTCCGCGAGGTACTGCTTATTCCCGTTAGCTGCTGCGTAGTGGAGTGGGTGGAGTTTGTGGTCCTTACTGGTCCAGCTCCAAGCTGAATTAGTTTGCGGGTAGTGGAGGTCATTCTCTATGTCGTGGTAAATTGCCCTTTGATGACAAGAGTAAACTAACATTGCATATATGTACTCACATGATAGTGTTGCCAGATGTTCATGCCACATACCTTTAAATGTTCATGCCAAGTTCATGCCATACAGCAGTAAAAAATCATTCCAAGTCCTTACCAAAGTTAAATGTTCATGTGAAATCAAAGAAGTATTTTGCCATGTTCAAGCTAAAAGCAAAAAGTTCATGCCAAGTTCAAGCTAAAAGTAAAATGTTCACGTCATATTCATGCCACAACTCGAAAGTTCATGAAAATGGTTAAATCTATTAACTTTGTTCATGGTATGGCAACATCGCGGCATGATAGAGCGTCGAATAAGAACCAACCTTTCCTTTAGATGCATTTTCTTTTCAGTTGTTTGAGTGGGTATTAAGGGGACATTGTCAGTAAGATCTTCTACATCATCATCAACGCGTAGCGCATCAACTTCATCATCTAGCTCTACTTTATCCAAATGTTGCTCTAATTGGCCGACACAGTCTCCATCAGATAAAGAGGTAGCACTACGCTCCTCAGTTTTAAGCACATCAGAGTTAGCATCTACATTTTCTTTATTAGCAGTTGTTCGTGCCTCTTCTTTCATGTTTCTATCTTTAGCCGATATCTGCAACGGAGTTTGCACGATAAATCCTCTTCTGTTGGTTCTAATATTGTGCTGTACGGGGATAACGTGACCAGAAGACTTAGACTTGCCAGTCATGCTCAGATGGACTCTGTTCGGTTTAGATCTAGATTCAGCTGTAGTTAAAACGTTCTGTAAACCTTTGGGATGAATAGGTTTGATGGAAAGTTTGTTGATGCTTCTCAACGGTTTATTAACACCTGGATTCGTTGAATTAGCTTTGGCATGAGGAGGTCTTTTTTCAAAGTTTTGCAGCTGAACCTCTTGAGGATCTGTCCAGCCAGCAGCTGCATCGATTATATACGCACGTTGGACATTATACGAAGATGTCTCGTTAGGTTTAGTAGCCATGTCAGAATCTGCTATTGCCCATTAAAAACTGTATATAAATCAAAAGGAGCATAAGATTGGATCAAATTAAACTTAATGAAATACCATCCACGCATCACAAATAAATGTTCTCAATACGCACTAAAAACTCATCCAACTCTCCACTCACTCCAGAGCAGAACTCAATCATGGATGCTAAATCCTTGTTCTCCTCTCTCGAGGCAACTCGACTACGAGTTCCCCTGTTTAGCAAAAAGTTATTCCACCAATGAAACCCCAACTTAGTATAATAGCCCACTTTCCCTGGTGAGTATGGGGTGTCTCCTCCCTCTAACTCTTTTAGATCCACCTCTTGCGGTACCAGAGATACGAAATACTGCCCCGTGTAGTGTGTGAATCTGTCCCTCTGTAGCTGAGAGGGTGTGACACGAGGGGGTGGCACTTTGGACAGGAATGACTCCTTGATGAAGCCGAACCTGAGCAGGATCAGTGTCATTATCTCCACTACACGTCGTGTATCATGGAGGTGGGAGGATGGGAAGGCGAGAGGGATGTAGTGGGGGCGTCTGAAGGGGTGCGAGGAGAGGTATGAGAAAGTGCGACAGGAAGGATAGAGCAGGAAATTGTATCCGGACTTCTGAGCATAGTGTTTGAACTCCAAAACCGCTTGATCGAGAAGAGAAGTGGAAGCTACCCTGAACTGAATCTCGATACGGAATCCAGCTAGAGGGGAATACGCCTTGTCATGACTGAGGTGTACTGAGTTCGTTTCGCTATCCGACACAAATGGGGCCAATTGGTCAAGGAGGGGACAAATCCTCTGTCCCTCATTAAAGTCCGGGTGTATTGGAGGTAGGTAGGAGAATGTGGGAGTAGAAGGCGGCTGGGCTGAGCTAAGAAAGTCAGTTTCATCCCAAAGAACTTCGATAGCACAAATCTGCTCTGCACTGGGAGCACGATATATTTTGCTCTTTCCCTCTGTAAAGACGTCAGCCTCTTGGAACGAGCAGATGTAGTAGCCGTTGGTCTGGATGGAATGGGCGGGAGAACCAAACCTAGAAAGGAGACCTCTCTTCGACAGAGTTTGCACAACGTTCCATACTTTACTAGGAGTCATCACGTCCCCTAGCTGAGCAGTTAGGAAGTCAGTCAGTTTAGACAAGATGAAGAAGTTGGTGCGGGTGTTGGGACAGGGCGACGATAAATGGAAAAACCCGTGAAAGCCACTCGATGGATTTTGAATCGTTTGCACCAATTCGGACCAAATTTCCTGCTGGATAGACCTGAGGAGTTTCCCCCTGATAGGATCGCTCCCCGAGCTCTGGCTCCTGAGGATATTACTCTTCCGGTTCACTGGGTCCGAGAAGGACCCCCTTTGGGACATTTTCTGCTTAGCAGCGTTAATATGATCAAGGAATGTGGTGAAGTTGAGAAATTTCGCTTCTTTCCACTCCTTCACTTTCGCACTGTTTCCACCAGAGAATATTAACTCAGTGGGAAGGGAGGAAGGCAGCAGAATGAACTGCACACTCCAGAAACTGTCCCCTTGTTGCATCACCTGATGGTACTCTCTCCTCCAGATGCAGAGGTCAAAATGGGACCACCTCTCTATGGACAGATCTGACTCCTTGAACACTTGACCTGCGAACTCAAACTTACATCTCCCTAAGCAGAAGTGACAATTAAATAGGTGGGGTAGGAATCTTAAAATGTATCATACCTAGAGGCCATAGGTTATAGGCATAGTCGATAGACTTATGTCTGCTAACGCTAGCCGGTGTGTAGATGTTGGCTGTGTACTCGAGTTGGTTGTATGAGGCGTTGAATATCACTACCAACTGATGGTACACCTCTCCCAAGCTCAGCCACAGCTCGATACGGGAAGTAACAGACTCCTTCAAATTCAACAGTTCGTTTATGGAAAAAACGTTTCCATGTATGTTAGTGATCAGCTGAAATCCGCAAACAAGTCTCTGCGAAATTAGCTCTTTTAGAGCATTCAGCACCTGTTGATCACAGGTCTGCTTGTCAGTGGGGGCAAGGGTGTCTGTGAGGTTATAAGGAGAGAGTCGATACTCCTCGGAAATGAGCATGTGTTCTCCAGGGAAGAAGTCGTTGGTGATAGGGAAGAGAGCGGGGTGTATCAGGGATTTCCAGTTGATTCCTCGCTTCACAAACGCTTCTACTACCTATCCATTAAGTAACATACTAACACTGACATCTGCGATATTCAATAGATAAAGTTCGATCAAGGTACATACTTCTCCAACTACTTTAAGCGTCGGTACAGTGTCAGGTGCCGAGTAAGAACGATGTAGTTTCCTTTTAGCCACAACATCCATACGTTTTGAAATATAAGAGCAGGTGGGAGCACTCTGATTATATGGAAGAATGCCTTGTCTCCTCAAATCTGCAGGTGTGAGTTAGTCAACTGACACATTCAAGATATTCTTAATGAGTACTTACCTTTAGTTTCTTCAAGAGGAACTGAACCATCATTTTTCCGAGTCTGGAACCAGTCTTGAAAATCAGAAAATTCGAATATCGGCTGATCATCATCCCTCTCCACATCCTCCCTATCGGGATCCATGTCCGCCCCTTTCAGGTAGTTGTCCCTGACGATGATCCCCTGGTTTGAGGCGGGAAAGCAGTGCGCCCATCTCCTCCTGCTACCGGAAGTCTGAGTCAGGCGACAGTTGCGATTGAATGGGTTTATCTCGCGGCTGTGGGTGATGGGTCTAGCAATGGAGCGAATGGGACGAGGATGTGTGATGGAGTTGAGAGAAGTGAACTCTGGGATTGAACTGCTTAAACTAGAACCTTAAGACAGAATATATTCTCTCCTCAAACACGCATTCACAGACATAAGAATATAGAAACAGTTACCTGGGAAAGACAGCTGTTCATGCGGGAAGCTGGAAGAGAGAGTGTTGTACCTAGAATTGAAGTCGGGCATTAAGAGCGTCCGAGAGAGCTGAGGGTACGTTTGCAGGCTGGAGGCGCTGGTGGAGCAGTAACGAGAGGGGACTGAGAGGGACTCAGACATGGTAGGGGTGTTGGAGTAGGTGGAGGGGTTGAGGAACACCTGGAGAGAGTTGGGCGAGGTTGAAGGTGTGATATTAAGCGGTGTCTGTGAGAAGGTCTCCCAAACCTGAGGAAGTTCGGACGACTCTTTCCAAACCTACATTCGAGCCTATTAACAAACACATGCATAGTAGGATGCCTTCCAAAACGTTAACATTGCCTGAGTGTCATAGAGACGCATGTACGTGAGCATATCCAGATCTTTCGGTTTTTCATCAACCCAATTATCAATGACAGCCTTGCCTAGCGGGTTCCGGCACCCTCTCGCCTGCATGTTCTCCCTCCCTTCTCCTCTCTTGAACGGGTTGATCATATCCTCAGGCATCTTCAGGAATGGCTCGAAGCTTTTACAGCTGTTACCAGATGACTCCATACTGCTATCCTCCCCTATCACGCCATACATATATTAGTGTGTGTTGCATTGATGCAGAACTCATTTACCTAGATAGCTGAAGTTAAGCCAGTGAGCAGCCACGTGGTACTTGGGGCGTAGTCCAACCTCCCCTGTCCTGTCCTGGTAGATGAAGAGAGGGACTGCATGCAGGGGCTGTCTCGTGAGGAATATTATATCTGTCCCAATCCCGAAGTCTAGAATCCTGCGCTCACTGATCTCGATCAGCTCCTGAGTATTCTCAAACACACCTGGTGAAGATTTCCAGGCTTGTCAGGTCAATAAAAGTAAGTAAGTTCATATCAGGTAAAATGATATTCTGAAACAATCCTTACTGATCAATTCAGGTCCATTTAGGGCAATTAAGTTTAATTCGGTTCATTAACAGACATGAAGACTGTAAAACGCCTATTTGCATTTTAGATATAAAACCTCTTCACGCCCATACACACATACCGTGACTTGGTGTGATCATTGCAAACTGCTGTCCAGTGCGATCCAGAATTCTGTCCAGATAATGCTGCTCGAATATGTTGAGGGTGAGGTTGATCGCTTCTAGGAAGTTCCCATAGCGAGCCAGGGAGTTGTAAGAAGGCGGGAGGCGAGGGTCAGGGTTGGTAAGTCCGATGTTACGCTTGTACTGAAAGAACTCCCTCTTGAGTGTTGGGATGATGCTAGACCAATCGCAACACATCTCATCTTGAATGATAACCTAGAATCAGCACTAAATCCTATTAACAGCACACAGAGGCAGGGGAGTAAGCACCTTGTAGAAGTCCTGGTAGAACGTTCCATTTTTCAAGACTTGTAAGGAGTCACGTCCCACCAGATCCTCTGGAAACTGCTCCCGCGAGTCGGCGCGGTAGAGTGTGCGGCTGAAATACACGACTGTCAGCTCGTGGTGGCAGTCTTTCTGCTGCCAGTTGGAGCAGAGGGGACGGATGAACTTTTTGAGAGCTCTCTCAAAGTAGATATCTCCACACTCGTCGAACTGCCACATCTCGGCACTCAGCTGGATGAAGAGGAATATCTGAGCGGAGGAGGATCGGAACACGATCCGTGTGTTCGTGCTAATCACTCCGCTGTTAACCTTCCTAATTGAAAATATAGTTAAGGAACATACAAATGCAGACTCAGTTCGTTTCACACACTTCGTATCGTCGTAGAGTTGTAGCACGTGTGCTTTGATGCCATGATGCTGCAGGATCTGATCAAGGTAGAGGCAGGAGTTCACTAGCGTGTCAGAAAAGTGCCAGTAGTCGCTCCTGCTCATGTAAGCGTCTCTGAATGTGAGTTCAACGAGTGTGAGGGACCTACCATCTGAGGGGAGCGGTTTGATGGAAATTGCCCCCATGGATCTGAATTCAAATCTCTCTGCGATATCTCCCCGTAGACTCACGTGTTGCTGTCTGGAGCTATCATTTACCTATCAAAATCAATTTACTAATGTACAAGAATTGCAGTGTAATATATTTCTTTGTGTGGCACGTGGTTCAAGAATGTTTGAGAGTTAATTTACATATATTTGTGAAATTTTGACAGGGTGTAGAAAGAATGTTCGGATTTATTTGATCCCTTATAAAGCAATGCCACAGACTATTAATCAATCTAATTAATACAAAGCTAATTTTAAGTAAATTAATTGATCAAGCTGTGGCAATTGAAAGAAAGAGCAGGTGTGTCGTAAATGGTGATACTTTTTAATTGCTATTTAGTAATCTGGTTAAGTAAGTTAATTAATTAAAATACTGGAGCACCTTTGCCTTTAAAATTAATTCATTAATGGTTTCTTCCTGATTTGAGTCATCTGTGGTTTCCCTCAGACTTTGGCTTAAGACCACGATGGCACCATCAACCAGTCCCAGATCCTGGGCGACTATGAGCTCGGGAGACAACTCTCCTTCTTGAGTGAGACTCTCTTCTGTCTGTGAGTGGACGCGTAGCTTCAATCTCCGTTGAGAAGTCATCTTGGAAGCTCATTCGATTTCTAATAAACTTGGAAGAAGCAAGACAAAAAGAAATGCCAATATTTACATATGTATCATAAACTAGAACTCGACAGTAATGACAAAACAATACTATTCATATTCCTAAATTGACAATCCCTGCCTACTAGCGATTCGAAGCATTTCTATTTCTGATCGTATTTGTAAATTCCCTCTCCAGTTTTCAGCCCCAACTTTCCTTCTGTGACTTTCTTATTGAGCAGCGAGCTCTGTTTGAATAGAGGATTGCCAGGGTACTTCTCACTCCACCCATCCAGAATAAACTTCATCGTGTCCAGTCCCACGTAATCAGCTAGCTCGAACGGTCCCATCGGGTATCCGGCGCCTAGTTTCATCGCCACGTCGATATCACGAGCAGTGGCGTCTCCTCGCTCTAGCATACGCACTGCCTCTGCCATGTAGGGCACCAGGAGCCTGTTAACCACGAATCCAGGTGTGTCGCGACAGTTTACCACAATCTTACCTAGGAGTGTACACTCATGAAACTAAGAATTCCCATTGTAACATAAATCCCATACCTACTGCTTTGCCAAAAGCGCACAAGGAGTTGTATGCATCTTCGCTGATGTCTTTGGTACGCACAACTTCCACGAGTTTCATCATTGGTACTGGATTGAAGAAGTGGAGACCTCCAAACTTGTCCTTACGTTTGGTAGCGGTAGAAATCTCAGCGATTGAGAGGGAGGAAGTGTTGCTAGCGAATATAGTACCAGGTCCTGCGGCCGCATCCAGACGAGAAAATAACTTCTGCTTAATCTCAATATTTTCTATGATAGCCTCCACGACTAAGTCACAGTCAGTGACCGCTTCTTCCGCCTCAGTGCTCAGGCTTATACGATCTACTGCTTTGTCAAGAAAGTCCTTTCCTTCAGTCGGGTTGTCAGGAAACTTTTTCTTCACAACTCTCGCTAGACTGTTGTGGATGCGCGCAACGGCTTCGTTGAGCAGATCTTTGCTCTGGTCCACCAAAGTGACACCGTGCCCAGAGGCCGCTGCCACCTGGACGATCCCAGACCCCATCAGCCCCCCGCCTATCACCGTCACACGCTTAATCTTACTGTCATTCGAGTAATGACGATTGTTAACTACGGAAACGCTCGTAAAGCCAGAACGAAATGTCACACTCTGTAGCCTCCGCAATAATGACATACCTGAAAATATAACTCCAATTATTGATTATTTCTCCATATTTTCAACAAAATAGCACAGATACAGAGAAGAGAGCGAGAAGCGAATAATTCAATTCAAATGATATCATAAAGTAATAATAAAAAATAAAGTGAATAATCATCTAAACTAAATGAAGTGGAGAGTAGGTTGTGAGAGCAGAATAATCAGAGTAAATACCAGTCCGAATTGTAAGCGACTAACGGAATATCCTAGAGGAACAGATGATGTTATATTTTCAACTTCTTAGGTTGTTCCCATTTGAATTCGTCGCGGCCGAAATGTCCATAGCAAGCAGTACTCTCGAAGATGGCCTCCTTCAGACCTAGGTCTCTGATGATCGCACCGGGACGGAGGTCGAAATTCTCTTTGATTATTTGCAGCAGCTCTGAGTGCAGTTTCTTCCCAGTCCCGTATGTCTCGACGGAAATGCTGAGAGGCTCTACGACTCCGACTGCGTAGGAGAGCTGGACTAGACACCGCCTACAGAGACCGGCGTGCACCAGGGATTTCGCCACCCAGCGTGCTGCGTAGGCTCCGGATCTATCCACCTAAACATTGTAGAAGCGCGATAAGATTTATATTATTACCAAGTCTTTCTTCAAAACAAACCTTTGAGCTGTCTTTTCCAGAGAAAGCCCCACCCCCATGTGCACCCCAGCCGCCATAGGTATCCACAATGATCTTCCTGCCGGTGAGACCAGCGTCTCCTTGCGGGCCTCCGATCACGAACTTGCCAGAGGGCTGCAAATGGAAAATAGTCTTATCGTCTATTAGCTCTTTGGGAATGACAGGCTGGATTATCTTCTCAAGCAAATGCTTCCTCATGTCTTGAAGGGAGATGTCAGGGGAGTGCTGGACCGAGATCACAACTGTGTGCATCCGGAGAGCTGTGCAAACTCCATCTTTTTTTTTGTACTCGATTGTCACCTGAAAGTAACAATTTCAAATCTTTTTTTTAACTCTACAGCTCGAGTAATAATGAGTAAAATATACACATATTAACATGCCTGTGATTTCGAATCAGGGCGAATCCAAGCCAGTTCTCCACTTCTCCTCGCATCAGCCATTCGTCTGTTGAGTTTGTGCGCGAGAATGATCGTGAGGGGCATTTTCTCCTCCGTCTCATCTGTAGCGTACCCGAACATGAGACCTAAAAGGAGCATAGACCGTAGCAATCTGTAAGATCTACGCACAAGTATTTCTAAGAAAGTTAGAAGCAAACCTTGATCTCCTGCTCCCAAGTCTAGCTCCTCCCTACCCAAGTGCACCCCCTCAGCAAGCTCTGTGTTCTGCTGCTCCACAGCTACCAGGACGTTACAAGTCTTGTAGTCGAAGCCTTTAGAAGAGTCGTCGTATCCAATACGCTTGATGACGTCACGGCACAGTTTGGAGTAGTTGAGATTTCCTAGAAAGCAGATATTTATCCCAATTCCCGGTCTACTATCAGAGACTTGATATGGCTGTGCTATTACCGTTGGTAGTTATTTCGCCGAAAACCATAATCATTCCTGTTTTCGCGGCTGTTTCACAAGCCACCTTGCTGTTAGGGTCTTGTCTCAGGCACTCATCCAGGATAGCGTCCGATATCTGATCGCAGATCTTGTCAGGGTGACCTTCTCCCACAGACTCAGAAGTAAACAGAAACGTCTCAGCATCAGCCATTGTACAAGATGGTCAAGTGAATTGCTATTAGCAGAAACTAAGGATATATTGTCACCAGTTCGACCAATCTCTATTTATATATTTGAGTATACTATCATTTCAATTTGTGTATTTACCACACAAACAGACACGTGATTCAAAAGTCAGATCATTCTGGGAAAAAATACTGCAGTAGACAATGACTGAATGAAAAGTTTCATTGGAATATTGATTCGAGTGGGTTAGCGCCCACCGTCAGCCTGAAACAATCCACAAGTGGTGAGTGTAGGATGACTGTGTAGAACGCATAAGTCAACGTATTACATAAATCCATACAGAAATTCGTAAAACTAACCTATGACAAACAATAGAAACAATTGATTCTAATAATATTTAAAAAAAGTATATACGTAGTTCGGCACCGTAGCATTACTGTCACAGCTTGTGAGTGAGCAGTCCCGTATCGGGACAGGGGTCCTTGATGAGACCCTGGACCTGTTTGAAGGAAGGGTGCTTCGAGTCTGAGAGCAGTTCAAACAGAACTGACTCGCAAGTAGTGACGAAAGCTCCGCTCTTCTTCATCCTCTCTATCCCGAACGCTCTGTCCACCAGACTCCGGCTAGACACGGCATCTGCCACGAGGTGCACGTCATACCCTAGAAGCCAGGAATCTCGTAACAGGACAACAGTAGTGATCGAATAAATGTCAAATAATTCAGTTATTACCATTCTCCAAGAGATCCAGACAGGTCTGTTGTACACAAACCTGTGTCTCGATACCGAATAGCACAATTGTCTTGGCATCAGGACGTTGACTCAACTTTTCTAGCACTGGAGGGATAAACATGGAAAACTTAGTCTTGTCGTATACACTGGCTTTACTGACATCAATCTCAGAGCAGGTGTTACCAAGTCCCTTCGGGTACTGCTCGGTACACACGACTGGGATGTTGAGAATGTTAGCAGCCTGTACCAAACGAGAGGCGATGTTCAGAATTTCGGGATAGTACCGGATTGTTGGCCGAAATTTCTCCTGCATATCACATACAAAGAACCAAGACTTATCAGAAACGATTCTACCAATCTTCTGGATAACTGATGCCATTGATATGTACTAATTTCGGTAGCGTAATAGAAGTAAAGAATAAAATAAGAAATAACATTCGAAATATCAATTATTAATGATTACATTCAGCTATTTAATTAAAAGCGATATTGATCTTAATATTCTGAACTAAAATTCTCGATTAACTTACTGAGATCACAAATGCACTAAACAAGATGAAACAGCTAGCTCTCACATCCCACCTTGTTACTACCATCACATACGCTTGCGTTATATTCACACTCACAAATGCTGAAATGTTCCACTTTAACCTTTCGGAAAGTGAGGCTCAGCCTCGACTCTCTTGGGATTAACGTTGAGTCATCGAAAAAGGTCGGAAGAATGAAAGGTTCTTTCAACGCGAACCCTTCCGTATCTACAATATCATATTTTCGCGATGCGATACCATGGGACCATGCATACCTCAACTCATCTGACATTATGAATAGACTATATCGCTGTAGATATATTGAAAGTCTAGCATTTTCGGACTCATTCACAGGTGCCTGCTTTTTAAACTCCATGAGGCAGTTAGAGAGTAGGCTGATTGAACAAACTTGATCATTGAAAGAACCATGCGTTTCAATGTGCGGTGGGATGCCTTGACCAGGCGAGTAGTAGTTCACAGTCAGCTGATCAGGCTTCACACTCAGATGAGCTAGCATTCTATCTATTATAGGAGAACAAGCAGTGGGGATGGAAGGTACAAGTGATGGGTCAGTGACAATAGAATTAGTTGAATAATCGAATTGATACCCAAAGTGTTTCACTGTGCGATTCTTTAGTTTAGGATTGGCGGAAGCTTCATCCAAAATCTTCATATCAGTGAGGAACAACTGGATCAAGAACTCCTCTTCTTCTTTCGAGATGAAATTAGGAATGAGAACTGTTCCCTTGGGGGGGTGAGGGGGAAGAACTGATGGCTTAGGGAGAGGCATTTCCATGATATAGACAAGCGAAAGCGTGAAAGATGGTGCGTCAGTGTGTATTTGAGTTAGGGATGGAATTGATTGGCCATTTAATTTGCTCATAACTTTGATAGCACATTCTGGATTTGGGAAATGTGCGAATGAATATGAAAAATCCCTTGGCATGTAAAGTATGCATTGTTCCGGTTCGATTTCTCGAGATAAAACCTCTGAGAGAACTCGTCGTTCGATCCCATTCGCAATACCGCCGTTTATAATGAAAATATTCGATGTCGGCAGTTGAGAATGCTCTATTGAAAAGCTCGTGTTGCTATTAATCTTACTTATCAAACAGTTGATTTTGGTTTCTTTCTTGATTTGTTTTTTCTGGGGTAATTTATTCTCTAATTCTCCTGTCTGATTTGCAGTAGCCATGATCAACAGGTTTTATGGAAATTAATGTTTGGAAGTGAAACAAAACATAAATTCAATAATATTGCTAAAAATATGAGTAACAAATTAAGATAAACTAATCCTTTTCTAGAGATGTAATTCATATTTCCTTTTCTTTTTCCTAAGTGTGCTTACGAAATATTATTATATTAAATTACTCAAATATGATTAAATATTCCATCTGAAAAATACATCAAAGTGCTGCTGAAACAAATCAAATTATTGAAAGAAGTGGAGAGTTCATGATTAGAGTTGTTTCCCTATTGCGTATACCTCGTACCCGATTTCCTCGAGTTTCTTGTGATCGAGGATGTTTCTTCCATCAAAAATACAAGATGGCTTCTGCATTTTTTCAAATATTTCAACGTAATCCAGAGATTTGAATTCCTCCCATTCGGTGCATACTACAATGGCATGACAGTCCTGGAGAGCTTGATAAGGGTCGGAACAGACGAGCACAAGGTCATCAACTTGATCCGATTCATTGCGCAAATCGGACAGGATCTGTTCTTCTCGAGCTCGAGGGTCATAAATATGGAGCTTGGCATGATCTTCGAGGAGACAGGAAGAGAGATATATGGCGGCAGACTCTCGAGTGTCCGAGGTGTTCTTCTTATAGGAGAATCCGAGGATACCGATAGATTTCCCTGCGACAGAGCTAAACATTCTTTTGACAATCGAACGTGCGAATCTTCTACACTGATATTCGTTCATTTTCAAAACCTGCAACCAGTATTCCGCTACTTCGTCCAGGTTCAGAGATTGACAGATAAAAGCTAGATTCAGAATGTCTTTCTTGAAACAAGATCCACCAAACCCGATGCTCGGCATCAAATATTTGGTGCCAATTCGGCTGTCAGAACCAACTCCAACCAAAACCTCCAGAATATCAGCTCCCGAATTCTCACAGATAGCAGAAATGCTATTTATACTCGAAATTCTCTGCGCAAGGAAGACATTGGTGGCGAGTTTAGAAAGCTCACTGCTGAAAGCGTTTGTACAGATGATCCGATCTTTAGGAACCCACTTTTCATAGATGGTAGAAAGTTTCGAGATGGCATCGAGACCCACAGGAGTCTGTGGGCCTCCTATCAAGACACGGTCCGGTTTCTCTAGGTTTAGGATGGCAGTTCCTTCAGAGAGAAACTCGGGGTTAGAGAGGATGACGAATTCTATGTCTGGGTCTGAATTAGCCTTCAGTATGGGGAGGATGCGATCAGCTGTTCCCAAGGGAACGGTGCTCTTTTCAATTATAATTTTATTGGAGCGAGCTGATTTGGCTATCGATCTTGCAGCAGACTCAAAATAAGTCATATCACTTGCTTTTCCCTTTCCAATGCCGTACTCTCTAGTCGGAGTGTTGACACAGATGAAAATCAAGTCGGCCTTTTGAATCCCAGCTTTGATGTCTGTACTGAAGAATAGATTTTTACTCCTGCACTCTGTGATCAACTCCTCAAGGCCAGGCTCATAGAATGGCATTATTCCTGTATTCCAATTCTTTATTCTCTTCTCGTCTATGTCCAGCGCAGTGACGTTAATGCCAGGACAGTGTTTAGCTATTACAGAGCAAGTTGGGACGCCTACATATCCAGCGCCAATACATGCGATTTCTGTCACCATGAGTAACTATTACTATTTTGAGATTCTGTAGTAAAAAGTATTGGTCAAATTACATATATTAAGCAAAGTTGGTCTATTTGTAGCTTCTTTATTTACCACAATTTTTGCTAGATCTTCCATTTTATAAATTCCATACCTTGTAAGGATAATATTGGATGAGAAATAATTTCAATGGCGAAGCTGACCAATTCATTAATTGAGATCTTAAAAGAGTTCAGGACGACATGTTAAGGACAAATGACCATATTGATAGCTAGCTACAGGCGTAAATACGAGACTGATAAATAGCTAGCAGGTTATTATCATTTAAATGGGATGAATTTCAGGTCTAGAAAAAGCGATAAAAAACACCTCGGACTGTTGGCGTGTACGAGTACATCTTATGTACATTAGAGTGCCTGGTACATTTACCAAATAAAATATTGATAGATAATCAATCGATTAACAAATTATGTATAACATCATAAATATATATTTTTAGACCAAAGATCTAAGTTCTCAACTCATGCTTATACCTGATGAAATTTCTTCTATGCTATGAGATGAACTTGAATATGAATATAACAAGCACAATAAATAGTGTATATAAATTATATATAATATTATATGCGGGTACTATTCAAGTCAAAACAACTAGTTATGTAATCGGATAAGAGAGAGAGGGTCTCCATATTTATAGCTATAATCAAGGATTAAATGAAATTAAAAAATCAATTCTCCAGACAATTCGGCACAAAGAGAACAAGTATTACCACTAAGAATGGATGTGAACCAAAACGGTTTTGCAAAAAGTTCAAAATGGAACAACATTAGAAATATAAATAAGATAGAAGATGATATGTCAGAATGTTTCGACGAGAGAACTTTTGAAAGCATAAGAAAAAACAAGCGCAAAACATTAATCAACAAAGAAACAGTTTCGTATCAGCTCCTTGAATTCATCTATCAAATTCTAAGGGAAAGTGATGAAATTCAAATTTCAGAAGAAGAAATAAAATTCGATGTACGGGGAAGATTCAAATCTGAGATTACCAATATGTACTTCAACGAAACGAGTCTAATGGACAAAGAAGACCTGTTTATTCTGGCACTACACACTGAGACAGAAACAGCCTCCAAACAAAAAGCAATAGCATATGGAAAGAACAAAGTGAGCAAATTTCTATCTTCTAGCAAAGCTAAATCTCAATCGGAGGACATTCAAGAACCGGCAGAACCAAACAGCATCCTAGGAAAACTGTCGGAAATTCTCGATATAGATGTAAGACAGCAGCACGAGTGGACACAGAAGTTAAGAAAAAAGGAAGGAGTAGTGAACGTAATAGTGGAAGAGATCCAACTTCATGGCAAGGAATACAAGGCCAGCAACACAGTATTCTGTAAACTGGGACTAGCACCTGGTGACGATCTGAAAACGAACACAATGGCTAGTATTGAAGGAGTTACAAGGACAATCTCAGAAAAGAAAATAGATGCTCAAATGGTGTGGGGTGAGAGTGTTCAACTGCCATTCAACAAAGGAGAATGTTTGTGTGTTGAAGTATGGAGTAACAACTATTGCCAAGAGAAGTCCAAGAAAAAAGGCGATCAGGATAAAAAGCAAAATACTTGTATTGCTACGAAAATTGGCCAGTGTCAGGTACAAACAGGAAGCCAGAATTTAATGACATGCAAAAACCACCCTTTGCTCTCGCTTTCAGGAAAAGATGTCAAAGGTAGCATCACGCTTGAAATTGAAATAATTCCAAGCCAAGGAGAGCTGAGAGTGTTGGGATATTCTGAACATCAGAGATACAACTTATTCAAGTCGCTCCTCCAAGCAGCAATCACCTACCAGATTTCCAACTACATACCCTTATCCTTTTGCTGCTTGGAGCAATCAATCGAAGAAGTGTGTAAGAGGTTTTCATCTGAGATGGGACTAACGGAATTCCAAGTTACCACAGCACATTGGGCTCATGTTTCAAAAACCGCCCAATTTATCGAATCAAAAAGAGAACTGGAATACAGTCTGATACTGCTGAACTCTAAATGGGAGAACGAGTCCGTCAGACTGGAAGAGGATGAGATAGAGAAGCTACTCGAAAGTATAAAAGGCTTTTATAACAAACATTTGGAGCAGTTGAAGTTTATTTTAACGAGCTATCCGCCGACCAAAGAAGAGGCATCCTATCATGTCAGCGAACATCTTGGAGTACTGCTTAAACTCTTCCGATTCCTGAGAGATAGAAATATCTTTGAAGATTCAGATAAGTTTGAATTTCATATCGAGTCTAATCTACGAGACGGGATATACAGTTGGTATAGCCGCACGTTAGAGAAGGAAGTTAACCGAGGAAGTTTTACCAGCTACCTCGATTCACTAAATATCTTCTGTCAGCATATTATCAACTTCATACGACTGCTGAGAAAGAACTATCCAAGTCAGAGTTCAATCGTTAAGTTGGACATTCCCAAGCTCGCTCTGACAGCAATTGATCCGTTTCTATCAGGAGAAATCGAACAGTTCCTCCATCAGATCGCAGGGAACAGAGGGAGCGTGAATGATCACCTCATATTCTCCATTTTCATCCTAGATAGGAAGATCAAACTCCTCTTGAAAGAAAAGGAACACTTCCATAGTAATAATGTTAAAATAAACTTTCACTTAGATGTTCATGGAGAATGGTTCAAGGAATTCGTTAACGATTGGTTAGCCATTCTGAAAACGGCCAGCGTAGAGAACGTGAACAAAGCAATCGAAGTGGAATCCTCTATTAAGGCAGGGTTTGAGGACAAAAATGTAACTTCGTCACTTATCGACATCGCCTTTTGCCTTATACCGAACTATATTTTCTACTCTAAAATGCAGGAGTACCAAGACATAGGGATACAACTCCATGTTTCTTACCAAGTGTTGCTACTAATACAAGAAACTCTCGAAAATTATGTTCAAAAAATGGGAATCAAGATGAGGAAATTAGTTGGGATGCAACAAGAAACAAATTTCAAAATGACTGACGAAATTTGTCAGATTTTGAATAATATACATTTCGCCAAAGAATACTTAGAAGAAGTCCCGAAAAAGTTTGAAACCGCACCAGACTCAAACCTTAGAGCTCTCCTGGGTGAAGCTGAGGAATGTTTACAGAAGAAAAAATCACAAATACTCTCCGAGATTACCCCTCCCTTCAATTCACAATTTAAGAAGTATTTCACCGTTCTATTAACTTCTCCAGCGGACACTCCGATAATGGATGCCATAGCAGACTTGATGAACTGGTTATTAAGCATTATCAAGGTTTGTTCAGTTCAACTCAACCAAGAAATATTCAACGAATTTCTTCAAGTTTTATGGATGAATATTGTATTGATCATCAAGCATTTAGTTGCAGATAAACAGACATCTAGTGGAAAATTTGATTTGATATCAAAATCTCTAAATATTCTATTTGAATTCTTCTACAATGATGGAGAGGGCCTTCCGCACGAAATGATGGAAGATAGTCAGTATTTGAGCTTAAACGATCAACTTCAAAGACTAAATATGAAAAGTTTGGAACTGGTTTTACGAAGCGCACGGGTTCTAGCAGATAAAAGGGAGGGTGCAGAGAACAGGTATGGAAGCCTCACTTACAGCACTGTATACCATCCTGACAATGAAATCCTCGAAATCACCATCATGACCCTTAAAGACATCCCTAATCCCTCTTTCACCGGAAAATTCACTCCATTGATAAAGGTAGACACCGTTCCCCATAGCGATAAATTTGAACCCGTTAATACGAAACCTCTAAAACACTCCAAGAATATCTTTATCAACGAAGTTCTGCAATTCCCTATACCTCTCGGTGATATCGATAGTTCGGTAGTAAGGATATCACTGGTGTACACGCACTCTATGGGATTGAGAGATCAGGGCTATTCTGGATCGATTTACATTCGGGGAGAAAACATAGGACGCAGTTCGAGTGATCTCCGAGGATTTCTAGCGCAACAAGAAAAATCTACAGTAGGAGGTCTCGTTGAACAAAATTTCGCGTTTCCCCCCAACGAAGAAAACGACTACATTAATATTCTGAAAGAGAGAACAGATGCGGTTGCACAAAGGTACATGCAAGAACTAAACGAAGCACTGAAGAAGGAAGTGGAGCTGAATAAATACACCGCCAAAGTAAACAGATTCAGTTTCTTCCAAAGGTCTAAATAATCGTAGTTGTGACCTACGATCAAACAAGACAAAAGCAGGAAGAGAAATAGTTAATTAATACACTATGCATGACGTAGGTATGCTTTTGCTTTTTAATTAAATTCTAATTCTGTCGACCTATAGGGTCGTGTATGTTATGGAGAACTTTATTATTTGTAGCCGTTTTTGGTTTGTGTCAATTCGACTCGAAATGGTGTTTATACAATACTTAATTACTAATCATCCAGATTAGTCTAAGCTATTGTTTCATAAGTGTCTGATCCACTGTGGCACAATCAAAATAAGCCTATGGAATAATGAGTAGATAACATATCAATTTACTGAGCAGTATACTAGGCATTATTTGACATTAGAGGAAACTAAATAGAACGAAACACGTTGTCCAAAGCGATTATAACTAGAAATGGCGTACAAATTTCCATTCTTCAAGAAGAAAGACGGAGAGAGCATAATAAAGTTCCCGTCATTGGAGGAGATTATGCCGAGATGGAAACCAAGGAAATTTACTACCGACACCAGTATCCAGAAACTAAAAGAAGATTTAAGCAATGTGCTATCTGGAGATACAGACAGTCTGAAACGGATCAGAGAATATACTCTAAGGCGGAAACAAGAAGTAAAACTAGATGATAAAGGAGGGAAGAGCAATGAATATCTACAAGACGCAGAGTTTATTCATCAGATACTCGTTGAGTGTGACAAAATTTCGCCTCCGATGGATGTGTTTAAACGGGATACGAAACTATGCAAAAAAAGCAATGGAAAGGGTGAACTATCACAATTAAAACGTGGAAACGACAACACTATCACCAAAGCTGAAAGAAATGAAATGTACATGCTCTCTGTGATTGCATACGACTTGATCTCACTTGAGGAGGCACAGAAGAGTCCAGTTCACATGTCTAAAGCGGCGCCCGGGTTCAAAGATAGCCTCTCTCACATGCAACAGATTCTTCGGTTGTCTGATTCCACCGAGAAGGAGTTGGCAGACAAAGCACACAAAACAGCAGATTATAGCTTTAATATCAAGTTGATAATAAATGGAGTTCAGGGTTTGGAAGAGCCGAGTGAGGACTTGGCCCAGTCAACATATTTGTCCTGTAAAGTAGGATGTTTATCAAAAACGATGATAGAACAGAAAAAACTGGATCTTAAATCGAAAGGAATTCACGTTAACACTACTAGATTCGTGCAAGAAACTGGAAACACAGAGTGGAATGAGGAATTCCATTTTCCTTTAGGATGCAAGGAGGATTATCTGTTGGTGGAGGTATGGAGGTCAAAAACACCCAAGGGGGGAAAAAAGAAATCGAATAAGAGCGCAGAAGAGAACGTGAGTCGTTGTCTGTTGAAATTAGACCCCACTATGGCGGAAACGGTGGAAGAGGATTATGAACTAATGACAACTGCAGGAAAGGGAACACCTGCTGCAGTCATTATGAGTTTGAAAATAATTGCGAATACTACAGAGTTGCGATTCATTTCACAATACGACGCTTCTCAAAAGTTTGCGATCTACCAAAAGCTCGTATTCGAGATAACCCGCTATCTTGATCAAAGAGGGGACAGTTTGTGCTTTGGGAAGCTGACTGAGCCATTTCACTGCATTCAGTGTAAGCTGATAGAGATATTAAGGCTGACCGAATTCCAAGTGAGAGCTGCTGCATTCGATTGTTCAGAGATTTGGGGGAAGAGCAAAACCATGGACCGAGAATATATGGAAACTTCTCTAGAATTATTGAAAAATGAATGGGACAAAGTCGACAACACGATAATAACGACATCCCAAAAAAGGAACATCACTTCTAACATCATGACCGTACTCGACAATGAGCTCGAAAAACTGGCAAACATCCTACCCGATTTCCCACCCAATGAGTTAGAATCAAAATCTCGGGTTCAGACGATGATGATTACAATAATTGGATCCTATATATTCCTTTTAGACAGAGGAGAGAAGAGTAGACGTTTTAATTTAAAGGATGAAGTGAGCCAAGTCATCACTGAAGGGATCAACACTTGGTACACAGAAAAGAGTCATACTATCCTTGATAGATCTAGTCCGAAATTCTACCTAGAAACTCTGATCACATTGGTCGACTGCGTTGTCTTTCTCATGGAGGCTAGTGAAATGAACTACAAAGAGGCTTTCTTAGCTGTCAAGATTGACTACTCATATGTTATTATAGCCAATGTTGACGCAAAAATTGCCGACGAGATTGCACAAGCGAGCAAGATTGTTTTAAAAGAAGACAAACAGGAAATGAATAAACTATTTTTCATGATGTTCCATCTCTACCGCAAACTCCATCTAATTTTGAAAAGAGTATCGGATTCAAGTATCAGTAAGAAGAAGTTGGATGAATTAAAGCTCATAAAGTTGGAAGATTGGTTCAGACCATTTCTGGACCATTGGTGTGTAGTTCTCCAGGAAGTGTGCATGCAGAGTATACAAACGATGATCGATATCGAAGAGGAGGGCACTCATGAATACCAAGGCAGTAAAGTCAGTTCTTCAGCAATCGATATTGGTGTGTGCTTACTGCCGAGTTATCTGATGTTCACTAAGCTGCGAGTCTGGAGTAATAGGCGAGAGCGATTTCACTTGGCGCTACAGACAATTCAACTAAACATTGATGCTCTACGCCAATACAGTAATAGCATGAAAGATAAAATCATGAATATTTTAGAAAATTCTCAATCCGATCCATTCCAAGTCGATGCAGAATTATGTATCCTTCTCAACAACAATAATTGCATGAGATATTACGTAGAAGAAGCCAAGGGGAAAATCAACCTCGATAAATTAAATCTCGAAGGTGCATATCAATTAACTTCAGTCGATGAACTCTTTAAAGCTTCCATAGAACATGTAGACGCAATCAATTGGAAATCTATTAATGCAATTGGGAAAAAGTTCAAATCTCAGTTCGCGACGAACTATGCAAAATTCATCTCATCATCACAAGCCTCCGATGAAATAAATCAAGATATTGATGATTTGATGAACTGGCTTCTGCAGAACGTAATAGCAATCGTGCACCATTTGAGTTCAGACCTGTTCCTTCCACTGTTAGAAGAATTGTGGATGCAGACATTGGAATGCATTTATGACTACAAATACGCGAACAAGAGTCAAAGCACCAGCGAAAAGATACACATGTCCCTAGATTATCTCAGAAATTTTTTTCAGAACGAAGGTCAAGGCATTACCGATGAAAAAATAGGAGAAACAATATTCGCCAGTTTGGTAGAACATTTCAGTCTCTACGGCGAAGAAAGTCACGAACTAATGGTCAAATTCGGAAGTGAGATTAGTGAGTTTTGCAAGCGCGCACCAGACAACATAGGGAGCTGCACAATTAATGTAGCTTATTTTACGGACAAACAAGAATTGGAAATTCGAGTCATCCAGATTGAAAATATCCCAAATCCAGGAGTTCCGATAATGATCTTTCTTGAAGCCATTGTCCTGCCAAAATATGACTCTACGCCCATTGAAGGCAAAACCAAACCAAGAAAATATGAAAAATCAATCGTATTTGATGAGTCACTAAACCTTTCAGTCCCAACAGAATCAATCAACAGAGGCTTTGTGCTGCAAATAAACATTTTCTACAGTAACACGTACAAGATGGGATTGTTCCCGGACTATGGAGGCTCAGTCTACCTCACTTCTCAGGAGATCGGACGCACGAACAGTACCGATTCAGTAACAGCTGTTTTAAAGGGAGCCAATGAAGTGAGAAAGAACATCAAAATGAGCTTCTTAGCTGACCCAGGCAAGTGTGAGATATTAAACATCCTAAAGGAGAGGAAAAGTGAAGGTCCAGTCACTAGCAGCTTTGTAGACAGTGTAACTCAAGGAGTTAAAGATGAAAAGATAAAAAGGATTTTTAGCGAGGGGATGGTAGAGACAAAGAAGTTCTTCAACAGATTCATCAAGTAGTCAGGGACACAGCTGTTTTATTCTACTGCATGGTGTGAATGAGTTCATTATTTGTAGACATCAGATTGTCTAGATGAAGTGCCTTTATTTGTTATAATTTGTAGTTTTAATTTGTTAAAATAATTTTTGAGGAGACCGTCATTTGTTAGAAACTGATTCTAATGAATGCAGCTCTCTAGATCAGCACTAGCGAGGGAGTTAAGTACTAACGTAGTAGCAAGTCAATAAGTTGAATAGTCGTTTTAATCCAATAAAAAAATCATACATTAACTAATTATCCAGAAAATATTGTCAATTCAGAAAATAAAAAGTAAAAAAATAAGTATAATCCATATTAATGTCGAGTCATATCAGAATCAAATCAGTTTGGGATTTGGAATTAGCTCGGATCTTGAGAAGATTGGAAGAAGAAAGAAGGATATTTCTGGTCTTTGGTTTTCTTGATGGAACAGGGCGAACGGTAGGTGTCGCTGTCTTTGCTCGGCGAAAGTCAGGCGTATCAGAATGATAGGAATCTTTTGGACTGGGCAAACTTAGCTTTGTTAGCGGGATTGGCGATGCAGGCACGGATTTCGGATACGAGTCTAAGTTCATGGGAATGATGGGTACGGCGTACCTCTGTATCAAACTCTGTACATGGCCTTTCGAGACGTCATTACCCAGTGAAGTTGTCCTAGGTGTCGCGCCCTCAAGTATACACTCTAACGGGCTCTCGATTTCCAAACTCGTCTTGCGGACAGTGGAGTCGAAGTAATTCGGGATTTGCATATCAACATATCCTGAATTCTGCCTCTTCATAGGAGTAGGCGAATTCCTATGGTTTCTAATGTCAATGTTTGATGGGCGTAGTTTGGATTCGAACAAGTCGTCCAGCTCTTCATCTGACCGTGATCCAGTGCTAGAGCTGTAACCCGAGCTGTACCCCGTGAGTGTCTCCGGAATGTGCATTTCCGTATACCCACTGGTCATCCGCTTGACTGTGGGAGGTCGTCTAGGCGCAATCTTTGTCGGTGGTTTGGGTTTTCGTGCATGAGGGGGGATGGGTTTCTCCTGAATGGGAGGTGTCTGGATCCGTTTACATATGTCAGGACGTCCCCATTCTAAGGATTTTCTCCTCAGGGTCTCCTCTCTATTTTGAGGTTGGTGGATATTATTAACGCTGAGATCCATGGTGCTGTTCCAGCGTCCTGCGCCCTCAATGGCAGGCTGTAGGCACTCATCAGATGCGAGCGAGTCTATCAGCCCGAGTAGGTAGTTGAAGGACCACTTTTCCAGACCTATTTCAATGTCTTGCCGCTGCAGAGATGCAATTGAGGGTTTTCGATACTGAGAGCGTATTGCCTATAAAAAGTAGACATCAGTAAAAACGACGAATTAATCAAGATAATTAACGAAATTGTACTTATAAGCGTGATTAATAGTTATAATGAATAATTCACTTACTTTATTAATTGATTGGATCCAGTGCTGTCTCTCTGTTGCATCGTCGCAGTAGAGAGTGAACTTCTTCTTAGATTTGGTGCAAGTGACGCAGAAATAGAACTTATCCATTTTGGTGCTGCTACCTTCTGCTCGTAAATTGCTGTAAGCTGAGATATGAATAATTCCTTTCGGATCGCACTGACTCGTCTTCATCTTAGAGTCGTAGTATTGCAATGTGTCAGGAGTCAGCATAAACCAGCGTTTAGAGCTGCCTACATGCCTTCCCATTTTGTGGAGGTAACCTTGTTTTAGCGAACCTTTAAACAGAGTGTCGTAAATCTCATTCACGACGACCATTCCGTAGTCTTTTGGAAGTTTTGAAAAGCACTGCTCCTGTATCACACTCAGGAACGCTGGGAAGTCAAGATGGGATTTTGAGTGAATATCGTCTAGAGTGTCGACGAGGGGAATTTCGGATTTATCCATCAATTTCGATAGGAATTCCTTGAATATTGGTCTAGCTACTTTCAGCTCGCCTTTCACATCCAATTTGCAGTAAATCAGCCATAATTTGTACAGTGCATCCTCTGGCAAACTCATTTTTTTAATCTCTTTTTCATTCACAAGTGCGAATATTTTCCAACATTCGTAACGCGAAACATCACAATCTCCAATTGAGACGTCTTTAATCTAAGAACAAGAAATTATAAAACGGGTCCAAGAATGAAGTGTGAAAATGAATTCAAAATATAGTAAACAAACCTGACAAATTTGGTCCATGAAGTCATCGAACTTCAAGAGTCCGTTGTAGAATGAGTGTGGGTCTTTCGCGGAAAGAGTATCCGCATAGACTACCCTGAACCTGTCGCTGAAGTTTTTCAGAAATCCCCTCAAACTTGGGATGGTGCTGTTATTCCTGGGAGGGTTATCGTGCAGGATTTTGTAGACATGCTTGAAGCAGTTGGTTTGAGTGACACTGCCGTAGATGCGATCGCACAAGATCTTGTTTCCGTACATTCTTACTACATAATGGGACATAATAAATTACTAAAATATCAACACATCACGTCTGGTTGCATTAACTAAACGCTTTTATAGTTATCGAGACACAAATTTGAGAAAGAATAGTCAACAGATCTAAGCTTTATCCTCTCTGTTGAAAGCAACAAAAGGCAATTATCTATCTAAGGTAAATCAAAGTTGGAAGGATAGAAGTTGACAAATTTCCGCGAATCTTGTATTTAGAGTTCCGACCTGAAATCAGTTAACATATGTTTCAGGAAAATTTGGGATTCCTTTACAAGCGGAACAATGGCGGAATCCACAACTCAGTCTTGTGAATACAGATATCGAAAACAATTATAACTGTTGACAAAGATTTTTCACACCAGTATTTTAATAAGGTGGCTTTAAATACAATTAGCAGTTTTAATTAAAAAATGTAAATACAATCTTACCTGATTTGTGAATTATGTTTGATAGTGAGATTGATCAAATACAAATATATATTTATTAATAGAACTTGTTAAATTAACAATGCTAACTTCTGCATATCCACTCGTATTTATATCATCTAGCAGCAATGAAATAAGCTCTACCTAATATCATTATTCTGGCCTAAGTCATGCAAAAACACAAAAGCCTTATTATACCAGGATTTACGTGTAAGGATGTTATAGCATCGACGTTTGATGTATATGAAAGCACATGTTTATTCCAGCGTTGTATCAGTTGGTTCTAATAGATTCCTTTGTAAATTGCTCCGCAACTTCCAATTACCCAAAATTCCGCTCCATAGTAATAGAAAATCAAAGAATTGTGCCATTACTCGACGAAGATCGAATATTGCGAAGTTTGGGAGGTTGCAATATTATTTTTAGACTTGATGATTTAGTTAATTTTAGTTCAGATTGGTAAAATAATTACCGTAAAATAACACATCATATTGATCGATTAGGCAATATACATAGTTGTCTAATGTGCGTCAGGAACCATTAAACGCTTTTAATAATTCAAAATGTTTAAAAACGTCAATGATTCTTTAGATTCTTATCTGCCAAGGAATTGAATAACAAGCTTACCCCCTATCGACAACGAGTACTCCTAAGTTTTCAATCAATTCATCACGGATCAGTTATTATCTCAGGAGAGAACTGAATATAGAGAAGGATGATTTGTGCGATCGAGCTTCCAATATAGAAGTGAAAATGATTTCTCCAACAAATTTCAAACCAAAAAAAATTCATTACGGCATAATTTGTGTATAAATCAGTTACAACCATACAGTTTGAGTGTCTAGTAAATTGATGATCCAGACACAATTAATTCCAAGAAGCCCAATTGTAAGCAAAGAAAATAACGAATTTTATAACATAATTCCAATAATGCTGTTGCTTTTAGGCTTATTAATAGTTAACATTAATGAATGTTCTAATTAAGTAGTACAAATGCTAGTTTTAGGGTTTTAATGATCAGAACTCAGAATGGACTTCACTACCCGCACAAACACATGTTATTTATGTCTAATAAAAGTTCTCAGATTATGTTAGGGTTCGCTGGGTTCTGAAGTAATGGTAATAGTTATCACAAGTTGGAATAGGAATTAAGCTAAATAAATTCAAAATGGATTTCGTCACGGGATGGGGGTTCATTTAAAGAAAATCTCCTTTTATAGTCAAATATTTTGTCGTACGTGTACGTATATATTAGAGAGAGCTAAAGAATAAGTTGATTTAATGTTGAATATCTTAACTAAAATGATATCATTTCACGATATATAAACTATGAAATGAAAAAGACACAAAAACATTCTAAAAGTATTTCTCTTTAAGTGATCGGTAACCACGTGGCATTCTAAGCTGTTTGATTCAAATAAGTGGGAAATTATGCAAAATATGTGCAGTATCAACTTCATTAACAACACACGGAGGAATTACATATGTAAAATGAGAATTAAACCCATGAATCGGTTGAATGAGATTGATCAACCCGGATAGTCACTCTACGCCTGTTCCCCTGGGTGTTCTCATTGGAGAGCTGAGGTTTAACAAGCGGGGCGTATTTGGTAGGGAGGGTATCAGGCATCTGTTCAGAAAGTTGCTGTTTGTGCTGGGGCGTTCCGTTAAAATTAGGAAGCTCTTCAGCTAGTATTTGCTGGGTGCAACGTCTTTCTCGTTTCTTCTTGAGGTCAACTTTAGAATAGGTATTATCCTGACCTTGTTCTCCTTTTTTAATTTCAGTGGGGAGAGGCCCTCTCGACTCTTCTTGTCCGGTGGTAACAGAAGGGTTAGGAGAAGGGGTGTGTCTAATTCTGTCATGATTCACTTCCGTTTCAATCCCCAATCTGGGATCCAATGGCGTAGTTCTTGGATCGATAGCAAATTCAGTTTGCTTTGCGGGTAAGTTTGAGACGGGGTTATAAGGTTGAGCCTGGAATAAACTAGAATCATCGGGAATAACTGGAGTAAGTCTCTGAGAAAACGAGTTGGGAGAGTCCCTGTGAACTTGTTCTAGCTGATGTCTGACTGTCTCCGGATGGGAAAACGTATGATGCACTTTCTTATGAATACCAGAAGGTGCAAACCGTACCCTAGGATTGTTGTACCCGTCAGGGATGGGATTTGACTCATTCTTCCTAAGATTAGAGCTGTGTATGAGCGAATTCTGGTTCGTGTTCTGAGATGTGCGAGAGCTAGTGCTCAAAATGCTCATTTCGCGATATAGTGAACCATCTTTATCCAGATCGAGAGTGCGGTGGGTAAAGGGCTGATTATTGTCATATAAACTGTCAGATTTCGCTCTCTGTCTCATTGCGTTCTTCAAACTGGGATTATTAGAACCATATGTACCGGTGATATCGCTTGGAGGACTAGAAGTTTCTTTATCCAACCAGTCCACTACTTTTTGCCAATTTGAAACGTTCCAACCTTGCTTTTTCAATACCGGACGGACGCTTTTGTCATCATACAAGTAGAGACAAATCTTATTCGCCACATAAATTGTTTTAGGCGGGTGTTGATAATTACTTCCAGCTAGGTTCGCAAGAATTTGGATACCTGTTTTGCTCTGGTGAATTCGGTTAATGTTATCCGGACAGTTTTGAATTAGGTCATAGATCGTCGTCAGCAAACTTTGAAAGCACACTTCACTCAGCCCTCCACAGTGCTTCCCCCCAGGCAACCTATCCAGCATCAGCTGAATTGCATAATCGCCAATGAGCACCTTATTGTACGGATCTCGACTCAAGTTACGCAGTGTAAGGCTGGCTGATTTGAGTATTAGATCGTAGTCGACGCTCGTTATCAATCTGACTATGATTGGGAGTCCTTTTTTGTTTC
Source organism: Aphrocallistes beatrix (assembly GCA_963281255.1). Classification (NCBI taxonomy): domain Eukaryota; kingdom Metazoa; phylum Porifera; class Hexactinellida; order Sceptrulophora; family Aphrocallistidae; genus Aphrocallistes; species Aphrocallistes beatrix. The sequence continues at coordinate 376,072 of OY725497.1, forward strand.
TGAACGCAGTTCGGATGTAAGATGCCCATTTCCACTCGCAAGCAGTTAGATTCAGGAGAGCACCAAGTGTTGCTTCTAAGGTTTCGCGATTTGAGCAATCCTTGAGGATGAGGATGTACATGTCGACTATTTCCGGTTGCCAAAGCAGTGTGACACCTTTGGACAGATGGTCGTATGAAGCGAGATCCAGTTTATCATGCTGACTAGCACTTTCGTTTACTCGTGTGAAAGAGGTGCTCTTCAGGGGAGACAGGCTCTTTGAGGCATTCATCGACTTTGAACGATTTCTTGAATTTCTCTTAAACGAAATACAAAAAAATTTGGACCATTTTCTCGGCTGTCTGGAGCTAGGGTTAGGCGCGGGATAGTTTGGATTAGAAGTAGGGACCGGAGTATCCCAGCGAATTTCTCGATCCTCAACTCCTTCTTGGATGTCCACCTCCACCTCTAGCCGGTAACTGAGATTACGGAGAATGCACAGGCAATTCTCTACGATCTGGTTGTCGAGATCGTCTCGACCAAGAGCAGAACACACGATGTACAAAACAGAGTCAACGAGCCCTACAGACCGACGCAATCTCCTCCTGCAGTCCTTCCCAAAGGAGGCCAAGTTCCGTAGCACTCCAGTGGAATTTTTTAACTCAGCATTCCATTTCACATGGGATGGGTTAAGAGGATTCATTGCGTTCAATGGGATGGATTCGGTGTCCCAGTTAGCGAGAGGAATCACACTAGAGCGGACTAGATCATCAACACAGACGTCCAGGAACGCCCTCTTCACATACTCTGAAGATGAAGCATTCCAAAGCACACTGGTGGTCAGTTCCCTCAACTCTGGGAACTGAGTTCTCATCAGAAGCTGCATGAGGTTGGACAGCCCCCAGCCTGAAGCAATGACGCGTTTATTAAACTCTACGCCGTAACTGAGATTCCTAAGCGCGCCCAAAACACAACTCAACATTGAATCTTGGCGGCTTTGCAGGTGTGAGATGAGCGCCTGAATGGCACCTACCTCGCGAAAATAATTCTTATTGACGTCATCTCCGTATGTCATCTGCTGTATAATGGTAGCGGAGCGACATAAGGTAGTGAGATCTTGTGAGGTTACTAGCAACCGCACGAGCTCTTGTGCTTTGGCCTCTGTTGGGCTGAGAGTATGACGTAGGGATGGTGTACTCATCAACCCGCTCGGGTGCGTCCTATACTGCATATCAGGGCCAGGAAAGGATGGAGAGTAGCGAGGAAATTTTTGATGAGGTGCAAGTTGCTGCAAATTTCTACCTTGTTGGTAGTAGGGAGGGTAAGCGCCGAGATCAGGAGTGTCAGAAGAGTACTGAGGTTCATGCTGCCACTGGCGATCCATTTGAAGCTGATTGGGATTCTGATTGGGTTGGCCGTCAGGAAGTAGTCGATGGTGCCTATGCTGAATATGACTATCGGAAAATTCAGACGGTGTTGGGACGCGGGAAATCTCCTGTGAATGGAACCTGTGGTGTCTCGATTTGGGCGGGGAATGGGGATATTCACTTGGCACTGTGGGAAATGATGGCGAAGGTTTGCGCTGCTTATAATATTCCATTTCTCCAGGTTGATTCGTTTGAAAAGTATTGAGCGATTTGTGGCGCCAAGGTGGTTCACTTTTGGCAGTTTTGACACTATAGCTAGACATGGGAGGGGAGGGGTCCCTTTCAGGAAGGTGGCTGATATTATAGTCTGACAGAGTCGCCTGTCGAAAGGAATCTCGACTCAACTGGCTGGGAATCAGTGAGTTTTCCGGCTGGCTATCTTGGTAATATACGATTGGTCTCTGAGTTAACTTTAGTTGGTTGGGCTGCGCGAAATGCATTCGCTCCTGCATGCGATAATCTATTCCATTGTGAAGGACGTATGATGGGAGCTTAGGAACTGATTCAGTTGGCAAATATGGTTGGTCACGAGTTATTTCTGTATTCATGCTAAGAGAATGGTAAACTAGACAAAACAGGTAAACGTAACAGTTGAATATTCTCTGAAAAGTTAAAAAAAAGAATTCTCCTCCTACTAATATAGTCGGATGTAATTATGGGAAGTTTCGGTGAATAGATTGAAATGATTGCATTTGACAGGTGCGATTAATAATTATCTAATCACACAAGAAGGATGACAGTTCAATGATTTGAAGACATTTTCTAATTATTAATATATAACAAAGAGATTGACTCTCCATTAGATAGTTCACAATGTCAAGACTCTGTGGTATTGGAATGCAAGTTCAACGAACGTTTGCTCCTAATTAATTAAGCAACAAAGAAATAAAGAAAAATACTCGATTATGTCTGTCAAAAAAACGCACCTAAATAATTTATAAGGACTAACTAAGAAAACTGTAAAAAACATACGGACTATTCATTCGAAGGTTCGAAGGCAAATATAGCCGGATACCTGAAAAGAGTGCAATTAAAGTAGGCCTGAAACCCTGGAAGGGAAGATTATATTTCAATGGAGATGAATTATAATTTTTAGGAGCTTGTAAGAAGTATTAGTATATAATAGAAAGAATACCATCATAATGCTTATCAATGAGAACATGAGCTATCTAGAACTAGGAAGAATTCAATACATCTCACTAATTAGACTACCTGTACTTACCCACCTAACCAACAACCATATTTGCATATATTTGTTATCTTATTTGCAGAGGGCTGATCTTCATTCCTACACATTTTTTTCCTACCTCCGATATCCCAGCAATTACATCGATACTCCCTAATTTATCAGGGATGTAAAAAGCCTGAGTGAACGGACACACGACATGAGGTTTTCCACGGTATATCGGTTGGTAAGTAGCAGCGCATATCTTGAATGGGTTATGTTCATCGTAGTTCACTGGGTTCTCGTCTTTAGGATCATTTCCTGAGGCGTGGATAATCTTCTTTGCATTTGTTGCCATATCCACTTTAGGACCTAACTCGAGGAGGCGACGAGCGAACGAACTTGCCATTTTAAAGTTCTTTAGTTTGAAGGAAATGGCAGCTGCAGTACGTAACGTCAGCATTTGGTGAATGGGTAAGAGATCGCAGTGTGTGAAGTAGGCCGCTAGTTCACAGTTCCGCGGGGTGTCTTTAGGGAGTGTCTGTCGATGCAACTCAAGAGAAAGGCCGATAATATACTCACGACAAATCCCGACCATTTCCTCTGCAATTTGAATCTCTTTCTTTGAGTCCACGCATAGCAAAGGTATCTGGAGGATCACATTCCTAGAGAAAAATACACTTTGTAATCCCATGGAATCGAACCATTTGCTCATTGCGTTGCAATGAACTCGTAAGAAAAATGTCATGTGAAACATGATGAAGAAAACTTCCCAGATGCTACGAATCTAATTAAACTGAGTTTAATTAAGAAATCTTAAACAAGTTAAAGTGGTGACATGTTTTTCTAAAGAGCAGCAGAGTGTCTAGCTGTTATTATGTGGAAATAATTAACTGAAAGTTCACCATAACGACGATGCAAATAATTGAGAGATGGAAAGGAAATGAAACATAGAGAGATAGAGAGACAACATTTTCGTGTTCATTTGCTAGAGAGGAGTAACCTTAAAATCATTTCCGACAGAATTATTTAAGATATCGCAGTAAGTGCATTCTAAAAGCTTCTAAAACCCTACAGAATCAATTATCAAAATTTGTTTAAATCAAAAAGGTCAAGAGTAACAAACCACTAAATACTCTCCACAAAATTTTCAAATGCTTCAAACATTCAAAATTCCATTCATATTTGTATATTTAAACTAGTCAAGTCATTAGAGTACTTCACCATGATGTACATACAACAGCTGATAATTAATCAGAAGCTAGAAAAAATACAGATTACTGGAAATAGTAATAACGATGAATCTATTTCGTTATTTCATCGAACTAAATTTATCGGTATGCCAGTGTGCCGTGAAGCTATGCATAGACTCAATCAGTAATAACTGTTGAAATTAAGTTAATAGAAATGTAAAACTATAAAATGCAAAAATACGTAGAAATATTTTGCTAAATATTTGCTAAATTTGGTAAAAACAAGAAAAGTTTGATGTATCATTAAAAAAATTACAAATGATGCAAATATAATAATATCGATTATTAAATAAGTTCCAAGAATTAACAATAATGTGTAGCCATATTATTAACACATCTAGAAATACTGACTACTCGCATAAAGCTTTATTTAGCTGATTTAAGAATATTCGGGCAATGAAACTGACTCTTCAAAGTATACTGAATAAGGTTGATTCATGTTTTAATTAACAATAAACTCTTCTAAGAACATGAATAAAATGGTTTACTTTTAAAACATGAATCAATCTCTTTCAAAAAGATCAGAGTTTATAGAAAGTGGGAGCATATAATAAATTATTGCGAATTATATTGCATCTAAAGGAGCAGAAATGAATGTATGCCGATTATGTAAAGTTATTTCGAGTGTTTTGTGGAAGGAACAAACGAATAGCCACATTTACAGAACTGAACAAAAATTAATGAGAATATCATAATGATATTACCACTCTTTCTTACTTGGAGAAGTGCCCTACAACAATATAACCACGCGTGGTACATACATCACGACATGAATTCATATTGTACTAAATCTATATTTCTGAACAACACCGTACTTTCTATAGTCTGAAATTATTAAAATGGTACTAGGGTGGCTAACAGGTGTAAGTGGTGCTCTGCCTGATAATAGAGTGTGGTGAAATTAATAAAACAAAATGTCAGATTACATAAGTTACGGTTATACAAAGACTTAAAGACTAAGTTGCAGTTATTCAATGCTAACTTAATTAATGTCTATAAAAGTAAATTGATTACGATGTGATAAGGATAGTTGATTAAGGGACACTATGAATAATTATTATGAATAATTATAAGACTAAGGAAATGAGCCAAGGTTGTAATGGAAATGATTTAGCAAAGGACAGAACAATGAAAGAGATTGTCTAAGCGAAAAAAGTGAAACTATATATTTATCCTAGGATGCTTTAGTAAGTGAGATTTCAAACTATTTTTCTCATAATTTCCACTCTCCAGTCCATGCATGTACAATAACGGTATTCTGTTAGTTATCATACGTAGACATTGCATACACCGGCGAGACCTTACTTGAACTTCACTACTGCCTCTTGGAATTTTCCTGCAGTTGTTATTAATTTCTATTGTCTGAAATGATTAAAATGGTACTAGGTGGGCAGGTGGGATGTGGTGCTCTGCCGATAATAGAGCAAAAATACCAAAATGTTTTCTTAGTTACAGTTATACAAATAATTAAAGACTCTCATAGTAAATTGAGTTGAGGAGCGTTGAAAAAAGGACACTTTGAATAATTGTTAGACTAGGAAATGAGCCAAGGTTAATGATTCGGCAAAAGACAGAACAATGAAAGAAATTTTCTCAGGCAGGAAATGTAAAACCATATTCACCCTAGGATGCTTTACTAAGGAGATTTCAAATGTTATTTTCCTCGGAATTTCCACTCTCCAGTCCATGCATGTATATACAATAACGGTATTAGTTATCATATGTAGACATTGCATCACTTACTTGAACTTCACTACTGCTTCTTGGAATTTTCCTGCAGTTGTTAATTTGTACGCCACTTGCAATTTAGCCATCAGATCGTCTACATTACTGAGACGAGTGGGGAGTCCTCCTCTGGCGCCTGCCTCCCGACAGTTCCTGTGCGGGTAGGCTCTGATAGGCGGGGTTCCCGGAAGGCCCGGAATGGCAATGTGAGATGCACTGTGGTAGCGAATGAATACATCTTTGAATGGCGCTAGATTGATACAGCCGATTTGCTCATTGAGGAGGCGAGCTGCGGTCAAGAAGGATCCCCCCATTAAGTGGTCTCCACTCAGCTGTGAATTATTGAGCCACACCTCTGTTTGACTTGTCCCGGGACTAGGTGGTACGTACATTCCTAAAGAAACTCGGTTAAACACCATCGCATATTCGTGATCTGGGTGCAGCTAGATATACCTTCTGCTGATAGCTGAGATTTCAAAAGACTGGGATCAATCTCAAAATCTGCTGGGAGGTTTAGGTCATCGTCTCCTGCCCATCCCGTTCCCTCTTCTGCCACTTCTCCAGTTTCATTCTCATCATCTGAGAATTTAGGTTCGCCTTCTCCTTCAAACCCGAGTTCCCCCATGCCATCAGCCCCCCACCCCTCAGTGGAGACCTCGACTCCATCCAGCAGTGAGCTATCCATCGAACTTGCGAGCAAACTGCCTTTGCTTTCCTTCTCGGCTAAGCCCTACAAAATGCTGGATGAAATTCTGCACAAGTATTGCCACATCATTATGAAGCACATGACAATAAGTTCGAGCTATTACTGCCTGATACTTGCAATGATATTCAAGTTTTTATTATTATTGCAAGATGTGATTAGCGTAGCATGATCTACTTCCCCGTATCTCAGCACATCATAGTTATTTTTTCTATTTTTAATCCGTGTTGCAATTAGCACCTTTACAGTGAAAGTGCGAACAAATATATCGATAGGAGCTAACGCACAATATGGCTCTTGACATAGGAGGGCATACTGGAGTAAAGTCCTGTGCACAGCATATAACAAATACTCATCATTAATGACCTTAAGATTAGGCATTAGTCCGCAAGAAATAAGTCTAACAACTCACTTGGAATATTCCCTTGCTAACATGGAGGAGTGGCCAGTTCTCCTTGAGGGGCTGAATAGGTGGAGGAGGTTTCAAGAGCTGAGCTTCAGGGTTTGATTTCACTGCCTCTGTATCAATTCCAGCTAACTGTGCTATTTCTTCAGCTTGTTCATCTAATCCGTGAGTAACGGCGGTGAGGTAAGCGAGGGAGTGTTGGCCTGCAGCTCGTAGGGCTCTGATACGCTCGGAGACATCTCCAAGCATCAATGCATTTTGGTACATACCACTCACGTCCTTCTTTACCTGAATTAATGTGCAAGCAATGTAGTATGTGGTGATTGCATTATAGAAAAATGCTTTGAGTAATTATTAATTCGATATCACTGAAGATAGTGAAATAACACAAGTAAGAGTACCAAATTATGATGTAGTGAATTATGATGTACACTAATGGATAATAGTTAATTATGCTTAAACAAGGCAAGCACATGGAAATGATAAAGATATGACTAAAGAGCTAGAAAAATGTGACCTTTGGTATTGAAGTATGAGGCAAACTATACGGGCAACAACAACTCAGCATGTTCGTATTAGGAAAGCAGATCAAGGATCTGACATAAATAGTTGAAACGCCCAACAAATTCCACATGGTTACAAATAGAAAGCAAAAACATCGAGAATGAATGTTGATAGAATGATTCTACATTCCAATGAACACATTATTTTGGCCCAAAAGAAAAAGCCTAAGCCTGGGCTAAATAATAATATACAACATTATCTAGAGTTTTGGAGCAATAAGTTATCTGTAGTTATTCAAATGTCAAGCACATTATAATTATTGATCGCGCATCGAGCAGATGCTCTAAACATGCTAACATGTGAAAGCCCGAGTTTGGAAAATTCCGTTCTTTGAAGAATAATAAAGTGAATGGTACAAAGAGGATATCTAACGGGTGTGTAGATTATGAGAAGGCAATAATGGACTATTGATGATCACATCTGTTAACAGATGATAACTTTCCGTTCATGATAGGGAATCAATGTAACATAATACACACTTGGCGTAACGGATTTCAACTAACATCCAAGCATACCTCACTAATCCTCAGCATCTTGTTGAGCTTGTCAAGGTTCCCTGTCACGAAGTAGAGAAAGGACAGCTTATTGAACTGTTTCGTTCGTTGATAACAAATTTCAACAATCTGATGCTTTCCCTGCCTCAGGGCCAGCTGCGTCAATCTATGCCAGCAGTCCGGGTCATCCAGCTTCTTAGCTGACTCCAGACCAATCTCAATGCTCCCAGATTCTAACGCGAGATTGAATCTGGTTTTGTCGTCCTTGACGAATTGTAGAGCAACCTCAGCGTAGCCATTCTTCCTCAGATAAGCGATGATACTTTGTCCGACCAGCCGCGAAGATCGGACCATCTGTAACACCTCTTCGTAGCGATGAGCCACCAAGGCTAGTTTGAATTTGTACTCCGAAGTGTCCACTCTAAAGCTTCGAGGAACCGCTTGTCTAACGAGAGAATCGATAGAGACTACACGTTAAAATTTAATATTAATTTAACGTTATCAATGTTCACACCTATCTAAACAGTGCACTGTCTCTCCATAGGCAGCGGATAGGTACACAGGAACGTCTAGGGTGCGAATGGTCCCTTGGTCCCCATTAGGGAGACAGTACTTGATGTGATTATTGGTGGTGTAGAGTAACACTCCATTCTCATCCCAAGCTGCGCTCTTCACACGAGAAACTTCCTTCAGTGAGGCTAAAACCTATATAAATATGACGTCACGCAAGGCAATGGTAATGTTAATCATAAACTCGCATACTGCGTGGATGAAAGTAAAGATCGTATTAACAGTATCCTCAACTCACTTTCAAGTTCTTGTCACAGGTCGTGAGGGAGTGTTTCCCCAACAGAACTACTCTCCCTCCATCCTGCGACCAGACAGCGTACCTGCAGCGAGTCACGCGGACGGTTGCGAGCACCAGCTTCTGCTGAATGTCGTAGAGGAGACACTTGTCGTGCTGGCGCAGCAACAGCTTCCCAATGCCCGCGTAGAACAGCGCCTCACACGGAGGAATCTCAGTCAGAGTCTTACTCGTCTCGTTTTTAAGATTTTTCAAATGGACTTGGCTCGTTTTCGCATCCAACACTGCAAACCTATTCCGCGCCACCCAAACAGCGCTCACTCCGGTACCTCTCTTCCCCTCCAAGAACTCAGCATTGACATTCGAAGTCAACTCATCTATGCCTGTAGAATAGAATTAATCATAAAAAGATTTCTCGTACGATATGATGATATACTGCTATGAAGGGTACAGGGCACCTTTCGGTAAGATGAACAACTCGTAGACAGCAGTCTCCACGTTGTTACTGTTAGAACAGAGGAGAATAGCTTTCTCGGCTGCATTGAAACTCATGTGGAATGGTGTCCCTATTTTGGGGCTGGGACTGGTGCCAGGCTGTCTCCTGTGACAGATGATAGGAATGTCGTGCTCTGGTTTTCCATTTCTCCCTAGACTGCATCTCCTCAGATATCTAATAAGATAGCGTAAACAAGACCATGGATATGGAAGTAGCGCATAGGAATGTAACAAACCTGTCCTTCACATAGTAAAGCACATTCTGATGCAGTGCGAAAGCAGGACGCTCCCTTTCCAGTTTGAAAACGATAAATCCCTGGTCGTGTCCTGCTGCGAACAGATTCTGAGTCGGGTGGGCGGAGAGAATCCAGAAGCGCTCATCCCGCCTAAATGTCTGCACGGTGGTCCTGCGATGCACGTCCCAGAGCTTGACAGTGTGGTCCTCGCTGGCTGAGAGGAGGATGTCTTGGCGGGGGTGGAAGATGACACAGTTCACGTTGTTGTAGTGTCCCCTGCACGCGTCCACCTCCCAGGCTCTGTTGTCGCCCATTCGCCACAGCTTCACCTATCGCCACCATGGATACTTAGAACAATCACACTAGGATCAGAGGACAATGGACTCACTTGTCTATCGTCTGCCGCACTAGCGAGTAAAGGCATGCCACCGCCATGCCACGCAACCCAGTTCACACCTCTGTCGTGACCCTCTAGAATGTGCAGCACATGCACGTCTGAACTCCCGAACAGGTCCGTCTGTCCGGTAGCGGCTCCGATCCGACTCTCAAGCCCACCTCCTGTGGTCCCCGAGCCGGCGGCGCTCTTAGCCCTGAGTCCGGAGATGTCCCACACCCTCACGGTCTGGTCCAGACTGGCACTAGCCACCAGATCCTGGCCAGGATGGAACTCGGCGCACATTACATAATGGTTGTGTCCTGTGAGAATAGTGCAGCATGAAATCAATGGAGTCGTTTAATAGAAGATGCAGTGGTACCTGTGAGTACTGTGAGACAGGCCCTACTCTGCCAGTTCCAAATCCTGCAGGTCTGATCGTCCGAGGAGCTGAGGATCCATGGCTGTTCGTTGTGGAAGTTGACTGAGCGAATATAATCGAGATGTCCGAGGAGTGTGAACAGACATCTCTTCAGCTTATAATTCCAAACCTGCCAACGAGTGAATATGATAAATGACTAAATGAGGCATTCACTATCAACAGCAAACTGCTTATAATATATTGCCTTGATCTTGTAGTCATCTCCTCCGGAGACAAATAGTGGTTGGTTGGAGTGGAAATTGACCCCTCGCACGGGACCATCGTGTTCATCAAACCTGTCCAGGAGGATCCCCATCCGATAGTCCCACAGCTGCACGATGCCGGAGTGGAGGCTCGCGAGGATCCAGCTGCGAGAGGGGTGGAAGCAGAGCCCCTTCACACGGGGACTCTTCGTGTCCAGTTTGATAAGCATTCTAAGTGAGCTGATAATGAACTGGAAAACAATGCAAATTAAGTATATCTCTTCAACTAAAATATGCTTCACAAGATTACTATAGCTCACGTATAAATGCGTATAAAATATGAGATAAAATCGAGGAGAAACTTATTTTTCTCTCTCCTCTTCCAATTCGTCTGGAGTCGGAGGAGCGAGAGCAGACGGGAGGGTCTCACCGCATTTTCCTTGGAAATGAAACTTGAACGAATTCGTGACCGATGTCGTTTCAAGGTTGAACTCAGCAACTGGTACCCCCCTCATGGCGAGTGACGGTCCAAACATCGCGGCAGGGTAGACCACAGAGCTGGTGCCAATCACTAAGAAAAGGTCACATTTATCCATCGCCGCTCCAGCTTGATCCATCACTTTTGAGTCAAGAGGCTCGCCGAACCAGACAACATGCGGACGCAAGAGACCGCTACAATTCGTGCAATGGGGGAGCTGTTCTAAAGGGACGCGGGCAGATTCCGCATCTGGATCAGGAGCACCTTTTCCCTTGAGCGCTTCACAGATTGGACTGTCTCGATTCTCTTTCACCTCGCCACAACTCAAGCACCTGGTTAGAAATAAACTGCCATGCAACTCGAGTACGTTTTGAGAGCCAGCCGCTTGGTGCAGACGGTCGATGTTCTGTGTCAGGAGAAGAAACTGCTTTCCTTCCGAAGCGACTCGCTTCTCCAAGTCAGCCAGGGCCGAGTGGGCAGGGTTGAAACTCTTCGTGGACACCACCTCACGTCTGTGGTGGTAGAACTCCCACACTAGAGAGGGGTCGGATTCGAAAGCTTCCGGATTGGCCAGTTGCTGCGCTTGGTACGTACGCCAGTAGCCTCCTGCCCCCCGGAAGGTCGGGACTCCACTCTCTGCGCTGACACCCGCCCCGGTTAGAGCGACGATGGATTTTGCACCGGCGATGATCTTACGGAACCCTTTCATATCTGCCTGCTCCTCACGAGCTTCAACTGGTGAAGTAAATAAGCCTGCCATCGTTGAAAAATTCCAGAATCGAGTATAGTCTTCAACTCGACCTTGGATGAGATGCTATTAGCAACGTAAATATCCCGACGTTTCAATTATTTCTTAATTATGAACATGTATCTTAGTGAATTAGATCACCGCAATAAATCCATGGTCAAAACTACAAAACATTATCAACCGTACAGTCGAGACTACAAAAAACACAAATAACCAAGAATAATAATACGTGTTATGGAGAACTCCCAGTCTTAACTTTTCTGACATTATGTGCCGAGTCAGTCTAGTAGCTTTGAGACCCAAAATCATAACCACAACATTTTCACACACAAGGAAGGGGGAGGGAGGGGAGAGGAAGGGGGTAACTTATCCTATGGTGCTAGTACTAGGAGTAATTACATACTGCATTTATAAATTCAAAGAAAGTAAAGACAAGTAAAGTAAAATAATCAATAATGTCCATAAGACAATACATGATAGATGCTACTACATAATATAGTTATAAAATAGTTTTTCCATTATTTACAGGACAATAAAATACCATAATTATTTACAGGGTAAAAAAATAGCAAAAAAGAAGGCATCGGTAGGGATTAAGTCTTGCTTAGCTTTCTATCATCACAGCTTTCCATTCATACAGCACGCGATTACTCTCGATCATGTTGGCTAGTTTCTTGGAATATTTTTCTTCAGAAAGTCCAACTGACAACATATCGTCAAAATGGAACCCTTGGTCGACTGGAGCTTCAAATTTGTATTTGTACTTGAACTTCAGTCTTATAATAATAGGTTTGAGCTCAACTAGTGCAGGTGCACTGTAAATCTGAGCTATGGGACAGACGAGAACAGGTGTAAAATGGTTATCAATGCAATCTCTTAGAGTCTTAGCTTCGACAATTCGACCTCTTCCATCCGCTCCTTTGTAATAGATAATCTCAGAAGCCCTTTGCTTAGCTTCTAGCTCCGAGTTCTTCGCAAAATCTACATTTTCAATCAACATGGGGAATATAAGCTTGAAGCTAGAGCTGTGTGTTGAATTTTTCGCATCGCTTAGACTAGCTAATTTCTCAGAATATTCTTCCCAGTGGTAATCAAAGAGAATAACTGGCTGCCGTAAATGGTCTTGTCGAGACACGAGGGTGTAGCAAGAGAACGGGCTCTTGGTAAAATCAGTTTCTTGTTTGTTTTTAACACCTTCAAGATCATAGTAGTGACTAATATCATGTTCAAATACTTCCAGTTCTGAGACAGAAAAATTGAGCGATTGGGGCCCCCGAGATTCGATGCTTACATCAAATGACTCTTCCAAATGGTTCACTGAATAGTCTAGCCACATGTCTGAGGGAATGACACCTTTTTCAATCGTGTTGCAGTTGCGCGGGTCTATTCGCGTAACGTGCCAATATCTGTTCTGTTTCGCATAGTCCTTCGAGTACAGTGTGTCGGTTACAAGATATACACAGGAAGGAGAAACGAAGAGCTCGCCTTTCATTCTCGTGAAGTTAGTAGTGAAATGCGGAATAACACAGAAATGATCTCGTACATTCAGCTCATCAGGTTTGAAATCAGGACTGGGATTCATACTGATAAACAGAGTAATGGAAGCTGTTTGCTTGCATTGCTCAATGAACATCTCGTATGTGATATATTCGGTGGCAATGTCATTAATTTGATATATTTTTTGTCCGGACTTCAACCTGAATTGAGAAAGATCCTTGCTAGAAGAAAGGAAAAATGGATTCCCGAAACCCCCTGAAATCTTGGCATGCTTGAGGAAAAAATCATTCGGAACAGTGGTACATATTTGCTCGTGGTTTAGGATCACATCGCTCACTTGCTGACCAGGTTTGATGCTCGATGTTTCGCTCCTGGGGAATATGATCATACCGGTTATTCCTGTATCGCTGCGGGCATTGAACAAGTCCGGCATTGCCTCCAAACTTCCCGAGCTTCCTGGAAACTCCTTCGCAAACATTGGACTCGCATCTAGTTCGTATCGATTTACTCTGTTAAACTTACTATCTTTTGCTAAGCTCAGTAAGTTTGGCCGCCGCATCGCATCTTGAGGTTTATAGTTTAAAACGGGTTCGCTCTCCATTGATGTAAAATCGGATTCATCGTCGTTAGTAAATGACTTTAAAGCATCACGTTTCTCCATTTTACTCGCGACAAAAGGTATTTCTTGCTTACTTTCGAAAAGTGGGGTAGGGGGGCAGGAAGAGATTGTAATTTTGTTACTAGTGTCAACCAACTTCCTAGGCGACAGATCTAAATCGACTCTGGTGTCTGCACGCTTCCTCGTGAATGTGCTGTCATAAGTTAGTGGTTGCCTGGAAGCAGTCAATGTGCCAGTCCTTGACAGGAAGGAGTGTGATTGCTCGCTTATTCGGCGCTGATAATCTGGAATAGGTGTGAGACGATCACCGTCAACGAAAGTGCATGGAGATGGACACCTTGACATTTCATCTGAGAAACTGAAGTTGTGCTCCTCGAAAGGAATTCTACCCGTGCTTATGGAAGCTGGTGCGATGAGCAGCTTAAGTGAGCCCTCCACCTGCTGCAGCATGACCTGAGGGAAGTTAGTGCTCGTCAAGTTAGCAAGCTTAATATCGTTGATGCGGACAATTCGGTCCCCGGGTTGGAAAGATTTAACAAAAGATCTGTCAAGATTATCAGAAAAGAATGCGCCTATTTCTATGGATTGAGAGAGATGTTGCTTCACAAAGTTATCAGTCGAGATGGAAGGTTTGACTATAACTCTAACATTCGATTTTTTCGGGGTGATTAGCGACAGTGCTTCACTGATATCTTTATTCTTTTGCTTTACGTCTTGGCTTATAGCTTCTAACTGAGAGAACTGTTTAGTAGACTTTAATGTACTAGAGTCCAACACTTTAGTTTCTTGTTGACTAGTTTTCGCCTTTTTCCACTCAACATTTTCTACCAATAATTTCTGATTCGTATCGAACAGTTCATCTTTCTCCTTTCGCATGGTTTTAATATGCTCGTTTAGTTGGGAATTTTTAGCTTTCTCCTTCTGTAAAAGTCCATTAAGCCTAACCACCTCCATTTTCTCCTCAGAGGGGTCAAGATTTTTTATCTTTTGGAAGAGAGCATTATTTTCGTCTGAACTGCTTGCATTCCTTCGATCAAACTCATCTTGTTGAAGCTCTAACTTCAGGTCTAGTGATTTCATTTGTTCATAAATTTTTTTATTTTCTGTGTGTAATTTATCAATGGCAGCTAATGCATCTTCGTTCTCGCTAATTAGATAAGCGTATTTTGTCGTAATATCATTTGTCAGGGAATCAATAATATTTTGGATTGGTTGGTAATGATTCTGCAATTCAACATATTTCGCTCTCAATTCATTGATATCTTGACTCGAAACGTTTTCCATTTTGGCAGCGGAAATCGAGTCTAAGAGATGTTGAGCGTCTAATGTTTCCTGTGCGAATTTGGGGCCCATGATATCTTCTATGGAACGAAAGATTTCCGATATTACCTTTCCTTTCCTTCCACCGTTATCAAGTAAGGATTCTATCTCAATACCATCGATTTCGAAATTGTGCTTCATTTTCTCGTAAAGATGGTTGTAATGCAACTTAAGCGATTCGCAAAAATACACTATACCTTTCATTCCGCGAGTAATGATCGTATCAATTAAAGCATCGGTTCTCATGCTTCGCAATGGCTGACTATCGATCTTTTCACAGTCGTTCGCGGTTAAAATTTCCATCTGTTTCAAGTAGGGAAACAGTACTGCTGCATCCGTAATTTGTATAGTGAGCTTGGGTCGATTATCTTGGATAACCTTGATTGCTTGTTCGGAAATTTCATCTAACCAAGAACTACGACGTCCAATCCTATCTTTCCAATCCCTGCCCAAAAATGTTTTCGTCCGTGTCAGCGTAGCGTCAGGGTGATTTTCTGTTGATCTAGGCTGATGGTGTTGGAAGTATTGATTCACTGCAAGTTCACTGATTCTGCTATCGAGGCTATTACTCCGACGGATCCGAGGGTCGAGAGAAAGCGGTTCAGCAAATTGGTCTGAGATATTTCTCATAAAAAATGTTTGAGAGAAATTGTCATTCGCCGTCCCAATGGATATAGTATCACCCAGGCTAGTCATATAATCTGAATCGAGGTCCATGGTAGATGGATTGACACTCATTTTGGCGGGTAGATTGCGAGTCCAGATCAGCTAGTTGGAAATTTAGTTATTATCAAATTTATTGTATTCTATAAAGACATATAAATCTGATGTATTTATAGACTCTATGTACGTATATTAGATATCACAGAGTGAATCGATATCCCATCATATACATGCTATACCAATTCAGCTGTTTGAAAATGAAAGCCCTCGTTGTAACCGTAATCTAACCTTTTGCCAAAGTGTATTACCAACTTAATTGCAATATTCAAAAGAAGTGCAGTATTTACAATGTTGTATATGACATTAAATCAATAAATCTTAAATGTGTAAGGAATAAATCATAATCTGCTGTCGGTAGTTTATTTTACAATGAAAGTGATATAAAGGAATAATTGTTGTAAATAATTATGCAAAGTTACTACTAAGAAATGCTGGCATAGGTTAGTATTATTACAAGTTCGCATTGATACTGTACAAGTTGGTGTATTTTTGCTTGCTTGGAGAGCATAATAGAAGAAGTGAGTCGTTTTACAAATTTTGAGTAGAGGTGCTCGATGTAGAGCTAGAAGCTTGAGGCACGTTGAGAGAGAGGACTTTCGGGTGACAGGTGCTCTTAGGCGTAGTTGGTTTGATCTGTAAAGGTGTAGCAGTCGGAGTGCGAGACTCGAATGGTTCTGCAATTCCATCAAAATACGGATTCTGGTAGCGGTGTGTGTATCTATCTTCAGCGGAAGACCTGAATTCCTGCAGTTTGATTTGGTTACCAGTTTTTAACAGCTTTTCATCAGCGAAACGAGATGTTGCCCACCCTACTTCTCCTACAGCCTTACTCCTATTTATAGGAAACGGTTGACCGCTGTATCCACGGCATATGTAGCTAGCACCTAAAGTGGATTCAGTTGAGGCAGTGCCTACGCCAATGTGGAACTGATCGTGGACGTTAACTTTAAAATCGCCAATTCCATCAGGACCAGTGTAAAGAACAGCACCTTTATCACCCTCCATCCACTATTACGTAGACTGGATTAAGAAAGGAGGAAATATAAATTAGTATATTGAATTAATAATTTTGGGAAGCTATCAATGGTGCAAGAAGCTAAAAAGATACATGCTAAGCTGAAGCCCATAACACCTTGATCAAGACTAATTTAGTTGCCACAGTACTATCTAATAGCTCTTTGTATGGTGAGAATCATTGATCTTCTGTTGAAATGAAATTTAATAGCCAAGAAGTGTATAGGTATTGTTATGAAAGAATATATAGTACAATGCAAAGTGTACAATTTTTGTGAGTCGATTATTATTCTGTTATTTGCATTGTAATATTTCAAAAGATTGATAGAGGTGTGTCACAGCCACGAAGTGTGAAATTTTATCATATGAAAAAATGTCTCGTGTTCGGATCTACCAATGCACCACATACAAGAAACAAAACGTTCTGAATCCAAAAGATGAACCATTGGAGCTTCACACATGGGAAAACCTGATGTTCGTCTCAACAAAATGTTCAGCCATTGAGATATATAACATCAACTCACTTCAGCTAGTGGCTAGATTCTGTACGATTAGCCGAGCAGAGACAATAATGTATTCTGACTATGGAAATTGTATCGTGACCCTGGAGCGAGATAGTGACATCGGACACTGCTTCGTAAGATTGTATATGGGGTTTCCTTGCCACCTGGCTAACCTAGCAACAGATAACCGAATAAGGGAAGGTTTCCTAATGTTAGATCCTGAATGTGGTGTGACTGATGGGATCAACACATATCTAACAAGCGGAATGGCTACTCAGGGTTTGAAAGAAAGAAGTGGCAAAGCTGGGGCAAACGAGTCAAGGGAAAATTGGGATGTGGAGAGAATTGAGCTTCCAAGTCAGGGTGCAGTGAACTGTGTTGGCATGTGCTCACATACAGGTTTCATGGCGGTAGCATGGGAAACAGCAATCACGCTCTACATACTGACACAAGATACAGTCCTATCAGAGCTCGAAAAGCCAAGGGAGGAGGGAAAATCGGTTAGATGCGGGGTAACGATACTGATGGAAGTTGAGTTAGGTTTTGTTGTCACAAAGATAGTTTTGGAAGATATTTATCTCGCTTGTCTGTCCGATTTTGAAGTGCAAGTATTCAAGTTAAGCTTGATGCCTGACAGATATACGAGTATCCCGAAAGAAAAGAAATTAGATCCGGAGTCAATCTTAACATTAGGAGTAGAAACTATCATCGAGGATGAAAACGACCCTGATATTAGGCAATCAGAAGATTTCATCCAACTGAAATCTTTCTACTCCTATCCTACTTTGCACTTAGAAGATAGAACCAACGGAGAAACACAGTTCGATCCTAGCATACTCAACCCAAGACCTGTTTTAGGGGGAGAGAGTAGCATGGAACAATGTGCATTGAGTAATATTGAAAATCACTGCATTGTTTTTCCTTCAGTATCGAATGAGAAGATGCATACATCAAATAAAGATGAGCAAAATAAGAAAATGATGGAAATTTGGGGCCCGAGGAGACTAATAGGTAACAGAACTGTGAAAGTCACTACACCAGATGGACATAAGCTCACTAACTCAGCAATTTCGACTATGCTCTACTTGAAACTTCCTTACACCATTGGAAAGAGCAACGAATACTCCCTGTCCACAACCAATGACCAGACAGATAAGAGTATAGATATTTTCCACACAATCAAGGTGGTACCTGAGTACATAGGTGAAGGGGATAAGAAGTACTTAGTAGGTAAGAAATGAAATTGCTTAATCAGGAAAACTATTTTAACTTTTCTTCATATTCGTTTAGGAATTTGTCTATTGGTGGCGAGCAAGAAAGAGGGACATTTCTACGACATTCTTGATTTTAGTAGGAAAATTGTTACATTTCCTTTCACAAAAGATTTAATCGATATCGCGATGAGTCCCGGATTGATGCACGTAGTCTATTTGTCGCGGATTGAAGTATACATTACAAGGAGTTACGGAGTTGCTTCAGAGAATGCGAGAAATTTAGTTAAACAAGGAAAAGTATACGATATAGATATCCCCAGCTCCGTTTCGACTCCGGTTAATACTACTCCGAATAGAAATCTATTTGGTCTAAACGGAGCAAATGAAGAATCAGGTCAACCTACTCCATTATACTGGCTTCATCAAGTTAGCCCACCAACACAGGATATGGAGATTTCACAAATAGGACAGAGCAGTTTTGTGAATCTGACTTCATGCACGAACACAAACAACCGATTAGTAATCCTTTCAAAACTGAAGCCTGACACGAAACCAACTGGCCATTTTGGTAAGCTAGTGAGGAAAAACAGCCCCAAAATCGAGGAAATAATTTGGAGTATCTATATTCTTGATATAGTATCACTGGAGAGTATAGCAAAACAAATGGAGATGATGGCACAGCCATACATCCATGAAAACCCTCCAATATATTTTCAACTAATTTGCGATGCACACTTCTTAAGGAAATCTGCTCTCTCTGGGGCAAATAATGCTGGCGAGGAAAATGAATTTGAATGTGCAAATGTGGAATCTATTGATTCAGTTGTAATCTCTCTGAATCCTACACAGATGCGCTCGGACGATGATTCCTATACCATGACTACAGGGACTTTAAGTAAGAGACAGTTAATAGGGCTACAAAAATCTTGTCTTCTAATCGCAGATTTTCTGCGTCAAGAGAATGGTCAATTAGCCCTTGCCTACTACAAACAAGGCTCTCATGATGTTAACCAATTCCTTCACAACTCGATTCTCCACTTAATCAGCCCAGTTTCGGAGGACACCCCACCTGATAGTGTGTGTTCCAGCATTCAACCATCGACACTCATGAACATGGCTAATTCGATGTGTTTCAACCAATCAGATGCTAGCTCACTTGCGAGAAGTATCATACACATGGAGAGGCAGCCAGAGTTCAACCCACAGACTGATGACTCGATAGTATTTAAAGTGTTCAATTTGTGTATGCATCTGGAGAATAATGATGAAATAAAAGCGAAAGAAAGTGCCGGTGAGTTATATCTTCATTCGAAAGATTTCTTAGCATGGGCGAATGACCATCTGAACTCCTTCGTATCTCAGGAGGTCGAGGGCAATCCCTCTCTACTGGCAATGTTTCTGCTCATTGAGACCCCAACCATCATGATAAGCCTTTTCCCTAAAATGTGTCTGTTGGGGCTAGTGGATGCAGGGAATATAATTGAACTCATCAAGCACAATACAGAAGATATCGACCGGGACGAAATGGTGATTAACTTCATTATAGACTTGATTCGACTGCAGGAAACTGTTGAAAATAGAATCGCCGATTTGGAATTAGCGATCACTGAATTGGTAATCACATGCTTGAAGCTATTTGAGTCTCAGATCGAGTTTGATACCAGGCAGTTTGATAATGTGTGTGCGGAATACCGACCTAGCTGGCTAGACAGCTTACCGCCATTTGGCGAATACAACCGAGCGCAGGGTATAAAAGGGACCGCGTTCATATTCATAGTGCAAAACATAATGTGCAGTCCATTCAGCTCAGTGGAACTTAGCCAGAAAATCTTGGAACTGACCGCCTCTTCAGAATACTACGAAGGCATTAGAGCGATTATTTATCTGAAGTTAAGCAGGTACAAGGACCTAGTCATCATATTCCTGAACAAGTATCAGAGTGTGTTCCCCAAACTCTGCGAGTCACTAAAAGTCAAATCCGAAAAATGTGCACTAATCCAATCCATTATCAACGAAATACTTACAAACACTGAAGAAGACGATATGCTGAGTCGGGAGTTAAGAGAAAGAATTTGCTATTTCATCGTGAGTTTAACAAGATACATGAGCTACGATGAGATAATGGAAGTGTTGCCAGAACAATCACCACCAGACGTGTACAAGAGATGCTTCGACTTCCACCTGCACATAGAGAAGAGCAACTTGATTGTGCAGGAATTGTGCGAATCTAACTTGTAACTTCATTTTATACTTTTATAAATGTGCTAATGCATGTACTTTATCAATACACCTAAATTATATTAGCAAATTTGGATACAAATTTCTCTAATTAGCAATACACAACAGATGAGCGTCTACACGAATAGCTATTCAATAACCTAGAGCTCTTCTTTGCCGTCTTTAGCTGGGGCGGTGAAAGGAATGGTTGCATGTTCCTCTATATAGCTCAAAAAGTCTGTGACCTCTCTTCCTCCCTCATACCTAATTGGGTCGTTTTTTCCGCCAGCAGGCACCCAGTATAACGTAGGATATCCCTCCACTGGAAAAGTGTCAGGGAAATCATTTGCTACAGCATCAATCTTAGCGATCACAACATTGCTATTGTTCTCAAGTTTAACTCCCAGCTCATCATATTTCGGGACTAAAGATTTACAATGGCCACACCAAGGTGCATAGAACTCAATCAGCACGTCTTTACCATCCTCCATCACAATCTCTTCAAACGTACTTCCTACCACTTGCTTGACAGGGCCATTCTCTCCAACTGGCACTGGTTCTGACTTCAAAAAACGATTAATTTTACCGTCAAAAAAGTCTTTAACAAACTCAGTTAATAGTTCAAAACTCATCTTCGTTCCAGTTTCCAGAGGCATTACATACTTCTTCCCATTGTTTATTATGATTGCTTGCATCTGATCATTTTGGTCGACGCCGAACTTATCTAAGAGTTCTTTTGCGTAAACGGCATAATCTGACATAGCGAAGGTAATCTTTGATTGGTACTCTTTAGCCAGTTTGAGAATCCTATTCCTCCAATACATAAACTCTTTGCGATTTAAATCCCAATTTATCCGAGTATAAAACACAAACTGAGGACTGCGTTCTGGTGTGTCGAAATAGTGCGAGTTCGGTGGTACTCTAAATCCTACCAAACCCATGAAGTTTTCTTTGATAAAATCTTGCATCTTCTCTGGATCACTCTCAGGAATGCGTACGGCAGGAGTGTCAAATTTCGTGCGTAATCTGTAGGGCTGATACAACCAGACCTGTTCTCCCTCGATACTTTCAGGCAGAATGGCGTCCTGACCAAAATCCGATACACTTTGATAAGTATGAGCAAAACGGAACTCGTCTCGTAGCTTTTCAGAACTTTTAACAAAACTTTCCTTGATGATAGAATCGCTATCATGCTTGAAAAACCCCACAATACTAATTTGTGCATGATCTATGAACTCTTGCAGTTTATCTTCAGAAGAAATGTACAGTGAGCTCGGTTCGGCCTGTTTCTTCATGTAGGAAACGATCCCGTCAGCATTTCTAGGTCCTTTATAATCTCCTGAAAACTACAAGGTGATAAGATTAATTATAACATCAAATTTTATGCATGAATTTATTTGCAACTCACATCTCCATTTCTGTATAATTTGAGGGCTGGAAATCCCCTGATCCCTTGTACCTCACAAGTGTCCTTTCCTTCTTCGATGCAGTCTACACTCGCTAGCGGGATCGGCGGTGTGTTCGACTGAAGTTCTTCCGCTGCCTTTGAGTAATGCGGTGCAAGAGTCTTACAGTGTCCACACCAAGGTGCGAAGAACTCCACAAGTATGAAATCGTGCTTGTTAATCTCCTCGTTAAAGTTCTTGTCTGACAACTCAATGACATGACTCTGAACTGATACGTCGAGTAGGGAGGAAAGGAAAAAAGCAAATAGCAATACTAGAGACAACATATTCAAAATAGAATGGAAATAGTCAGGCATATAATTTATACGATTCATACAGACCATATAAATGCATGAAGCATGCTTGAAGTAAAGCCCATTAAATTGATTCACCAATAAAGCCATAAACAGAGAAATGGTTTCTGGAGATAGAAGAGATTTACCCATGCATAATATTCGCTAAGAGATATGTAAAATAAACTAACAAATAAATCCCTAGACTACTACTGAATGGAATCTTCTCTGAAGGACAGAGGAACCTTGAAACCAAGTACCAACCCTGTACATGTGCTTCAGACAGGTACTCCATGAAGGGAAAATAGGAAGCTCTTCAAATTTGTTGTTCTTCCTAACTGAACACTTGTTTACCATCATGATGTTACTGATGAGGAGAAAAGGATAGGTGAAGGAGGTGACTAGCAGGTGAGCGAGCGTGAAATCAATCCCTGTGTTCCTCTCGATTGGATGATTGATTTTATTAATTACGAATCCCATAAACTCAACTAAGAACTCCTCAAGCCAGACATTCAGGAACTGGTACACCAACATGGCCAAAACACCGGAATAAAAACCTCCAAACCCTGCCTCTTCCCACACCTCACGGAATAAGCTCCAAATCCATACACTCGGTTCCCCCTTGATGCACCTCAGGATGCCAAGGTTTCCAACCACAAGCAGTGGGTATGTCTGTATGAGACTGATAGTCTGGATTATATTAGCTTTGAGCCCACAGAATAAAACTCGCTTCAGGTCAAAACCAGGAGTAGGATTTTGGAAATCATAGTCGAGTTTTTCTGCCAAAAAGGTGTCGATTTTTCTTGAAAATCTTGCTTCAACAAAAGTATCAATGATCGCCTGCGCTAGACTTGGCCCCAAACCCGCAACTAGGCACCCCCATCCATGGTTTCGCACAATCCCTTTTGAATAGCCGAAAATTCCCGGCAGATAGAGACAAGTGGACTCAGGACGATCCATCACGCGGTCCACCAGACCCCTTCCCTTGATGGGGTAAGGACTCACGGGCTCGTAACCGAACTGCATCATAACGCGGATTGCCTTAAAAGGCTGAAACAGCGGAATGAACAGACACATTTTCGCGAGATTTCCGAACAATTCTTCCTCCAATTCAGGAGTGTCTCCACCGTCTCCTCCCTTCAGTGGGGGAGACGAGGTTTGTCCCATTTTTTTACAGAGGTTGGTTTCCCACTTGGTATTTTGTTTCTCAATAGCAGAGAAGCGGAAGGAAAATCCCCAAATCGGGTTGGACAGATGAGGTGTGAGAAGAAAACTTTGCATTTAGCTGAACAATCTACAAATATAAATTACACATAACTGAGATCACACCAATCAATAATTCAGGAAATACGCCTGAATTAGAAGTCCGTAATTGAAAACTCATTAATAAACAGTCACATCAATTAATTGTACATCATTAGGTAATCAAACTATTTAATATTAACTATTCAACTACTAGATTATGGTACATACTCTATTATATACAATAGAATTCCTAAAATATGGAAATCAAGATAAAAGTTAACAGCATCCCCCAGTCTTTTCTAAGGGAACTGTAGTCGGACGAGACGGATTGATCAGATCACTTTTCGACTTTTCTAGCCCTGCTAAATGAGCGTGTTTGTCCTTCAGCGCGGAAGCAAGGACGACAAACATTTTTTCAATATTCACATCGTGCTTCGAACTGGCCTCCAGGTACGTCAGCATGTCTTCAGCTGACGCCAGCTGTTGCGCGTCTGAGGATTGGACCTGGCGACCTGCCTCGGCCAGGTCTAGCTTGGTCCCCACGAGCACCCGCATAACTTGACCCCCAGCGTATTTCTTCACATCTTCGATCCATCTAAGGAAATATTATTGTTTTATTTAATTAAGTTAAGTGTTGGTATCTGATAGCAAACGCATACCTTGGAACACTCCTAAATGACTCTTCTTTCGTGATGTCATAGGTCAGAATAACTCCGTGGGCTGATCGGTAGTAGCTCTGGGTAATAGTACGGAATCGCTCTTGTCCGGCTGTATCCCAGATTTGAAGTTTAATTTGCTTTCCTATAAAAGGGAAAATGTAGGAAATAAAATAGATTCATACGAGATGCTCATGAATGAATAAAACACTGTACCGTCTAATTCAATTGTTTTCAGTGTGAAGTCCACTCCGATTGTGCTTGAATGCTTCTCAACGAAAGTGCCATACTTAAATCTCTGAACAATGCATGTCTTACCAACGTTGGCGTCTCCGATGAGGACAATTTTAAAGAGGAAATCGAAGTTATCGTCTGGTTCTTGAACTTTTTTACTCATGGCTAAATGGCTAATTAGTAATTACACATCAAAAAGCAGATTTTATAGATCTGTACACTATACGGCATATGACCAGATGTAAAGTTATATCTTTCAAAAGCTATATCTGAAATCAGAATTATAACTACTGTAGTTCATGAACCAACTATTGAGCCCAATTAGTACATAAAATTAAAAAAATTCCTAAATAGGTAGTGATAATAAGAAACGTATGAAAGTAAGAAATATTAAAATGATTAGCGATGTTAATCAGTACTGGCCAGATGTGACTACCATTAGACCTATTCAGCAGAGCTGGCCTGTCGAGTAAGAGCTAGCCATCAATGCGTGCTCTCCTTCTCTTCATTAGCTCAGCCTTCTGGACAAACTCCCTGAAACGGAGCTGGTTACCCTGGGAGAAGTAGATGAGAGCTTTAGCAAAGTAGTACACCGGATGCAGACTGTGTATATCCATTGCCATGTCTGCTGTTACGAGAGCTTCTTCAGTGAATCCTGCTAACAAGAGGTAGTTCGTGAGGAGCATAAGGGGAATATCTCTGTAGTTAGGCGGGGCGTTATAAAGCGCGAGACGGATGCACTCCATTGCTTTATAGCTACGACCCTGTGAGAGCCAATAATGAGCTGACAGGTGTGCGGCTACCCAGTTAGTCTTGTCTTTTTTCAGATTTTGGGACAAGCCGTACGGGAGACGGAGTGGCCAGGGTTGTATATCAATCAGTTCTCTGTGGAACTCCCCCAGTAGGAGATTGAGAACATTGGGAATGAGAGGGAGGTGTACTTTCCGTCTGAGGATCATCGGTTCGAGGTGGTCTAGGGTCATCAGTCCAGGGGATATGGGTCTACATCTTGGGAGGTGTGTCTCCTCACTGAGAGAAATGTCAAAATTAATGTTCTCCCTGATCAGGACCTCTCTCTCATTCAGCTGCACAAAGAAGAAAGGAATTTCTTTGAGAGCTTTCAAGCGCTCCAAAGCACTGTTATCCTTTTTCCTGAAATCGTACGGGTTGGACTCATTGTCCTTAGAGGAGTTGTACGGAAGTGATTGGGTAAGCTTTTCATACAAATCTTCTAGTTCTACCATCACCTCCATCTGGTCCGCCATCATATCGTGCTCCAGGAGGCCTCGAGAGTAGAGTGAGGTCAACTTAGCTTTTCTCATCCGGAGCATCGTCGTTGCCTCCTCAGCTGAGGTGGGTACCTCCTTACTCTCTATCTGGAGAGAATCAACCTTCTTCGGAGCATTAAACTTTGGTCCTTCTCCTTTCAACCATCGCTGCTCCTCTTCAAGTCTCTTCTGATGCTCCACTAACACCTTTTGTTGCTTCTCCAAGCGTAGTTTCTCTTGGTCGAACTTGAGATAGCACCGGACTACTCTCAGAGTATCCACAGCCTCCGTGTATTCACGATGTATCCTCAGTGCGTATCTCAGATGGAGGGAACTAGCGGCCAGATTGCCCTGGGAACTCAGAATCTTAGCGAGTGTGTAGTGTGATATTGGCTCCTCATGAGAATATTCTATAGCTAGTCTAGCTGTAATGATTGCGTCTTCTATAAAGTTGTTCCGATGTAATATATTGGCCATCCCGATGTATGCAATTGATTTTTCGCCTTCAGGCGCAAAGAAAGCAACTCTGCGATAACATTCCAAACTGTGAAAATGGTTACCAACAACTCTCCAGTACAGACCCGATAGAGCCAACAGACTCCAATCAGGTCCGAACTTTTTCATCGCATCAAACAACTTCGTCCCAACTTCAGAAATTTCAAGATTCAGCTTCTTATGGTTAGCCTCAACGGCTTCAAAGAGCGTCGCTTTGAGGCCGTTCTCCGGGACGAGTTGAGGGTACGTGTGTCGATACATGATGCCAGGCAGATGGTCCATTGCGAAAGGAGTGTTCGGCAAATCGATTATGTTCTGGCATAAAGGCGCTCGAATCTCAGTTGTCAATGGAATGTGCCTAAAGAAACTCCTGAAGAGCTTAGGCTGGGGAGGGACGTGAGTACTGGGGTAGCGCTCCCAGCTAGAGAGCGTCTTTAGGATAGCGGTGCACTCCCTCTTTCCTGGCCAATACGGGTCATCGTGCTTTAGTGGGGGACCAGCTCCCTTAACTTTCTGGAATATTCTCTTCTCTATGACCTCTGAGATCGGATTGTAAGGCGGGAATTCCGCCTTATCTAGATCTTCGTTCTCGGCATCAGCATCCGATACAGGTGAGATCTGGTTTGTGTCGGTATTCTGAGTGTCGGCCGGGTGGAAATAGTGTTCGGTGTAGAGAGAGTCAATCGATTCGAGCAAGGGGTCATCCAATGGGTCAGAGTCGTAGATATGTTTATCTCTTATAGGCTCAGGATTGGGTATTACCTTGGATTTGTTTTCTTGTTTCGATGAATCCTTTGCAGCTTTTTCTCTGAGAGTCTTATTGCTTACTTGTATAGCTGAAGGTTTGTTCATTGAGGTTAGCGTCTCATCGTATGTTCTCAATATCAACCTCGGTTTAGGACGAGGAGGTCTTGAAGTTTTGGTTTTATTCGCTTTCACTGGAGAAAATGTCGTATTGGGTTCAGGTTTCGTTCTGTTGGTAGGTGAGCTGTTATTAGAATTGTTTTCTCCATCTTCTAAATACGATGCTACGAATTCTATTTCATCAAAATTCCCTAACACAGAAAGCAGGTCTTCCTCCAATTCTAAAGACAGCTCCAAATTTTCAATGTATGCAATGGCTAACTGTATTGGGGACTCTGGAGGTAATTCTGGAGGGTAGGCAAACTCCTTATCGAGTTCTTGTTTTGCGAATTGATAGTTCTCCACTTCGGTCTTAGCTTGTTCTAGAGATTCAGAAAACACACGATGGATCTTAGCATTGCACTGAGCAGCTTGGAACCTCCGTCTAGCCATATCAAAGGTTGGATCCAACACGAATGAACGGTTGTAACAGACAGCTGCTCGCTGATAGAGTCCGAGGATACTAAAGACATTTCCAAGTGTTAATAAACTGACAGGGAGGTCTGGGTTGGAAGTGATGGAACTTATCATGACGATCGCCGCATCCTGTGAATGTTTTCCACGGTGCAGAACATTGGCCAGATTAACTAGAGCGATCTCTCTAAACTCCGCAGGCGAGTAATGCAGAGACATTCTAGAACATTCCACAGCATTCAAAGGAATGCCCTTGAGTCTCCAGTAGAGATTGGCTAGGTTGAGTAGCACCCATGAAGTGTGGTTTGTAGCGAGAGATGTAGCTATCGCGTGACCAAACTCATCCAGTTTGTCTCTATGCGGGATTGAATTACGGAGTGAGGTCTCAGGAGAACCTTTCAAAGATGAGCGGTTTTTAACACCTGAGAGATTGTCAAAAATAATCAGAGATAATGTGAGAGGTGTTTGAGGTATGCAGTTCGGTTCTAGAAGTTGTGTGCCTGTTGGAATTGCGAATTCTAACAGTTCTAGAATATTGATGCCTTTCTGTTGTAGAGGGACGATTGTTGACAAGTAAAGATCAAACTCAAGAATGTTTCCATAAGCGCCACAGTCTAAACCATTCGATTCTTCAAACAGGGAGGGACCTGTCGTGAGTAATTGCTCCAAGTGCCGCACTTTATCGACCTGCTTCAAGAGCAGAGCTTCAAGGGACACCAAATGCTCCGCTCTCTTCTCTTGGTTCAGGAACGCAACCAGGTCGTACGGCCTCTTGAGTGGGAGAAACGTTCCAGAGTCTCCAATCAATTTTTGCTCAATCTTACCTTGCTGCGTCACAATCCAGTGAGAAGTCAGTGCATGAGACGGAGTGGTGAATAAACAGAGAATTAGACATGTAAAGAAAATGTATGCGTTAAAAAACCTGAAGAGCATAATGAACTGGTGCTAGCTATTCATGAATAGAGCTATAATTTAAAAAAAGCGAAGACAAAACATTTATAGCTTGCTACCTTGTTAAATTACTCGAGCGAGTGATCTGGCTATTCAATGGGGTCTATAGTGGTTTAGCGATGAATAATGTATCATATTACAAAGGATTGAGCGAAATGTTCAAACAAAATCATCCTAATTTAATTAATAACACAGCAATATGTAGCAACAATACATTAATGAAAAACATATTAAACATTAAAACATTCCATCATATAAGGGGGTACCTGATTGTTACACGCCCAGTACTACTAAGCTCGTAGCTTTCCACCTTGTAAAGAAGCTATTCGAAACCCATCAAGCGTCTCCTTGATGTAAATACGGATTCTATGAACTAATTCCTCGCCGGACCAACGGGGGCTGTAAGGGTAGTCAGTGACACACTTGTGGAAGGGAGTGTAGATGCTTTGAAAGTGGTAGATGGACTGTAGGGTAAGGACGGGTTGTTTGTCCGGGAATGTATTCTGGTTAGTAATGTGCAACAAAAATGAAAATCCTTTCTCTTCCAATAAGAAAACCGCTCGCAGGTACTGCAAATCATCGAACTCAACCACTGCGCTCCCCATATTCTAAATAGCAACGGTCACACGCGTAATAGAGCGATTAGCGATGCTAGCAATGCAGATAGAGAGCTTACCGTGAGTAGAGAGTTGGCGAATTCTTTCCTTTTCTGGTACGAATTGGACACGAAGCCAACGATCTGATTTATCTTGTCCCTGACGCGTGGGAGGTAATCTATGATGAGATCGCCCCAGCCGCCACCCCACGGTTCTAAGCTGAGTGTGCTCCCCGTGGCCTTGGAGATAGACCTCTCGAGCGAGTGGGATATGACGAGTCGAGTTTGTACCTAAAATATAACATAATAACAAAGTAAACAGGAAACCAAGGTGTCAGGAGAACAGGTACCTGCGTATAGGTCGGTGGTTTGAATATGACAAGGAGACTAGGAGGTGTTAGCTCTTCATCTGAACTGACTAAGGTGGGGGGCAGCCTTTTCAGATCAACGTTAAGAGGCAATTCCAGATAGAAGAACTTGTTGATGATACCTTCTTGTCCAGAACGCGAAGGGATCTCTTTAGAGAGAACTGAGAATTGAGTGATGCCTGCCGCCTTCATCATGTTGAGTTCCAGCCCCATCCTATCATGCTTCACAGCTTTCGAATAGTTAAACTCTCTGTGCAGAATTAATAAAAATAAATCCGTTTTAAATCGAGAACTGGAACACAGCTCCTTACCTGTACAGTCTGAACAGCTCCTTTAGCAGCGAGAGAAGAGAATCGGGGATGGAGAGAGAGTAGATTTCAAGTTGTTTCAGGTCCGAGATGTCAGGCAGGAAGTCGTCCCCGAATGTGAAATCAGGCGGCATTTCAAGCTGGGTATAGTCGAATATCAGCTCCCACGTGACGAAGCTCTGGCAAAGAGGGAGTGACAAGGTGACACGGTCACACCTCTGTTCCGAATCCACACATGGACTGCTAGTGTTGACATTGAGGACAGAAATATTTCGCGTATAGCCCATGGGGATGATCTGGTGGGAGTTCTCCAGGCAGTAGAGAATCTGCGGCGTAAGCTGCGGACTGAGCAGCTTTTCTAGCTCGGATCTTGAAACCTGAGACATCTAAACTTTCTATGCCTAATATCTCCAAGCAACTCCTAACAATGGTAGAAGTAAATTTGTTCAAAAGATAATGTAGTGAGTTAATCATGAGAGAAAAAATTTTGCAAATTTTTCATGTAATCATTTGTAATCAGATTATGACTTGAATAATAATTGTAAACAAAATGTTCTCAGCACACAAAAAAACATAATGCAAAATAACAGGAGTAAAATGTCCATTAATTTTCCTAAGTTACAAATTTGCCAGAATGGTATACTAGTCAAGAGGTTGATTGATGAAGAAATGTTTGATGACGTCAGAGGTCCCTACTATCATGCCAACCAAACCAAAAACAATTAATCCCAATGATTTCAAAACGTGAAAAATACCGTTCTTCTTTCCTATAATCATAAGGTAGAATAATCCGGGGAAAATGAAATTGAGCAGCGTGCATAGAGTGGCCCCAACCAGCTCCATGAGTGTGGAGAACTGGGGAATTAGGACGATGATGCAGCCTGTCAGAATGACGAGTAGCGATCGAATCAAAATGTTAATGTATCCGAAGCTATCCGCTATATTCAAGCGTCGGTCCACAATGAGGGAGACAGGGAACATCATGACAGGGTAAGTGAAGAGGAGACTGAAAGAAAGAAACAGTTTCACAGTAAAAGTGATTGGTCCGGGCGTAATGTTGCTGGTAATGATCTCGTGCGTCCAGGATCCGTAAGCTAGATAGCCCAGGATGCCGAACATCAAGTAGATTGATGTGATTATTGACATGCTGATGATGAAAATGTATTTGAAATTAGGACGAATTGATTTGTGTGGAGAGCTCTCCAGAGAAAAAATCAACCCTGCACCTTCATAGCAATATATCGCTACGGAGAAGAAGAATGGGAACGAATTAACGTTAACCCATACAGTCTCTTCTTTAGCCTTTAGACCCGTGAAGAGATTCTCGAATTCGCCTGAGATTACAATGGTGTAAGCTGAGAGAGTTACGATGTCCGCTAGGATGCTGAACAGGCCGAGTGAGTTGAGACGGCGGAGAGATACCAGGAAGAAAAGTGGTATCAGCACAGGTAGCAAGTAGGCGAGTTTTGAGAATTGAGGCATCAATTCATTCAAGGTTTCAGTGATGTATATCAGATAGGCACAGCAGAAGCCGACCTGAGATAAAACGATAGCCGCCTCAACGCCGAGTAGGCCCAGAGTCCCGAAAGCATGGTACCCCACCTCTCGAAACTCTAGTTCAAATTGCGTCTGCTCCTCTTTGCCCCCACTCTCCGTAATTTCTGATGTCTTGCTTGTTCTCAATGGTGCCTGGAGGATATGCTTCTTAATATCCAAGAGACTCAACATGCCGATCAGTGAAACCGTGCACACAAGCAACAGCGTGATGGTTCCCTGGACGATGCCTGCTTGTCTGAATGCGTAGGGTAGCCCGAGGATCCCCGCTCCCATGAATGAGATGCAAATGTTCCCGAACAGTTTCAAATAGTGCTTACAGCTCAATTCTCTGGACTCCGTCATACCTAAGCTAAGCACCGAGGCAACGATATCGTATTATACTAATTGAAGATACCAGAAATACGTATATTAAACAGATAAAATATAAACGGGATCATTTATTTCAAGCATATAATTCAAATTATTTTCTTCTATAACCAGCAGAGCTGGAGTAGTGATGGTGATCGGAGTGTCTCTTGTCATAATGAGAAGTCGAGTGTCGAGAGGAATACTTACGATCGCGCTCTTTCTCACGGTCTTTCCGTTTATACCTGCTCTCCTCTTTGGAATATTTTTCTCTCGAACTGATCTCATCGCTATCTTGTATCTTCCTGGGGGAGAGAAGCTCAGGGGGGAGGTCAGCCCCAAACACCCTCGCCAGACTGAATTTAGGTATACTGTCTCCTTCCATTCCATCTGCTTCTACGAATTTTGATTTCCGTTTTCTCTTCTTCTCCTCCAAGTTCCGCTTCTTCTCCACCTCTTTCGAGGCCATCTGAGCGAGAACTTGCAGCGAACTCTGAGACTCACTCAGGCTGCTCTTGTCTCCAGACACTTTGGTTGAACTCTGTCCAGCCGATGTCTCCATTGAATCCTCAATTTCGCCGACCTCCGAATCGCTAGAAGAGTCCCCCCCGAACACACTGGTGAACAGGTCAATAGGCGGTCTCTGGTCACTAGTGGGGAGGTGGTCTGAGCTGGTGGGGTACCAGGGGACCTTATCCGTCCCTAGGTCGGAGGCATCGTCTCCTGCGGTGGTGTCTCCCATTGACAACATCAAACTGCTGAACGTGAGCTTCTCAGGTCGGTACGGGATGCCCACCACTCCCGAGGAAGGGAAGGGATCCGGTACGTTAAAACGCTTGCAGAGAATTCGGTGTGGGTGCCATTCCATAACCTCTTTATTCTTGTCAGGAAGAGGCTTGGTGGCCTGAGTCTGTAGAGGGAAGTCTAACCCTGGCTTTTCTGGCTGAAGAATCGGGGTTTTCTGATCAGTGGGAGCGGTGGTGTCCGGAATCTGAGCTGGAACGAATCGACTGCTCAGGGACTGCACAAGAGGGTTGAACTTGAGTGCTGAGGACTCTAGCTGTAGTTTGGGTTGAGGCTTTTCGCCTAATAAATAACTCTATCAATTTAAGATTCTTATCTTAGATTCTGCTTAGTTAAGCAATACCTAGGATGTGTCCCCTCTCTGAGGCAGAATGTTCCAAGTAAGGCTTCACCTGACTTCCTTTTAGATTCGATACAACAGCTGTAGGCGTGAAGTTGGGAGGAATTTTCACTTTACAAGGTGGAATCACGCAACAGAGAATCCCAACTTGTTCGAAGCTAGCTAGACTCAGTCCATCCCCTCCCCCTGACCATCCGAACTTGTTCTCCTCATCATCACTCTCCACTTCCTGCCGATACCACTCTCTCTTAGTCGCAGTTGACTCCGGTTCGTACGGACTGTCTAGCGTGCCACCGAATAGCGAGGTTATCTCGTCAGATCTGGTCTGGAAGGGGTTGTTCATTTGAGGATTGTTTGGCTCTACCGCCGTGTTTGGAGCCCGCATCCCTGTGTACCCTATCCCCTTCTTGTCGTCCTTAAAGTGGAGCATGGAGGATTCGCTGTCTCTGGGTGCGGACGAGTAAGAAGATGCATGGCCGGATTGAGTTAGATTCCCTGCTAGAGTTTTAAATTCTATAATTTCACCCTCACTCTCGCTTCCACTCTCTTCTCTAACATCTATCGTTGTGCCTTTGACATCAACGGGGATATCGTTCTGATCCATGGTGTCTTTTGATTCCTCCATTTGGGGTTTGTTTTTCAGGACAACTGGACCTACCCCCTGTCCATCTTTCCACCCCATTGTCCGCATCAGATCGAATCCAATGCTTGAGGTGTTACTAAACGTCAAAAGGGAGGTCTTCTCAAGAAGAGATTTGGTCACATCATCATTCTGAAAAAAGCTACAAAGTAAATAACATCAATTTATATACGTATATATATATGTACATTTGAATTAAGAATATATTACTTCACACTCTTGTTATTGAGAGAAAAATTTTCCTTCGGTTGGAAGTTCTTTGGGGCGATACCGTTATCTGAAAAGTCTTCATCGTCCATAAAGTCTTCTGGGTGTTGAGTGGAATTGGCCGATCTTTGGCCTCTTGAAGAGAAGAATTGGGAAGGAGTCCAACCTTCCTTCGTGGAGACAGTATTATAATATCCGGAAGAGAATCCACCCGTGAAAGCACCGTGGAACCTAGAAAAGAGAATATAAAATTAAATCCGATTAAAATAAGTTCATCATTTAAAAGCATACCTGAGTAGCTTTCCAGTTTCTGGGTCAAGCGCGCGGTCTTTGAGTTCTGCAGCCTTCCTCCCTCGAGTCAGGAGAGACTCTTCTCCACTGGCTAGGGGGGACCCGTAGTAGGAGTAGTGTTCTAACGAGCTCATCTGCTAGAATAACCCAAGGTTCAAAGCTACATAGCAAGATGGTACGTCCAGATTATACCAGAGATACTACTGGATGCATAGTCAGATAATTAAACATCTATCCTTCTAATACTATATTGAAAGTTGATCGAATACCACGAATAATTTGTAAATAGTAAAATGGCATCTAAACATTAACATGTAAAAAATTAAAAATAAAAGATTAAGGATATAAAAAATCGTAATGATATGCGGAGAGCGATAAAGTACTTGCTTCTCTCTTCCCTTTCTCAATCCTGATTCACAATCTTCTTGTATCCAGGATTGTCTATCTCTGTGACCGGGGGGTTGTATAGCGGACTCTCTGTGAACAGGATCGTGTCTCTCTTCTGAGACTGAGAAAATTTGTCAAACTCCTTCTTCTCAATCAGTCTCATAGCGATTCGAAACACAATAATCACAATGATGCCTGTGACGGCGACGATCAGGAAAGCTCCTACCACCCACGGCCACCAAGTGGATGTGCTACAGGCACGTCTCCTGGCTAGAACCTCGATATCCTGCTCATTTCCTGTCAAGTTGGCTAGGATAACGTAATCCCAAATGCATCCGTCCAGGTCGAAGAGAGTGCATATACGGAAGTCCGTATCTTGAATCACCTCGAAGTACGTTGTAATGTTGGGGTCCATCCTCTTAACGGAATCTCCAGGTATTCCACTGCAACAGGACGGGTTTCCTGTGGAGAAGAGGCACGAGAGACACGGTCGAAGTAGAGCACAGGAATTATCACACAAGTTACAGATCTAAAAAAACCAAACAATTTTAAAAAAGGAAAGAAAAAAAATTATAATTGTCAATTGAGAAATACAGTGGATAGCACATCTAACAGACCTCGCAGTACTTTCCTTCGTAGTTCCGATTCTCCAAAGGGCCTCCATCATCACAGTCACACATTCCACACTCACACCTCCCATGCCCGCTACACAGCCCGTGGTAGGGGTTATCAGGGTTCGTGCACTGCTCAGCAGCCTGGGCTGTTCCTTGTTTGAGACAGGAGCACACACCGTCAATTCCATTTTCATAATCCTCTGTGCAGCTACACACCCCGCCGCACCCACAAGTACCTCTAACCGGACCGCCGCAAATCTCACCGTTGTAGGAAGGACAGCTGTTCGTATCACATTCACAAAACTCACCCAAAGAACTGGAATCAAAGCATGAGCATACTCCACAGTTGCACTGGCCTTTGTTAGAGCAGACCTAAAATACGAGACACATTACTACGAGATCATGTACATGAGGATTGTGCTATCACGTAATACTTAAGACATACTGACCGTATCAGTACCAGGCGCAATACAACTCTGTGGTGAGGAATCAGCTGTGCAGTTACAAGTCGGACCTGAGAATCCTGCGTTGCACACGCAAACGCCACAGCTGAGCATTCCATGATAGTTGCAGTCTGGGGAGTCGGTTCTCCCTGGGGTAGCGGAACAATTGCACTCACAGATCGGAACGAGACTCACCACAACAGATCCGAACGCTAGGAAGTGCAGGTCCAGATTGTGCTCATACCTGTGTCCGTGTCTGCAGCTTTCTTCAGGATCCAACCACACTTCAAGTCTGTAAGTGGCTTTGGAATTTGGATTTATACCGATGCAGCTCTTGGTCTCTGCCATATACACGCCACCTCCACAGTCTAACACCTCCAGACTAAATCCAAATAAATTCATAAAACAAACAAACAAACATGATATCGCGGTAATAAACGCTTACTTGTACATAATGATGTCAGCTTCTTGTGCAACGAATGGAACAGCACTGGTGCTCGCTTCTGTATAGATGTTCTGCACCGTGTTGAGAAGCCCATTCAAATCTGTGGTGAGGACGACGGTGGTATTCTCGATACCGATCAGCCCGAACAGCTCCTCGTACAGCTCGCGTAGATCTCCGTCGGTGATCATGATGGGCAGGATGTTCTCATGCAGGAGCAGGTCCAGGAGCTGTAGGATTGTAGGGTAGTCCTGATCTCCACTGTTCTCATACGTGTCACCTTTAACTTTGCATTGGAGGTCGTTTGGTGTCACAATGCCTGCTAGTCTGCCATCTAGCGCGTAGTGGTATTCTGCGTCAGTCATCACTACGAGCATGCGATAGGAGCTGAACTGAGGACTCCAGCCTATCAAATGAATTAAAATAATAGAACAGATCCATCGATACGTTCTTAACAAGAAACTCACGGATGCTGTCAGTGCAAGTAACTGCTTGTACTATAGCTTCAAGCACGCCCTCAGGCTGATCATCATTAGTCCCAGTCGTGAAGTTTCGCACTGAAGTGGCGACTACATTTTTGTTTCCAGTCAATGAACGAATATTCTTGAAGGCGCGCGATACTCCAGGAAAGTCTTTCTTTCCTCTCTGGTTGAAGTGGAACGGAATTGTTTCTTTATCGACGAATGTCCCAAATCCAATCCGAGAAGTGTTGCTAACGCTTTGCATGAACTGAAGAAGACGTACTGACATTAGCTTGGCGATATCAATGTAAGGGTCCATTGAGTGGGTGTTGTCGAACAGCATGTAGACGTCAATTGGTAAGTTGACCGGGGGAGTCACTGTTATCTCGAAACTCTGCCGTGTTGTAGGGCGAATTGGAGCAAAAGCCTAAATAAAGCAATACAACACAAAAAGTAGTATCAGAACGCCTAATCCCGTATACATACTTTGGAAGGAGATACGCTACCACCAGATCCTTCTACGATCGACAAATCCTCCTCAGCTGTGAAGATGTCATCCTCCGGACATCCTCTAACGCGGAGCGATTCTGGAATATCGCACGGTGGGAAGAACATGTCGACATACTCTTTATTCTTGCACCAGACACAAGGGAACAGGGGAGAGGATATGCACTCACTACATGTGCTGAGAGAGTTACAATGAGATTGTATCTGTGCTGTTGTGTGCTGTAGCAGCAGTGACAGCAGAATGAGAAAGAAGTGACCGGGTAGGAACATGTTTAGCAGATGCGAAATGAACTCAACTATTGAAGCGTGAAAAATATATTGAAATACTGAAAGTGAGATAATTGCCTATTGATCATGAATGGGGATATTATGATAGCGAATAAATTAAAACAATGATATATCAGAATGAGACAGTGATTAGTTGCGATATTAATTATTCATTTTCTTTCAAAAGTCAAGCCTTCTCGATCGCTAATTATAGTTTCACATCGAATCCTCTCAATCTCGTTCAAGTTCTCGCGTCCTAGTTTAGATCTAGACTTTAACTTGATGGAGTTATTTAGCGGTTCTTCTAGCAGAACACTGAGTCTGAGAGCTCGTAAGGAAGTGGGCTGTGCTAGCAAGATGCGGTCCATTTCAATCTTTTGACACTCTTCGTACCTTGATTTTAAGCTGCTAACTCTGTCCCGAGCCTCGGCTGATTTGAGTTCTCCGGTTAGATGGTCCCTCTCCTTCCTAGCCTCCAGCTCTTCTCTCGTTGGAAACGAGTTCAACTGCTCCTTTTTCAAAGTATTTATATTTTGCACTCGCACCCTAGCTTTCTGCTGTGCATCTTCGGCATCTTTCGTCGGTTTCTCATACGCCAAATGCCTGCTACGCTGGACTAGACCCATTTTACGTATGTCAGGCTCTGTGCCGCGATCTACTTGCGTCATTGGCACTGAAATAAAATGCTAATCAAAAGTACAGTTTTTTTGTATGTTTATTCTAACACAAATCCAAATCAACAATTATAAGCATGTGTAAGTGAATGATAAAAATCTAATACAATAATAAGATTCACGTATACAGTATGGACACTATACAGTTAGCGAATATCAAGATTTTCAAGCTTTGGTTTCCCACACTTTTTAGTTTCCCTAAAACGTCCCAAATCCTTCCTCGTAACAATTCCCACAACGTCGTTACTCTCATTCACCACCACCAGATGTCTGAGACCCAGTGCCCTGAATAGTCTGAATATGCGAGGGTAGCTCGCGTTAATTGTCACCGTGTAAGTTCCTCTGTTCATGTAGGGTGCGAGATCAATGTAACAAGCGTCCTCTTCAACAGTTGTATGTATCGAGTCAATGTCAGGAAATCTGGGATACTCCCTTTTGAAATAGTACAGGGGGAGGTAGGGTGGTCGATAAACAGCCCGTAAGTCTTTGAAAAAAACTTTATGTTTCAAAAGAATGATCAACTGACTGCGGTTTATGAAACCACGGTATTGTCCATAAGAGAAGTGTCCATCATGCGTGTTGCCGTGCCCTTCCACTATCGGGAATCCGTTGTGATTGGTGTGACTCAGGACTGCGATTAACTTGCCAACCTGCTCGATCGGTTGGAATGTACACACAGGTGAAGCCATAACATCTCGCGCTTGCATGTTCGTTGCGGTTTCTGGATGTTCCCAAGGTAATAAAGGAATGCTCTTCAGTTTAATGTTCGTTTCATAGATACCCTCTTGAAACAGACCACTAACCCACCTGGCGATCATCACTGTCACCATGATGAGGAGGCCATAGCTGGTATTGCCAGTGGTCTCGATCAAGATAACAGTCAAACTTAATGTCATGTGTGAAACGCCTCCAAGGAATGCCGCAGAGCCTAAGACCGCATATTTTCCTGGGACAACCCATTCGCTGTAAGGGAATAACGCGTGCAAACCCTCTCCAAACGATCTTCCCATCGTAGCGCCAGTCAGTAGGGCAGGGACGAATAAGCCAGCGGGAACCCCGAGACCGAACACCCAGCAAGTTAGCAGGAAGTAGATGATGAAGAAAAAGACCAGGTGTAGACAGGAGTAGGCTAGCTTTGGGTTGTGGAAGAGTTTCTTTATCGACTCTTCTGGCGTTGTGAAGATGAGGGTGGCGAGGGCATTGTATTCCCCGTCCGCACAGAAAAGTTGTACCGGATGGGGTTCTGCGAAAGTTGATTCTTCATAAGTTCTTAGGGAGTGGCAGTCACTGAAGCAGTAGACGGCAGAGAAGGCAGCTGTCGTAGAAATGATAGAAACAAGAACTGCCTCTAGGATCCGAAATACTTTGAGACGACTTATATATTTCCGGCGGAAAAGAGTGAGTCTGAAGCTGAGTGCGTTGAAAAGAGCTCCTAGCACACCGCCCATTACGCCAAGTAGAATCACAATCAAGATGTCACAGGTGTCAATGTGGCAGCTTTCATACGAGAATTGACCGAAATTGACCAGGCCCTGATAAGTCACGGCGCCAAAGTGATCTGTTGCAGCAGACAGTAGCACAGTGACTACAAAAGCTGAGCTCATTGATGCACAGAATATCCTCCATGTGAGCGCCTGATTCCAGAAACTGGCGCCCTCTTCAAGACTGAACAGAACACCTCCGATCGGGGCGCCAAAAGCCGCAGAAACACCTGCTGCAGCCCCAGCGCTTACGAAATCGCGTTTTTCTTTATCATTTCTAAAATTCTCAAACACCCTCGCCAACCTAGGACAACATTTAAGAATATCAAAGCGGAAGGTGTTAGCTCTACCCTGAGATATTCCAGCCGCAATGATGGAGCCAATATGGATCATAGGCCCTTCTCTACCCCCCGCTAAACCCCCTACAACAACACATATTACACCTATCGACTTTACAATCAGGGTCTTAAGTCTGACCACTCCAGGTATCTTAACTCCGTTAAGATAACATTTTATCTCAGGAACCCCGGAACCACAAGCAGCTGGACAAACACAGACAGCCAGAATGACAGCAAAGAGTATGAAAGAACTATCAATTGTAAGCCAGAGTAGAAAAGACCAACAAGTGCAATCAGAGTCAAGACAACGAGTGATGGTGCCTTTGATTAATTCGTACTTTGCCTCAGCAATATGTGTCATCGCGAGATCCAGTCCTACTGCAAACAGACCGACCGTGCACCCAATTGACAGCATTAATAACCAGCGCACAAGACTGACGTAAAGGTGTTGTAGGGATCTGTGTGTACGTTCTCCTTCGTAATAAAGCTCATTTTCCATGACGTCATAATCTAAGCTTTCATACTTAGAAGAGAGAAAGTGACTGCCGTTAACAGCCTCCTTCATTTCCGGGTCTCGATCAACGATAGTGAAACCGCTTTCTCTACTCTCACTGAACTGCTCCTCGGACAGAATTGAGTAATTGTAATCTCTTGGTTGCATGTAGGACTTGACATTCATGGCACGATATGACATCTGCCCCAAATAGTTGAGGGTGCCGGAAAAATCGAATCCAGAATTATACTTCACTTGGGTGCTGATGTGTTTACGCTGCTGCTGCTGGTTTCCCAACAGGTCGGGGGCAGAGAAATTGATCTGAGAATACTTGTTCCCACAGAGTAGAGGCCGACTATCATCATGACTATCCATTAATATTCGTCGCAAAATTCATTGTCACTGTCTAACTCCGTATTTATACGGTGGAGCTATAATTCCACTGACCTCACTTGTTTGAAGGATGTAATCATTCGATCCGTTGTTAATTGCACCACAAGCCACTGAACTTGTTTTCATTCAAAGGATACTAGTTACTCATACGATAACTCGAAAATGCAACCTCAGGAACTTAACAAAAGGAATCCAATCAATCTTAGTCTCCATCTGCCAGATCTGAACTAGTTGGAAGAGTTGCGAGTGTCGGAAAGAATGTTAAGTATAGATCTCATGTGAAGTGCATTATAATAGGGTGTAGGAACTTTGTTGTTTTCAGCTAATTAGAAA
This sequence comes from Aphrocallistes beatrix, assembly GCA_963281255.1. NCBI lineage: Eukaryota > Metazoa > Porifera > Hexactinellida > Sceptrulophora > Aphrocallistidae > Aphrocallistes > Aphrocallistes beatrix. The sequence continues at coordinate 416,846 of OY725497.1, forward strand.
ACAAGACCAAAGGTGATGAAGTATAACGGTGCAACAGAGGAGACAGATGCAGCAACATAAATAACATAGCCCGACGCAATTAATATATGTACGTAATGCATTATTCTGAAAATCCGGAAGAATAGAGTATGAATATTAATTAGTAATTAGCACAGGTTTCCGAGCTAACATAAAATGACTTCAGAAACAAAGCCCTACCCTCCGTACCTGGAAACCAGGAGTCATATCGGTAGAAATATTCAATTGAGAATCCAGAAAACTTTATTATAGAGAATTGTAGACGAATATCTACTTACAACCACAAACTAAGATAGCAGGTATATATTGAGATCTTGTATATTGTGTTTGTCACTTGTCAGAATGGCTACTAAAGAAAATCATCTTCGAGAAAAGATCGAGAAAATGAGAAAGGAAATCTCTTCACAATTCGAAGAGCTTATTCAAACTCTTGAAAGAAGACGAGACGAATTATTGGATCGATTGGACGAATTAGAACGAGAACAGTTCGGAGAGGAAGAAAGGAAAAAAGAAGCTATTTCACAGCTACAATCAATGAAGCAATATGCTAACCATCAGATGAAAGCGCGAGAAGTTGTATCCCTGAAACATATGTTTCTAGTGAGCATAGAGCAGCATCTGAGAGACATCAGGGAGCAAGAGATTGCACCACAGTTCACAGATCTCCAGTTGTGTCTGGACGAGTCTATTCAGCACCAGCTATCTAACATAGGTACTATTGTTCTAGAAGGGCAGCAGATACAACCAGAGCGCATATTCCCAACCAAAGACGGAGGAAGTGAAAAACTAATTCCTTTGTCAATAGACTCAGATGAGGAAGGCTGTATTTATGTATTATCTCTCCAATACAAGAAAGAGATTGTCTCGCTAAGCCCGGACGGAACGATCATCAACACATTCCCTATGAAATGCTCAGGCAAGATGCAACTGGGAGGGATCGCCGTTTCCAAAAGTTATATCTTCGTATCGCTGTCGAGTGAACATATGCTGCATGTATACGAGAAGAACAAATCTTTCCTGAAATGTTTAGGTCGAAGAGGAGATGATAAAGGAGAATTTCAATACCCGTTTGGACTTGCGGCAATGGATGACTTACTGCTTGTCTGTGAACGTGACAATAACCGCGTGCAAATCTTCAAAGGCCTTAGTTTCTCCCATTACATCGGTTATGAGAACAAAACTCCAGGTCAACTCAGAAGACCGATCAATGTGAATATAAACGCGAAAACAGATATAGTTGTGCTGCACAGAGGTCACCCCTGTATCAATGTATACACACTCTATGGACAACTGTTACTCCAGCTGGGGTACCAAATTCCACGAAGTGAGATAGAGGGCCTAGGCTGGGATGTGTGCATCACGAATGACAATGATATTTTCGTCACAGATTTCCAATCTCACAAACTTCTCATATTCCAAGGAGACAGGACAACTTGTGTGCGATATGGAAAGAAAGGAAAAGAAGTTGGACAATTCATAAAACCTGAAGGCATCACTATCAACCGAGACATGCTAATGGTATGTGATCAAGACAATAACAGAATACAGTGCTTTTCAGTGAAGAAACTAATAACGAACTATTAAATCATCGAAGTAACTGGTGATTGATGAAACAACTATGCTGGAACTAATAGACAGCTTCAACAACAAGTATGGAAACCTTCAACGTACAATGTGAAAAATAGATTAAAATAGTACAATAATTCCGTGTATATTTGTATAAAAGTGTAGCAGTAAAGAGATTTCTATCTAGTTTTATTATAATAGCATCAGCCCACACACTAATACAATTCGCATACGTATTATTGTCTAGGATGAAGAGAATTAGTAAGGAACCAGGTTGCCGGTATAGACAGTTTAGATAGTGAGGACATTCTCAGCACCTTTACCTCCCCCGATAGACTCCTGTATTGACTGAGTCTGCTGTTCAGACATCTCCAACTTACACGCAAACAACTTGTGCAAATCCTCCCACATTCCCATCTGAGCGAGATTGTCCGTGTGAGTGGCTTTTACGATCTTCTGCTTTTCTCTCAGAGCTTTACCCGCATTCTCTGCTTCCTGGATTTTTCGCGTGTAGACATCTCTGAGAGACTTTTTCTTCTGAGAGTCCCTGCCTCCCATGTAGGACTTGAGCTCGTTGGAAACTCTCTCTTGCTGTGCGTTTATCTCTGTCAACATAAACTGGAGATAATGATACCTAGAGTGGTTGAGAGGTAAATCAGGTAACCATAAAAGAAAGTTGTATTCCCCTTACCTACTCTCATCAGCTAGGCACTCCTGCTTTAGAGCCTTCACTAAAGACTCTGTTTGCATTCGCTGTCCTTCCAATCTAGCATAGAGAGTGTCATATTCCGATTTCTTTTTCGAGTGATCAGTCCTTAGATCTGCTTCTTGTTTTCTCAGCGGACGAAGTTGTTTAAGGAGGGGCGCTAGAGCGGTTTGCTTTTCTGAGATAGACTCAGATAGTTTCATAATCACCTATCCAGATATAAAGAGGAGTGTCAAGAATCTCCTATAATTCTATGCCACTTGAGATCTGTACCTGGGACATGTTCTCTAGAGCACTGCCCTTCTGTTCATCCAGCTTGGATTTGACATCTGACACCTCCTCCAAGGTGTCTTGAGCATCTCGAAACCCATGCACCCCCTTCTCGCGCTCCACCTGCTCCAGCGCCATTCCGGACTCCTTAGCTTGTTGCTGTAACAGCTCTTCAGTGCGAGCTAACACGCCCACTTCTGCCTTGAGCTCATTCAGCTCCTGCCGCTTCTTCTTAAAGGTGTTACTCATCGCGCGGAGTTTACTCACATATCTAAACATCAACATATTAACAAGTGTTTTTAGTTCAATACAAAACTACACTATCTACAGTATGTATATCTATGGTCTAACACAACTAAATGATGAAATCTGCAATTAAGAAACAACAATTTAAAGATACTTAATCTTACCTCTTGAAATCATCTCCTTTTAGAGTCTCAGTCGCTCCTAACTCCTTCGCCATCTCTCGTTTCCTTTCAAGGTCCTCTTGTAGCTCACGGATTTGATCGGTAGCGTCTCTCAAAGAAGTATTCAGACCTGTCTTCTTATTTGACACCATGCTGGCTTGTTGCCGATACAACATCAAACTGTCATCTCCCTAGTCCAAATAATTCATGTAATGCACACAGGTACGATTCTAAAAATACATTTAGTTTTAAGTTAGTACTTTAGTATCGAGAGACTGCAACTTGTCGGATATCAGCTGTTCAATCTCATAGCTGATAGAGTCTACACCGCTCCGCATTGATTCCAAGTCCTGATCAGTCATAGCTGGCTCCATGGCTATCCGCTCTATCCCAGCGCATCTCTCTCTCACCTCTGCTATCTGTCATACGCACATCTTGTCAGTATTTGTAGAGTTTAAAATGTTAGGTTTGTAAGTGTGTCACCTCACTCGGGAGTTGATCAACAGCCAACACTCTCTTCAGTCTCAGTTCGTCCTCGCTCATGGAGAGCAGCGCACCGCCTGACATCCTATCTCCACGTGCTTGAATTGCTTTCAGTTCTTCACTCAGCTTCATGCGACGTGTGTCTGCTTGAGAGATGAGTACCCTCTGCATTTGGAGCTTCTCCGCTAAATCCGATTTGTCGTCTCGTTCTTTCCGGAGAGAGTGGCATGCCTCTAGATTTTTAGAGAAGTTGGGAACTTGTTCTGCCCGTTTCTTCAGATTACTCAGCCTAGCAATTAGAGATAAGTATGAAGTCATTAATTGTAAGTATTCAATGCTGTAATTAAAGAGGAGGCATAACCTATTCTGTAGCTGCTCCCGCTCCTCCTCCATCCTCTCAATATCCTTTCTTACCTCCTCTGCACTCATTCCAGTCGTCAGGTTGCTCTGTCTAGTTCGATGAAGTTGCTTGAACTCGTCTAGCAGTGAGTCATATCGCGTGTACAACTCTTGAATCTACAAATGCTTACAACATCATACACAAACCATAAGCAGCACCCATTCTAATTGCATGTAATCAGCTAACCTGTTGATCTGCTAGGAACTCCGGAGGAATGTCAATCCTCACTAAGTACTGAGCTAGGTACGCTCTCGTTTTGAGGTCAGAAAGTCGCACAAGCAGCCATTCTAAGATAGGATAGATCGTTCTCTTGTCCCCTGCGATCAGACCTTGCGCCATTTCACGCTGTGGAGCGGGAAAGTTGTATTTGAGCAGTTTCAGGAACTGCACCATACGGACGGCAGTAGCCTTAGGGTCTTCTTGCCGCACGTCTATCTCGTGTTGGGGAGACAGATGTGCCAAGGTATCGTTCAGAACCTGCAGCAGGGCAAGGGGCTCGAGCTCATCAAATGTAATCAGGTTGTAGTTACGGCTGAATGGAGGCTGGTTGAGAGCCTGGATTATCAGTTTGATTTGTTTGCTCATTCGATAATCTCTGCTATGAAAATTTTATGCAATTAAATTTTTGGGATTGCTTCAATTTTGCTCGCAATTATGTCCAAGATAATTTAATAATACAGCTCTCATTACATAAGAAAGCGATATCATATATCAAATATGTCACCCCATCCACAATATTTGAGACAGTCACCCTGTATTCAAAGTTCAATTTCTCAATGTGATACAAAGTTCAATTTCTCAAAATGAGATTCTTACGTTTAGATATGTATTTAACTTGGCCCTTCCGAGATGAAATTATTTGTTTGTACATATTATAGACCTAATTATCTTCAAATATTTCCACTCCCTCATTCCCTTGGTATAATTAAAAACTGGCAGGTAAATATAGATTAATAAGAAAGTATGAAAACATTGAATGAATAAGGAATTGACAGCAGGAAAGCGAATTGTATACATGAAAATATTGTGTGAAAATTTCTAAAACAAATAAGGTAGAATTCTAATAAATATGTATAAAAATGAGCATGATGAGGGGTGAATCAACGAAATCGAAATAAAGCTAGATATGTCCTGATTATCCTGTACGTAGTTGAGCGTTAGAATCGATATGATAAAAAGCGCACTTGGTATGTGGAGCAATTTGATCTGTGATAAATCTGCAGTTGAATGAACGGGTGAAAACAACAAGGAAGAATAAATGAGCTATATGTAAAATAAAAACGCTAAATATTGCCAAAAAAATGAGATGAGCGATCGTGTAAAAATGAAATGAATACAATTGAATGGATTTCTCAAATTAAGCGGTGACTAGTTCTGGACTCTCACAGGTTGTCAGTCGCGTTAAGTTTGAAATGAGTTGTGCATCAAGGTGTGTGTCAGGAAAGTACGCCTTCGATTGTTCTATTTTCTCGATCTCTCTGAATGAAATAAAACAAATAAAATTTCATAATTATAAAGATGTTAATCAGATGAGTTATACTTGCCTCATTAGTGATCCATTTTCCTGAAAAACGTCATTGTCCTCAAATGCAGAAAAATTCTTCAAAAATTTGACTTTTTCTTCTTCAGGAGTTAGAACAGACTCAGATGCTTCTGAGAAAGACTTTGGAGAACCAATAGCAATAGGTGAACTGTTTTCCAGTGCAATACCTAAGAATTTCAATTTAATTTAACTTTAGATGCTTATTAGATAATTCCCAGCTTCTACTCACCATTCCAAGCAGTGGCTAATGCATCTGAAGGTTCATTTTGTGAAATTGAAGATCGCTGATTGAAAGGAGAGCTCGCACCAAATGAAAAACAGCTGATTCCATTCTTTATCTATTCGGTGAATTGACCTTAAATTAGTTAATATTCTAAAAATACAAATTCACTGTGCTAGTAGCTTACAGTAGGGAATTGTGGGGTGGAGCGAATCCTATTCATTCCAACGTTATTCGCATCAGAACCAATCGGACTCGACTCTGCCTCAGAGCTAATGATTGGGCTGATGGGCTGATAACCTGATCCTATCTTCGTACCTTGGAAATTAGAGTGAAATGTGTAATTACATAGAATTATAGTGCTTGATAATATGATGTATGAGAAAGTCTAGTCTAGTGGTTATAAAAAGGAACAATTGAAATTAAACTTACTATCTTTGTACATTCCTTGTGATAGGTGCACGTTATTCGCGGAGGTGTGTACTGGACTGTGATATCTCTCTGGGGAAATGCAATCCAGGATGATCTGGTTGTTATGCAGTTCAGGAGTTGAGCAGGAACTCTGGATGTCAAAAGACCATGATGATCTAAATCGGAGTTAGTTTAGTTACAGCGGTGACATATAGAAATTGAAATTAAGAAGGAATGGAAAAGCAAATTTTATTGCGGGATCCAAAAGAAATGCGCCAATTTTAAAGGAATCTCTTGGATGATGTGTTCATTGAGTGAATAACAATGTGAGATATATGTAACTTATAAATGTAGTTCCAATATATCCAGAATTTAACGGTTTTATTGATACATAGGAATGCAGTGTAATCTAAGCTAAGAGCAACAACCTTCTAGAAGTTGAAGAAGATTGAGTGGAAATGGGAGAGTATTCGCTGGAAGTTGAGTTCATACGAGAAGAGAGAGCGTTGTAATCGTACGAGACGCTATGGATTAAGCTACCAGGAGTTCCGGAACTGTATGCGGTAGAATCTTTGCTTGGGTGCAGGTCGAATGAGTTGGAGGAGTTGGAGTGGTACCCCCCGCTAGGCATGTAAGAACTTTGATGGGTCTGATGTTGCTGCTGTATGTACGTATTGGTCTCCAACAGTTTCGCAACATGCATTAACATCGAGCAGATTTTCTTTTGAGCAGCCTTGAATAGAATAATCATAGAGAAGTATTTTAAATAACAGTTCTACAATTCTAATAACCAAATTAGTACCTGTGAAGATTGATAGTTCCCAAGAATTCTGAGTGGAATGACACTCCTATGATCCGTTATATCCCTTGGAATCTCAATCAGGGCACCTGTGTGATTTTGGAGTTGTTGTATCTAGAAATATGAAAGGTTTAGAAAACAGAAGAATATGAGATAGCAGCACCGGTGGTATTAATTACCTGTGTTGTAAGTTTGTTTATGAGGAGTGCAGGTACGAACATGTCAACAGTTAGGACAGTCTAGGAGGATAAAACACAAATATAAATATGTATTTTTTGTTGTTGTTTGTTTTGTTCATTTTAAGATTATGAGGACACTCACATCATTCCCATTCCCATAGCCTTCTTGTGCAACTTTTGTAAAAATGTATTTCTGTGCCTGATTGAGAAACAAAGATCACACATATTCGTATAAAACACAAATGTTTAAAATACACAAAACTTACCGTTGCCTGTGAATCCATGTTTCCAATGATAGAAACGTAATTCTCTCCCATTTCAGTTTCAGAAGGAATGACCTAGAAAATGAAATAGATAAAAAGGTGACAAAATAAATGCTCCAAGTGATGATGAATTAGTTACCTTGATGAGCGGTGAAGTCAGTGCAGAAATTACAGACTCTTGTTCTGTAATGGAGGAGAGAGCGTCCTTTGGAATCGCAATCATCGTTTCATACTAGAAGAGTAAAAGCATTTTATCTTAAAAATGTTTCATCCCCCAACGTAGCACTGATGTTACTCGTAAGCTTACTTGTGTCGTATCAAATCCAAAATTCTGGTCTTGGATAGGGGAAGAAGGCTATATTTAGAACGAAACCACAAATAATGACTGATTTATATGGAGTAATGACGCACTATTAGTAATATTATTAACAATACCGTAGAGGAAGAATAAGGATCGAGGTGGGAAGAACCATTTTGGAGTGAGTATGGCAAGCATCGCTGTTGATGTAGCAAACCGAGATTGTCACTGCCATTTGTCTGCTATGAGCAAGAAAAGCATTGAAACGAGACATTAAAAATTGAAATACAACTTATACTCACGGGAATGAACTGAGCCATGTCTGATTCATAAGAAGCTCTCAGTTTCAGAGATATCATTGATTCGGCGTGCTTACAGTTCTCGAGGGAACCGAGTACGGTTATGGTGCGCTCAGGGTTCGTGTCATTCAAATCCTTTATCCTAAACAATGCATACACACAGTATAATCCAAATATTTACCTAAGAATATTTTAAAACTCACTTTGATATGATAATTTTCGTTTCAGTTTCCGCCATTATCTTTTTGAGTGTTTGTCCATTCTTGCCAATGACGCGTCCAACGAGTTCGTTATGCGCAAGAATTTTCAGAGGAATTGTTGGTAACGTGTCGGATTCTCCAAATAGTATCGTCTCTAGGTTTGAGCTAGCAATTATTTCTTTCTGAATGATCAGCCCAATTTGATATGCTGCTTCAGTACAAGCGTCAGGAGTTCCAATTATGGTTATAGCCTTCTCCAAACCGCGAATATTTTCCCTTCGGTGCACATCAACTCTGTAAATTTGCATGTATAATATGCGGTTGGTCACAAGGGAAATCCAAACAATCAAGAAATGGGAAACAAGAATATTTGAATCCAAATGTTACCATGATTACTTTCTCAAATGATGGAGCATTTCTCAATGAGAAGCAGAGCTAATCTCTCAGATTTATTACGTAATGCTTAAGACAAGAGTAGCAATAATATAATATTGCGAATTTACACATACCTTGCTTTGGTCATTTGAGTGATGTTTCGAATTGTGTTGCCATCTTTTCCAATGATTGCTCCGACCATATCACTCGGTACTAAAATCCTAATTTACGTATGCATAATTAAAGCCTTTTTAAATGTTTGAAAATAAATAAATAAATAGTGTACTCGAATAAATACCTTAGGGGGTACTCTGAATTGCTGTTCAATTTTGTAGGGGAGCTGGGAGCAGAAAGCGCTTGTTTTTGCCTTAGTGTCGGAGTGTAAATTGGAGACAGTAAAGTTTGTGTGGGTTCAGAGCCAAGCGACACACACTAGAAAACAATTTGTTGAGTAAATGTCTGAAAGTAAGTAAGTATTTTAAAAGTTGTATTGCAGTGCTCACCATTGAGAAATCTTTGAAGAGGTTGGCTACCTTTTGAGCTTCATCAATAGTATCCATGTAAAAGACTGCTGATCGAACTAAACCTGTTTCAGAAGTTTCTAGTATATCTGCACTGATCACTTTACAAACACTGGAGACCAAAGATTCAAGTTTCTAAACAAAATGGATCTACTTACATTCAATAGTATGTAGAGCACACCCCCTTTAGAGAATAAGATGATCAATTTCTATTGGGGCGTATTTTCTACTGAACTCGTGCAAGCAAAATATTCCATAGAAAATATAATTGACTGATAGTGACTCCATTTATGGTGATGAAAGCTTGGTATTTTAAAGGTGTAAATTATTGATATATATTCAACTTACAGGCCAATTAAGACTGTCTGGAATATTGGATAGAATTACTTTGCCAAGATTCATTCTAAGCTGCCTGGGTCTAGAGGGGAAGATGTCTATTTTATAAAATATTTGTAATGAAAAAATGAGTGCTAAATGAGAAAATACAATTGAAATACTATTGTGTAGGCTCTACGTATGCTAAAAAGTAGGTTATATTTACATTGATAAACACACATTTTAGAAATAAACATTTTTGGCATAGATAAGGAAAAAGAATGAATACCTACCTCTGTGAACTTAGTCTTTGCTGTCTAGATGATTCTACGATGATGGCGGCCCCCATGAATGTTTTTCCTACAAATAGTTCACGAATGATGAATGACATAGAATCGAGTTTTCTATTTTATTAATTACAAAGCAGTCTAACTTTAGCTAAAAACGAGGTTTACACAGGCTCAAAATGAGTGTGTGTGTGTACGTATATGTTAATTCATCCCCCTGATAGCAATAATCTGGTGAAAATACGACTTGCAAATTGTCAAGCCCACACTGGCTCCTTTTTTTTCACAAACATCAATTTAGTTGAGCAGAAATTGACGTTTGTGTAAATGGATGTCTATCATCCGGATTTACATTTTGCTAAAATGATCAGTTTTTAAATGCATACATTTTATCACATTTACTGAATTTCAGTAAAGGTGACAAAATGCATGTACCCGCAGAAAATATATGCCCTAGAAAAAAGAAATAAAGCGAACCAACTAATGGAACAATTTGTCATTCAGAGAAGATTCTAATATTATCCTCTCTAACTCACCATTTATTTCATTCTTGGCTAAACGTGTGCTTGTGGGATCATCCATCTCCACAAAAGCAAAGCCGGACTTCAAGATAACTTCCTTGACAATTCCAAACTGGGAGAATAACTCTTGAACGTGTCGCTCTGTGGCTTCTGAGCTCAAATTCCCAACATACAACTGAGACATTGTGGTGGTCAACTTTCAAGATGCTAATAGGCTCTTTCTGGGGTAAATAATTCTCCTTTTGAATGCAATGATGTGAAATTGCGTAGAGAAGCCCTACAATACTTATATATAATGGTTTGATTGACAAGCGTAATTGGTGATGTGTGAAATGAATCGATCAAGTCACTTGGAGTAACAGCATAATATATACTCGTAACTTAGTACAGGAATATAACTACACAATTGCGTAATGAAATGCAAGACTGCAGAACAGAAAATACAGTATATAACTGTGCGAATTTAGAAGCAAAATGACCTCAAAACGCAAGAATTTCCTTCAATATAGTCGAAAAATTAACCGAATAAGCACGAGCTATTAGTACAATCAGCATTAAAATAGTCCGCATTTCGTAAAAAGCGTGACTTCTTTTATCAGACGATCTAGTAACTACCATTCCGTTTGGGTTATTCAAATATACAGAATGTTAATATTAAGGTTTATATGATAGGTACAGGCGAATTTTAGCCAAATTTATATCCAAATAATTATGGATAAAATAATGTAACTAAATAGGGGGTAAGCTATTGTAAAGGATAATTATGTTGGGGAGTGTTTACTATATCAAACTTGGTAATCCCTCGATCAAGAATTTCATTTATATATTGATAACTACATACCAAAACTCTGTAGCTCATAGAGGATCGAGTAACGGATTATTCAATCTGAGATTACTGGGTAGAGTAAGGCAAGTTCAGAGTTGATCCTACATCTAGCAGATCATGAGGCTTTAGAATCACCCACTTTCCGAAAAAGGAAATATTCATACACCCAGATAGTCTCCAATTTCGGAGGTGTGTTCGAACACTACTTCTTAATATTCAAACTGACCTCCAGAATGATTTTCAGTATGTACCTCATAAGTGGGCCCTAATTAGAGCAACTGTAACACAAAGTTAAGTCATTAGTCGAACTGAATTCATCACTAGATCTTACTTGAATTCTGGTGTGAAGACATTACATTGCTATAACGTAATCGTTGCATCTAATCAGAGATTCACAATTCTAGTAGTTGATAAAGCTAATTCAATCCATTAAGATTAAGGTATTATAATCGCTATTAGGAAGTATAACAATTGCAAAAAAAGATTTTTTAAATGGCGAGGGGCTGAGAATAGAAATGTAGGTGCAGTAGTGCTGAGGGGAAAAGGAAACTTTGGGGATTTATTGCCCTCTGGATCCGTAATTGCATATTTACTAAGTAAGCGTGTCATTAGAACTGGCAATGTAAATACAAGAGTGGTATTGGTTAAATACATTATTCCGAGTTAACTAGAATATTATAGCAGTTCGTTACAAGAGTGATTAGAAGGAAAGATTAATAAGCGACCGGGTTGAAGTCTTTATAAACGGAATCATATGGCCACCATCGGCTGGTCAGAGACGGGAGGCAACTTGCTAACCTTGTCTGTACCCTCCTGGATTTCTTTCCTTAGTTTCCAAATCTCTTTAGTCTGCCTGTCGATGATATCCTGGAAATCCACGGTTTCCGACTTACCTAGCCCAGTCGTGGGTATCTGTGGTTTGGGGACCTGTCGCTCATCAAATCCTTGACGCTTTGCAATCACCAAAGCTGTGTCCAAGTCATGGACAGTAGATCTCGCGATTTTTAACTCCTTCCTTAGCTCATTGATTTCTTTAATCAATGTTACGTTCTCTTGCATGATCCTCACGTTATCGGATTTGTGGATTTCGCTCTCTTTCTTGAGTTTTTTCTTCAGAGCTGTCACATTTCGTTCCAGATGTTCTCTCTGACGAGAATACTCATCTTGTGCATCAGCTTCGAACTGTCCAGTCCCACTTGCCAGACTTTCTTCGTCTATCCGATGGAATGTGTGGTAGAGCTTCACCACACTCTCCTTCAGCTGAGCAGGCTCCTGGATTAGGCCGACAGTGTTGTGTAGATCCACCTGTTGATGCATAATCCCGTTGATAAGAAAGGAAGAATAGGAGTGTTTCAGATTGTATTCAAACTCACCTGGAAGGTCCTGGTGAGGGCAGCTAGTCCCCTAGCCCTCTGTCTCTCCGACTGGAGTTCTTTAGTCGTAGCTTTCAGTTTGAGTTCTTTCTCATCGCGCTCGTGCTCCAGATTTTTACAATTCTGAGACTTGGTGTCCAGCTCAGATTCCATCTTGTGAATCTGTTCTTTTTTCTCTTTTATTTCCTGCTCACGAGGTTCGATCTGCTTCTTCAATTCCTAAAATATAAGAACATCGTTCCATTAAGAAGTGCCGTCCAATAATCTGTCCTATCACAGCAATACCTTTATCTTGTACTCCAAGACGAACTTGAACTTCTCTAACTCCTGGTTCTTCTTCTTAAGTTCGTAGATCCTCTTCTCTTTATCATGAATTGTCTCGTCCCGCTCCTGAATCTCCTTCTTGAGGCCGACTATATCATTCTCGAGACTCTTGATCACTCCGTTCAGCTTAAGCTTGTCATTAGTGAGCTGTTCTATGTCCTTCCTCAGACCTCCAATGTCCTTCTTCTGAGATTCACACTTCTTTTCAAGGACTCCTTTATCTCCTAAACAATACTCAAACTTAATATGCCCATTATTTCAAATGTTGTAGCAGCACACCCTAGTATAGATAGTTACAATGCTCTACCTCTAAGCAGCTCATTCTTCTCTTTCTCCTGCCTAAGCTGATGCTCGTAGTTATTCCTCAGATCCAAGATCTCCCTGTCTGCGTCATCCTCCAACTGCTGCCTCAGCTCTTCGTACTCTCTCATCTGCTGTCGCAGCTCCTCCTGAGCCTGCTCCAACAGACGCCCCCTCTCCTCCAGCTTACTCTGGAACTCCATCGTGTTCTCCTCCATGTCTCGCTGTCTCTGCGCGTGGAGCTCTGCTACTTTCCGTTCCTGCTTGTCTTGAAGTCGTTGATTACGAGCCTAAAACAAGCATGGAATCCTCACTTTATAACCTTATTTGATTATATAACCGAAGGCGCTGGACCCGGGGGGAGTGGGGGGCTCGAGCCCCCTGGATTCGAAGATGGTCCATATATGCAATTAAAATTTTAGGGTTGAGCCCCTCCTAGAACTCCAAAACCACAGATTTCGAAAATTTCGCCGCACCTGTCTATAACAACGCTAAAACGTACCTGCAATTCTTGATACTTCTCATACTCTGCCATCAGTTTCTGGTTGTTAGAAGCCTCAATCTCTTGCAGCTCTCTGGAGTGTCCCTCCTTCATTTGCTGTTCCCGCTCCTCGGATTCCTGCTTCAACTGCTCGTTCTCCTTCTGAACCTTCTCCACCTGACTCCTCAGTGCGTTGTGGTCATTAATGAACTTATCAGAGAGATCTTTAATCTTGTCCTGATAGCCCATCTCTTTGATTCGCATCTGATAGTCGTTGTCTAGACACAGCTCTTCAACGCGGGACTTCAGCTCCTGTGTCATCTGGTTCTTTTCTTCCAAATCACTCTTTGTAATCAAAATTTCTTCTGCGTGACTTATCTATATGAAAAGTAACCATGTTCACTGTAAAAATCTTTTTAAAAGTCCACTTTTCATACTTCTCTTTCCAGCTTTAGTCCTTTCCCTTCTTTGTCTGTTATTTTGAACATAAACACATTACCATCTTCCCCCGTTGTAATCAGATACTGGTCGTCATAGGTTATCTTGATGCGGGTGACAGGACCGTTGTGTGCCTGAGTTTCGTTGTACTTGTTCGTGTCGGAAAGAGGGAACTTCATGGCTCGTACACCTCCTTGATTCGTCCCACATAGCAACATTCTCCCAGATCGAGACAGAACGATCTACCATAGAATGGAATTGACGCTGGTGCTACAGATCTGTACACAGTATACTCACTTGTGTCATTACGCTGTCCCCACCATGGACACGTCTCACTTCGTGTCCGTCCATCAGTACCAGCTCCTTCAAGTTCCCATCCGAACCCACCACGAAACTGGTGCGTGCGTCAGGGGAGATGGTGAGAGAGGTGTAGATGCACTGTCTGTGCACTGCCTCCCCCTCGCGACACCCCTTCGCTATGGACCACTCGTACACCGCTCCGTCCGCACTACAGCTGATCAGGCGCTGGTCGTCTTGGGAGAAAGACAGAGAGCGAACCTATGCGAATACGCGTCGATAGTTACTATTGGGAAGTATCAATTCAGTCAAGTACCTTTCCATTATGTCCTTTGAGGTCCTGTATATTTTCGAAAGAATAGGCGCCATATAGCTGAATTAGGTTGTTATTAACCGCGGCGAACATGTGCCCACCATTCGCGAAAGCGCACTCACGACAGCCGCGAATAGCGAACTCCTTAAAGACCCGCACGTCATCCAGGAGTATGTTCATGAGTCGTAGTTTCTCTGAGAATCCCGCCAGCAGGAATAGGCCGGAGGGGTGGAGAGCTACGGAGTAAGCTTCCTCTTGAAAATCCTTCTGAATCTCTAGCGTGTTGCTTTCGTAGTTCCAGATGCGGATGGACTTGTCCATGGAACAGGTGGCGACTAACGGCTTTCGTAGACACACATCAAGTCCTGTACAGTGCAACTAACTAAAACTGTATTCATATTTTACAGGTTTAGAAATAACCTTTTATTTGATTCATGTGGAATGAGTAGCTGAGGAGATCGAAAGAGACCTGGTCGCTGCGGACATTGGACATGTCTGCGGTGCTGAGGAGGAGGGAGTAGAGCTGGTTCCCGCGGGTGCTGGCCACTACGTTCTCTTCCGAGGGACTGATACTGATACAGGAGAACTCGTAGCTGTCCAGGGGAGACCCTGCATCCGGTATAGGACTGCCTTCTACTAGATGAGGAGCAGAGAATAGAACTCAAAATTTAGCATCGGACACAGCCAACTATTCTACACTGTAATACCTGATTGGATAGGGGTCTGGGGTCTAGCTGCGAGGGAGAGACTCATCGCTGGAAGATTGTTAACCTTGACAGGTTTCCTCTTGAAAGGTTCCTTCGTGTCATCTGATTTCTCAAACAAATGCAGCAGACCGACTCCACCCGAACAGATGAAGCCTTTGGAGTAGGAGAGGATGCTCAGCACTTTTGGAATTCGAGTGGAGGTATCAACAGAACTGCTCGCGCCCCCGTCAAACCGCGCCGGTCTACGAGTGGTAGGATCCGCGGAAACTCGAATTTGAGGCGATTGAGACTCTGCGTAGATAATCATTGAGTTAATACAACGAGAGTATCGAGTACTGCATTACAGCGTATGTACCAGAGATGGCTGGTGTCACTCCTGTCTCACTCTTGTCCGTCTCGGAAATGTTGAACTCCCACTTGAGATCAGAACCCTCGAACAGCTGCAGACGCCCGTGACTGGTGCCTAGCACGAGCTTCTCATCGGACAGCCACGCGTGGCTGAGGTAGTTGGACAGTTCTGTGCGTGGGTAGCCGAACGTCTTCAGGGCTCCTTCCGAGTAGCGCAGCAGTTTGAAGATGGAGTCTCCTGTCAGGCACAGCACTGCGTTGTCAGTAGGGCTGAATGAGACGTGTCTAGCCTCCTTCAAGGGCTCCACCACCCCAGGAGCGGTTGTAGCAGCCCCAGAGGCGCCCTGCGTGCCTGTTAGCTGTGCGGACACTTTCAAGGTAGCAAACACCTTCGCCTTATCCCAGCCCCAGTACAGCAGCGTCTAAATCAACAGGAATTGCAGTGAATATGGTGCATGCATTAGTTCGATCTAATGACGGGGTGGATACCTGGTCTGGCTTGCCAGTGAGAGAAGCGAGGCATTTGCTATCAGGAGAGAAAGAGAGGCTAACGAAAGACTGAGACGGCATATCCTTCCATTGCAGCAGTTTTTTCTTGTTATTCACTAAGTCGTGGATGACAATTTGTCCCTTGTCTTGTCCTCTCTCCCCTACGGCTAGGTATCTCCGGTTGGGGCTGATGGCAAGACAGGACGGCCCTTGACTAGTGGAAGAGCTGGGTATGAATCTCTGTGTCTTCTGGTCAATGTTATACACCACGATGTTACTCCCCACTGGGTAGATCACGTTGTGCTCGTCCAGGAAATGAATATTCGAGGCCACATCTGAACGCAGCCCGAAAGCGAACCGAGTCTGAATTCCAGCAATGGACATGATACTGAATTAGCCTGCAATGTCAGCTTAGATTGTAAAGGTTGAAAATATTAGTATGAGTATTTGCTGAACAGAATAGATACCAGATAATTAGACTCCCCTGATATCAAAAAGTAGATGCAAGACTTATATGTTAATTTCAAACGCATCCATGCATAGATAATCATATTCAAAAGGTAAAGCATACACTCTAGTCTCAGCTAAAAGATCAACACACCTAGTTTACAAGCAAGCAACAAAACTACAAAACATGCATAAGAACTACAGAGTTTCAAAGTTCCTATGCAGCTCGGGAGAGATGTTGTACACTTGTTCCAGAATCAACTGGATTACTTTATCCTTGTTCTTCTTCACCTGAATGTCGATCTCCCCTATTTCTTTGGATTTCTTGTCCTCGATCTGTTTGTTATAAGTGTCCCCATGACCAGAGGCCTGGCGATTTTTGTCTTCAAACTCTTGTTGCTTTGCTTGACGGAATTCTTCAATTTCTCTCTGTGCTTCATCCCTCGCCTCCTTCAGCCGCTTGGTCTTCTTCTCACGGGCCTGTTTTATCTTCGCCTGTGCGTCCCCTTCTGCGCTCCTCAGAGTCTGAATGCCATCTTTGTTGCCTCCAATATGTTTACTCGCCATGTTACGAATGAAAAGCTAGCTGGAAAGTAAAACTATTTATCAACTAAATTCCATTCAATTATTTAACTCATTAAATAAGATTTATAACTAAATAGGTCATACTTAACACTGAATAAAGGGGTTTCTTTAACAATAATGCATTGAATGATCAAATCATCACCTGCAAACTATGAATAGAAACACGAGATAACGAGATAGTCTACAAGACTCGACATTCTTCAAGTAAAGCAACTATTATTTTTGATAACCCGAGTAGAACAAGAGAAGTCGTTTCATAGCAGCCCTCATACCCATCAAATGGACAGTAACACAAAATAAAATAGAATAGAGTATAATATGTGAAAAAAAGAAATAGAAGTAGAAAAGTAAAAATATAAAAGTTATGAAGTAACCCAACTTGGGAGTTATATCCTAAATATCTACTGCTAAATTATTTCGAGTTAGGAAAATAGTTTGTTACTCAAATAGAAGTAAAGTATAAGTAAGGTAAGGAGTTGAAGTGCCGTCCTAAGTGAGTTCATCTGTTCGGTAATATTCAACCTCAACCGTAGTGAGATCAGCCACACAGAAACTGCTCAAGATCTCGCAAATCGCCTTGATAGTGAGACTCGCATCTCTCCGCCCAATTTGAGACGAACCAAACACAGGTGATACGATGTCAATACTAACAGTTAGGCTGACGTCATCTTCCACACCCATTCTAAGCCTGCTGGGTTGGAAACCTTGAGCGATTATGCTGACATTAAAAGTAAGAGAGAAGACATCATATCTCATGAGGTATGTGGTGGTCGTATTGATGTAGTGTGAGTTGCTAAACGCAGTAGAATCGTATGTACGAACTGTGACGTAGGCAGGACCAGCGTATTTCTCATAGTCATGGCGAATGACTGAGACGAATCCAGTATCAGAGAGCTCTCCGACAGAAAACTGCGCACTACTGAAAGAGAAAGTGCCAGCATCGTCATAGTGTACAAAGGTCACGTTGGGATTGATTACAGAAATAGTACGATCCACAGAAACGCTGATAGTTGAGAATCCAAGTCCAGGTGGTACAACGCAAGAAAGGAGTGTATCGTTAACTAAAACTGTGACATTCAGACAAGTGAGAGTTGAATTATCTTCGGATTGGTAGAAAATAACGACAGGAGCCAGCCCATCTTTGGAACTACCAGTTGGGCCAAAGTTGCGTCCAGTTATATTAACTTGAGTGTAGACAGATTTGTAGGTAGTCGGAGGGGTAATTGATAGTACGACTGGTGGGCTGAAGCCACGGAAAGAAGAACGCGCAGTGGTAGCTATCTGGTCTACCGTGATGTTGATATCATGAGGAGATGGACTGAGTGAAGGAGTGTTGCATGTTAGCGTGTAGTTGTCGATAACAGTCAGATTAGTACAATCCTTTCCGCTTATCGTTACTGAAACTACAGGACCTTCTTGTGATGCAGTCGATGGACCAAAGTTTTGACCATATATGGTCACGAAGGTGCTACCAAATCGGGACCCAGCTATAGGAAATATTCGAGTGAATACTGGTGGAGCAAGGTATGTGAAAGCTCTTGCAATATCAAGGAAAAGTGTGCTCTTGTCAACCGTTAAACGTAGAGTGATTGGGACGCCAACAATGGAAGAATCAGCGCGAGGCGTGTACGCCATTAGTTCAGTGTTGTTTTGCGTCACTGTGGTGTTGAGAGTGAGTTGGCCTGCTAGGCTTACCTCAACTTCACGCTCGCCATGGAAACCTGCCAATGAACCAAAATTCGAACCGACAACAGTTATTTTAGTGCCGCCGATGGAACGGCCAGCAGTGGGACGCAAGGATGTGAACTCCGGAGGGAGGTAGTATGTGAAAGAGGAGACTTGAGTGGCATTGACTCCATCGACAAGTGGGAGGATACCGTTAGGAACGGTTGCCTTATCATA
Organism: Aphrocallistes beatrix; assembly: GCA_963281255.1. NCBI lineage: Eukaryota > Metazoa > Porifera > Hexactinellida > Sceptrulophora > Aphrocallistidae > Aphrocallistes > Aphrocallistes beatrix. The sequence continues at coordinate 435,757 of OY725497.1, forward strand.
GAAAGCATTTGAACCAAAACTAATAAAGGTATCATTACGGGAAGTTGTGAGAGATGGGTTTAGCTTGATGACGGACCAATCTATTGCGACTAGAACGATTATAAACACTTTAAACTCGTTATAAGCGGTCACAGTCCCATTGGTCAGTCTGTATTTATCATCCGCCAGCAAACCATCTTGCAGAGTGATCTCGAAAAAGTTCACCAATCTTGGTTCCATTGGTTCATTAAATTCGAAGGTGATTTCTTCTGTGATGAAATTGAAGCTGTACTGTATTAAGTAAGGGGGTGTGGTGTCTGCGGTGAAAATAGCAGCCATTAGCGCGCCACCATCAAAGCGAGGAACTACACGATTACCATTCATATCTCGGACGAGGGTTGAATTCCATGTTAACCATGTGTTGTTAAGATCGAGAGCGAAGTTATCGATACTCTTGATGTTGTCAAGATCTGCTATGTTGAGCTGGACATTCACAACTGTATCGTAACTTAGATCAACACCTATACTGCTGCTGGTCAATCTTCTGGAGTAGAAGGTAGAACTGTTCTGAGTATTCTGTAGCACCAATGTCTGAACATACAATGAAGAACCATTCACTGTCTCTCTGAAAGTTAGCATCAGTAACCCTCGGTCCATATCCAGGTGGAAAGAGCGGACTTGAGGGGGGACAGTGTCGGGTGTGAATATTCGCACACGCTCGCCACGCCCATTGATGATCTCCTGTATGGAGTTTCCAATCACATCTTCGACTAATAGAGTGGAGAATGTAATAAAAGTATCGAATTCACTCGTCATTAGAGATGTCATCCCCTTAATTAGGTTGATGTCATTTAGGTCAAATCGCAGTGCAATTGTAGTCAAATTCTGGTCCGGATAGCTCCCGCTTGTCAGTCTGTAGAACGAAATAAGCGAGACCAGGTGTGTATACAGGTTCGACTGGATACTTATCTGGGAAGCGTCGAAAGAATCGATGTTGACTGTCTCATCAAAAGTCAACAATATCAATTCGCTGTTCATATTGATGTCGTAAGATATTAAAGTCGGGCTAATGGTGTCTGGAGTGAATAGGGAAACTCTGGTAGCGTTGTTAGTGCTGACACCAATGACAGGATTGCCGATCATGTCTGCAACTGCTCGAGTAGATAGCGAGATGTAGGTATTGCTGGGAGAAGTTGCCAAATTAAAAAGTTTCTTAATAGCATTCAAATCATATGTTCCAATTATCACTTCTATTATTGCGACATTGGCACTTTTAGTCAAGGTAAAGTTTGGTGATAGACCGGGAGTAAGAGTGTGATACTCGCTCATTACCTCAGAGGAACCTTGGAGACGTAGCTCACTGACGTTGAGAGTGAACACATTAACCGCTTCGCTGAAAGTGAGAACTAACACGCCGGTGTTCATGTTCAAGTCAAATGCTAGCAGAGTAGGGTGGGTACTGTCCGGAGTGAAGGTTCGAACAGGAACAGCATTGGTAAAGCTAATCTCCACGATCCTATTGCTGTTCATATCTTCAAAGGTAGAGTCGGAGAGACTGATATAAGTGTTGTTTGGTGTCGTTGCTAGCTTTGTAAATGCTTTGATAATATCAGTGTCATATTGGTTCAGTTGGATAGTGAGACTGGGGGAGTTTGGAGTTAGTAAAGTATTGCGAATAGAGAGAGAGTGGAATTCAGTGATATTCTGCATTTTCCTGTTTTGTATTGTCATCTGATTGAAATCTAAGCTGCTAGCGAGTACAGTTTCTGTAAAGAACAGGTACAACAGATGACGGTTCATGTCCAGATCGAAGTGTGTCAACTCAGGACGTTTCAGATCGGGGACAAATAGTTCTGTCACTAAACCATCTCCAAAATTAATCGAGCTTGTAATCGGGACAACAAAGTTAGACTCAAATGCCATATCTCGAATAGCAAACATAGTCATAGTCAACCAAGCATTGGGACGACCAGTGAAGAGATCTGTGTTGTTCTTAATTAAATTCAAATCATACAATGAGAATTTGAGTACCACAACTGTACTGTATTCTGTTTGTATGTTGATTCCAACAGTGAGTGTATAGGAAGTGGTAGGATCGAAGAAGTCTTGGAGTGTGAATGCCGTGTGATCGAGTGTCGTAGCATTCACTGTCTCACTGAAGGTAAGAACGATCACTTCTTCGGTTAGATTGACACTAAACATCAACAGACGCGGGCTGGTGTCATCTGGCAGGTGCCGCGAAACACCTAATGCTTCAGAGTTGGGCCGGACGACAATTGGGTTGCCTGCCATATCGCGAATAGTATAACCTTCATAAGAGATGAAACATTGACTTGGAAGACGACAAATAATTAACCTCTTAATCGTGTTCAAGTCATCAATAGCTATGACTACCGATACCTCAATGCCATCCGAATTTGAGGAAAGACCATTAGTCAATTTATGAGAATTATTGGTGCCCTGAGAATCTTGGAGCGAAATAGAAGTTAATACAATTGTGGATGCATCAACAGTCTCATTGAAGGTAAGCACAAAGATTCCTTGATCCATGTCAATAGACATGTTGACCAATTTGGGAGTAGTCATATCTCGAGTATACACATTAACCTGTAGTGCTTCCCCGTCAGGGATGGCTGTGAGGTTGTTACCAGCCATGTCGATAATGGCAGAAGATTCCGCTACAAGGTAGCTGCTACTCTTATCGATGGCAAGCGCCTGGCGGCGTTTGATCTCGTTCCTATCTTCAGCTCCTAAACGAACCACAATAATGTGTCCGTCATCATTGATGGTATGTGATTGTGCCTGTCCGGGTGTGAGGGTACGAGGGGAATAGTGATAGGAGTTATTGGACAGGGTTCCACTCTGGATTGTAAGGTATTCAACTTTCAGTGAACTACTCTCTACAAACTCGTCAAAGGTGAGTGAGAGCAGATCGAGATCTAAATTTAAATCGTATCGAAGGAGGATTGGGGAAGTTTGATCAGGGATGAGATAACGCGTTGGTTGTGCATTGGTGATGGGAATTTTCGTGACATAATTATCATTAAGATCACGAATAGTTAAGTTAGTGAGGGCAAGAAATGTTCCATTCTCTTTGTCAGCCAAGAGTGTCTTATATTTAATGGCATTCAGGTCGATAAAGCCGAGATGCACTGATACAACAGTGCCATCTTCTGATATAGAATACGATTGGAGTGGATCGAATCCGGTAAACGAACCTTGAAGGAATGGATATTGGATCAGATCGGTTCCGTTCAGCATGAGACTGGTTGAATTTTCTCGAATATGGAATATTCCATCCAGATTTTGGTAGGTGAGAGGGTTGTCCATTCCACTACGAGTTGACTGTATACGAATCTGAGTAAGGTCAAGGGTGTCATTCACCTTGACAGTCTCTGAGAATGTCATATTGAGGAGTCCTAAGTTGAGATCTAGTCCGTAGCTGCGCAGCTCTGGGTTTGTTATGTCTTCAGTGAAATTTCGAACTTTTAGAGGATCAAAAAATGAAGCGAAATTACGATTCATATCTTGGATGACAGTGACGCCATAGGATAAGTATGTGTTCGAGGAGTTGGTTCCAAGTGAACGGATTTTCTTTATCTCGTTCAGATCCTGACTCCCAATTGACACAACTAGCACAGTACTATCTATGTTGAAAGTCTGAGACCCGACTGGATAGGGTGGATTGCTTGTAAAGACATGAGAAATGAAATATGGATCTGTTTGCAGTTCAGAATTCTGTAGCGTTAGCTTCGTAACATCAAGAGAGGACGCATTGACAGTCTCTGAAAAGACCAGTGTCAGGTTTCCAGAATCAATATCTAGATCAAAAGCAATAATATCCGGATTCGTCGTATCCCGAATGTACTCAAAAGTCCTCTGAGCTGAAGTAAAGAGGATCTGTTGTATTGGATTGCCATACATGTCCGTAATAAAAGAAGACGTGATGGAAATGAATGTTGTATTCGTATCAATAGCGAGCTGCGAGAGGAACTTTATCCTGTTCAGATCTTCAGACCCTATGGTAATGGTTAGGAAAGGAGCATCTGTATCCAATGTTCCACTCAGATTTGTTAATGTGAAATATTGTGTAGGATTATCTCCAGAAGATTGAAGAGTTAATTGAGTTACATTCAGTGTTGATAACCGGACAGTTTCAGAGAAGAAGAGTGTGAGAGTACCGTTGTTCATATTAAGAATAGAGCTATTTAGTTTCGGAGAGGTGATATCTGGGAAGAATAAATCGGGTGGGCGGGCTGAGGAGCCATTTAAGAGTGGGAGCACTGACCTCCGATTCATATCAAACAGAGCTCCATCTTCTATCACCAGCCATAGCGTCGTATTGCTGCGACCAATTTCTTTTCGCTTAATTTCATTGAGATCGTCCAGAGATAATGATAGAGCGACCAGCCTACTGTCAAGAACTGAGAATTGGCTCATAACATAAGTTGGCCATCTTAAGCGGTGGTAAGAATGTTCATCAGCTGCGTCGACAGATGGATACTCTTGCAGAACTAACAAACTGATATCGATCGAGGATACATTAACAGTTTCTGAAAACGTCAGGTTGAGTACACCAGAGTTCAGATCAGCCACATAACTAACCAAATACGGACTGATGATATCCATTATGAACTGCGATACAGGAAGGGCAGAAACGGTAGCAACAGAAGGATTATTTCTCATATCGACAATAGCTCCTGGCATCAGATAGAGATAAGAAGTAACGTTAGAAGTGAAGAGGAATTCTCTGGCTTTGATATTATTTAGGTCACTGAATGTAAAAAATACTTGTACTTGAAGGCCATTCACAAGAATCGTAGTACCGTTGGTGAGTGAATAGCTAGAGGTAGAATTGAATTGTCCACTCCGCAGAGAGAATCTAGTATATACCAAATTAGAAGGACGAACGGGCTCACTGAAGAGAAGTGTTAGCACCCCCCTGGTCATGTTCACGGTATAGGACAGCAATCGCGGTCCTAAGGATTCAATCGGAGTGTTGGAGGACTGATGAATAGCCTGAGATATCGCATTCGCACCTGGACTTGTATCTGTCAACGCATTCGATTCAATGAGTAGGAATGTGTTACTGATGTTCGTCCAGCAATTCTCAATCAGCTTAATACTGTCGATATCACTCTTTGAAAGGTTTAACGTGAAAGTATTAGCATACAGCTCCCCTATTTTCCCATCAGTTAGATTGTATGCAGGAGACCCTGTTGAGGAACATAAAATGCGGAGGCGAGGAATTATAATACTTCCAATCAATATAGTCTCGTCAAAAGAGAAAAGTATTTGTCCAGAGTCAAAGTTAACGGAATAATTGAACAGAGTAGGTCTGGTTACATCTTGTGTGAAATTAGATGTCATAATCGCGTTAGTATTGAGTCTTGGAACGAGGGAGTTACCATTCATATCCAAGACAGTAGAATTGGTTACTACCAAGTAAGAATCATTGATAAAGTTGTACATATGGACAGCGGCAGTGAGTTTATTTAAATCAGTGAAGCCAAGTGTGACAGTTAATATGTTGCTATCTTCAGAGCTGGAATAAGTGGGAGGGAAAAGGCTAATAAGAAAGTTTGAAGCTGTCACATTGTTCTGTAATTTCAACTCTTGGATTTGGAATGTAGAAGCGTTGACGGTTTCACTGAAGAAGAGAGTAAGAACCCCAGAATTCATATTAACTTGAAACGTGTCTAGCTCAGGACTGGTCATGTCAGAAATGAATTCGCGCACCCTCATACCGTCCACAGGTACTAAGGAGAGATCGGCCATGTCAGAAACGGCTAGGTTCGTAAGCGAGAGGAAAGTTGTGTTAAGCGAGGTAGCGAGACTGGATAATCGTTTTATTTCGTTCAAATCAGAAATTCCAAGCTTGACTGTATAAATAGTTGAATCTACCTGTCCAGCTATCAGCCTTGAATCTAGTGTCAAACGATAAGAAACATAATAGGCGGAAGAAGGAGAGTGTAGCAAAATGTCAGTGATATTAAAAGTAGAAGTGTTAAGAGTTTCCGAAAATGTAAACATCAAAATTTCTGAATCGAGATCCAAGATATAAGATCTCAACATCGGGTGGGTAATGTCAGCTGTGAACATTCGCACTTCTTTAGCTTGGAATTGAGAAACTGATTCGAGTAAATTGTTATTCATATCCAGGATGCTCCCAAAGGCAATAGATAAGAAAGTGAAAGGTGGAGAACTTGCTAGACCTGGGAGTGCCTTGATCGCATTTAAATCTTCATCTCCAATACTCACAGTAACTGTAATGTCATTGTAACTGTTTGTTGAATAAGAATTAGTTAGCCTGTAAGACGTGCCGATGGTGAGATTGGTGTTAGACTGGATCAATATATTAGGAATGATGAGAGATGTTGCATTCACAATTTCACTGAAATGAAGAGTGAGAGATCCTTTATTTAAATCAAAATCAAAATCTATCAGAGAAGGCATGGTCATATCTTGGAAAAAACTGGCTGTTCCAAGCATAGAAATCGGGACGATAGGATTCAGGAAAGTATCAGTTAAGAATGAGCTTGGTGTTGAAAGGTAAGTTGTGTCCATCGACACAGCGAGAGAGGTAAGATTTTTCAATTGGTTGAGATCTGTGAAATTCAGAAGGATAAGAACAATATCACTTATGGAGGAAATGATCTGACCACTTGTCAATGTGTAGGACACGTTATTCCGATTTAAGATTGTTATCTCGGTTAGGTTGATTGAGGTTAGTAGCACTGTTTCACTGAAGAATAAAGTTAAAGTTTCAGAAGTGAGATTTAATTGGAAAGAGTAAAAATATGGTCTAACTGCGTCTGCGGTAAAATTTCTCACTTCACTCGCAAAGTTTGATGGTATTTCTACAACTGGATTATAATTCATGTCGACCAGAGTTACGTTAGGGAAAGAAATAAAAGTATTGCTAGAATTGGTGACCAAGTTAAAATATCGCTTGATATAGTTCGTGTCATCTCTCGTTAGATTCACAATTAACACAGTACTATCTTCCATGCTCGAAGTTCCTCCTGTCAAAGTTAGATAATTCGCTGATTGAACGGCTGGATCAGTGAGGGTTAGCGATTCTCGATCTTGTAATGTTAGATTCTGTATTGAGAGACTACTAGCATCAACCGTCTCAAAAAACACAAGAGTAAGTTGATTAGAAGTGAGATTAATGTCGAAGTAATCAAGAGGTGGAGAAGTTAGATCAGGAATTAACATGGCAGCTTGCAATACTGCTACAAAGTAGAGTTTATTACCATTCATATCTTGTATCGTATCTGAGGTAAGAGCGATATAAGTATCTACCTCACTATCAGCTAAATTCCGAACTCTTTTCAATTCATTTAGATCTCTAACCGTTATCTTAATCGAAATAATGTAATTATCATTTCTTGAAAGTGTCAAATCGCCTCTAAGCACATGAGATAGAGATCCATTCAAATTCTGAATGGTAATAGTGGTTACATTCAAAGAACTTGATTCGACCACTTCACTAAATGTAAGATTAAGAACTTCTGCATTTAAATCGAGTATAAAACTATCTAGACGAGGCCGTGTAGTGTCTAGAGTTATGTTTTGAACACGTTTAGCTGATGAAAAAGATATATTGACAATCTCGTTGAAATTCTGATCGCGAACAAAAGCAGGGAAAGAAATAAAAGTGTTAGAACCATTCGCATAAGAAGCTAGATTTCGTCTGATTTTTATGGCATTTAAATCTTGGAAATTGAGTCGAATAGTAATAACGTGTGAATCTGGAGAGATAACTGTGCTGTCAAATAACGTATAATATTCCGAGCCGATGCCATTCTGACGGCCCTGTAAAGTTATACCCCATACATTGATTGAGCTGGAGTTCACAGTCTCACTGAATGAGAGTACTAATGTTTCATTATCTAAATCAAGGTCGAAGTTAACTAGAGTTGGCATCGTTTCATCTATAGTGTAGTTCAATATTGATCGAGCAGCAGCATTGGTTCGTGGAATCGAGTTAACCTGATTGCCTTGATAGTCTACAATAGCGAGAGAATCGATTGACAGAAACGTATCCCCTGGTCTCGTTGCTAAATCGGTCAAACGCTTTATTTCATTCAAATCAGAATTCAGTATCGTGATAACTTGAATTGGGTCTCTATGCAGTGAGTGGGGAGTTGCTACCGACAATTGTACAAATGTTGAATTCTCGTCTCTCAGACTCTGCAAGATGAAACTGTTCGGCTGTAACGACTCACCAAGAGTTGTCTCATCAAAATAAAGGGTCAGATAACCGGAATCAAGATCCAGAGAAAAGTTGATCAAATTAGGATTTGTTTCATCAGGTATAATCCTCATAGCCATTCGGGACGTCACTGGTACGACCTCATTTCCAAAAGTATCTTGTATAAATAGAGATGTTAAAGAGAGGAAAGTTGTCCGAGTTGAGTTTGTGAGGTACTTTCTCTTCTTTAACGCATTCATGTCTCCAATACTGATATCAAGAATAAGCAAGGTATCATTAGGCGTAATGGCTACAGTTGAGCTTGTAAGGGTATAATTTTCAACTGGATTCGCTGTTATATCTTCTAGCACCAATTGAGTCACATCGAGAGATTCGACATTAATTGTCTCTGAGAAAGTAAGATTGAGATGCCCTGAGCCATCCATGTCGAGAGAAAATTCGAGCAACCTTGGTGGTGTAATATCGCGAAAGAATTGCTGAGGTCTTTGAGCAGAGGAAGGTGAAACACCCTGTATAGCGTTAGAATTCGCATCACGCACTAATCCAGTCGGGAATGTTAGAAAGACATTGTTCTCGTTAGTAAGGAGGTCTGGAAGCTTTTTAATCTCGTTTAAGTCGAAGATATCGAGCTGAATCCTAACCAATGGATCATATGTTCGATTGAAAACACCTCCAGAAAGGGTATATCTAGTGGCAGATGAGGAGTTAAGACTGGAGAACATTATCATGGTTATCATTAAAGTATCTAAATTCACTGTTTCGCTAAATAGGATCTCCAAAACCTCGTTAGTAAGGTTGATATTATAGTAAACTAACTGTGGCGGTGTCATATCTTCTGTATACAGATATGTTTGATTCGAAGAGTTGGAAGAAATCGGTATAATCGGGTTGTTGTTCATATCAGAAACTAGATTCTCGTTAAAAGTGATAAAGGAGGTTGATGAATTAGCAGCGAGCTGAGGTAAAGCTTTAATATTATCAAGGTCTTGTTTCGTAATACGGATATCTACTTCAACTTCATTCGAAGGAGTTTTAAACTCAGACCCTGATAGCATGTATGATGTGGCCATAGAACCAATTTGATCTGAAAGAATAATCTCAGATTCGTTTAACGTGCTCGCTTGGATAATCTCATCAAAAGTAAGTGAAATTACCCCGGTGTCTAGATTGAGGGCGAATCTAAGAAGAGTTGGAGAGGTTTGGTCCGATACAAATGGATCAACTCTCTTTAGAGTTTCTGTCACTAAATTTCCAGTCATATCTCTAATAGCCATTCTTGTAATACTAAGGAAAGTGTCGTTAGTCTGCGTAGCTAATCTAGTCCGGTTCTTAATTTGGTTCAGGTCATCGAATCCCAGAGAGATGACAGCCCGGGTAGAGTCGAACCCAGGAAGTCCAGAACCTTTGAGTTGAGATGAAGGTGTCAGGGTGTAAGAAGAGGTGTTAGAATTGGCATTAATGTCACTATGAAGGGTGTATTCTGACACTATCAAGGTACTAGCGTCTACAACCTCAGATAAACTAAGAGTTAGCAGCTCTGTCGTTAAATCTAAAGAAAATGAAATGAGTTCGGGTGGGGTACTGTCCAGAATGAGAGATCTGATTCGCTTTGCATCATCTAATGGAATGGCTTCATTAGGATTACCAAAAACATCAAGTATTGTAGCTGAAGTGATGGATATATAAGTTGTAGAGGTTGAAATGGCCAATTCGTATTTTCGTTTGATTTCGTTCAGATCCTGTTCAGACAGAACCAGTTCTATCAGTAGTCCATCTGGTGACATGGTATACGATGTTGTGAAGGTATGGAATGAATCTGGATTCGATAGATCTCGCATAACACTGTGTTGCAGAGTAATTTGGGATACATTCAAAGTCGAGGATTGAATCGTTTCAGAGAAAGTGAGGTTAAGATGAGCACTGCTATCTAGGTCTAAGCTAAACTCAACAAGAGCTGGTGGGGTTATATCAGGAATGTAGGTATTGATAGGGAAAAAAGCTGTCATTCCGTTAATCAAAGCAACATTAGGATTATCAAACTGATCCACTATAGCTGATGATGTCATTGTGAGGAAAATGTCCATCATTGAAATGCCAATCCTCCTGAATTTCAATTCGTTTAAGTCGTTAGCAATGAATGAGATTGATATTTCTGTATCATCCACAGGGGTGAGTAAGGTTCCACCTCTCAGTGTTAGCATTTCTTCAGCTAAACTATCGAAACGAGATTGCAATGTCAAAGCAGTTGTATTAAGGGACGAATAATCGACCGTCTCAACAAACGTTAAATTCAAAATTCCCTCGTCCATATCCAAACTATAACCGACCAAAACCGGTTGGATTATGTCAGAATATAACGAATCAGCTCGTAGTGCAAGACTATCTGGTATTTCCAGAATCGGATTTCCAAACATATCACTAATCGCTCCATTTTCAACTACTAAAAAGGAAGAAAATTCATTTGCATAGAGAGACTCAAGTTTTTTTATTTCATTCAAATCTGAGATGAGAATATCTAGAGTTATCAGGAGACCGTTGTTGCTGGAACTGTTCCCCCCAGTCAGTCGATAAAAAGAGAGCAAACGAGTTTGAGCCGCGAGAAGAATGAAACGCGTTGGTACCAAAGAAGTAACATTCACGGGCTCGTCAAAACTAAGCAAAAGAAAGCTGTCATTCAGATTAGCAATAAAATTAGTAAGCATCGGTGGTGTGACGTCAGGGATAAAGCGAGAAGATCTGATAGTAGTATTAGATATATGATTGAGGAAACTAGAAACATCTCTAACCCCAGTGTCTTGTATCGTTAAGTAGCTTGTATTTTCCGATATTGCCAGACACTCAATAAGTTTTAGATTGTCGACGTCTGTTTTAGAGAGAATTACTTGTACTGAAGTAGTGTCGATCTCTTGAATGCTTGTAAATCTTTGAAGCTGGTAAGAGGGACAGATCATGCTTCTGTTTGAGAAGGTATAGTTGCTTGGGTAACTAGTGAGCACCATACGTTCTGGTTTGAATGAAGTTGTATCAACAACCTCATCAAATGTGAGATTCATTAAACCACGATTAAGGTCCAAAGTAAAATTAACGAATTTAGGTGAAGAAGTATCTAATGTGTAAGTAAAGGCAGGAACGGCATCTGGGAAATTGCTAACTAGAACATTTCGACTCATGTCATAACCCCCGTTTGACATGATCGAGATGAAAGAATCGGACAAACTTGTAGCTAGCAGTCTGTTAAACTTAATCTCGTTTAAGTCCTCAGAGCTAATAATCACAGTGACAATGTAATCGTATAAGCTATTGTAAACCATGGATGTATCTAGTATAACTTGTTCTGTGGAGAATGGTGCAGCGGTGAGGAGGAATCGAGATAGATCGAGACTGCTTGCATTTATAGTTTCTGAGAAAGTAAGCTTCATAACGCCGTTATTTATATCTAAGCTAAAGTTTGTCAGGATGGGTGAAATAGTGTCAGGAGAGACAACAGTCGCTTTTAAACGCTCGTTTACGCTCAGTTCTTCAAGTTGGTTATCACTCATATCAGTAATGTTGTTGATTGTTAGGTAGAGATAAGTATTGTCAATTGAGGTCCCAAGATTAGTAAGCCTTTTTATATCATTTAAATCTTCAGTACTCAATGTGATTCTTATGATAGAAGAAAAAGATTGTGAAGAACTGGTGGGCCCGCTTAGGAAGTTCCTCGTCGTCAATTGGAATGAAACATTGCTATTTCCCCCGAGAAGGACAACGTAGGATGGCGTGAAGGTTGGTGCATATATCGTCTCAGTGAAGAATATCTCGATGACTCCATTATCAAGATCTAACTGGAAGGCAGTGGCGATGGGAGGAGTTGTGTCTGGTGTGAATGTTGATACTAGCCTCGCATTCCCTGCAGTCAAAGCTATAACATCTATCCGAGGATCTGACACTAAACTTGGATGAAAAAAATGGCTGATGAAATCAGCAGCCATCGCTATGAATGTATTGCTACGCATGCTAGCAATGTTAGGTCTGGCTTTTACAGCATTTAGGTCATCCAATGTGAGAGTTATGTTAATACTGAACCCATCTTGGGTGGTCACATTCCCGTCAGTTAGTGAATATGCTCCGGCGAGAGCATTAGCACTGCCTTGAAATTGGAGAAATTGTGGGAGTGCTGTGTCTGCTCTGATAACTTGAGAGAACGTCAAGCTCAGGAGACCTGAATTCAGATCTAAATCGAACTTTTCAAGAACAGGAGCGTTGGTATCTATGCTTATAGAGGAAGCAGAGAGTCCGTTAGAACGAGTTCTCCCAATAAGCGGGTTTCCCTGCATGTCGAGGATAGTACCATTCGCTAGAGACAGGAAAGTACTTGTAGTAGCCTCTCCAATCATACTTAGCTCCAGTGCGAGATAATCCGAGGGAAGAAGATGAATGGTGAGACTGGTTTTTGCACTACTCACGTAGTTGACCCGCTCATATCCAGCGAGGGAATGTGTTTCTGCTTGAGAAGAAGTAGCATCCTGAGTAAGTTGCAGAGTTAAGTCCTCTACAATCAGGGAGGAAATATTTACCGGTTCAGAGAATGATAGTACTATAGTCCGATCATTCAGATTTAGGATCGTGAATTCTACAAGAGTGGGTCTGGAATCATCAGCAATATAAGAATACGCCTGTAGAGCATTTATTCCATTAAGTCGAGGAACAATTGGGTTGCCTGATAAATCATTGAGGAAGGTAGAATCATAAGATATCCAAGTTGTGTTGATAGAATGAGCCAAGAACTCGAGAGCTTGAATTGCTCTGTAGTCTGACAGAGTCAAGCGAATTGAAACGATGTAAAAGTTGTCTGATGAACTCGTGCCATCTGTAAGTGTGAAACTCTGATTAGCGGAAAAGTAATCCTGTAAAGTCAGCTTCGTAAAATCTATAGAGGAAACAAGAATGGATTCATCAAAAGTTAGAGAGAAGTTTCCAGGTGTGAAACTCATATCCAAAGAGAAAGCAATAAGGTTGGGTGGTATTTCATCGGGTGTATATGAATCAACAAGTCGGTATGATACTGGTACCAGAGAGTTATTGTCCATGTCCCTGATCAGAGAAGAGGTAGAGCTGAGAAAGCTATTGGATCTTGTTGTGTAAAGATTAGTTATACGTTTGATTTGGTCTAGCTCTTCTGGAGTGAGAGAAAACTTGAGAGTCAGTCCATTAACACCAGTTAGGATACTGCCTCCTGTTATGGAGAAATCGGTCGAAGGAGGAGCAAAGAAGTGGTGAAGTGTTAGAGCTGAGACGGAAACTGTTGAAACACGGACAGTCTCAGAAAAGGTTAGATCAAACACTGCACTGGACATATTGACAGAAAATCCAATCAATTCAGGACCGGTGGAATCTGGATTGTATGCGACAACTTTGAAACCATTTCGAGGAACTACAGGATTATCTTCCATATCTGTGATCAGGTTAGATGAAAAATTCATATAACAATCATCGCCAGCCATTATCCGAGTGCAGATCTCGAGCAGTTTGATAGTATCCAAATCGTCCACGCTGAGGCGGAAAGCAATGTGTATGGAATCTGGACTGAGAATCGTTGCATTAATGAGTGTGTGGTAACGAAGTGGGAAAGAATTTGAGTTGAGAGATATTTCTGAAATATTTAGTGACATACTAAGAGCAGTCTCGTCAAATGTAAGATTAACAAGCCCAGTGTTAAGATCTAGACTCCAGGAGACCATATTAGGAGGTGTGGTATCATTTGTTAGAGAGGAGATTGGCCGAGGTTGAGACATAGCAATAGGGACCACTTCATTCTCGTCTTGATCATTCACTAAATCGGCAGTAATCGATATGTAAGTATTGTTAATGTCAGTAGCAAGTTTCGTCAGGCGTTTAATTTCGTTAAGGTCGTTGATTGAGAGCTGGAATAAGATCTCCGGGTTGTCATAACTAGAAGTGCTACCACCACTCAATCTGATGGAATTTTCCTGTACAAAAGGGACATCTCCTTGAAATGAGATTGCAGATGGGGAGAGAGAAGTGGCATTGACAGTTTCTGAGAATTGAAGTGTCAGCAATCCAGAGTTTATATCTAAGCTGAAAGATGAAAGTTCTGGTCTCGTGGCATCAGATACATACACTTGCACGGGAGCAGCTGTTCCTGGGGTTAAAGCAACAAGTTGGTTATCTCTAAAATCGAAAGCAGAAGTATTTGTCATGTAAAGATACGTGCTTGAATTAGAAGCAGCAACCAATTCCATACTCTTCAGAATGTTCAATTGATCCCTTATAAGAGTGAGGGAGATAACAGGAGGGTGCCCTGGATAAAAATTGGTGCCAATTGGAGGAACTGCAGTTCCATCAATATGCAGAAAACTCCTAGAATTGTCAAAACGATTGGGATCGGTCGAATTAATATTAGGTAAAGAAAGGGATGTTTCGAACATTGTCGCTGCAAGCGTTAGGCGAGATGGATATATAGTTCTTATCACTTCAGAGAAAGTTAAGTTGAGAATACCAGAGTTCATGTCCAAGCTGAAAGAAATTAGGGTAGGCCTTGTCATGTCCTGGCTGGGGTAGAGAGGGTAAGGAGATACAGAAATAACACCAGTCGTATTGATTGGATTATTATTCATATCAAGGATGGCAGAAGTCATAAGTTGTATACTACAGTCTGTTAGTGTATCTCCGCGACACAATTCGTTTCTCTTTATCAGGTTAATATCATAATCATCTAGAAACATTGAAATAACATCACCATCACGTAGAACAACCAGGCCGGCAGTCAGTCGATGGAGGAAGTTAGAAGGGAGATATCGCTGTAATGTTATTAGTGTAGTATTGAGGGAAGCTGCATTTACTGTTTCAGAAAAGCTAAGATTTAGCTGCGGGGAATCGATGTCTAGGGAGAAGCTTGAGAGAGTTGGCGGTGTGCTGTCTTGGATGAAACCTGAAGTTTGTTTTGCTCGACCATTCTCTACGGGAACAAGGTAGTTCTGCTGCATGTCGTGAATAGCACTAGTTCGTGCTGTGATAAATGTATTATCGCTTGAGGTAGCCAGATCCGTTCTGCGCTTAACTTCATTCAAATCAAAATTAGATATTCTGACCCATATTATCGGCCCGAATTTTGTTGTGATTCCCATTGATGTAGAAAGTGAGACGGATAAATTACTGAATTCTACATCGACCTCAGGCTGGAGAGAAATATCTGAAGTGTTCAGAGACGCGGGGTACACTGTCTCAGAGAATGAAAGAACAAGAATGCCAGTGTTCATGTTAATATCAAATACATTGAGTACGGGCGGAGTTCTATCAACAGTGTATTCGTCTGCTAGACGAGCATTAAGTCCGTTAATCAGTGGGATCACTTGGTGCAAGCTCATATCTTGAATAGCAGTGGCGTCCATCACAAGGTATGAGGTCAGGTTAGACTCAGCGATACGCAGAGATTTGATATTGTTCATGTCGTTCAGCGTGATGTTGAAGATAACTGTAGGCAAATTATCCGTGTTTACGATGTAACCATTTGTCAGTCTGTAGGACTTATCCATAATTGAAGTCGTGTCAGAAACGGCCTGGATGGTAAAGGCTGTGAAATTAATACTACTAATATTCATTGTCTCTGAAAAGGAAAGAGTTATTTGGTCTGCATCCATGTCAAGATGGAAAAAACGCAGCCGAGGAGCGTTGTCATCACAAGCAGGAGAAGTTGCTGATAGGGCTCTAGTTCTGTCAATAGGAACGATCGGATTGAACCTGATATCACTTATGAAGCTCGATGTAATGCTAATGAAGAGGTCATTTCTGCACGTGAACAAGTCTGGGAGCTGTTTGATTCTGTTCAAATCCTGCTCTGTTATCTCAATAACAAGCATTAGACCGTATGTGACAGAGGATTCGGCAGCAGTGAGCGTGTAGAAGGAACTGGGCACAGAGAGGTTGGAAGAAGATTGGAATGTAATCTCCGAGGTAGAGAGTGTGTCGATGTTTACCGGCTCATCGAAATTGAGACGAAGAATACTGGTGTTTGAGTCTGCTGTAAATCTAAAGGAAATAATATTAAAAATAAAAAAGCAACACAAAGTTACCTTATGGTGATAGTAGTTGTACAATTTAACTTACGAAGTTAGCTTAGGAGAGGTTGTATCTGGTATAAAGCTGATCATTTGTAACTGCGCAGGTTCAGAAAGTAAACGATCATCTGATAGATCCGTCACAGCTCCGACTGCCAGAGTGAAACTTGTGTTTGTATTGTTAGTAAATAGGGATGAAAGTGCTTTTAAATTATCAAAGTCAAATTTCTCGAGGGTGAAATTAAATTTCGTTGAATCATCCGTGACGTCAGAGAGAGTGCCGAGTTGTAGAGTGTAGGTCTCCACAGAGGTAGAGAAAGTTACTTTTGTGGGTATGAAGGAACTGATGTCAATGGTCTCATCAAACGTAAGTGACAAAATACCGACATCAAAATCAAAATCGAACTGAGTCAGAACTGGCTGAGAAGAGTCCTTAACATACACATTAACCTGCTGAGCTACCCCATTCATAATAGCCAATATCGGTAATCCAGACATATCAGACAGAGCTGTTGATTTAAGAGTAATGAAAGTATTGCCACGACGAGTCGCGACAAGAGTACGTTTCTTAATTTCATTCGTATCGATAGATCCAAGGTTGAGGACAATATAAGGCCCGTTGACACTAACTGTGGTTGTTCCTTCTGGTGCACTGAGGCCGTGTTGTAGCGTGTATTTAGTCTCGCCTGTCTGATTAACAGTATAATAAGATTGAAGGGAGATTCGTGAAATATTTAGAGTCGAAACGTTCACAGATTCAGAGAAATAAAGGGTGAGGGTATTCGTGTTCATGTCAAGGTTGAACGATGTAAGATTGGGGTTGGTGAGGTCTGGGTCGAATTGTGATGCCATAAGAGGAAGATTTGAAATGTTCAGTTGATTGGAGAAAGGATCTCGAATAGAATTAGCAGTGAGGAGAAGAAATGCATTAGAAGTCTGCGTAAAGAGGTCGGACAACACTTTCACTTCATTTAACTCGCCATTCGATAACTTCACATACAGTTGCGTGGTTCCATCAGTGGATATCTGGCTGTCAGCGGGAAACTGAAGGGAATAATTAATTGAAGGTTGGTCTGAATTTAGGAAAGAAAAGCTTGTGTATAAAGTTGAAGGAGCGTCGATTGTCTCATCAAATGTTAACGCTATTAAACCGCTGTTCAAATCGAAAGTGAAATTGAGTAGCTGAGGACTGGTCTGGTCTGGGAAGTAGGACAAGACAGGGAGGGGCATGTTTATTGAGATCTCAGTCAAATTATTTCCGAAAATGTCAAAAGCAGCTTCTGGCGTGGCGGAAAGGAAAGTATTATTAGGAAGAGTCGCGAGATAGCGCAGAGCTTTGATTTCATTGAGATCACGTGTTGAAATGTGAATAGTGATTGTAGGCGGATGTCCTGGACCATCTAGAGACGGGCCAGAAACATCGAATGTGGTTAGTAAGTTGTAGGATTGATTGACTGCGTTGTTAACTCCATTAGAGAGCTTGAAGTAGCGCTTGAAAGGAGAGAGCTTGAAAATAGTTTCTGTAAACGTAACATCAAGAAGACCAGTATTCATATCAAGTTCAAAATTGACTATTTCCGGGTGCGTAGTGTCATTTATGTAATTAGTTACTGGCCGTGTCTCATTCCTACCTTCATATAGAGGCGTTACTACATTCCCACTCATGTCTCGGATGATGGCTGGTAAGAAGAGGAAAGACGTATCTAAGCTATAAGCAACTGTCCTAATATAGTTGAGTTGATTGACATCCTGCCTGCTTAGCATCAACGTGATAACAGGATTGTCTGTACTGTTAGACGAACTGTTGACAAGGGAATACTGAGGAGGTAGCAGTGTACTGGAAGAACTATTGAAGAAGAGGACATTCATGTTGTTTATCTGTAGTGTGTTCACATCAACTGTCTCAGTAAAATATAGTGTGAGGAGGGCATTATCTAGATCTAACAGGATTGCTATAATATCTGGTGGAGTTGTATCGTTTGTAAAGTTAGATGTCATCTGAGCTGAAGAGTTTGAGATAGGTATAATCGGATTCATGTTCATATCACGAGCGAAACTATTATCAAAGAAAATATTAGTGTTTAGGAGGTTAGTGGCCAGATTTCTCATCAGTTTTATCTGGTTGAGATCCGAGAGGCTAATGTTGATGCTTATAATGTGACTGTCTCGTGTTTGGATAGCCCCTGCAGTGAGTTGGTAATAGGAAGAGCCATTAGAGATGTATCGGCTAGAAGATATGATTAGAGAGGCTGGGTTTACAGATGAAGCTAGAATTGTTTCAGAAAAAGACAGCAACAAATTTCCAGCATCCAAATCGAAATCAAAGCTAAGCAGATAAGGAGCAGTTAAGTCCTGAGAAAAGTTTCTGGCCATGAGAGCTTGAGTGATACTTATTTCAGTGATGTAATTATTGTTCATGTCCGTGACCAAATCCGGTGGGAAGGAGATGAATGTGTTAGCGCTAGATGTTGCAAGATTGAGGTGAAATTTAATCACATTCAGAATCTCTACACCTAAGTCCACATATAGTACATAATCGTTAACAAGACGGGTGCTGCAGTTGAATATTTTGATTTGGAGAGAGGAGAGTGAATCAGCATTTGAGAGGGTGAGTGCCTCACAATTAAGAGAAGAAGCATTCATTACTTCATCGAACTCAAATGTGAAAAAATTGTCGTTTAAGTCTAGGTCGAAATAGCTCATATTGGGAGCTGTTAAGTCGGGATAGAAGTTTATTGTTCTAAGACTATCAGTATTGAGAGTTGGCTGCACATAGTTTGAGTTCATGTCTCTGATCAGATTGGAAGAATGCGATAGATAAGTGGACTGGTTGGAAACTGCGAGAGTTGTTATTAGTTTTATCGCATTTAGGTCCAACCAACCGATTCTAACTGTGACAACAGTAGAGTTGAGGTTTTGGTTCAGAGAAGAGTAGAGTGGGTACACCCCTCCCCTTAGGGTCCAGGAATTTCCTAAATTTCTCTGAGACTGTATAGTGATTTGACTCACATTGATTGAAAACGCATTCACTGACTCATCAAAAGTTAATGTCAACATTTCAGAGTTAAGATCGAGAATAAAGTTTACCAACTGCGGTCTTACAAAATCGCCATAGAACTCACTTGCTTGTTTTCCAGCATTCTCAAGAACAACGTAATTTCTATTCAGATCCAAAATCAAGTATTGAACAAATGTAATAAAACTATCGTTCATCTCTGTAAAAAGAGAAGTGTCCAACTTGATGGAATTGAGGTCTGAAATAAGAAGTCGAAAATCGATAACAAGAGAGTTGTAATAAGTTATTATTTTCCCTCCGCTAAGCATATATCCGGGACTAGGTGCCACAGATGGGTGAAAGGAGAGGAGGGAGGGGTTAAAAGACGAGAAATTTACTATCTCTGAGAAGGTAAGACTTAAAATTTCTGTTGTGAGGTTGACTGCGAACTCTGTTAGAACAGGTTCAGTGTCATCAGGAGTGAACATCAGAACTTGCTTCGAATTATTTGATAAGATGGACTCCACCGTATTGTAATTCATATCAGAAATGAAGGCAGAAGAAAAGAATATAAAAGTATTTGTCCTACTTGTCGCGATGGTAGTCATATTCTTGATAGAGTTGAGGTCGTTTGCGGATAAAGTGAGACTAATGACTGTATTGTCAGAGAGAGATTGATTGCCTGATATAACTCTATAGGAGGCCAGACCAAATGTTGTGTTCGCATATCTAACATTCTGAATCCAAATCTGAGCTGGATCGAGAGAAGATGCATTGACAGTCTCGTCGAAAGTAAAATGGAATGTCCCCGTGTCCATTTCAAGATCATAGTATAATAAGATAGGCCGGGTTCGATCAGGAATAAAACTTTCAACTTGTAAGGCGTTGGAAATAGGAATGGGATTAACTGCTCGCCCAAGCGTATCTGTAATGAAACTAGACGTAATGGACACAAAAGTGTTTTCAATTCCTGTAGCTAAATCTCTCCTCCGTTTTATTTCATTCAGATCATCAATGGAGACGCTAGCATTCAAAATTGGTACCGGATCGTCTGAATGAGTCACGAGAGTGAGTGTATAGTATTGAAATGAAGAGGTCATATTATTCTGTCCACTGACAAATGTCAAATAGTTCTCTGCTAGCCTGGAGCCATCGACTGTTTCAGAAAAGCTAAAAGTTAGAAGCCCAGAATCAAGTGAAAAATTGAAGGATTGGAGCGTAGGTCTCGTAGTATCTGGAGTGAATCCCCCGCTCGGTGTTAGCCCTGGATATGAACAGTTCATCTCTAACACATAGAGGTCACTCTGATCGAGAATAGTACTCTGTTTAAAATTGAGATATACTGACGAAATATCGGCTGCGATACCTAGAGCTTTCAAATTATTCAGATCGTACAGAGTTATGTAGAATTTTAGAAAAGTGGAATAAAAGAAAGTCGTGTTCCATTTCGTTGTATTTCCAAACCCACCAGGGGCGTCACCTGTATTCCCAATATCTTGACTGTCATAAACCGCATTAGCAGTGTCTATAACACAGCCAGTGAGTTGGTAGGAATTGTTGCAAAATCGTTTTTCTGAAAGATAAATATCTGAACAACGGAAAGATGAAATGTTCACAGTCTCGGAAAAGGAGAGAGTCAGTGAGCCGTTATCCATATCAAGATTGTAAGTAAGGATAGAAGGACGACCCATGTCTGGATACAGTCTCGAGGCTCCCAGTGCAAATCCGTTTTCTAGAGGTACAATCAAATTACGACTTAGATCTGTAAGAAACTGAGGAGAAATCGATACATATGATGTAAACATTGTCGTATATAACGAGTCGATACGTTTGATTTCATCTAACTCTGCAGGTGAAAATCGAATCATAAATTCTAGCCCATTGGATGGGGTTAGTACAGAGCTCTCACTGAGTTGTAGACCTGTACGAGATCTCGCAGCATTCTGAACAGTCAATCCCGGGATGTAGATAGAAGTGACATTGACAGGCTCGTCAAAATATAGTGTAAGAGTTCCACTATTCATGTCAACCATAAAATCTATTAGATTGGGACGAGTAATGTCAGGAACGACAGAAAAACTTTGTATGATGGTTCCTGCAATAATCGAGTTAGGTGTTAGGGCCATGTCCAGGATGGCTCCATATTGGAATGCTAGAAACGTATTATTTACGTTAGTAGCAAGCTCCAGGTTCAACTTAATCATATGGAGATCTTCCAAATCAATCTTCGCAATAAAAAGTGTACTGTCATTTGTAAGAGGAGTCAGAGATTGTCGTAGGGCATACTGCTGGAGAGAAAGAGAAGATATATTATCAGAAGATTGTATTGTGACCTTTGAAGCGTCGATACTAGATGCTCGCACTGTCTCGTCAAAGGAGAGAGATATTGTCTCCTGAGTGAGGTCAAATATAAATACGAGAGGTATCGGTAGGGTTGTATCTGGGGTGTATTGAGTAACAGAGACATTATTTATTGGAATGACCGGGTTTTGATTCATATCCAATATTGTGAAATAAGTGAAACTAAGGAAAGTAGAATTTGAAGATTGAGCTAGTTGGTTGAATCTCTTAATCTCGTTAGCATCAGCTCTCCCTATTTGTATGATAACAACGAAAGAGAAGACTGTGTTAGTTGTTGAGCCTTTTGTAAGAGTAAAGGTCTGGCCAGAGTAATATATTGTCTGGCGGAGAGTTACCATGGTAGTATCTAACGAAGAAGCATTTACAGTCTCTGAGAATGTGAGAGTGAGCTGTAGAGAATCCATGTCGAGATCAAAACTGGAAAGAAAGGGTCTTGAAACGTCTGGGATAAACTCAGATGCAGGGAGAGCATTTCCGTTTAGAATAACTTGAATAAGATTCCCATTCATGTCTGTTATCGTACCTTCAAGTAAACGGAGATACGAATTCGTTAAGGAGGTTGCTAATGAAGGATTAGCAGTAATGGAATTGAAATCATCAAAGGAGATACTAACACTGACAATGGTCGAGTTGACCTGTCCATTTGTTAGACTGCTAGATGCCAATAAATGAGTGATAAGAGAGAGTCCCAAATGTTGTACAACAATGAGTGGAGGTTGGATCGAGTTTATGTTGACAGTTTCATCAAAAGTTAGTGATAACAACGGAAGATCCATGTTCAATGAAAACTCTCTCAGTATTGATGGGAGTTCGTCAGGGTAGAACTTATAGGCAAGAGTGGGGGAAGACCTTAGAATGGGATATACTTGGTTCTGATTCATATCGGAAATGACGTATGGAGTGAGACTGATGCGAGTAGAAGATTGAGACACAGCGAGCTCTGATAAGAACTTAATCCGGTTAGCATCTAGTTCCCCGATCAGAACCGTAATAACAGTCGAGTTGTCAGATTCCGTTAGTGTATATAGGGGCTGGGAACCAGGAGATAAGAGATGTGACGCTGGGTACATGCAGGTACCATTCGGTTGCGAATTGTTACAGGATTCTCCCATAGACAGGAGAGTAATTTGGCTGACATCAAGACTTGAAGAATCAATCGTTTCATCAAAAGTTAATATCAACTCAGGAGTGCTAAGGTTTAGGTTCAGGGAAAAGTTCGAGAGGCGGGGTGCAGTAATATCAGAAGTGAAGTTGGATACTTTGAGTGCAAAAGGATTGAAGATCCCTTCAACTTGGTTTTGAGACATGTCACTAATAGTTGCAGGATATGTAATAAGGAATGTGTTAGCACCGGATGTTGCAAGATCTGAGTAATACTTAATGCTATTCAAATTATCGACGTGAATTCGGAAATGAAGTACTCTGCCAAGACCTCCAAACAGTACAGGGGTCACATCGTTCAACAGAGTTACCCGTGGAAAGATTGAATCCTCTGAATTTTGAATTGTCAAGCCACTGGCGACTAACGACGACATGTTCATTGCTTCTGAAAATGTAAGTTTGAGGACGCCAGTGTTAAGATCGATGTCGTAGGCTAGGAGAGTTGGACGAGTCGTGTCTAGAATTAGGAGATTGGCCCTAAAGGAGATGCTATGGGGTGTACTGACAGAAGGAACGTTTGACATGTCAACTATGGTGTTGTTAGCGATACTGAGGTAAGAATTGGAAGGGTCAGTGAAAAGATCTGATAGCAATTTGATCCTATCTAAATCAGATGCTGACAACGTAACTACGACTTCTGCTGTGTTTTGTGAATATGACAGGGATGATGGTCGGAGAGTATAGTTGGTGGAAGAGATATCTCGAGATGAATGCAGTGTAATTCCGGAAACAGAGAGAGATTGACCTTGTACCGTCTCTGAGAAAGAGAGGGTAAGGTTCCCAGAATCAAGATCGAAGTTAAAACCGGTGAGTTGGGGTTGGGTTCTGTCAATGTAGAATATGGATGCGCGAACTCCGTTATCATCTGTGACGGGAACGAGATCGAGCCAGTTAGCATCACGCAGCAAGTCAGCTTCGATAGTAACATACGTATTGTTGATATTCGTTGCTAATGCAGTGTTGGCTTTGACTGCATTCAGGTCAAGTAGTATTAAAACGATATCTATCATATATCCATCTGGACTCACCGTGTAGCTAGAATCAGAGAGGCGATACGAAGTGGATCGGGTCGATTGGTCCTGAAGCACGAGTGAGGAAGGCCGTAAGCTGCTTGCAACCACAACATCATCGAAGGTAAGGGATAGCACACCTGTATTGAGATTGAATGTGAAGCTGAGCAAACTTGTTGCCTTTGTATCTGAAATGATCGAAGAAACCATCAAAGGATCGGATGTTAATAACGGTTGGAGATAGTTGCCTTGCATATCAACAATTGCATCAGCAGACACTGCAAGATATGTATTGACTCGAGTTGTTGCGATGGAAAAGTTGAACTTGAGCTGCATTATATCAGCTTGTGATAGAGCAGCATACACGACAAACGCTCCATCAGTTCCAGTTGAAGAGCGAAGGGATAAATCTATGCCAAATTGCCGAGGACCTGATAGTATGGAGAAAGCATTAAGGTTAAAAGAAGAGGATCTAACGATCTCTGAAAAAGTGAATGAGAGTGTATCTGTTATTAGGTTTAGAGAGAATTCCGTTAAGCGTGGAGAAGTTGAATCCTCCTGAAATAAGTTGACGAGACGGACTGGAGTAATGCGGATAGGATTACCGTTCATATCAGAAACAGTACCTGTCAAGAGTCGTAGAAAAGTGTTATTCTCACGTGTCGCTAGGTTAGAGATGTTCTTAATCGAAGTTATATCATTATCAGACAGCTGTATGTGTAATGTGAGATCATTCGACGCATTCGGTCTAGATTCAGAAGTGAGTGTGTAGACAGAAGTATAGTTAACCTGTGCATTGAATAAATACACAGAAGGGGAATAAAAGGATAGAGCTCGGACAGGTTCGTCAAAGTGAAGAGATAAAATACCGGAGTCTATATCTAGATCAAAAGTAAGCAATTGAGGAGCAGTGGTGTCGTTAACAAATGTTCTAGCATCTAACCCATTATCAATGCTGACTTCTAAGTTGCCATTTAATTGGGGATCAAAGAACGTCCAATAAAGTAGGGAGATCCAGCAATCAAAATTGTCAGTACACAGCATATCATTCAACTTCAGAGTATTGAGGTTAGCAGTTGTCATGTTAATCGTCACGACAAGTCCTGTTTGACTTAAACTCACAGTCCCTCCACTCAGAACCAGGGACTCAAAGCTATCTTGAATATCAATATTGCGGTAGAACCGTTGGAGTCTCGCTCTGTTAGGAGGCAGGTTAAGCTGAGTGATCGGGTTCAAGGGTTCATCGAACATTAGCACCAACTGTCCCAAATCCATATCCATCATAGAAAATTCAATTAGTCTGGGAGATTGGACATCATTATGAAACATGATAGGGGGTGATCCTTGATTTGTCGATATTGGAACGATATGGTTTCCAGCGCTATCTACAAAAGCAGCGGCTCCAAACGTTAGGAAGCAGTTATTGCTGGAATTATCATGACAAATATTGGTATCATATTTGATTAAGTTTAAATCTCTAGAATTAAGACAGGTGGAGAGTGTGTCACTTCGTGAATATTCACTGGAAAATATCACTCTAGGAAGGTTTAAAGGTATATACGTCACATTCCCTCCAGTCAACCTGAGTGTAGTAACAGGAATCCCCATTTGATAAGCCAATGTTAGATCCGGAGATGACTGCAATACAATAGAAGTGAAGTTGGTGGGAGCTGCATTAAGCGTCTCAGAGAAAGAGAGAGTCATACAACCACTGTCTAAATCGAAAATATAACTGATCAACCGAGGTTGCACACGGTCAGTTATAAACGACTCAGCTTGTTCAGCTAGTGTGGGGAGAACAGGCATAATCATGTTTCCAGACATGTCAGTTATTAGGGAAGATGTGTGGGAGAGAAAAGTATTGTTCATAGACGTAGCGACTTGTGTCACTGCTTTGAGTACATTCAAATCGCTGTGATCAAAATAGAAAGTTAGGAAAGTACTGTTCGCGACTGAGATGCTTGCATAGGATGTCAGAGTGACATAGTATATGTCAGACGTTTGATAAGCTTGTAGTGTCAAATACCGAACTTGAAAGCTGGGTTGTGAAACTGTCTCACTGAAAGTCAAGTTAGCGAGCTCCAGACTCAAATCAACACTAAAGCTAACTAAATAAGGCGGGATAGTGTCACCTATGAATTGAGTGACAAGCAAACCCTCGCTCTCAGGGATTGGTACTATCGAGTTGTTGTTCATATCGCGGATAAATAGCCAGGTTAGGCGGAGGTAAGTGGAGGATATAGAAGTAGCCAGTTCAACTATTCGCTTTATATTATTCAGGTCATTAATACTCAGCTGAACAGTAAGGATGGAGCTGTATATGGGTGAGATTACCCCTCCAGTTAATGTCCAATCCTCGACTGAGGAGCCCACGTGATCTCTCCTATGCTGGAGCGTAATCCCACTTAGATAAGCAGTTGTGTAGTCTACTGTTTCAGTGAAGGTTAAAGTTAGAACTTCTTTCGTTAGGTCAAGACTGAAGAAATTTAGCTCAGGTCGCACAAAGTCTCCGTAGAAAGAAGATGTTTGGATCCCATTAGGAATAGCGACAATTGGGTTACCGTTCATGTCATGAACGAGGCCACTTGTGATACTAATAAATGTGTTGTTGAGAGAGGTGAAGATGTCTCGGTACATTTTGAGGTAGTTCAAAGCTGGCGATTCAATTGATAAAACGAGTTGAGTTGAGTCCTCTGGTAGTATGAGGAAAGAACTGGCAGTGAGAAGAATTCTCCTCATAAATGGAGAAGAATTTTGAAGAGTTATTTGAGTAGAGTCAAAAGTCAAAGAGTCAATCGTTTCAGAAAAAGTCCAATGCAAAGTTTCCGATGTGAGATTAACCATGAAATTCAGGAGCTGAGGAGGCGTGGTATCCGGTATGAACGTAGTCACAGGGAAGGTATCAGGTTGGACTGGATTGTTGTTTGTATCATTGACTAATAAACTATCAAAGTTTAAAATAGTTGAGTAACGAACAATTGCCAGATCTCTATCTCGCTTTATTTCATTTAAATCATCAGCTGTTAGATTGAATGTGATTACCGTAGAGTCTAAAGTAGAGGAGTAACCACCGCGTAATCTAAACGAAGTAGTAGGAAAAAATATATCGCTTAGTAGAACTAGACGAGTAGGGTTAAAGGTTGTAGCTGAAACTGTCTCATCGAAAGTTAGGGATAATAACCCTTCATCCATATCCAAGTCAAAAGACACGAGTTTTGGTCTCGTTGTGTCTTGTGTATAGTTTGTTACCTGAAGTGCACTGTAAGGTGAAATGTTTATAACCTTGTTCCCTTCTGTATCCTCTATGGCCATCCTAGTAATCGAAATATAAGTGTCAGCTACAGCAGTTGCAAGCGACCTCCTCGCTTTGATCTGGTTGAGGTCTAGAGTGTGGATAGGCAGGGTAACAGCTGGAGAGTACCCATCAGTTAGCATTAATGTGTAATTTAGAGTATAACTCTCTACAGCAGGAGTGCTAGCATTCAGCACAGATTGTAGAGTGAAATAGGTGGGCATGAGAGTAGCCAAACTAATTGTCTCAGAGAATAAAAATGACAGCAATCCAGTATCCATATCAAGATCAAACGCCTGCAAACTAGGTGCAGTCCGATCTTCTGTGTAATTAGTCACGCCTTTAGTATTCACTCCGTTTGTTAGCGCGATTACTGGTCGATCATTCTGATCTGTTAGAGCGCATTGGTCTATAGCAATCCAAGATGTAGAGGGAGAGTTAGCAATTAGCAGAGCCTTAATATTATTCAGATCTTCTAAGGTAAAACGAACTACTATCGCTGTATTGTCTACAGATGCGAACTGACCATACAATATATCCGTTTCGGGGATAGCGTAGCTACCAACTTGTGGGTATGAGTTATCAGGGAGGGATGGGGGACGGGATGATGGCATAATTAGGTCTGCATCTGTCAACCTGTAGCGATTGGAACTGCTCTGTCCACTTTGCAAGATCAAACAAGAAAAGTTGACAGAACGAATATTAATGATTTCCTAAAATAAAAATAAACAAATTATAATATCAAAACAACAACAACAACAACATATGATATGATAAACAATAACTTACTTGGAAATACAAAACCATATGTCCAGTGTCCATATCAATATCAAATCGAACGAGATAAGGAGAAGTAGTGTCGTTGAGGAAAAAAGAAGCTCCCTTTGGATTAGGACGAATTATCTCCACCACAGGATTGTTGTTCATATCCCAAATAAGAGCATCACTGAAACTCAGATGAGATGTTTCTAAACTGATGAGAAGACTTTCCAATAGTTTAATCTGATTAACGTCAAAAGGTGATAATGAAACGATGACAGAAAGTCCGTTAGAAGAATTGGTTCCACCACCCGTAGGCGTATAGGATGAGTAAGCATTTAAACTTGACCCATTCAGGAATGTTATTGCAGTGGTGTTCAGTGTTTGGGTGTTAACAGGTTCGTCAAAAACGAGAGTTATCTCTTCCCTAGTTAAGTCAACCTGGAAGCTAGTAAGAATGGGGCGCACAGTATCTGGTGTGAAACCAGCAGCTTTCCGAGTAACCATAGTTACCTGATTAAACACGAGAGCCATATCCTGAACAGCTATGGGAAGCAGCTGAATATAAGAGTTATTAATGTTTGTAAGTAAATTGGTGTCGAGCTTAATTGCATGTAGATCTTCCTTGGAGAGCATTATCATCAACACTGTCGAGTTATCTCCTAGAACAAATCCGGAAGTAAGTCGTTTGATTTGTGAAGCTCCGATGCAGGATTGACATGGTTGCAGTGCGATGCCACTGAAAACAGTTCTGGACACAAAAATGGTTTCATCAAATGTAAGGCGCATAACCTCTAGCGTCAGATCTATGGTAACGAATTGCAGGATGGGGCTAGAGATATCTCTGATATATGCTACACGATTCGAGGCGTTAGCAGGACGGATGGGTAGTACTAAATTCAGGTTCATATCTTGAATAGCTGTTTCAGGGAAAGAGAGGTAGGTTGATTCGGTTCCCTGTGCCAGTGTATACAAGTACTTAATCTGGTTGGCATCATGGGGGTCTATTTGGATATCAATAATTAGACCATTGAAGGCGGTGGAGTAACTGAAGTTGGAAGATAGTGTATGACTCTCAGAATCGGGGGCACTCGGATAGGCGAGAAGAGTGAACTGACTGATGTTAATAGTCGATGCTAGGACGGGTTCATCAAACGTGAGTAGAATAAATAAATCGTTCATGTTGAGAAGGTAAGAAAGAAGTTGAGGCGCTACTAAATCTTGTTTAAAGTCTCCTGCAACGAGATGATTGGTCATATTCAATGGGGTATTGTAGTTCGAGTTCATATCTCGTACAAGAGTATTCGTTACAGAGATTAGCGTATTGTTTATCATTGTGGTTAAGTCAGTTCGAAGTTTAAGAGGGTTCAGATCTTGCCCTCTTAACTCTACAATCAGATATGTCCCGTCACTGGAGAGCACCTGACCCTGCGTGAGAGTGAATGATGGGAGTGAGAGAGGGGATACGAATGTTATTTTCGTGATGTCAAGTGTGCTACTATCAACTGTCTCTGAAAAGAATAGAGTGAGCAACTCCAGAGAGAGATCGAGAGTAAAATTCACAAGTTGGGGTTTCGTTCTATCCTCTGTGAAGTTGGCCACCTGAACACTGGATACTGGAATGTTGAAGTTGTCAGAGGTGTCTTTAATCGTTGTTTCTGAGAGGTAAATATAGGTGTACATTCCATCGTAGGCTAATGGTTGTAATCTCTTGAGCTCATTCAAGTCAGCATCTCCTATTAATATCTCAACAACTGGGACATCTGGCGATATGGTCATAGATTGATTATTTGCAGAAAGAGAAAACAAAATGGATCCGTTGTGCATAGATGAAAATCCTATCTGAGATACGTCAAGAGTTGCCACTGCATCCATTGATTCATCGAAATAAAGGGTCAATAGACCGATGTTCATATCCAGATCAAAGTTTTCCAACACAGGCCTTGTAGAGTCTGGGATAAAGAGCTTAGAAGGTAGAGCATCAGAATTCACGATTGGAACAATTGGATTTTGATTCATATCACGCACGAGATAGGAATTGATTGATATGTAAGTTGAATTGCCAGAAATAGCAAGATTCCTTAAAGTTTTGATTCTGTTTAGATCTTCTCTGAGAATCAGCTGAGAGAGAACTAACCCATCCCCTGTCTGCAAGAATGGAGTAGTGAGACGATAATACTCTGAAGAATTTGAGAGTGATTTATGTTGCTGCAAATAAACAGAGGTTACATTGTACGTCAGGGAATCAACAACTTCATCGAAAGTCATATTTAGAATCCCCGAGTTCATGTCTAAGCTGAAGTATAATAGATTTGGAGGAGTAGTGTCTTGAGTAAACAAAGATACTTCCAAACCGCTACCGTCTTGCCTTTCAATGACATAGTTTCCATTCATATCCTGGATCGTACGGTTCCTGAAAGTAAGAAATACGTTCGTTCCATTAGCGACGCTAGCAATAGAACGTTCCAACTTAATATTGTTCAAGTCCTCAAACGAAATATTCACAAAAATGTCAATTGAGTCAGTTCTGAGATGAACTGAGGTGTTTGTGAGTGAGACAGTTCGTGAAGCAGAAGGAGAATCTTGAAAGGTGATTTCTTCTACAAAGAATGAATCACTTTCAACCGTTTCAGAGAATGAGAGTGTGAAGAACCCATTGTTCATATCCAGGTTGTATGAAACTAAAATAGGTCTCGTTACGTCAGGGATGAATTGATAAGCTCTGATAGCATTTTCTAGCGAGATTGCATCGAGGGGGTTCCTACCCATGTCATAGACACCAACAGACTGTATCGCAAGATAGGTGTCATTAAGATCGTCCGCGAATCCCCTAACCCGTTTGAGTGTGTCCAAATCAACTTTAGATATACGAACAATGATGGTGGTACTGTCCAATAGTGTCAAAATTGTGCCATTAGAGAGGCTGAGCAGCCGAGGACTAAGACTGTTAGTACGGTCTAGCAAGGATATCGAGTCTATCATCAATGAACTTGTGTTGACAGTCTCCGAAAAGGTCAGGTGTAAGTTACCAGTGTTCATATCTAGGGCGAATCTAGTGAGGTTTGCATTCGTGGAGTCAGGTATGTAGAGTAATATAGGTAAAGCTAATCCATTGGGAATCGAGTTCACCAAATTCCCATTCATGTCCCGAATTGCGTATTGAGTGAGTCTGAGATAAGTATCGTTTAACATAGTAGCGAGTTGAGTGAGAAACTTTATCTGGTTGAGATCTTCATCTCCTAACCAAATGGTGAGAAAGGGCCAATTCGGACTAAGTGTAAACGAACCTTGATCAGTCGAGTTGGATCCAATTCGCAAGCTAACGGTATATGTGGGAAGAGCAGACCTCCCATTCTGTAGTGATACCTGTGAGACATCTAACGTAGAGGCATTGACTGATTCACTGAAAGTTAGATTAATAAGACCAGTATTCATGTCTAGAATAAAAGCTGTCAAATTGGGCCTGATTAGATCTTGAGTAAAGTTTGAAATTTTCAAAGGATCATATTTAGTGATTTCGACCAAAAGATTCTTATTCATATCCAAAACGGTACTAGGCAGTGCTGACAAGTATGTGTTGTCGGTATTAGTCGCAAGATCCGTGTAGACCTTGATATAGTCCAGATCTTGGTTGGACAGTCCAATTTCCAGCACTGGGCTGTACCATTGAGTGAGTACACTCCCGATGGTTAGCTCTCTGCTGGTGTTGGTCCAGGGGTTTAATAGAGTAAGGCCTGTGATGTCAAATGAAGTGTGATTGACCGTCTCTGAGAAGTATAATGTGAGAATATCAGTAGTGAGGTCGAGATCGAATGATTGAATAATCGGGCTACGTCTGTCCTCAGTAAAATTTGTAATTCGAATAGCATTTGGCTGTGAAACATTATAAACTAGATTTCCATTCATATCTCGGATTAAATTATCAGTAATTGAAATTAGTGTGTTAGCAGTCCCAGTAGCAAGATTATCAAGCATTTTGATTTGGTTCATATCTTCAAGTGAGATTGAAGCCGTTAATGTTATTATTCCCTCATAGGTAGAATTATAAGAATATACAGTCGTCAATGTATATGTCTGTGAGGGAGTGGATGTAGAATTTAACAGAGTGAACTGGGTGAGGTCGAGTGAAGTCTGATTTACCATCTCAGAGAAGGTAAGTGTTAGTAAATCATCATGTAGATCTAGGTTTCCAGATAAGAGACGAGGCCTTGTAGTATCCGGAATAAATTCTAATACGCGCTTAGCTCCCATGGTAGAGATGGGTTGTACAGAATTATTAAACATGTCTCTGAATGCGGTCCATGGGAATACGATGTAAGTGTTAGAAGGTGAAGTGGCTAGCTGAGAGAGCTGCTTAATGGAATTGAGATCCTGGTACTCCAACTGTATAGGAATGATGTAGTAGTCCTCACGGAGGATGGTACTGTTCTCTAACGTGTAGCTCTGTCCACTGAGGTTAGAAGCTGTCTGATGGCTCTGGAGAGTTATCTGTGTGACGTAAAAGTTTCGAGTGTCAATTGTTTCTGAGAAAGTGAGCTCAATTATACCAGAATCCATGTTTAAAGAAAAATTAGTTAAGACAGGCCGAATGGAGTCGCGAGTGAAGTTGCTTGCGATTGCAGCTATTCCGTCAGGCCTCGAAGGAATCGAATTTCGATTCATATCTCGGACAAGTAAATAACTGTAACTCATATATGTGTCACTAACAGAAGTAGCAATCAATCTATTGCTTTTAATAGCATTGAGATCTGTGAAAGAAAGGTAAATGTAGATAATGGTGGAATCAG
This sequence comes from Aphrocallistes beatrix, assembly GCA_963281255.1. Classification (NCBI taxonomy): domain Eukaryota; kingdom Metazoa; phylum Porifera; class Hexactinellida; order Sceptrulophora; family Aphrocallistidae; genus Aphrocallistes; species Aphrocallistes beatrix. The sequence goes on from OY725497.1 coordinate 468,379, forward strand.
TTTGAGATGAGGTACTGTCTGTCAGTGTGTAATTACTGGAAGCTAGAGAGAAATCTTGAAGCGTGATGGCAGGAACATACAGAGAACTGGAGTTAACTGTCTCAGAGAAGAAGAGTGAAATGCGTCCGAGATTCATGTCCAGTGTAAACTGAACTAAATAAGGCGGGGTTGTGTCTGGGATATAGCCTGAAACGTCTACTGCAGAAGAAGCAGGAACTTCCTGAATATAATTCCAGTTCATATCTCGAATTGTATAATTCGTCAGAGAAATGAAAGTATCATCCACTGAAGTAGCAAGAGACTGTAGGAACTTGATCTGATTGAAATCCATATCCGTGAGTGTGAACTGAACTACAGTATAATCATACTTAGTTTCTGTCACACCACCTGTCAGCTTAACAGAGTGAGTTGAAGATACGAACTGTTTATTGCCTTGTAACGTAATTTCCGTGTGTCTCAGACTACTGGTGTTAACAGTCTCGTCGAAAGTAAGATTCAATAGTCCACTGTCCATGTCGATATCGAAAGCCAACAAAGTAGGACGAGTTTCATCTGGTTGGAAGAAATATACTCTGATAGGACTGTTGAATGGACGCGGGCTGACATTGTTGTTATTCAAATCTATAACAGAGAATTGGGAAAAGGAAATATAGCTATTGTTAATGCTAGTCGCGATCTGGACGAGTCTCTTCAATTCATTCAAGTCGTTAGCGCCTAGTTTAATCGATATCGCGGAATCTAACAATTCAGCTGTTCCTGTCATCTCAGCAGAACCTAAAGTACGATTCAGTCTAAAGCGCTGCTCACTAATCGTAGCAGCTACTCGAGACTGAATATAAATCTCAGTTGTATCTAAGGAAGATCCATCCACAACCTCATTATATGACAACACGAGAATTCCGGAATCCATATCCAGAGAAGCAGATTCTATCATTGGAGAGACAAAGTCTGCGAGAAACATGGAGACAGGGATAGGTAGTTGCGGTTGTGCGAGGTAGTTACCACTCATATCACGGATCAAGTTGGGAAATGGATAGATAAAAGTTGTTGCTGGGCTGAGATAATGTTGTATATCTATCTTCAGTTCATTGAGATCTTCAGTGATCAAATCGACCAGTAAGACTGTACCATCAGGCGAAGTGGTTGATCCTCCTTTTAGGGTATAAAAGGGACCTAAAGTAAGGTTATTTGAACCAAAGAATGACAAATCAGTTATGGACAGGTTGGAAGCGTTGATTGTCTCATCAAAATAGAGAGTTAAAGTGTTGTTAGAAAGGTCGAAGTCGAAGTGAGTGATTTGAGGAGAAGTGATGTCTCGATAGAACGCAGACACAGGAATAGCATTTGAAGGCAGAACAGGAAATATGAAGTTTTCATTCGTATCTTCGATTGCAGTAGCGGTAATGGAGATAAAGGTGTTATCTGGATTGGTGGCGAGATATTGTAGTCTCTTAATCTCGTTCAGAATGGGTACAGTTAGCTGAATCCTGAGAGAAGTTGTTGGATCTGAAGTCAGAGCTGTTCCGTTGAGTACGAGTCTCTCACCTCCAAGAGTGAGGTTCCTCTGTGAGAGAATCAGAAATTGCGAAATGTTCATGGTAGGAGGGGACACAGGTTCTGAGAAGTTGAGAGTAATGATTCCAGAGTTCAAATCAAAATCCATACCGCGTAGAGTTCCTGAAGAAACGTCAGGCGTGAAAAGTGTAACTTGCAATGCATCGAACTCAGAGATAGCAACGACGCCATTCGAACTCATGTCAGAGATAGCCAAGGAAGTGATGGAAAGGAAGGTTGTAGTGCTAGAAACCGCGAGATTGGTAAGTCTCTTTATCTCATTAAGGTCTGGTTCAGATAGATAGATAAGGACATCAGGGCTGTATATCGTCGGGGTGTGTGAGGGCAGGGAGAGGGTGTGTATCAGGAGAGGATCAGTAGTGTTGTGAGTCGGTTGTAGAGTAAACTGTGAAATCGTAAGGCTAGTCGCATCTACTGTCTCTGAGAAATGGAGCATGACGTACCCATCATTGACTGACAGGTTGAAGCTCTGTAAGATTGGCGGAGTAGAGTCAAGAGTGAATATATCAACTTGACGCGCATTGAATCCATTGACAATTTCTATAATCATTCTCCCATTCATATCATTGATGGTAGAGCTGGTTAGCGTGAGCCATGTTGTAGCCTTAGTCAATCCAATTTGAAGTGCCTTGACCCGATTCAGGTCAGGGAGGGTGAGGTTAAACGCTACTGAGGTGTCATCATCCAAAGTCAGCAGGTAACCACCTGTCAGGGTGTGATAGACGGAGGTGTTAGACGATTGCTGGAGGGATATCTGGTCATATCGTAAGGTAGAGATATCAATAGTTTCGTAGAAGTTTAGCCTAAGTTGCCCTAAGTTCAAATCGAAATCAAAAGTACGCAGCACTGGTCGAGTAGTGTCGTTTATAAATACAGATGCGACGATGGCAGAAGGAATCTGTACGGGAGTGACAAGGTTACCGGACATATCCATTATCGCTTGATCAGTGAATGTGAGATAAGTATTGGAAATGTTCGTATAGAGATCTTCCATCTGTTTCAGAACATTAAGATCGTCAACTGTTAAATTCAATATAATCTGTAACCCATTAGGACTGGGAGTGTTTCCTCCAGTGAGGCTATAGGATTCGGTTGGTGAGCGGGAATTAGTCAATGTGAACGCTGTGGGTTCTAACGTATCAGAATCAACCACTTCGTCGTAGTTCAAAGTAAGAATGCCCGAATTGAGGTCAGTATGAAAATTCAATAGCTCAGGTTGGATAGTGTCAGGAATTAGAAGTGTGACATTTCGAGTGGATTGGAATGCTGGGTTTCTAATCAGAGCGAGATCATAAACAGCACCAAGTTGTATTGAAATATAAGTGTTGTTCAACATGGTAGCAATACTTCTATCAAGTTTGAGCTGATTGAGTGTGAATGCAGTTAATGTAAATCTTATATCTAAATCATTGGGTGGAATATGGGTGCCATTAGATATGTTAATGACTGAAGAAACGCCCGCTAAGTCACTGTGGAATTTCAACTTGGTAAAGATGAGCGATGAATAAGAGACAGGCTCGTCAAATGAGAGGGTGACTACTGCCGTGTCTAGATCTAGATCGAAGCCTAGGAGGTATGGACCAGTCGTATCTGGAGTGTAGATGCGAACCTGCTGAGCATCTGACGCAAGAATAGGAACGATTTTATTTGCGTTTGCGTCTGAGATAAAATCTTCTGTGATACTAATGAATGTAGTGTTAGGATTTTGAGCTAGAGTGGTGAGTAGTTTGAGAGAGTTGACATCCGTTGTCTGATCGAGGATTAGAGTTATCTGAGGCCCGTCCAAGTCATTAGTAATTGTATTGAGCGTGAGCGAATAAGAAGTTCCTCCACTAGATCCAGACTGTAAAGTGAGTTCTGAAACTTGCAAAGTATCAACAGCTACAGTCTCGGAAAAGTAAAGTTTAAGATATTTCTGCTCCATGTTGAGATCGAACCAGATAAGTTCTGGTTTAATGTCGTCAGCTGAGAAATCAGAAGGAGGTAAGGCTTGAGAAGGATCGATTGGATTCAATAAATTCCTGTTCATGTCTTCAATCGTACCTGCCTCGGCAGCTAGATAAGTTGTAGGCTGGTCAGCGGCTAGGTTTCTCAGTTTCTTAACTTCGTTCAGGTCATCTAATCCTAGGTAAATTATAATCACATCATCAAACGGAAGGGACCCCCTGCTGGAGGAAGGAGATAGGACATGGAACTGTGTGGACACACGCTTCTGAACATCGCTCTGAAGAGAAATCCCACTAATATTGAGAGAGGATGTATTCATAATGTCTGAAAAGGTGATGACTATTCGTTCAGAAGTCAAGTTTATAGTGTAGGACAGGATTGAAGGTCTGATCTTGTCGGGGTAGAATTCGTGTGCAAATGGAGATGCATTCCTTGGAATAGGGATAACCGGATTCGAATTCATGTCTGTTACAAGATTCTCACTAAATGAAATGTAGGTACTCATGCTAGATACAGCAAAGTTTGGATATTCCTTGAGAGCAAAGAGATCATCTTGACCGAGTAGGATGGTGAGTACGGTAGAATCTTGAAGAACGATATCGCTAGGGTTATTTCCAATCGCGGTAAGATAGCGAAAATTTATCAAATAATTCGTGAGATTCAGCTGTCTGCCTGATTGAAGGAGAATATCTGAAATGTTAAGCGATGTAGATTCAACCTAAAATGTGAATAAGATTTCAAATGTAGGTATTGATGAACAAAATGTAAACAAGATAAACAAATAAAACATACCGTCTCATCGAATGTCAAGTGCAGGGTCTCAGAAGTGAGGTTGAGAGAAAATCTTACTAAATTGGGCCGAGTTGTATCAAAAGTGAAGTTAGAAACTATGAGAGGGTTGGTGCCGAATATTTCATTGGCATAGTTAGACATGAAATCACTGAGTACGTCTTGGATGGATTTCTGTCCGAGGGTGAGATAGGTTGTTGCAACAGATTCAGAAAGGCCTTCAAGTCGTTTAATCTCATTCAGGTCTGAGATTGTGAGATTGAGGTAGACAACTGTATCAAACTCACTACTACTGTTTCCCCCTGTGAGAGTGAACAGTGGCTGGTTGGGTAGGGAGGTGTGCTGAAGAATTAAAGTGGTGGGATCCAGGGTAGTGCCATTAACTGTCTCATCGAATGTCAGAACTATTCGTCCGATATTCATATCTAAGTCAAACGACAGGAGAGTCGACGGAGTTCTGTCTGGGGTGAATTGGCTTGCTATCAGCGGGGTTGTCAGGCTGATGGGCTGAAGAGGGTTATCATCAAGGTCTACTAGTGCCCCCTGACGTATAGCTAAATAGGAGTTATTGATGTAAGTAGCTAATGAGAGCAGCTCTTTAATCCGGTTAGTGTCTGAAACCGTCAGGGAGATGGCGAGTTCTGGTGAATTAGGAGATTTGACAAACTCTCCACCAGTCAAGTTGTACGCCTGCCCGTCTAGGCCTACTAAGGTAATGGGCTCTGTGGTGAGATCCAGACTATCCAGCTTTACGGTCTCAGAGAAATCAATCGTAATCGTTGGAAAAAGAGGTTCATCTGTGCCAAATTGAGTAGAATCCATGTCCAATGTCCATGATGTGATCCTGGGAGGGGCGCTATCTGGGGTGTACTGAGAGCAGGTGAGGGCAGCAGAGGAGCCAATTGACACAGAAGGATTGTTTGAGAGATCTCGAATCGTCTCAACCAGCATTGAAATATGTGTCGTACTTGCATCAATAGCGACAAAGGTCTCGGCTTTAAGATTGTTGAAATCAGCTGTAGTGATTGGAATTTCAATAGAATAACCGCGAGGAGAGAGAGATACCACAAAATCTGAGAATGTGTAACTGTCAGAAGAGGTCCCATCGTTAGTACGGTGTAAAGTTATCTTCGTGAGGTCGAGAGTACTTGGTTCGACTGGATCATCGAATGTCAGTGATAAGGTACTAGTATTCAAGTTGAGACCACAATCAACAGCAGTTGGTCCGGTTCTGTCGGGGAAAACAGGAAAAAAAGGTTGAAGCGCATTTGCCTGGGAAATAGCATTAACCATGACGCCAGATGCATCCTTTATTAACTGCGATGTTGTAGATAAGAATGTATCAGAAGTTGAAGTAGCAATGTTTGAGTTGTTTTTTAGGCTGAAAATATCTGCTTCATTGAGCAATATTGTGATAGCATTGACAAGACCTGGGAAAGATTGGAGGGTACCTCCCGTTAGGGGGATAGACGGACCACTCGATTGGGACGCGTGGATGGTGAGAGCATCCGCGGAAAGAGACGAAGCATTCACTGGCTCATTGAATTGCAGTGATATTGTATTCAAATTAAGGTCTAGCTGTTGGAATACAATAAGACTGGGAGGGGTTATATCAGCAAAAAAAGAAGAGACAAAGAGAGCAAATGGAGACAATATAGTACTGGGGATGTTGTTAGAGAGATCGCGAATAAGATTGTTAGTGTGACTGAGAAAAGTGTCTGCGATAGAAGTAGCAAGGTCTGAGATTGATTTGAGACTGTTAATATCATCGATGAGTAAGCTGAAAGATAAAACCGTATTAGAAAAGGTGACAGTTGGGGTACCCTCCATTCCTTGGAGTGTATGATTCTGAGAGGGATCAATAGCTCTATTTTGTAGCGTAATCGCATCAGCGGAGAAATGGAGTAACTCTATCGGTTCGTCGAAAGTGAGATTGATCATACCCGAGTTAAGGTCAAAAGAAAAGTTAAGAAGAACAGGACCAACGTCATCTCCCTGAAACATTCTAGCCTGAATAGCACCCGCAGCAGTAACCGCATCAATGAAGTTATCAGACATGTCCTGTATAAAGGTGCGACTGAATGAGAGCTGAGAGCTCCCTGGGGAGGTGAAGAGACGGGGGTTAGCCTTGATGAAGATCAAATCTTCAGAGTTAATCAGTACTGTGAGATTCTCGCTATTCATCGAACTAAGCACATTTCCCTGGAATCTGAGTTTGTATTGCTGAGTAGGATTCAGTGCAGCATCTAATAGCGTGATGGCTGGCAGGGAGAGAGAGGTGTGGTTCACTGTTTCATTGAAATAAAGTGCCAATAGACCGGTATTTATATCAATTTCAAACGCCTCTAGGATGGGAGGCGTGGTGTCAGCGACGTATACGGCTGCTTGTGTGGCGTAACAAGTCAGATCCTCTATCAAGATATTAACTTGGAGCGCATTCGAAGAGCTAACAGGCAGTACCTGTAGATTATTATAATTCCTTATAGCGTTCTTGGATAGTGAGATGAAAGTGTTGTTAGGTTCTTTAGCATAGGGTGTGAAAATGTTCTTGAGTACGAGTTGATCTGATTCATGTAGCGTTATGAACAGATTTCCATCGTACTCCCTCGTGTAGACAAGGGAGAGTAGTGAGAGAGTGTGGGTGAAGGTGCTCTCGTTGAGCCTAGCAGAGTTCTGGAGAAGGATGGCACTGATGTTCAGTGTTGTGGGATTAACGGCCTCATCGAAATATAAAGACAGATAGTTATCATTGAGATTCAGATCAAAGTATATGAGACGCGGGCGAGAGGTGTCTTGTGTAAACTGCACAACCTGGATAGGGGAGAGGAGAGAAATTGGTTGGTTCAGGTTATTGTTTTGGTCAATAAATGCTCCTGAATCGAGCCTAATAAAAGCGGTAGATAGATTGGTTGCAAGGTAGGGGTTTGACTTTAGGGCGTTTGCATCTTTGTAGCCAAGCTGCAACTCCACCTCCAATCTTCCTGTTGTATTGTCCAACACGGTGGAATCAGAGAAACGATACTGAATGAGTGTGGAAGACACATTATTCTGAAAGACGATGCCAGGAGCCATGAAGAAGGAAGGGTCTATAGGCTCATCGAATGAGAGTTTAATGATAGAAGAGGTAAGGTTCAGAGTAAAGCTAACCAAGTTAGGACGCACTAAATCAGGGATAAAAGATCGCAGCTGAATAGAACCACTGGAAGCTGTTACATTCCTGAGATAGATATCTAACACAGTCTTCTCCGTGATGCGAATAAACGTGTTGGAGATGGAAGTAGCGAGATCTCGACTGATCTTAATGTTATCAATATCATTCTTTCCAAGTTTGAAAGTTACCAAGAAGTCATCGTTGGGAGCAGCTAGTCCGCGAATCCGCTGTCCTGGCTCAGTTATAACTTCGTTGTATTCAGTGACAGCAACAAGTGGAGCGAGAATTATAGGATTAACCTGAGCAGCATTACTCATCAACTGATAAGAGGTTGAATTTAGGAGAGGCTGAGAAAACAGTGTTATACTTTGCGCATACAATGTTTCTGACAAGACAACATCATCGAATTGTAGAGTCAGGGTCCCATTTGTAAGGTCAATATCAAAAGCAACTAAAGAAGTGGGAGAAGAACCAGGGATGTAGCCGTCAGGTTGCACATGTCTGGCCGAGTTGTTGGTTACCTCGACCAGTGGGTTGAACGCCGTGTCTTGAATAACGCCAGGCTGGAAGAAGACAGCTGTAGAGTAGGCACTATTGCCTAAACTGAAAAACTGGAGGAAGGAGCGGTAGTCTTCTCGAGTGAAGAAGATACGAACCTATAAATATAAGAAAATTTAAACCTTACTTAAAATTTCATCCCAATTTGTTTTTTTCGTACATACCTCTTTGTTAAGGGAATCTACCGACTCGATTTCTCCTCCTCCCAGCGTGATAAACGCATAGCTATAAGGCTGTCTGGAGATAGTTATATTCGTGAATACGACAGTCGATATGTCGACTGGCTCGTTGAAGAGAAGGTTGAAAGAACGAGATTCCAAATCAAACTTAGTGAAGGCAACTAGATAGGGGTCCAGTCTATCAGGGGTGTAGCTGATAACTCTCAGAGCTGATGGTCCAATGGAAACTGGAGTAACTGCGTTATTACTGACATCAGTAATGAGTGACGAATTAAAGGCGATGTAGCAATCTTCCAAGCGGCTACAAATTTGTCTGTAGTTCTTTATCCAATCTAGATCTGATTGCGTGAAGGAGTAAATAATCGAAAATCCGTCAGATCTTGAGAAGCTCCCGCTGGAGGGAGTGAAGGAGTTGTTTGAACCGAAAGGGTTGTGGAATACGATCTGAGAAACATCAAATGAGGCTTCTGAAATGATCTCATCAAACAAGAATACAGCCAATCCAGTACTAGCGAGACTGAGTTCCCATTGAGTTAGCACTGGAGATGTAGTGTCGTATATGAACATAGAAGGTTGGAACTGCTGGTTGGGAGGTGAGTAGACCGCATTGTTCGACTGATCCGTAACCAGTTGAGAGTTGAGAGTGAGGAAGCATGAACTAATTGATATGCAGAGTTGTATATTTAATTTGATTCTGTTCAAGTCGTAATCACTGAGAGTAAGGTTGAGTGTGGATTGAGACAGAGAGCTCTGTAGAGTTGATTGCTGCGAGATTGAAAGGTTGTATGTGGCATTTGCGAAACGTTCGTGTAAGAAAATACTCTCTGCGTTAAAAGAGGAAGAGCGTACAACTTCTGAGAATACAAGACTGATCAAGCCACCACCATCCAGATCTAATATCGCGAAATCTAACACTTGAGGGGGAATAGTGTCTGGTATGTACTGAGATACCAAGAGAGGGAGGGATGTTGAAATTGGCATGAGAGGATTCGAGGTTGTGTCGGTTAGGAGGGAGGCAGTAGCTGACAGGTAGCATGAGGGGGAAGCTAAACATATCTCCATCTGTTTCAGCAGATCCAGTTCTTGAGGTGAAATGGTGATAGATACTTCTGACAGCAGAGCTGTTGAAGAGGGGAGAGAGTTGGTTAGAGGGAGAGAGGAGCCTTGTGCATTCTGGAGAGAGATTTCAGTCAGTGAGAGAGAAGAGAGATTCACAACCTCATCGAATGAGACGGAAATCAATCCAGTGTTGAGGTCTAGATCGAACCTGAATAAATTTGGTCTCGTGGTGTCAATGGTGATGGAAGAAAAAGCTCGTGCCGCAGAGGCGAGCGCTGGAGTAACCTGATTAGAATGCATGTCCTGGACCAGGGACGAAGGAAAAGAAATGAAAGAATTGCTAATATCTGTGAGTAGATCAGCCATACTCTTTATAGCATTTCTATCCGCATCACTCAACTCCAGCGATATAGCAGTGTTGATAGGTCGAGTGGCCGTGCCAGCAGTTATTACGAGCGATTGAGACGGGCTCGATGCACTGTTCTGTAACCGCACAGCTTGAGGAGTGAAACTTTCCAGTGAAACTGTTTCATCGAATTCTAGTCTCAGAATGCCAGTGTTCCCGTCGAAGTAGGCCGCAGTGAGTCTGGGACTGGTCCGGTCCAGGGAGTGGTTGGAAGCAGGCAGAGCTGATGTGGAGGGAATGGGGACAAGATTATTTCCGGCGAAATCCTGCACGCCATTAGAGGTGACACTTAGAAATGTGTCCTCAATGGAAGTGCTCAGTGGGTGCAGCGCGGATATGCTGTTGAAATCTGCATTAGAAATGTCTATGATGAAGTCGGTTCCGTCTGAAGACTGAGTGGAAGAGCTGGAAGTGAGGGAGAAGCTCTGTGTCGGAGTGAGTCTCCTGTTCTGTAGCGTGAACTGGTTGATGCTCAAGCTAGACACCTGCACCGCCTCACTGAAGATGAGAGTGAGGATCCGAGCTTGGAGATCCAGTGAGAACATTATCACCTAACAACACAGGCACTTCACAACTATGTGATATTTCGTGGTATGTTAAAGGAAAAGAACAAACCTCAGGCCTAGTAGAGTCTGCAATGTAGGTGTTGACGTTTAGAGCTGAAGTAGGCTGGATGGGAGAGATTGGGTTCGCGAAAGAATCCAATACTAATGAACTGGGGAAGGATAGGTAGGTGGAGATGACGGAACGAGCCACTGGGGATATCTTCAACCGATTCAGATCATTGGTCGTGAGTAGGAGTCTCACATTCGGACTGTCTGAGTCAAGAAGTGTCCCCTCCGTGATTGGGAGAGAAGAACCAAAACCGAACATGTCCGACTGAATGGTGAGTGCTGCTGGTGTGAATGTCCCAGCACTGACAGTCTCAGTGAAAGTGAATGAAATGAGTCCGGAGTTCAGATCCAGATCGTAGGAGGATAGGGCAGGAGATCTCATGTCAGGAGTAAGGATGGAAACTTGAAGTTCAGAGGCGATCGCAGTAGCTTGGTTAAGATTTCCGCTCACGTCTTCAACTGTGAAGTTAGATAAACGGATGAATGTGGAGTGTAAGTAGCTGCCTATCCTCGCTGCTTTCAAACTGTCTAGATCCAACTGAGATAGAGTGATAGAAACGACGTTGCTGTTGATGGTGGTTAAAGTCTGACTGGTGTTGAGAGTGTATGCGTAGCTGAATCCTAGAATGCTCCGACGGTCTCCCAACGTAACACCAGATAACTAAAACAGTCAATCGAATGATAGTATATGAATCTATAGGAAGGAAGGGTTGGTTTATTTCCTACCTGGATGGAAGAGATGAGTACTACTTCATCGAAAGTTAGGACAAGGTTCCCTTCATCCATGTCTAACTCAAAAGCTAGGAGAACAGCTCCAAAGGTATCAGGATTGAAAAAGACTGGAGGCAGTTGGTACACTGGAGTGAGTGGGTTACCAAAAGTGTCAACAATCGCAGAGCTGGAAGCATTCAGTAATGTATTGCCAAGGGGTATAGCTAGGTTTGTCTGGACTTTGATAGCATTGAGATCTTGCTGTGAGAGAGCTATGGCTATGATACTATCGGCATTGGATGGTTGTACTGACGAGGGAGTGGTTAGATTGACTGAGTGCGTTTGGAAGTATAATACAAGACTGCTCGTTCTTAGACTAGATATCTCAACCTGTGAACAAGCGGGGATTAATACAGAAGAACCATGGATAATTCTGAAATTACAAATATATCTTACTGCTTCATCGAAAGAAATTTGAAGGACGCCATTAGTAAGGTCGAGTGAGTAGGATAAGATAGAAGGGGAGGTGGTATCCGGAGTGAAGACAGTAGGGAGGACCGCTTGTCCGTCGGTGATAGCGAGTACGTCCACGCCATAGAGATCGTCAGCAAGACTAGCCGCCAAGCGCAAGTATGTGCTACTAGCGTCCTTAGCAACAAATTGATTCTATAGAAATGCAATTAAATTTCATAGTTAAATATTCAATAAGAATTAATGGCATTGTCTAGAGACGTAACCTGTTTCACTCGGTTGAGGTCTGGATTCGAGATAACGATGTGAAGGACAAACCCGTCCTTAGCACCAGGAGCAGGAGACGTACTGTTCCTGAACAGAGTGACGTACCCCCCGCTGTGAGCAGTAGCGGAGGATTGGAGTGTGATCGCATCTCCGCGGAAGCTAGCAACGGATACTCCGTCGCTAAACGTGAGATTCAACTCTCCTGAGTCCATGTCTAGTGAGAACTCCCTCAGAACAGAAGGGGTCGAGTCCATGGTTAGTGACTCTGCCTAAACGAAACGAATACAATATTTAAAATCTCCACCGCACAATCAAATGATGTGAATGGCTTACTTGTAAGGGATTAGCCGTTTGAATGTTAAGACTGGGAACGCCAGAAGTATCTGTAACCGCTCCTGTCTCTGTGACTATCATGGTGTCAGCGGAAGAGGTGGCGAGAGAAGGGGCGTTCTTGAGTTCAGTGATGTCCACCTCATTCAATAGTAACTGAGTGGTGAGAGATCCAATGTGTGTGGGGGTGAGTAGGGTGCCTAACGTAAGAAAATGTTAGAATGACTCAATTGGTTAATACCTCGCGTATGCAGTACCTCCTGTTAGTCTGTAGGTGTTGGCAGACAGTGTAGCATTAGTGATGGAGATCCTAACGGGCTGTAAAGAAGCAGGGAGTGTGGGCTCATCCCAGGTGAGAGAGAGTACGTGTGAATTCAAGTCGAGGGAGAAAGAGAGGAGAGAGGGGGAGGAGGTGTCTCCTCTGTAGTCCGTGACTTGCAATGGAGTAGAACGGAGGATGGGATCGAGGAAATTGGGAGAGATCGCTAGATCTTGTATGGTTACAGCTGTAGCACTAAGGAATGTTGTCTCCTACATGTATAGTAAAATAAGATGACGGAATAGTGCTTAGTATTTAAACTGAATTAATAAAAGATTTACGCGTGAAATAGCGAGGCCAGTCCTGACGAGTATAGCACTGACGTCATCATCGCTTATGATGCAGTCTATTATTGTACCGTCTAGGGATACCGAATTGAGGGATTGGAATGTGTGGATATAGTCCGGATCAGACTGGGACGGGGAGGAGAGGAGAGTTAGACCGGAAGCATTCAGTGAACTGACACGAACTGGCTCGTCAAATTCCAAAACCAGCACTCGGTTACTAAGGTCCAAGTTGAAAGAGGTAAGATTCGGAGAGGTGTTGTCAGGTACGAATGAGAGCGGAGTTCTCAAGGTGAGGGAAAGATTGCCAGGAATGGGGACGATGCTATTCGCGGCCATGTCTGTAATGAGGTCTCCTGGCGCGGGGATAGTAATCCAGCAGTCACTGATGTCAGTACACACCTGTTGAAATGGAGTTAAAAGTAGATACAAAATAACAGAGCTCAGGAAGAGTGAGTACTTGTGGTTTGAGTTTGAGAGCATTGAGATCTTCTGCTCCAATCTGAAATGCGAGCAATTCTCCGTTGGAGCAAGAAGGACAGCTGAGAACAGTGACGTCATAGTACTCCGCTGAAGACGGAGGAGAAGTGACGTGTGCCTGCAGTCTGAGAGATGCGCTGAGACTGGATAGCAGCATCGGCTCTGAGAAGCTGAGAGTGATCACTCCAGTGTTGAGGTCGAATTCTTTGTACCCCCTCTCTATTAGCTCGGGGGGCGTGGAGTCTGGCTACAGAGACATGGCATTTGAATAGACATACCTACCTACCTACCTCTACCTACAATAAGACATACAATGAATTGAGAAGCTTGATCAGCGTCTTGTTGCGAATAGGCTCGTAGCTCATTAGACCCTTCCTCGACCCCATTCCCACTTTCAATGCTCAAGAATGTGTCGGCTAGCGTTGTACCGATGCCAGCATTCAGTTTCACATTGTCCAAAACTTGGTTGGAGAGTTGAAGCGAGAACTTGTTTCCGTTTGGAATCCCGGGGGTGCAACCAGATAACTGGACCTGGGGAACTGTTTGTCCAGCTGGGGCTTGTGCCCCTTGTAGATAAAACTTGGAACAATCGATATTAGAAATGCTTACAGAAGAGACACCATTGATGGTGAAAGAGAGAGTGCCCGTATTTAGGTCGAAGTCCCATGTTTGGATGGCAATTTGAGCTTGAGTGGGCAGGATACTGAAAAGCGAAATACTGATCAGGAAGAAGAAGTGATAGAAAGGGCGTTTCATTGCAGTGTTACGTCACAAGAGATAGTGACATAAAGTGTAATCGATTGTGAACACTATAACCAATTCAATGGAGATTCGAGGCGAAAATTGAAGTCTTCTTTGTCTGTGTAAAGTGTGAGAAATACAGAGCCTAGTAATAAGCAGGAAGTTTAGTGTAACTAAGCAGCGTGTGTAAACAAAAAAGTTATAATTACAAGAACTAAGGATAGTGTAGTATTGGTATAGCAGCATTGCAATGGAAAAGCTGCATTGGCAGAATAACAGAGTGGCACTTGTCAGTTGTCAGTGGAATTTCGCAATAATATCACTGTGGAATTGCTCTCTGTCTATGAAGTAGCGGACTAGCGGTAGGATAAATTGTAAATTAACAGTAGTATCATTGGCATAAATAACAGTATCGGAGCATAGCAGTCATAATTAAAGATAAATAAGAGATCGGGTTGATGGGCATCGTCAAGTGAGCTAATGAAGAGTGGCAGTAGTTACTGAACGATAACCACTTGAGAGGGTTTGTTGGAGGGATCAACTCTCGCGGGAACAGAAACTGGGGCGGAATGTTTGCTCATGAGTCCTGTGGTGTCGGCACTGTGAAGGGGGTTGTTGAGGGTGGAATTGTATGTGCCTTTCAGGACACTAGAAGCGACTGTAGGGTGGAACTGGTAGGAGCCGGGGCCTGGCACTTCTGACTTTATCTCAGAGAACCTAGCAAATATAATAAATCGTAGAGGTCACATTTCTCTAAGTACTCCTGTAGGAACAAGTGCAATATCAAAATCACCTTTTCGAGCGGGTAACCATGAGTCCAGAGGTGTTATTGGCTTTCTTCCCACTCTTGGAGATAAAGTCTGGCGCAGTGGCCTCGTACATTCCAGGTCCAGGATTGTCGGGGTCCGTTGTCTCTGGCAGAGGGTCTTTAGGTCTCAGGAACCGCTTAGAAGTCGTGAGGAATGGCCCGCTGGCCTGACCGACAAAATGAGCTCCTTCCTTCCCTTGCGTCATATCGTAGCTGGTAGCTACTTCATAAGAACCTGAAAACAGACAAAGTAAATGAGTAAGAACATTCTAATCATAATAACCTGATTGAGACATACCTGGCGGTGGGATATCCCGCACGATCGGAGGAGGTGAATGGAGGCGCTTCGAAGTAGACACAAAGTTGGCTGTCTTCTTCTTAGCGATGACGCTGTGGTACTCTCCGCTCGGCTCCTCTCGCGGTTCGTACTTCCCCGGACTAGGGATGATGGCGTCCTGCTTCTTAGAGAGCGGCAGCACCCTGGGGGTGGTACTCCCGAATGCTCCCTTCCTACAGCTCTCTAGAATAGCCTTGCGGCTCAGTTCCGCGGTGATGCTGTTGATCGGGAAGTTATTGTAAGCACCTGGTCCCGGTGTGTATCTATCAATCCGAGAAATTTAGTTTAGAATATATGTGTATATATATGTATAAGCGCACTTCGCTTGCTTGCGCTGCGCGGCTTGCGGACACTGCGTATCCGCAGAGTTGTCCATTGGGCGCTTGGGGATATTAGAGAAACAAAACGTCGCTTTATTGTTCTCTACTAAGTATAAAATAATCGAATTTCATTGGTCGGCACATTTTGTCACCTATCTCAGCGAGATGTGAACATTTCGCTTAGATCTTCGAACTCCCTTCTAGTTTCATTATTACTTACCTGTGTGCCAAATTTCACATTTCTAGCACCTCCCAGTTCCTCAATCAATTCAGGACAAACAAACAAAAATAACAACATTACTTTTTAATACACATATAAGATACACGTATATGTGTATTATAACATTGGTGCTACCTGATATGATGCTGAGGCTTGAATCGGACGGCGGACTGACCGAATGGAGTATTCTTCATTCCGCTGAGTCGATTGAGAGTGTCTAGGCTAGTGCGAGGGTCTTCATAAGATCCAGGAGCTGGGATGTATTCCTTTCCGTCGATGAACCTCGGAGCTGAAGAACCGAAAGGAGGCCTCTCTTCACTGCTTTCGTTCTAACACAGTGCATCGATGTTAAAATTTGGTCATAAATATCTCTATTCTAAAAGTTGAACTCCCTAACACCTGATGTGCATCCTCGAATTGGCTAGGTATCAAGTAAGCGCCTGGCCCTGGGACAGCTTTCTTCTTGCTCTCTAGCGCCACGAGCTCGTGGTAGCGCGGGATGGTTCCCTTGGACGACCGAGAAGGATAGTGGGTTGGAGTGTATGGTTCGCGAGCGTTTTCTTGCTGCACAGAGGTAGGAATATTCTGCTCTGTTGATTGATAGTCACCCGGACCCGGTCCTTCCCTCCCTCTGAACTTCGTTCTGTCGCCAGTTAACGCGGCAAAGTGGCATCCTTTATACCTTCAAAAATACGTAAACCGTAAACTTCTATCTGCGCGCTTCTTATTTCAAATCGGATATCCTAATCATAGATAGAACTCAGGTAAGGAACTACTGTTATCAAAGAACCTACTTGGTGGTGGTGTAGGTTTCCTCGTAATTGGGATAGTAGTAAGCTGGTCCCATGGTAGCGTCGCATTCAGGAGCTGTGTGTGGGACCAAGAACCCCTCTCCTGTCTCCTCATACCCATAGGCTTGACCTGTGGATGGAATCGAGGGAGCTACAGACTGCCGTAAGAACCTAACACCTCCTGTCCTCCTGGACGGGACGACTCTTGATTTGGAAGCAGAACCTATTTTCAAATCGGATCCATCGCTGGGGTTTGGACCCTTCGTTGGGGAGCGGTTTTTTATCCAGTCAGCTGATTTGCTAGTGGTGTAAGAGCCTGGACCCGGTACCTGCATATCTTGCTTTCGGAACCGCTGAGTTTTGCTCTTCATTGACCTCCCTCCCTTCACATGGTCGAATGGAAATTGTGGAATGTAGTGGGCAGGGCCAGGTGTCTTGGTCACCTGGTCATCAATGTCCAGAAAGGTCGTACGGTCTGCCATGGAGAGGAAAGGCGCGAATCCGAGGCCGTAGCTCATTTTTGGCCCGAATTGGAGATCCTTCCGATCGTATGAGCCGGGGCCCACCTGCTTAGCAGTGGAACTACTGGCTTCTGTCAATTGTCTGTTCGCTCTACCGTACATAGTATGCTATCTCAATTGAGTAGTATAACAAACCAATCGTGTGAAAATAAGAGATGACTTCATACAACGCATCCCTAGTCGTAATGAAATACCTATTGAGCTCATAATCAAGCAGTTCTATAAATTGATTTAACTTGTTCAATAGTCAAAAAATAAAATGGGCCCCTTGTGCAAGATCTTGTTTATAGCCTGCCTGCTGCTCGCACTCTCATCTACCCCTGCTGAGGGCAAGACAAGGAGGCCTCGTTACTTCAACTACTACCGCTACAATTCCTACAATCGCTATACCGTCAAGACTGCGACTGTGACGAACAGTAACGACACTGCGTGCAACTCAGGCTGTGTCGCAGGATCTGTGTTCACTACACTGGCCACTCAGCCCTGCCTCATCTGTTGTCTGATCGTTGTCGCCTATTTTATGTGTAAGTGCAGCTGCGCGGCTTGTAATGGCGTCTGTAAGTCCTCTAATGGGCATCGGGAAGAGTCTGTTATCTGGGAGAGGAGCAACAGGGTGGTCCCCGTAGGAAGAAATAATGACATCGCAATGGTGACGATAGTCGAAGATACCCCGCCCCCGTACTCACCAGACATGGAGAAAAAGGTTGAGAAATTGGACGAAGAGAAGCCGCCGGAATACGAAGACGTCTACTGTCACGCCTCCCTACCTGAGAGTACATCTTCACTCTAGCATCCCTCCCGCCGCATAAACGGTTTTATCAACTGTGATTTATGTGACGTTATCCTCAAGGAATGTGAATTCTTGAACTCAACTGTACTTGATAGTTGTATTTTTAAAACTGCTTAGTTTACATTTTATTCCTTACTTTACTACTACGAGGGGCTTCGTTTCTCGCTAATGTTTGAGAAACTAATTTTAGTAATAAATGAGGAGTCATCCCCATTCCGCCCACGGGTTTCGAGGTTTCCTATAAATACTATGAATGTGAATAAATTCGTAATGACAATTCTAATTCCCTAACTATGCTAGGCATGAAGTACATTCTGGTAACCGGATGCGTCATCAGTGGATTGGGCAAGGGGATTATCACCAGCTCCATTGGTACCATACTCAAAGGGTGTGGTCTCTCCATTACTGCCATAAAAATTGATCCTTACCTCAACATTGACGCGGGCACTTTCTCACCTTTTGAACACGGTGAGGTTTTTGTATTAGATGACGGAGGAGAGGTAAGACTAAATAAATGATTGTATTTCGTTCACGTCGGTTCATTGTGAATAATGTACGTAGGTTGACTTGGACCTGGGCAATTATGAACGTTTCCTTGACGTGACTTTAAACCATGACAACAACATCACAACAGGTAAGATATACAAGCAGGTGATAGAGCGAGAGAGGAGGGGGGACTACCTTGGTAAAACGGTTCAGGTGGTGCCGCACATTACGGATGCGATTCAAGAGTGGGTGGAGAGAGTATCCAGCAAGCCAGTATCTGGAAATATCAGCCCTCAAGTGAGATAGCAATAGTATTCCGTAGCTCTGTAATAATATCATATTTACTACCGCTGTCTTTTCTGTCCATACAGCCATTCTGTATGCTACCGCTAGTGTTTATGCAAGACATGACGGTTCGCCATTGTTTAATTAAGCAATTTCTAATTTCATTCAATATACTTACCTATCAAAGCTTATGATGATTACCTTTCAAAATAACTCCAGACTAATTTGATTTGTTAATGAAACAAAGAAATCAGTGTAATGATCAATTACAGGAATCAATTAATTTACCTGGAATATGTCCATGGAGATATAACAAAAGAATTTGATGTAATCCTACGTATAATAAGATGTCGCAATTGTGCCCTCGTCGAGAATGTGAGAAATAGTAATGGAGTTACTCGTACTATTGTCACTGGTTCATAATTTCAACTGTGAGATAATGCAATGGTAATACACAGCTGAAGATAATAATACGTAATTATATCTTGTTGGGTTGACATGTTGGGTTGACATGATAGGTTCGCACGATCTAGTCTGTCAATGTATTATTTGCATACTGTTATGTTATTCTCGTTTAGGTATGTGTAATCGAGTTGGGGGGAACGATTGGTGACATAGAAGGGATGCCATTCATAGAGGCTTTCAGAAGTTTCCAATTCAGGGTTGGAAGAGAGAATTTCATGACAATCCTAGTCAGTCTGGTGCCAGAGCCCGGGTGCACTGGGGAGCAGAAGACCAAACCAACTCAGAATGCTGTGAGGGAGTTGCGGGGACTCGGACTATCTCCTGACTTAATTGCTTGTCGCAGCAAGCGAACTCTGGTACAGGAGGCCAGAGAGAAAGTCGCACATTTTTGTCATGTACTCCCAGAACAAGTCAGTTTGTTTGTTATTTACTTGCTATCTCATAGTTACTTGATATTTACATATTTTCTTATAAACAAGTTGTGCAGCATAACTAAATATAAACCCAAATTCTCTAAAAATTGCACTGTAAATAAGTAAAAATTAGTTTAAAAAATGAAACTACATAGATACAAAAATCCCAGCAAAACAATACTAGCAGATAACTCTTGGTCTCTGTCAATATGTTGAAAAGTTGTAGTCATCTGGCCCGAACTTAGAATCATTCGCCACGTCTATATACAAATTTGGGTCTGATTCAGACTCGACACTTTGCGATGTGTTTAGCGCCAGGGGAATGTCTCCGATGCCAGAGATGGTCTGAGGCCCACTGGGTGGTAAGGTGATGTTTGAAGAAGGGTACGAGTTCGTTCCCGACTGGGCATACTCGCTGTTGCTCTCTCCTGAGTCGGAGAGATACTCCGATTTGAAGATGCGCATGAAGTCTTCTGGTGCTAGACTGGACATGCTAGAGCCGGCGCTGTGTGGGTAGTACATCTCCCAAGGTGCTTGCCCGCCCAGGTTGCCTGTCGACCTCCACTTGTAGATGTTATTGTCAAAGTTAGCTAAAAGTATGTTTTGTGAGCTCAGTTCGTCCATGCTCTTTGACCGACTGACTGGCATATGCATTAGACCAGGTGGCAGGCCCAAGAAAGATTCATTGTTAGGTCTTGCACCATACGTGTACTGGTATTCAGCTAGCGCCTGTTCTTCACTCATGTTCGTACCTGGCGCTCCGTAGTTCGTGCTCATACCAGGATCTGAAATGTTGGAAGGCAGGTTGCTATCCAGCATCGAGTTTGTCTCCAGGTTCTCAGGTTTAGTGATTACAATATCTAGGTAGAGAAGTGAATACTAATTACACCAGAAAATAGGCATATCAAGTAGACATAATAACTTGCCTGGAAGGTAACCAGTAATAGGGAGATGGTTGGAAGGGTAGGAAGCTGAGTAGAGAGCTTCCCTGTCCATCATCTGCTCTGAGAAGGGGCTTTCAGCTGTCAGGTTTGAGGGTGGTTGACTTTTGACATTCGTAAGATCGATATCTCGAAGTTGTAGATCGAGGTCATGAATCACTGGCTGAAATTTACTGGTGTAGTCGACTGCTGTTGGAATTTGGTAGGAATTGAGAGGAATATGAGGACGGCCGAAATTGATACTAGCGAGTGACTCGTGCTTAGAAACGTGGCGAGGGATATCTTTCCTCTGTACCTTCTTCCCCTTCTGAGGAAAGGGAAGGATCTTGTATACTTTGTACGTTTCCGTGTGCTCCTCTTTACACTCCTCGATATCCTTGAGTGAGTTGAGTGCGCATCGGAAGTTTATCTTCCAGATCGTAGGATCGGAGTGTTTCGCGAACTTACCTGTGAATATTGCCCACTCCTTGAACAGTGCAGCATCTCTATCTCGGTTGTAACCCTTTTTCTTTGCGTGTCTCCAAGGAACCTTGAACTTATTCTGTTCTTTATTGACCCATTCCAGTCCAGGGAACTGTCTCGAGTTGACCTGGTCAATGATCCAGTTCTTCATTTTCCCGCCTTTATAATGCCTCTCTCCTCCCGTAGCTCCACGCGTGTCAAAGTCTCTGCCTCCTTGTATCCCTGAACCGGGCGCGAATATGCCCTGGTGCTCATACCCTGGTGCGTGCGCCATCCGAATTGCCCCTTGCTAATAGCGATTACAACACTACGTAACATCACTTTGGTTATTGTTACTGAGAATTTACTTTCAAAATGATTTACTCTACTATGACTCGTGTATAACATCACGGTTTACTTTCAAAATGGCCTTAGATGTTAAATCCGATTCCTACGAGATTATAAGTTAGCTAATTACTAATTTATTATGACTGTAAGTTTCAATATTATAGGTTAACAAAAAAAAATATGTTACTACTCCACTCAATTAGTATAGTACTATGATATTATTTGGATTCTTTATATACCTAAGACTATAGAGTGCTCTTTAATCTCAGATTACATATATACAGTTGCATATTCTTGATGAATTTGGACGTCCATGAAATACTATACCTTCTTAATTATACTGGCTTCGTGTGGTGTATATGCAACAATAGTAGCCTTGGTGATAGTATTTAATAAGGAACTACACTTATCTCAAGGAAGTGAGCCAGATGTGATGGCTCGTGTTGATAGGAAATGCGTAATTCGATACAACACGACACATCCGCTCATTAAAATTCTTTGGTAATCACTCAATTGACTTCATTAAATTTCTCATTATTATAGTCGCGTAATTAATCCCTGTTAGGATGCAACATGTGTTTAGTCAGTGATGTCAATGCGAAAATAAATGTTAAAATTAGAATTGCATTCCTCTACATTTTCTATATGCATATAATCAAAAAATATGTACGTGGAATTACCTGGTTTTGTTTCCAATTTATTATTATTTATTTTAAGATACATTGCGTAATTACATCTAGAAAGTGAAACTATCCAACCACCCGAGGTATGCATTTTATTATTGATGAGCATCTCAACATTTGCGTCAGTCTAATTTGTAGGAATACATTAAATGATTGCACTATGGATTATGTTCTAAATTGGACTTGGCTGAAAGTGCCTTGCATCGCTTACATAGACTATTTAGTATGTGCGTTACTGTCTTGACGATAGCCTCTAAAATGCTGAATGTTGTGGATGATTAAACCGACAGATTTAGTCACAAACATTTTAGTCTATCTGGTAGATTTTAGAAAGTGGTGTATCCTAGCCATGTTGTGGCTTAAGTGACTACAACCACGTTATTATTGCATTCACTGCTGATGCCCCATATGTAATGATAATTTAATATAAATTCAATCGGTAAAGGTGTATTTTTTACATTTCTAGCTTACTTGTACCATTTTTGGTTTAAATTGTGGATTCTTAATCTTATTCACATACATTAAACTATATTGCGACAAACTGGTGTAGGTGGAATATACACCTGACTTTATGTCTCTCCACCACCTAACATAATTTATCTCTAAGCATATGAACCCGACAGATTGGGGAACTTTATAACCCCAATTTAACATATTGCTCCATCAGAGTCTAAGTTTTAATTACGCGAGAGAAACACATCCAAAGATATTTTTGTGATTTTGTTAACTTTCTGAATTCTATTTTTAATTGAGATTTTCCTTGAAAATCAGCATTTGAATCTGATATTTTCTATATTTACCCTGGTATCAGATGTACTCCATCTACTCAATACGAATAATAAATATGTTTAATTAAATGCAGGTTTATTGGAATTCAATAGGATATTGTATGGTTTACAGATAATGTTAATGCCTGCAGCTCCTAGTATGAGGGTATGTAGAGTTCTTTTGATCATAGAATCAACATTAAGTTATTATACACTTTAATATCTTCAATTAGAGATAACCTCTGCTGTAATAACTCACTTCTCTTTTGCAGCAACTCATTTATCTCTTTAGTCATATAGTCTTCGAATGCTTTCTCATCATCTCTGTGTTTTTTTGCTATCTGGCGGCAGAGGAATTTCCTCCTCATCTCTTTGATATAAGCTTTCTCCGCATCTGTCAGACACTCTTTCCCTAGAATTTTCTTCAGTTTCATTTTGCTTAGTTCTGCCACTTTTTTCTCGTCAAGATACTTGAGAGGGTTTTTAGCATTAAGAATCGGCTCTTCGATTTTGTCAAGAAATAAACCATCAAGTGCTGTAATATTGGTCATGTTTTTAAATTTTCGTTTAGAGTCTTTTGATTTTATCTTTTTAAAAATGTTTATATATTCAAGAAATTATTATTTGCACTATACATTTCAAAAATTCTTATATACATTTATTTTTCCTGAGTCTTGCTCAATACATGTAAATCATTCTCTTTACCCACGATATATTTTCATCCTAAACATGTATGCAATCTTCTTCTGGTATGACTTGACATTCCCCACATACATATATATTTTTTGTTTGATTACATTTATTTAATCAATTATTTCACTTAAAACATACTTGGTACTAGATGGTACAAATTCTACAAATGACAATTACACATTCTCATTCTAAATGCACAACTACCTAAAAAGTTGTATGTATTTCTATGTTCGTAACAAATCAAAAAAATACCTTGGGTTTTATTGGGCATGTTATCACTTATTCTCCACAGACATGTTAGTACCTTTACTTATTTGCTCGACGACATATGAGCAATTTGTTTTTTCAAAAAAAGAGTTATTGTTCCTACTGATTATATCAAGTATCAGGTGTCAGCTCGGTCTCTGACTATCACCGGAGATTACACAATAATGTCAGGTGCCTTATAATGAATAACTTAAATGCATGATCTTGCATTTCTACTTGTGGTTATGTATGCCAGTGTCTATGTGAATCATGTTGCATTTTTGTGGATATTCTTGGAGTTGATATTCATTCATTCTTCCCTTCGAACGTTATTCCCTGGTGAATTCTGTCCCCCGAACATTATTCCTAGTGAATTTTAATACTCCGCAAACTCTTCTCTCGTAAATCCTGTTTCCTCTGGCTATTAATCCCCAGTGAATTGTACTTCGTGAAATATTTCTAAGGTAAATTCTGCTCCTCCCAACACAAATTGTTACTTTCAACACCAGTGACAGTAAAACCTGTCTATAATAGCCGCAATAGTCGCGGTAAATATACCGTTATGAACAATAGGCTGAATTTTTTTAATGAGGTGAATTTATTCATTTTTTAAGTCAAAGTAATGCAAACACAGTTTCAACCATTTGTATGCTTTATCCAGAATTTGTCCAATGCTCTTAATTCGGATTGTTGACCGGCCGAAAAAATGATTTGACTAATCATCTGTACGAAAAAAAATCGAGTTTTATAGGCCCCGTTGATTACTATAAGTGCGTATAACGAACATTCTGAAGAGGTGAAGAAGAAATAATGTTAACATTCTAAAATCCGAAACTCATCTAAATTTCATGTAATTTGCTATGAAAGAACACTTTATGATACAAGTATAGCTCTTCTATACTGGTTTATTTTTTGAGAAATTTCGATTTCATACACATTGTTACATTCCACAGTACGAATCAATGAATTTTCTTCAGCCTATGTTCCTACCTAAATATTCCAAAAAGAAACAAATTGGGGTTTGTTTCAATGAAAACGAAGATATTCCAATAAAAAAGAAAGTTATTGCAATAAATAAACAAATAAATAACAAATAAATAAACAAAAAAGCACAAATAAATAAACAAAAATGCACAAATAAATAAATATATAAATGCACAAATAAATAGTTTAGTAAGCGGTTCAAAGTGACATGCTACTGTTTTTGTCAATAAGTGAAGTTTTGTGAGAAGTGTTTTTTAAGCCGCAATAAATAAATAAATAAATAAGTTAGATGGATGCGCTTAGTAAGTGCAGCGGTATGTATTATGTTTACGGGGCAATGGATTGGGATGGAAAGGATTAACTTAACTCAAAATTAAGTTAATTGAACCTTAACTCCTTCCTCTTGATACATGTGTATCTCATTAAGCAATTCTTCAACTTCCATTTTCAACTTTTCTTTCTCAGTCTTCATTTCGTCGATTTCCTTCTCCATATCTGCTAATTTTTCTTTCTCCCCATCCCTATGCCGCTTGGCTGCTCTGCTGCTGAGGTATTTCCTTCGTTTCTCACGAATGTACGATCTCTGAGGCTCAGAGAAGCAAGGCCGTCTCAAGAGTTGATTCACAAATTCATTTGTAAGTTTCGACAGCTTTTCGTCATCAATAAAAGATAATGGATCATCTTGGAATTGAGGTTTTAGTAAATTCTCTTGCCAACCCTCTCGAAGAACGATATCTAGAACAGGAATAACATCATCTATCTTTGCACTCATTTTTATCTTTATTTTTTATATTTTTTTATATTTTTTTTCTGTTATATTTAGTTCAATTCTATCTACTATATATAGTATCTGAGCATACTTAGCTCTGCTCAGCAACAATACATACGTTTGCTGGCTCTTGAAAATACCTAATCAGTTTAGTGTATAATTAAACCTGATTGATTGAATTATTCAATAGAGTCATTTGAGTAAACTTTAGATTTGTTCTGTTTGTGAGCGTGATTTTCAACCTTTCTTAGGTTCACTTGTACCAGTTTCGAAATAGCTACCTCACACTTCGTTGCATATTCCAGGAGACAAACAAATTACATGTCATTTTGCCTCACACACCCCCGTAGTGTAGTATTTCAGGGGGTCATCAGAGTTGTTTACTGCACCCTTTTTACTGATACATGTGAATTATTCATTAGTCTGGATTGGTTAAGAGCTGTTCTAATTAACTCGTGGTTATCAGAGATCATAGTTCATTGATTCTTGCTATGGGGTTCAAATTCTTCTTCAAATGGGTTATCAGCTTTTGTTGTAATCCTGGTATCTCCCACTATTACTATACTAATTTTATGCGCAATTTCAAAGTACTCCAGGAAGATAACAAAGGCGGATGGAAAGTTTCCTATCGCTGTATTCTAATTGATTAGTGGGGTCACATTTTAATTCGAATCAAATTCCATAAAATATGGACTCTTGTGTCACTATGTGGAAGTATGTAATCTTCTTTCAGTAGGTGGAAGTCAGCTCTCATTTAAATTACAAATAATTTGCGCAAGATATTTTTCAATAATACAGTAATTACAATAATGTCCACATATGCACACATAATACTAGTGTCTGTTTTAAAATATTCATAGATCATGTTTGTAGGTCCATGTACTTCTGTCTGACATTGCAACTTATTTGTTCCTTCCTTCTAAGGTGTTATCTGTTTCTGACTGCGATTCTCTCCACCGTGTACCTCTTCTGCTCCTTCATCAACAGATAATTAGCTTAGTTTCTCAGAGGTTGAATCTTTCTCAATTAACCACTTCACAATCAGATGAAGCAACCGATATCCCGGAGAATAAGGATCCAGAAATTCGTGAAGATGCGAACAAGCTTCTTTTCTCTAATTATTCTTACGAAGAACTAGTAGGCTCCAGTCGCTACTTCGCAAGGTGGAATAACTTGGCTCTGCGTGAAGAATCTCCATTGCCAGAAGTATGTTACAAGATTTCAAATCTTGAAATTAATCTACTTAGGTGATAGCTAAACATTATTTGAATTTGGATTCTTAAAAATTGGTAACATAGGTACAAATCGCGTTGGTTGGCAAATATACGCGCCTGCAGGATAGCTACCTCTCTGTCTCCAAAGCACTTCAACATGCTGCACTGCATTGCAAGAGGAAAGCAAAACTCAGTTTCATACAGGCTGAGAACCTCGAGACTCAAATGCGAGAATCGGATCCTGTGAAGTTCCATGAAGCTTGGCAGTCGCTGTGTTCCTCTCAGGCACTACTAGTTCCTGGGGGATTCGGAGTTCGAGGCACTCAAGGAAAAATTGAGGCGATTACATGGGCACGAACACATAGTATTTTACATCTCAATTATTGTGATATTTATATATTTTTGGAGGTTATAGATGTAATTTGATTTAGATATGCCGTTCCTTGGAGTTTGCCTTGGCATGCAGATGGCAGCAATCGAAATATCTAGGAACAAGCTCGGAATGCCCCAAGCGAATTCCTCAGAGTTCAAAGAGGACACTCCTCATCCGATCATCATTGAGATGCCAGAGTTCAATCCAGTAACTAAAGGTGGTACCATGCGATTAGGCTCGAGAAAGACTGTTTTCATGAACAAAGCTTCTTCAGTTTTATGGAAATTGTATGGAAAACCAGATGCAATCGATGAGCGACACAGACATCGCTATGAAGTTAGCTTAGTCATACTATTTAGTAACACGGATGCTTTATATAATTCATTCAAAATTTATGCCTTTGAATTTGCTATTCTTCTCATCTGGCATTAACCTCAATTAACAGCTAGGAATCAACCCTCAAATAAGTTTGAGGGTATGTAAATAATAAATTGTCTGGTACATAAAATGGATATAGACCCAAGCAATAAATCATTTTAAAATATTGGCTTCACATTTTCGATAGACAAAACATTTTATTTAAAAGTTGTAAATCGCTTGTTCAGACTACACTACATTTTTGAATATTTCATGATTTGAATAAAATGTTATTTTGAATAATTCAAGTTCTGTACTATTGTATTCGAAGAATGATCCAGCATAATGGATAGTTTTAATTAATTAAACCATATTTTGTTGTCAAAATGATTTTTCTGATGTTCTTAGAATATGGAGGTTGTTTGAACTTTGAAATCAAAACATTAAGAGTATGAAAATTTGTTCTACGTGTATAGTTTCACCTTTTTTTCTGCTGAAACCTTTTATAGTGGTTTTTTTATTCATTCAAGCTAGGTTAATTCATTTTTTTGTGGTTGTATTTAGTATGAATATCTTCCTTAGATTAATCCTGATTACGTTGACAAGTTAGAAGCAGAGGGGATGCAATTTGTTGGCTGTGATGCAGAAACTGGGCAACGAATGGAGATAATGGAACTCAAGGGTCACACCTACTTTGTAGGATGTCAGTACCATCCAGAATATCTCACACGGCCGCTTAAACCATCCCCGCCTTATCTGGGACTCATTCTAGCCGCCACAAATAAATTAGACTCTTTCCTACAACATAATGGGAAGATATCCACTCCTAGTGATCTCGACAGCTCAGATTTCAATTCATGGCCATAGATAATGAAGGTCTGTAAATTAGTCTAGAATATTCAAAATTGAACTAGTTCCATATACGGATGTCTTACATTGAGGACGTAGAATTGAATCATTCTATTTTAAGCTCAACACTTTTGTATTGGGTTACAGATTGATAATTTAGGCATTCAAAGTGCTCTGCCTTGGTATTTCCAAGGATATTATTATTATTATTCAAATTCTGTTTCATTCTGTTATTTCTCAATTCGTATGTCGTAATTATGTCGAGTTGTCAGTCTAGGTAAAAATTGCATCGTTGAATCATATGTTCTAACAACACATGATTGCTCATAAAATGATTTCGGTTTAATAATTATTATTTAAAATTAGTTTATAGGCCAGAGGTATGTTGCAACATGTTAATATCTGTTTATGCAAAAAGATTTAGACAAGTTTAGAAACTTCTACCTCAGTATTCCAAAGTTCAATCTAATGTTTTAAAATCAAAAAATTGTCTAATAGTATTGTTTCGAATCACCAATGCAAAATTTATGATTACATCGATTATATTTTTAGTACACAATGCCTAAGAAACTAGTCAGTTCACTCTACACAGGGAAATCCAGAGAATTTTCGAGAACTGCTGATATTGGCATGATGTTTCCATATTCGACGGCTATGTCTACCCTTATTATTGCATAATATGATACTATTCTAAGAAAAAGTAAAAATAGTATCACTTTGAATCAACAAATTGGTTTATACTTAATGACGTGAGTAGTAATTGCATTTTATCCACACCAGTAGCTTTAGTTTCCGTATATCAACATCATGTCAAGGCGTGGGATGCGAACGCGAGGCCGTGGTGGTCGTGGGCGTGGGAGAGGAGGTTATTCACGAGGAGATAAGACGAAAGTAGCACATTTTGAGAAGGTACTTTTCACGCATTCTGAAGGATCAGGTTCTGACTTAACCAGTCTGGATGAACTCAATTTCGCTTCCTACGAGGCTCAACAAGATGTAACAAAGCTGACTAGCCCGATCAAAAGGCTCTTCAAAGATTATATCGAAGTTAAAAACTCCCCCCTCCCTTTCGTTAGCATTTTTCCTCTGACGAATGACTTTTTCGAGTGGAGAGGTAACATCTTCGGTCCTAAGGATACACAGTACGAGGGAGGAATATTTCACTTTTGTATCGATTTCCCAGCGAATTACCCTCGTAGCCCACCTAACGTGCGAATGTTGACACGTATCCACCACCCATGTGTATCTGGGCAAGTTGTTTCGCTTCCTTTCTTCCCTGAATATGACGGCACTGGACTGATTCCCAATCGATATGCGAATTGGAACCCTGAATACACCGCCCAATCCATTCTAATGCAGCTCCAAAGTTTGTTGTTTCAGGGTACCGTAGAAACTGCAATGGAAAATGTAGCCTTTGATCGTTATGACCAAGAGAAGTTGAAATGGCTGACGGCAGTCAAGGGGTCTGTTGAACAGAGTCTGAGGTACGAGAACGGAAAGCATCGCCCGAGACACCCTTGGCCGCCTCAAAACGAACAGACTCGTGTTGACACCTATCTCAATGAGAAGATAACTAGCAAACAAATTGGGGCAGAATGGGCTGTCTGCTTCTTCACCAAGAAGACATACGAAGAGGCAGTTCTCGGTCTCGGGATCAACATCTCTAAGAATGTGCGAACAGGGAAAATCCAGACTGTTTACTGCTCCCCTGACATAATATCTCTGAATGCGTTCAACGGCCTCAAAATAAAGCAAGCTTTCGGAGAACATTTCTCTTACCTAATTCCGGTATTCGTTACAGATTCGCACTACGCTAAATGCAAGCACCTAGTCAAAACCGCACTCGCTCGCCTCTACACTGGTTCCCCAACTCTAGAGTCATATCAGGGCGATATGGCTGTTGATTTCTTCCCCAAGTGCTTGATAAAACTCACCCTCCAGTTCCTAGAGCGTACCGGAGCGAATGCCATGCGATCCCTTAGTGCGTTCGGATACATGCACCGTATGTTCGTACAGCTTGCACTTGAAAGTGCAAAGATACAACAGGATTGCAAGCTTGCTGTTAAGCGGTTTGTAGAGGATGCAAAGAATCGAGATAAGGATGCTATTGCTAGCGTGGCAGAACTCTTAATCTTGATGCTACTATCAGGCGATGCGTGGACTGAAGAATTATGCGTGGCCTATGTAAACGAGACAATGGCTAGGAATGTGTATTGGATCACTAAGCGGTTTCCCAAGCTGGACACATCTGACCCTAACCCTGAAGTTGATAAATTCCGAGCGGAAAAGAGTTTTGAAGTTACCACTGCCTCTAACCGATTATTGATGATGCTCTTGACCTTTTCGAATGTTTTCGCAGGTGCCGGACGGACTCCCGAGGATTTAGCAAAGCAGTATGACAATTATTTAGGCAGAATTCCTCCGAATCTTATCGATCAAGTTATTTCGGAAAAAGCGAAAATACTAGAAGTAACGAGTTACAAGCGTTTCTTCGAGATGGTTAGATACCCAGTCAATACCGACGATGAGATTAATGCGAAATTACGCGAGGCAGTCCTCTATTCTGCAACCAAAAAGTATCATCGTGACCGAGGAATCGAGGTAGTGTCGCCAGAAGAGTTTGAGAAACATAGATTAGGCTCGATTAAACCTCTGAACGAGATGGTTGTCCAGCGTGAAGGTAAAGAGGAACTTTTGGATGAAGAAGATGAGTGGAAAAAGCTGACTGACATTAGATTCGGATTTTCTGAGTTGCCTCAGGATTATGCTGGCCTACTGAAACCATGGAGGCAACTTTACTTACAGTATTCACTGCAGGAGCTCGTATCAAAACTGAACGACAATCCAGACTTTACCAATCTTTACAAAACGACAGAGTTGTGTAGCAATTATATCCAACGATTTGCCATTACCACATTTAGACCAGACAACCTAAAGTCCCAGTTCTACTTCATAGCCAGGATTCTGCAGAAACTCAACAATCTCTCCCATCTCACAATCGTCAAAGGGGAAGTTGGCCTAGGACAGAAAGGGTTCAAAGAGCTGATCAAGGGTCTCGAGAATGCTTCTGGTTCCCTACAGGTGCTAGACATGCGCTACAGTGACATCACGGAGACCAGCGTAGCCGCTTTAGCTGAAAGTCACCTCACTTCAGACCGTCTTTATAAACTAGATTTAGAGGGAAACAATCTCGGATTGAAAGGGACCGAGATGTTGGCTGAGCTCCTATCTAAACACCGCTCACTTCCTAACCTGGCACATCTCAACCTGCGAGCTTGCCGCATCAATGACCCGGGGATTAAGAAGCTGTCAGAGGGACTGTTAGTGAAGAAAAAGCTACGCATTCTGAACCTTAGCAAGAACCACTTCCAAGCATTGGGGATCGCAGCTGTCCTAAAGAACCTCGCCTATAATGACGTCATTGAAGATGTTAACCTGTCAGAGGTACAGTTCTCTCCCAGCAGCTCTGTCCCTGATTCCCATGAACTCGTGATGGCACTGGAGACACTATTCAAGCTCACAGTCTCTTTAAAGACAATGAATTTCTGGAAAACGCGAATCGGTGTTTTCTTGAGAGATGGGCCTATGAAGCAATTCGCTAAGTGCAATACCATAGACAGCATGGATCTTGGCTCGTCTGGCATGACCAGTTACAAAACGCTTGCGATGGGTCTCCTAAACAGTGAATGCTCCCTGCGAGAACTGAACCTTGAAGACAACACCATGAACATGAGTACATTTGAAAGTGCACTTCAATTGTTCGATAAAGAGAAGAAAAGGCAACCTTCTAGGGTCCAAATATTAAAGTTATCTGGTAACCAATTCCCCGGCCTCGATAATGAAAAACCGCGCAAGTTCTTCGTACGGATCTTCACTGAGGTTTTCTGCGACCTGAAAGAGTTGCACCTCTCCAAATCAAATCTAAGAGACTACAGCATGACTCCTCTTTCGGAATACCTCAGTTCGAACCCCAAACTAGACACACTCGACATTTCATTCAATAACATCGATAGACACGGCGCTCGCATCCTCTGCGAAGGACTTAAGAACAACACAAACCTCAGAGTTCTGAAAGTTGACCACAACGATTTACATGCGGCAGGTGCCAAATTTTTCGCTGATTTGATAAAATCTCCCAACTGTAAGATCACTAACCTCTCACTGTTCTGCAATTACTTCGACGTGCCTGGGATCGTTGAGATTGCATCCGGCCTGAAAGTGAATAAGTCCCTCGATATTTTGGATCTGGGAATGAACAGAGTTAGGAAACGCGGTGCTGGTCTGTTATGTGAAGCTCTGCAAGAGAACTCAACGCTCAAGACTCTCAAACTTAAGTTTAACCTTATTCCAAACGAGTTTTCTATCAAGCTAGTAAAGACCGTGCTCGAATCTAAGAATTCCCAACTTGCAGAACTGTTTTTAGCGGGTAATATTCTTGAGTATGAGACACTTGTCACCATTGTGGGACTTATTAAGGATGCGAAGAAACCTTTGTACTTTGACCTTTCTCGTCGAGCAGAGTACCTGGATCCTGAAAAGATAGAGCGGACAGTCTATCTGACGCCTCTGGCCGCGAACATAAGTCCAGAAATGGTCAAGCGACTCTTCTACACAACCAAATGCGGTGCGATCATTTCCGTCAAGGTTGAGAAGCATAAAAAGCGTGGAAGCTTCGCCTCTGCGAAGTATTCGCTGGTTGAATTCGCACACAAGGCCAGCGTAGACCTGGCTTTGGACCTGGTCAACAAGGGGGAGGCCGTCATTGGCTCTAGTCTCCCCATCAGGATTGTTAGGGCTGGTGTTGGAAAGGGAGCCATGCTCGATCCAGCTATGGCTTCTTAAGGTGTGAATACGGTCAGTGTATTCTCAGCGATTATTATGCGGTCAACTATTATTAGGATTAGCCTAATTACCGCTGTACATGTGTAGTTTAGTGTGCATAGGTTTATTTTGCAAATTACCGGATAGATATTTTGTTATAGTCGACTTAGGTTTTAGGATTGTTTTATTATGGATACGATACTTGATGATTCGTGGTGGAACATGTATATTACAGTTATAAGTTGATGAGTTTATTCCAACCTAGAATCCTAGATCCTGCAATTCTCTGATGTTTCGCTAACTCTTTTATTTACACAGTAAATTTAATTTAAGATGCTAGTTCCATAGATTGGTTCAAAATGCTTGGCAGTTAGTAAAACAACATGATACCAAGATTCAAAAGGTAGGAAATGCTGACTTTGAAGTTTTGCATACATATGGGATGTTGATTTTATTAAAAAAGCTGTTATACAACTGGCGATTTAACCAAATAAGCACAGGATGTAGTAGCTTATGTATTCCTAGTCTTTCACTGTTTAACCAGATTAGAGATGCATTCTCCGTCGGTGAGTGCATTAGAGCCTGTTCACTCGCATACCAGCTTACGTTCAGCTGGGCTGTCTCTCTCACAGCTCTCACACCCCTCTCTAAAACAGATGTCAGCGGTCTCAGGAAGCCGCGCGAGTGTGCGTAGCACACACAGTCGAACTCAGCCTGACAGCAGTGCTGTCGGGGGGCCTAGTGCTAAGACTCTGTATAGAGAGAGAATGGAGCTGTGTTTAGATTGGTTTAGCGGGTGGACTGATGGACAGAGAAAAAAGTGAGTTTATGCTATCACGTACAGGAGAACTCGGTTAGCACGTACTCGGGATAAGACGTACTTCGGCTTAGTACGTACTCATTTCACTGAACCAAAATTCATTTAATATATACTTGTAGATTCCTATGTAATATCAACTCGGTTAGTACGTACTTACGGATGGTACCTACTTTTTCCGCTTCTCGGAGGGCTACGTCTTATCCGAGTTCTACCGTATTTACTATTGTTTTATATTTTTCTTTGTGTATAGATTTCTCTCTCGCTTGGGCGTCTGCCTAAAACCTATGGAGCTATTACAACTCGCCTCCCTAGTAGAACTTAAAGCTCCGAAAGAACAGTTGGATTTCACTCAAGTTCTCACCAGAGAGATATCCCTACACATTTTATCATATCTAGACCCCAGATCTCTCAGTCGATGTGCACAGGTATTTACCATTACATCCCAGAAGTTGTAGTAAGAGCATATATGGTTTTCAGTTCATTATTTACATAAAGCAATTAATATAAAGCCAACAATTGCAATGTACGTAGGCAGTACAGCAGATGCCGCGGCAAGGTTAATTACGCATTGTTACAAACGATCTAAATACTGCTAAGTTGTGTATGTATGAAAGACCAGTGCTCACATCGATTCAAATTGATGTTGTTGTTGTTGTTGTTGTTGTTGTTGAATATTTATATGTTCGTTAGCATCTCTATAATAATACTCAGGATTAGGGACGTTTTTCCAGGGGGTGGATATCTTTCTCTCTTTCGGTGAAGATACCACCCTCGATCCCTGACCGATGGTGGTTGAGTTTCTACGGTCCGTGATAGAAGTCATCCTTCTGAGACGGCTCACAGGAATCGGCTTGGGCTGATCATAGACATTCTCCGTTCTCAGACTGGTAGGAATGGGAGATCTCGGTTTTTCGAATTCTCGGTTTTGCTGTACTACTTCTGATGTATGCTTGTTGGTGTATTCAGTTGATGGCGATGTTCTCATGTACCCTGATCTCGGTCTCATCTGATCCCCGCGTCTGGCTGTTCGCTCAGCTAAACCCAATTCCATGACAGCTACTTCCATTTCAACGAGTTTGTACTTTAGTTCGTAGGCTTCATCTCTTGAGTTTTGGGCTCGAATGTTTGCTCTATTCAACATCTGTTGAAGCTCTTGAATCTGCTCATCCATTTTCATAATATCTTTCTCATGTCTCACTTCCAAATGTTTCAGTTTCAGTTTTAATCCTTCTTCTCTTTTCAAAGAAGCTTCTAGTTGATCCTCTAGCTCCTTTATCCTCACCATCGCACAAGAATCAGACATTGAATCGGATAACGGTGAATCCGAATCGCTTTGGAAAGAGTCACAAGAAATGCTTTTCACAAACCCTTTGATACTCACATCCAAGTTGGTCAATTGACACTTTAGATCTTCTATCCAAGACCTTGTTTGTTTTTGTTGACTCTATTTTAAAATATTTTGTAATAAAAGTAAAGTCATACGCAAATCCGTAAACTTCACAAATTGAAGAGTTTACTTACATTTTCTGGTGGGATAAGCCCATCAACGACTTTCTTCATTCGATTGAACATTTCTCTCATAGTATGTCTCAATCGTTCAATTTGGTATTGTTCATCAGTTAGAGTTGAGTCATCTCTCCCCATACTCTCTTCTCCACACCAAAAAGCCTGGAATTAATTTTTATATTAAAATTGATCGGAAAAAAACTTGACACTAAAATATTAACAATGACAGCTACCTTCATTCTGCTGATTTGCTCATAGATCACATTCCTCAAACTTTCCACTTGATACTCGTACTCGCTGCAGCCAGAATAATCCTTGAGATCGTTGATAGGCTGAATCTAGATCATAGTTTTCATAAATTATATTGTCAGAATAATATTTACACATTTTGGTAGTTTTGTAGATGAAGATATAACTTATATTTCCTTAGATGTAAATTAGCAGTTTTAACAGTTTACCTTGACACCTGGGAAGAGCTGATCTACTATCTCCTTCATATGGTTTACTTCCTTAGTCATATGGTTTAATTGCTCCCATTTCTCATTTCCGTTCTCGCTCTCTGTAGAATATTTCCTTGATACAATCTGCAGGGGACTTATTTCGTCACGAAAACATAGTCCACTCGTAGAGATCTGAGGTTGCTGTCTTTTCATCCGATTAGAATCATATATCTTTTCATCTTTGTAATGGTTAGAGATTGGTTGCGTGATTTTGCTTGCTGGAACAGCATCAGGGCTATTTGGGAAGGTGTGAGACCGTCCTCGAGTGCGTAATGGGGGCGGGGAAAATTTGGGTGTTGGTCTGTAGTAGTATGATGGCGCACTGTATTGTGACATTATTTTACTATACTTAAATTCAGATGTATATTCTCCCTCTGTTGATTCCTATATATAGTGGAGCTGGGTATTAATTAGTTGAGCTTTACTATGCAATCCGATTTATCCATTCTATTGTATTGCTTAACTGTAATGTCGAAAGCCATATTCAATTGATGTAGAAAACCAACATGCAAATACAACATTAATTTCATATTATTCCTTTCACGTCAAGTCACATGCATCCCCTCTAAAGACACCTAATCATATTTTATAAGTTCTACTCTTTTACGTGGGTAAAGCACCGTCGTAATAGTATGGTTTTCATTTGAATGATTTGATTATTTTTTCATTGGATCATATTTCAGTGTCGCAAAAGTTCAATTTATTCATGACGCTTGGGAGCAATAATATCGGTTGTTTATCCATTAGTGAGACTATTCATTTAAATCCACTTAATAATTAAAGTAATTGAATCGTCTATGCAAGCTGACACATCCTGTTTACTCTGACCTTAGGAAAAAGATGTTGATCTGTTCTTGTTGTTTGTTCGGCCACTTCTCTTAACGAGTTGCTATTATTAGAAACATACTATAAATCATTGTTTAGTCTAATTGTTTGCAAGTTCAATTGAAATATAATCTTCTTATTTATACCAGTCACAGGGTTTACGTATAGTTGTTAAAACTGCGTTTATATGTATCCTTTTTATTTGTTAAGGCGTCCACATGTCTCGCTAGCTCTGTTAACATCTGAAATGCTAATTTGAAGGAATTCTGCAATTCTTGGAACGATTTTTAGGAGATTCATTCACACAGGATATTTTGTTTTCTTCTTGGAAATCAGTTCTTTCGATAGCTTCTTTCTATACGAATTCGATGACCTCTCAATAGAATTTATGGTATTTCATAGTGTGACACGTCATGTTTAGTATAGTTTCATTTCATCCTGGTGATAATATGGCATCGGTGCATATTTGGTTTGTATTTTGCTTAGCTATATATACGTATTATCTAGATAAATGCTGCATGTATATTATATACACATGTTTCCTTTATTGCTTTAAGTTCAGTTATAACTGCAAATTCATTTAAACCACTATTCCCATAATAATCATTAATGTATAACATTATAGTTGACGTGATTGTAATTCTTTCTGACATCTAAACTAATAATGGATATTACTATAGGTGAGCTGGCATTGGCTCTGGCTCTCAGAACAAGACGTGCTCTGGCAGCCTAAGTGCATTGAGCGAGGTTGGTACTTACACTACTCCCCTCTCCCCAAACAGTACGGGGCTTGGAAGCAGCATTATGTAGCCTGTCTCCTCGCCCCACCTTCTGGGGTGCATCTCCCTCCCTCAAGCCAACACCTCAGAATAAAATCTTCCTCACCCCTACTCCCCACAAGAACTGTCCCTATAATCCAACCAGAGGATTGGGAAGATACAGCAAAGCAACAATTCCAGCTTTCCCAGTGAGTAGCATCAGATCTTTTTTATGAATTAAAAGATAAAATAATTATTCTATGCACTCTAGGTCCACAGATGATCCGCAACTGCAGACTTATACTTTGGACCCTTCTCTCCCCTTTTACCTTCCGCCTCAGAAGACTATAAAAGGAGATCACAAACCCTGGTTAGATCCTGATCCGAACCCGGAGGATTTAGAGAAAGGCTGGCGCTCTCTTTGCGAGGGATCTCTTCCAATGCATCGGAGTGTTGAGTTTCAGAAACACAGTTCCCTGCATCCATCCACTTATAGTGCCGTATCTCGCGCTTATAGCAAAGCATCTGCCTTTCAATCCCCCTCGAAGACCTATTGGCGACCCCAGACACCACGTAGACCCATGAACAAGTTAACTGACTCCTTGAAGTTAGAGGAGCAACAAGACACCGATTTTCTCAGACCCAGTACTGCACCTGCTAGTTTGAGTGATCGGGACCGAATGATAGATACCTTTAAACATATCTCAGTGTCAGCTCTCAGTGTCCACGACTCCCCTTGGTACAAGACAGCAGGAATTCCATCAGAGGAAGGAAACCCCCTCTTCTACGCGCCCCCTTCCCTCTACCACAACTCCACCCTCTCTCCCGCCACACGAGACCTCCACTACTACGCGTACCCACACACCGACTACTGCAGCCTAGCGCGCGGACTTCCGACCCTCTACCACCCACGACTAGTCTTGTTCCCTTCGACACTCCTGTCATGGCAGCTGCTGGCTGCTGCTGCGCAACCCGATACACTTTGCCTTGTGTTTGATCCCTCTGACGTCACACTGTCTTCCTTATCTAGAAAGATTGACTCTCTCCTCGCTGGCAGGATTGCTCGGTCTGTTGCTCTGTTCTCTCCTCTTGCCTCTGATTGCTTTCCTATAGGCTCCATCCTTTCATTTGGTCCCAAAGCGAATCTCGTAGACTCTGAATCGTATGAATCCCTCTGGGAAGGGGACAATACTGCAGAAGAATCATCAAACTTTATATCATCCCTGAGGAAGTATATCCTCCCGACAGCTCTCGGTTCTCGGATTGATATCTTTTCTCCCTCTCCCCCTCCAGATAAGCTACACCCTCGTCTCCAGTCCCTATCTGCTCTAGCTAAACTGCTGCAGGTACCTGTAAGCTGTCCTTCTTCCGTCGCAGCTCTATACTCCTTGAGAAATGAGGAGTGGAGCTGGGTATCTCCTTCACAAAATCCTGAAGACATGTTAGTCAACTCCGCCCCATCCCATACCCCTCCCTCCCTATATTTCCTGATACCCGCCTTCCTCTCATGGTGTCACCTCGCGGAATCTTGTACCCTCGCTATTCACAAGTTACAGCTACATCTCTCTGGATACTTAAAGCAGGCCAGACACGAGATTATCGGGTCTCTAGCAGGGAAGATCGTCCACCACGCACTTGCACTCAGTCCTGGCAGTGAAATGGTAGCAATGACCAACACTCTTAGGCCGATACTATTGAAGCATAGCAATGACGTCATCAGGGATCAGCTGGATAAGAATGCATTCTGTGATGATGTCATCGGGATATTGAGGCAGGGAGAGGAATTTGAAGAACAGCATCCGATCTTCGCACCTGAGGTCTGGCCGTCCCATCTACTCGGTCCTAGTGCAGGCTCTTGTAGCTGGTTTGAAGGGTCACGGCTGACTCAACGTCTCTGCTACCCCATGCTATGGGGCCATAACCTCACTGAATGGGGAACCTGCTCTCCTCCGAAGGATAGGCGTGGTCTAGTCCTATGGGAATGGTACCACACCGAGCTCACGTACAGTCACATGTTACAGCTGGTATTGCATGAGTATCAGCATCCGTTAAGAGATGCAATGGAATCAAATCATTCTCAACCGCTTGGTCTGACGTCACACGAGTTAGATATGTTGTTTGCAGACATTCAGCTACTGAAGGATGCTTCTACCGACCAAATCTCTAAGCTAGACCACATTCTCACATCTTGGGAGAGTTCCATCCAACCACCTGCTTCTTTCCTCCTATCTAGTCTGCTTTCTAGCCTCACCGCGTACAAGAACTACATATTCAACTATCCTGCATTAACACGCATGCTTAACCAAGCCGTGACTACAGCCGGTCGTCTCCGTGTGTTTCTCCGGAGAAAAGG
Source organism: Aphrocallistes beatrix (assembly GCA_963281255.1). Lineage (NCBI taxonomy): Eukaryota > Metazoa > Porifera > Hexactinellida > Sceptrulophora > Aphrocallistidae > Aphrocallistes > Aphrocallistes beatrix. The sequence goes on from OY725497.1 coordinate 507,944, forward strand.
TTTGCAGCCGTACACATCTCACTGCTCCCTTCCTGTCCTACTGATGGCCCCGTTACAACGGCTCCGTAGCATACACCAGCTCCTCTCTGCTCTGTTAAGCCTTACCTCTGATTCACATCCGGATACAAAGGATGGCACTGTCCCCCTTGCAAAAATATCATCTCTCCTTGAACAGTCAGATGTATTGGAGAAGAGAATCGCCAGTGAGAGGGAACTTTCTTCCCTTTCCAAGGCCATCACCGGTTGTCCTGTTCTTGCTGAGACAGGGAGAGAGCTGTTAAGAAGTTGGAAAGTCGAACTCATGGTGAACACATCACAAAACGGAGAGAAGAGATTGGAAGCAATGGACTCTCTGAAACTCTACATATTCTCCGATGCACTCCTCCTCTCACGCATGAAAGAGTATTACCACGGGTTCACTACTCAGGCGATTGAAGAGGAAGAATTCATTGATAGCATCGGGATTACCAGACTGAGTGTGTGTGAGATTAGCACTGATCTCGAGTCGGTTGGTTGTGAGTTGCGTGGAAGTAAGAAGGTGTGGAAAGTGGCTTTTCATTCTGAAGAGGAAAGGAACTCATTTCTCGAGTGTTTTGTATCTCTGAATAAATCGATATAACATATACTTCTTGCATTACAGTATTTACAATTTGGCACATACAGACATACATTCATATAGTAATAATATTATTCTAGTAAATTTTATGTGGATTATTCAATAGCACAAATACATGTAAAATTGTGTTCATTTAGTTTTTGACTTATTAAATGGGAAGTAGTCTGGAGCCGCAAATTTTATTATAATCTAAACAACACCTAATACGGTTATTCTAAAAGATTTCGTGATTTTCCCATGAAAGTGTTTTAATTAATAAACTTAGATTTAGGTTTAACAATTACTTCGTAATTAAAATATGAATTTATACACTTAGTTTCTACGATCTAAACTCTGATTAATTGTTGATTGTTTCTTTCGCTAGTGCAATAAATTTCCACGTTTCTGATTTGGTTTCATTCCATTTCAGTGACAAACTAGTCAAGGCTTGTTATGTACGACTCTCAACTCTTGTTTCTTATTGAATTCTGCGAATAACGAGCGACAATGAGATTTTCTAAAATCTCCAGAAGCTATACTTGAGAAAGTTATTGCTAGTTCGTTTAATTGAGAACACTTAAACTGTTTCAATTGAAGCAAGTCTTACGAAACTTTATTCGTATAATTAAGTCTTACATTATTGATTATTAATTGGCAAGTGTTCTTAAATACTTCTACGATTATTTCATGCAAATACAAGTGCCTGTTGTGTCGAAATCATTTATTGGTCGGCATATCAGAAGTTCGTCACAGTGGTACCATTGATTATCAATTTAGATATGAATTCTGTCGTTTTTATTGTGACACATATATACCATTTATAGCTTTTTACTTTCAAATGTTGTACTGTACATATATGGCGAGATTTGGGGCATAATGTATTTATTGATTGCAACATTAATTGGAGCACATGACACCCACACACTGCCTTAGTTTATTTCCTTAATTTGTTAGGAAATTTAAATTCGCTACATCTCAATCGTCACAACAGATCTATTCTAGTTCTAGTTATTTAACACGAGTGGAATGTCCTGAAGAATGAAATGTTCCTTATGCTATACCTATGTCGAGTAGTAGCATCTTGTTGACACAAGAACAGCTTTAAGATACTGCTACCTATTCTATTGTTAGGTTTGATTTAGTTGTGTCTAATTTATATTTAAATATCGCACTTTCACGAAATCTCTTTTAAATAAATAACTAAGTAAGCTTGTAAGTGCGTAGTATGCACCCACGCTGCCTGCTATGTATACTAAATGTGTTTTGGAAGATTTTAGAACAACAACATGTCTCTTAATGATCCTGCACTTGCGAACCGAGAAAACGAACTTCCACCCATCATAAACCTCAACATCGGGGGCAGCATATTCACAACCCGACTTTCAACCTTACAGTCGGTTCCTGACAGTATGCTATCCACCATGTTCTCAGGGCGGCATAGCTTGGATACGGATGACCAGGGAAGGTATTTTATCGACAGAGATGGGAAGCATTTTAATCACATACTAGCCTACCTCCGAGATCCAGCCAACCTCTCTATCCCAGTAGATGTGATCCCAGCAGTGCTAGAAGAAGCTAGATATTACCAGGTACTGAACTTATGAGGGTACATTCTAATCTATGATATGAATAACTCTACTCGAATGTAGCTTTCCTCTTTGATAGAACTTCTTAAAGACCACCCATCTCTGCTAGCTTTTAGGATCGTCAAGATGTACCGCTCTTCTCTCGGGGATAAGTATGAAACGATGAAAAGTGAGGTAATCAGTTCTCTGTCTAGAAAAAGCCCTATCGACCCCATGTCATTCACCAGACCAATTCAGTTCCCTCATGATCGAGATGCCCCAGCCTTCCCACTGACAGTCCCTAACGGGGAGGCTAGCTCTCACTCAGGTGCGAACAACGTGTGCAGTCCACCAGCCATTCGCTCTCCTCACACCACGCTCAGAACAGACATCCGCATAGCCACTCCTCACGTCAGTTTTGACCAGACGGATTCTTCAATTGGCGCAAATATGCTGTTACCCATGGTAAGACTATCCTAAGCAACGGATAATGTACTTAGTTATGCATGTTCTTAACCTTTTACCGTTGTAGTCTGTACAGAGTGTGCTCAGAAGGAATCATCAGAGACCGTATAACGTGTGTCAAGCAGATGGACACGATTTTAAGGACATCGATGTTGTTTCTAGCTTTTGGCATAAGAGCGACGTATGGTCCTTGTTATTACACGACCTCAGGCACGAGTTAAACACGAAAGTAGAAGTCAAAATCGAGCAAGGTACTCCCATCTTTTGTACCAGATGTCGTTTCCAGAATTCCTACGGAGTTTGTATCTATTCTATATTCTGGCTAAGAGGGGATATCCCTGCAAAGTGTCCTGAGTCAGCCATCCAACTCAACTCATATCAGGAACCGACTTCCTAATGCAGGTCATACGTTTGCACCAAAAGTTTGAGGGTCTTGCAACCGTTGTTATGTGATGCACTTATCCTTTGTTTTAGCTAGATGTCTGCGTTTTATTCAGGTGTTCCAGAATGTACATATTCCCCAAGAAGAATTCAGCATTACATATATTGCCGTTAATATGCTCTAATATTTTTAAATTTACAAAGGCCAGTTTAGAAAATGTTTTCACCTTCTCTACCCGAATCTAGATTTAGTATCGCTCCTTAACATTATAGTAGTAATGCCGCTGACAGATAAAGCCGTCATGAAATCAGATGTTGGCTATTCTGTTACTCAAGGTTCCATCTGTACATTGAATTTGTACTATTCTACCTAACCTCTATGTTTGTTGATATATTAGAGTATGACTTCATACAATGTGATCATCCTGGGAGACGGAGGTGTGGGCAAGAGTTCGATCACTCTCCGCTTCTACGAGGACAGGTTTGAAGATGAGTACATGCCTACTGTAGAAGATGCGTTCACAATGGAGAAGATGATCGATGGGGAAGTTGTGCGGTTAGAAGTTGTCGATACTGCCGGTCAGGAAGGATATCAACATCTCAGGGAGATGTACATGAATGCTGTGGGAGCTGGATACATGCTGGTGTATTCCATCGATATAAGAAACTCATTTCTATCTCTTACGGTAATTACAATAGTTTTTCTACTAAACTTATATTTGCATTTGCAATGATACTAATGCATACTAATTAGGGCATTCAAAAAGTTCTCATCCCATATCTGTATCTCAAATGATAGTGAAAATAGGATATTTTCGATTTGTCCATTGTATTCCTTAGGGGATCAGCTCCCAATTTATATATTGGGTTATTTTAAGAGGACAATTATTGTGGTTCCTACATTAGATTTTTGTACATCGGTTTATGCTCTAAGTAATCGCTGTTTATTATTCATTTATGATCATTCGTGTCTGTAGGAATTGCATTCTCGTCTGACGGAAACGAAGATTCCGGCCCTTGCTTATGGGGAATTCGTCCCTGTGGTTTTGTTAGGAAATAAATCGGATAAAGTTGATAAGCGAGCAGTTTCGACTGCTGAAGGTTTGCAGCTGGCAAGAGGATTCGGAAATGAGTGTCCTTTTTTCGAAACATCTGCTAAAACAGGTGACAATATCATCGAAGCCTTTACTGCATTGATCCGTCAGATGAAGAAGTGTAGTGCTCCTACATCTAGAAGTCCGACTAAATCGAAGGGGAAGAAGAAAGGTGGAGGCAACGGGAATGGAATGAAATGTTCTCTCATCTGATTGACAATTTATGAATCACCATATTTATGTAAACAATTCATGTATATATATTTGCTAAATTGAAATATTTTCTCACTGAATAAAATATTATCATAAAAGGAATAATGATATCTGCATACCTTTTGTTTTACTGGTGTCTTATGTGTCTTGGTATGTAAGGTATGTAAGAATGAGGTTATTATTATTCAAATCGTACCTGTATTTGTGTAGTAAAATGATAACCTGACGAAATCATGTCTGAACTACTAGTGCTGTTATAAAATACATTTTCTCCCACCATTCTAGCTACACAAATGAGTAGTGCATACCAATACCTCTACGAAGTGATTATAATCGGCGAGGGAGGCGTCGGCAAGAGCTCCCTCACTCATAGGTTTCTAGGTGACGATTTCAATGAGACATACGACCCCACGATCGAAGGGACCTACCGCACGGAAGCAGATGTGGATGGGGCGGAAGTACAGATCGAGATTACAGATACAGCTGGCCAAGATTCGTTCAGAGAAATAGTCAATACGTATTACACACGAAGCGGCGCTGGATATATTCTAGTTTTCTCGCTGATAGAAAGAGAGACATTCCTTGCTCTCAAGGTACCGAACAGAGTAATAAACGATGTTACTGGGCCGGTTGGTCTGGTTTTAAAAGTAAAGTAAAGTTTAACCTGACCATTTTTCAAAAGTGATCCGGTTAAACCGGACAAACCGTGACGCCGGCGCTGTATTATACTCTGCTTATCCCCACGAATTGTGCTCACTTTGAACTTATTTGAAGATCTTCCGATGTTACTATCTATACTCCTTTATTAAAACGGGAATTGTTCCCTTGGGTATGTTACAGCTACACTTGTTTATTTATGTATTGTTTGTAGAGCAAGATTTACGATGATCTCATCGAGACAAAACGATCGTTAAATAGCCTATCTCAACTGCGTGTGCCTTTGATCTTAGTTGGAAATAAATCAGACCTCCCAAACAAACGGTCAGTCCAGCTAGGAGAAGCCCAGGCCCAGGCGAGAGAGTGGGGTTGCAAGTTCTTTGAAACCTCTGCTAAACTAAACGAGAACATCCACGAAGCATTTGTGCATCTGATCCGCGAGATGAACGCTATCCGCAATCCAGTCAAATCGGAGACCAAGAAGACTGGCTGTTGTACGCTCCTGTGAACTCCTAGCTTGGTTGTAAGTTATATCCTCATCGATATGATTCACGTAGATTGTATGTATGCATATGAGATTTTACTTGATTTTTTAATATTTTAGAAGACAGGATTTATAAACTAGAATTTTGAAGAATTATATTTCATTGTTTTATTTTGTTGTAATATAAACTTTTTTCTCGATTAGTCTCCCCATTTCTCCTAATCAGTAGAGAATAAGAACATTGTATTAATCTTGATGTCTACATACAAATAATATTTAGCTTAAATTCAAAATTTTCCAACTATATCCAGAGCACACTCCATCAATCCTCTTTCAATCTGGCCTCTACTCCTACCCATTCACAATTTCAGCCCAATCCACCAACCTCTGTTCATGGCTCCCCACTTTCCAGCAACTGCCAAATAGTGCCCTGCCCCAATCGGTGCTGTTTCCCTCGCCCTCGGTCCGCACCGAACAGCTCCCTCTTTCCATCAAAGAATTCGAATCAGCTGCTCTGCCAACTCCAACTCCATCGCTCCTCCACAAAACATTCTCTCAACTCGCGAAAGCCTCACCTCCCTGCGAAATCCTCCGATTCATACCTCGCGCCGCGAAACATGCCTGCGATCCACCTGAGAAACCAAATCCTCTCGATTTCTCGGAGATCCAGAACCTCACATCTTCCCAGAGCTCGACTCGAGAGGGTACCGTCATTCTCCTGACAGGAAATAGAACTTTCCTTTTCTTCTCCTCCCACCAGGACCTGCTCGCTCTTCGGAAAGAGACCCTGGTCGCTCTCTGCGACTTCATCGAGCTGCGTTTGGAGGGAACAGAGCTCTACGCCGTCCTATCCCGTAGCAACAGGTCTCCCTCCGCATCTCCTGAACAAGAAGACCTAATGCATTCCATTAGGACATTCAAGTTGCTAGGGTTCGATCTCGTGGCTCCGAATTCAAGAGCCTGGCCTTGCCAGTCTCTTGACTCGGACGAGTACTCCTGCCTCATATACAAGTTGGACTAACAACTAAAGTATAATATTTCCGTGTTGCTAGTGCTATTGCACCCCAGAACTTTGATCAACTTTGCTTCGAGTTTGTAGTACTTTGTAACTAGAGAAGAATGATGCGCATATAAATCCGATTTCTTAGTTAATCTGAGTAGTTCGGGCTTTTAATTGATGGAGAAAATTCGTTTTCAAGGGAGATGTGTTAAATTATTGCCATTATTTGACCAGAGAGAGAGATATAGCATTTTCAACATCTTAAATTTGACCATAGCATTGAATACTATGGTTAGAAATTAGACCGTTGATTGCTTTATGGGAGTAGTCTTAAAACAAAACTAAGAATTTTTATATACTTTTATTGAGCCTAGTTTTATCAATAGCTAACCATTTTAAATTGGAATGTGTGAAGATCTGAAGATCCACGATCAAAAGGTGATTGATTTCCGTTCTGAGTACTTATCATCAGCTGAGGAAATTTTGCGCACTGAGTTTCCATCTAAAGTGATAGAACTGACAGAAATGTTAAAATCGGACCTGTTTAGTGATGCAACACTTTCTCGTGTGAAACAGGGTACCTGTTTCACATCTGTGTCTCCTGCCCCTTCTGAAGCGAAAGCAGACAACAGTGTCGAGACTAAGGGAAGGGGCAAGAAGAGAAAGGTGGAAGACAGCGACCATTCAAACGAAGCAGAGGGAGCTATGAACAGCCATTCAGGCTCCACCGGACAGATTCAGACAAATATTGAGATTCAGCGCATTTCCGGCGCAGTGAAACCGCACATCCTCTCTCTGATACAACACCTGAACATGCTCAAACTGTGGATAGAGCTGCTGATCCCGCGAATCGAGGACGGGAACAACTTCGGAGTGAGTGTCCAGGAGGAAGCGTTGAATGAGATATCTCGCTCCGAGACGGACGCATCTAGCTTGCTGGACAGCCTCTCCCGCTACTACCTCAGTCGCGGAAAGATCGCCTCGAAATGTCTCAAGTACCCCGGCCTGCAGGACTACAGGGTGGCCCTGGCAGAGATGGACGAGAAGAAGTTCTACTCCCTCAAAATCGTCGTGTCTGAGCTCCGCAACCTCTACACCACCATCTACGACATCTTGCTAAAGAACCTGGACAAGATAAAGACGCCTCGAAACAGCAATGCCACCTCTATGTATTAGCTCCCCACCCTTTAGAACTTAGTTGATTCATTAGCCAATCTATTGACACTAGCCTGATCCCCCAATCATTAATAGGCTAGACTCCTGGCGGACTCGCTTAGTTCAATGCACTCTGTTTAATGACTAATTATTGTATTGTAGCTGAATCTCTTACTTCCCATATGTTTATGTAATTACTCGTATAGTACTTGTTGACCATTCCAATCTTCTTACTGAGTATATTAAACGCATTGCTAATTATCGATTTGAATTTCGTTTCTTTAAATGGTTTTTCATCTAAATATTTGTTGAAAATTATCCGAATTGCCAAACTAAACTGTAGGTGCCATATGTTCACCCTTCACAGACGCAATTTACCACAGAGCTACACCAACCTATCTAAGATCTAGGATTGTATCATTGTATTCAGCAGTACTGTACTTGCTGCTAAGCTTAGATGGGCCAGTAGTACGTCCACATCATGGTTGCATACGAGCAACATCCGAGATGCGGGACAAATTGATTTTTCCCATTACCAGGTCTCAGAAATGTTTATTATTCCTAATCCATGGTCCGTTTATTTACCTAGTCCACGCCCTGAGATGAGTTCTACTGGCAGCCAAATTTTCGCATCATCCCTACGCTCTCAGGGCATCGAGTTCATATTCGGCATAGTGGGAATCCCCGTGATAGAACTAGCAGCAGCTTGCCAGAGTGAGGGCATCCATTTCCTTGCAATGCGAAACGAACAAGCAGCTTCCTACGCGGCCTCTGCTATCGGGTACCTGACTGACAGACCAGGGGTGTGTCTGTGCGTGTCAGGTCCTGGACTGGTGCACTCTCTAGCTGGGATGGCGAATGCACAAGCCAATGGCTGGCCCCTCATCGTGGTGGGAGGATCGTCTGAAACTAATCAGGATGGGAGGGGCGCATTCCAAGAGTCCCCTCAGGTACACAAGAGGCTGCAAATGAATTAATTACACAACTTCTGTGTCTTAAACGGTTTCTTAAACTTAGGTGCAGTGGTCTTCTCCCTACTGCAAACTGTCTTTCCGGCCTCCATCAGTCCAATCCATCCCTTCCTGCGTTGAGAGGGCGGTGAGGATGGCTACCTACGGGCGGCCTGGCCCGGTCTACATAGATCTTCCTGCAGACCTCATAGACGCAGAAATATCTCAAACACCAGTCTTTCCGCCGCCTTGTCCCCTGCCTCCCCTTTCCTGTGCGCCGTCCTCGCTCATACAGGAGTGTTACAAAGAGATATCTACATCTCAAAGCCCCCTAGTAATCGTAGGTGAGGGAAAAATCTTATTACGTATTATATGTCAATCTTATTGATACTTGAACTGTTTATAGGTAAGGGCTGTGTCCTAGCACGAGCTAGCAATGAAGTGGGAGAGTTCATCAACTTCACTCAACTCCCTTTCTTACCTACCCCTATGGGTAAAGGAGTTATCCCAGACACACATGCAGCATGTGTGGGACCAGCGCGCTCCCTCGCTCTCTCCTCTTGCGATCTCATCGTCCTGTTAGGAGCCAGACTCAACTGGCAACTGCACTTCGGGCTGCCACCTCGATTCAAACCAAATGTAGGCCTAACTTATTAACTAAAACGTAAATCAGATTCAACTAATGAGTACTAAATAATCCGTGTAGTTACGAGTTATACAGATTGATATTTGTCCCGAGGAGTTGCACACTAACGTACAGTCCACTGTTGCGATTCAAGGGCATCTTCGTGCTGTTATACCTCAACTGACTGGGATAATGAAGTCACACGGATTCCGATACTCAAAAGACACGAACTGGTGGAGGGAACTTAAAGAGAAGTGTGAGAAAAACCGTGCGATAAGTCAAACATTAACCAACGATCGTTCCATTCCGATGAGCTTCTACTGTGCTCTGAACACAGTCGCTAACCTACTGGCACAGGATAGTGTTATTGTGAGCGAGGGGGCTAACACCATGGATATCGGACGTACGCTGCTACCTACCCACTTTCCGGGTCACAGGTTGGACGCTGGAACGTATGGAACCATGGGCGTAGGTCTGGGCTTTGCTATCGCAGTTGGTTGTATTAAAAAGTTTGGAGGATCCAAGTACGGACATTTGAAGATTGGCCCCGTAAGTACACAACTTTGTTTTATTATTTAAGATTTTCAGCTTCTATTTCTAGGTTGTTTGTGTGGAGGGAGACAGTGCGTTTGGATTCTCCGGCATGGAGGTAGAAACTGCTGCTCGTTACGAGCTGCCCATCATTTGCCTAATATTTAACAATTCTGGGATTGGATTCGGCGTGAATAAGGAAACTTGGGAGGGTTCCATCAACTCCGCTCCTCCGACCCTCTCTTTACCTCCAGTCGCGCTGAAACCCGGTACCAGGTATGACCTCATTGCTCCTGCGTTTGGGTGTAAGGGGTATTGTGTGAAGACGCCTGAGGAATTGGAGAGAACACTCACTGAATGTTTATCTAATTCTGAAGGTAAACAACTTCCGGTTATAGTCAATATTGAGATCAACCCCGTTTCCAGTCGAAAGCCCCAAGAGCACTCCTGGCTCACAAAATCAAACTTGTAGTGTGTAGGATGAGGTAATTTTTAGTGTATATTTATTGGAATTTTATCGAGAATACAGGGAATAGTTTATTACAAACAATACATTAACAGAGCAACTTAATTAGTACAATCTCAACGTTATCAAAAGTAGAATATAACTTGAGAAATTCTCGAATTATCTGAGATAATTAATTTACATTACAAATATCTGAGATGATCTCTCTCCAATCACCGAAATCTGGGATACATTGAAGAAACTAGAAAAGAGTTGTAATAATTTAAGTAGGGAAAATATTTTTAAATTCACCGTACGTAAAGTCTGTTTTTGAATAAATTATGTATAAAGTCTAGATATTAGCATCATAAGAATTCCTTGGTCACGAAATGCTGCCGCTTAGTTCATAGTATTAGGTAATTTTTGAACTTATTAATTCTGCTATGTTTTATGATGAGTGAATAGTTCACTTCTCAAAGTTCAAATTTATAATTTATCCGTTTTCATGTCTGTATTTTATGAACTAAGACTTACCTCAGTTGATATCCTGGCTCTTACACGTAGTGGTTGGGCTCTACGTTCATCTTTTCAAACTGTTTTTGCAGTTCGTTTGAAAATTTTAGAGGTGTGTTTGTGAATTCGTCTTTTGTTGTGCTACTTCTCTCATCTCCGGATGGGATGCTTTTGCAAGAATTTGTTCTTCTTGGTTTAGGTCCTGTTGCAGGTATAGGTTTTTGTTTATGTTTAGGCCCAGGAGCCGGTACTGCTTCAGGTTCTGGTGCAGCTACTGGTTTCGGCTTTATTGCAGCTACTGGCTTGGATGGTTTTGCAGAATCATTACTTAGCACATCTTGGCGGATGTAGAAAATATTTTCTGGTTTATTAGGACTGAAATCCTGTTCATTAGGTGTAGGAATTTCTTGCTTATACAGACTTTTATCTAAATCAGATAATTGCGGAGATACTGTCCGTTTTGCTGTTTCTGTATTTCTTCTCTTATTCCTATTTTCTATGAGCTTTGAAGGGATATGCTCCTCCGTTTCAGCAGAATCCTGGTTTAGCTTCACTTCAATGTTAGAAATACAGCTCTCGAGTTTTTCATTTTTTTTAGGGGGGGCAATTTTTGTTGGAATAGGTGGTTTGGGAGGATCATTACTTAGCACATCTTGGCGAAGGTAGAAAACATTTTCTGGTTTCTTAGGGCTGAAATCTTGTTCATTGGGTGTAGGAATTTCTTGCTTATACATATTTTTATCTGATTTGGGGGGATAATTACTTGGCACATCTTGGCGAAGGCAGAAAATATTTTCTGGTTTATTAGGACTGAAATCCTGTTCATCAGGTGTAAGAATTTCTTGCTTATACAGACTTTTACCTGAATCAGATAATTGCGGAGATACTGTCCGTTTTGCTGTTTCTGTATTTCTTCTCTTATTCCTATTTTCTATGAGCTTTGAAGGGATATGCTCCTCCGTTTCAGCAGAATCCTGGTTTAGCTTCACTTCAATGTTAGAAATACAGCTCTCGAGTTTTTCATTTTTTTTAGGGGGGACAATTTTTGTTGGAATAGGTGGTTTGGGGAGATCATTACTTAGCACATCTTGGCGAAGGTAGAAAACATTTTCTGGTTTATTAGGACTGAAATCTTGTTCATTGGGTGTAGGAATTTCTTGCTTATACAGATTTTTACCTAAATCAGATAATTGTGGAGATACTGTGCGTTTTTCTGTTTCTGTATTTCTTCTCTTAATCCTATTTTCTATGAGCTTTGAAGGGATATGCTCCGTTTCAGCAGAATCCTGGTTTAGCTTCACTCCAATGTTAGAAATACAGCTCTTGAGTTCCAAATTACTTTTACTTCTGAAATCTCCTGATTGTGATGACAATAGAATAGGTTTTTCACTTTTTTTAGGGGGGGTAATTTTTGTTGGAGTAGTTGGGGGGTTTTCTGTTTCATTAGGACTGATATCTTGTTCATTAGGTGTGGGGATTTTGGGCTTATAACGAGTAGCATTTTCTTCCTTATGACAAGTAGGAATTTGTTCCTTATGACAAGCAGGAATTTCTTTATCATATATATTTGCAGGAATAGTGCAATGCTCTTGGGAACTAGGAGAATGCGATAGTATTGTATTTTCTTCTCTTTTAGGGGGAACATTTTTTGTTGGAGAAGGTGGCTTATCCAGATTTAAAGTTGGATCTGTGTTTAGTATCTTTATGGATTTCGCTCTACTTCGTGACTCCTCCTCAATCTTTCTTCCCTCATCATTAGTTTTCGCAACTTTCGTGAATTCGTTTTTAGTCGCTAGCTCTGTTTTGGGGATGGCTACTTTGGGTTTTGTGGCTTTGTTTGGTGCTTTTGTTTGTTTAAAATCGGGCACCTTTTCATATCCAGGGCTTTTCCCTTTGATCTCTTCCTTTATTTCCTTTATAAATCCTGATTCTTCGTTTGTACTCAGTGACGTCACTCTCTTGGGTGGTTCTGCGGGTGTGTTTTGATATTCTTCTCTTAGAATGCTAAGGCAGTGCGAGTGCACCGTCAAATGGTGGATGGTCCTCCTTATCGGAGGAACTACTTTGGACACCTTATTATTCTCAAACTTGTTCATATGAGCCAATAGTTCTGTTTTCAATTCGGAGTCTCTCTTGGTTATTTTTGGTGTAGCTGCTAGAGGGGGGACATGACTTGTTGGTGTTGTTCCAGTGAAATCTTCTCGCAATTCTTTCGCTTCCACCATATCCATATATTCCTCTGTAGGTTCCTCTGGCACTGGCTCTGGCTCTGGATCTGCTCTCTTCTCTTTCATATGTGAAACATAATATGGTAGACTGTCCGGTTTTTGTGGTATAGCTATCATTTCTACAATAGGTGATAGTAGTGTCTCTATTTCTTCGTAATCGTTTTCTTTATCATTAATCTCGTAGTGAATGTCATCTTGGTCAGAGTTGTCTAAATAGGTCTCTCCATTCACTATTTTCCTACTATTTGAAAATCCCTGAATCCCAACTGGCCCTGTAGGGGATGGAAATTTGCACTCTGGTATTGTAAATTTATCAGGCTCGAGATCAACTTCTGATCTTTGATAGTCTGTATTTTCTATTAAATTCTTGCTAGCAGGGCTGGCAGGATTGTTTTTCTTGTTTTTCTGGCTAAACGCTTTCCACGAATTCGATAAAATGGAAGACAAATTTCTGTTGTTGTTATTTACAGACCCGAATCCAGGAACTCCAGGAGGCAGAGTCTTACTTCCTTGTTGCTTTACTAGACTTGAATCTCTAACAATTGTTGCGCTCTCGAAAAATTCATAATTACTCTTAGTGTCTCCTAATATCTCGTATTCCTTCTTTTTCCCTTTGTCCTATTGGATACATATTTTGTTTCTAATATAAAATCAAACGAGGTCTTGTGAGTTTAAATTAACTACTCTATCATTGGGGCATATGACTGCCCCCCGTAATTTTTTTAAACTTTTAGGCATCTGTTTAATTACATTTTGTCTATATAGCATAATATATAATCAATTAATGACAGAAACCTAAGTGTAGTTAAGTAGTGTCATTAAAAAAAATAATTACCTGGTCAAAGTGGAAATACTGGTTCTGTTCCCTATGTTCCATATTTGCGGTTTCGCCCTTTTTCTTTGACATGTTTTGTTGATCTCTCGCTTACTGTTCTGAATATTCTAACTGTGATACTCCTAGAATCTGTAGAAATGTGCTTTATATAAGCATGTTAAATTATTACCTTTTTGATGCTGCTTGAGCATACTTCTAGCACAAATATTAGGTTACTTCTTTATTCATCCACTAATTTAATGTGTTTTTGAATATTTTAGCTATGTAATATCGCCATATTAGCGTCTAATTTGTCCGGAGGGCTTGGCGTGAACAATTGATAATAATGCCTCGCATTCCCGGGGGACTTTTGTTAAGTTGATATCATGTCTACTTTGTTGAGGTGATGGGTTTTACAACGGACAATGTACCTCATTCGTAGATAAAATCTTCCATGTAAACGTTTCTGAGATAATATTTCCCCAAATAATAAACTCTTCTTAATCTCCATACATTTCAGTTAATTCTTTATTCATTACACACGAGGTTAATTTCAAACTACATCATCCAGCATACAAATTAGTCTCACATGAAGTCATAATTTTCAATGATTAAAAGAAGGAGGTAAGCATTCGTAATGTTAAATTAACTGTTCAATAGTTAAATAATGAACTTGTTACTTGTTAGTTCTAATTGCTATTAGAACCGGGCAAACAATAATTGCAACATTTTTTTAACTTATATTTTTTTATTTTGTAAGTGACTCGAACATTTTTTTATGATTAGACATTCTGTTTTTTATAGAAGGTCGAAATTTTATCACAGCTCTAGATTAACACCATCATGATGATTTCATTAATAAATAAAAAACGATATGAAAAATGTAACTCCATCATTTAAGAATCATGTTTATGTATCATAGTCAAATAGATGAGTGATGTCGCATAATTGGAAAATATTAGATGTAAAATGTTGAAAATATTCGTCTTTAAATTGCATGCAGTCATCATGGAAATATCATTTTTATATGATGCTGCCATCTATAATTTCAAGTGTTAATTAATGTAATATACTGGTATACAGGGGTGCCGAACTTTGAGAATCAATGACAAATTTGGAGTTCTAGGAGGGGGCTCAGCCAAAAATTTGTATTGCGTCTATGGACCATCCTCGGATTGAGGGGACCCGGGCCCCCCAGACCCCCCGGGATCGGCACCTATGCTGGTATGCATGAAAAGTTAATATCGTATTATTTATGATTAGTATAATCAAAATCTAAATCTGGAGGCTTATATTCGATCATTTTCAGCATATACCCATAACCTGCTCAGACTTGTAAATAATGGCGTGGAATGAACGACGGGCTTCTTGGGATTACACTGACCAAGAGGCTAGCAGACAAGTGCATGGAGACTATCCTCAGTATGAACAGAGAGCAAGCCGCGACTATAATCGCAGTTATTCTGACCATCAATCAGAAGATTCAAGAGACGGACGCACCTACAGACAACCGCCCTATGGGTCCAGTTACGAATTTTCTGGCTCTAGACGTTCAAGAAACCGTGGATCGCGTTCTTACCCCAGAAATTACGGAAGAAATGAAGGTTATTACGGCTCAACTGCTTATCCCCATGACCAGGAATACAATACACACCTTCCACCTGAATACACTCAACCAAAGCAGCATTACTCAAAGCAACCTCGAGAATCAGATGAAGATCATTATTCCCCAACACACGACACCAGGGATCAGGAGTCTCAGCCATACTCGCCGCTTGAATCTTCTCACGGACGTGAATTCATCAGGCAACACCGTGGATCATATCCTCGCTTTAACAGTAGAGATAGGGGCCACCAGGCTCAGAGCATTCACAGTCATTCACATCGTTTCAGTGCTAACCCAGGCTCTAGCCCAAACAGGACAGAGGACCCAGAATTCGATTCCACTAGTCACGAGAATCAGAGAGAGACTGAACAGTCTCAAAACTATCCCAAATCTCCTTTAGATAGACAGAGGACAGAGCCTTACTATCCCTTGAGTCGCCTCCCCAAAGCCCGCTCCAGGTGCTCATCTACCAGTAGCGGGCACTCGGTGTCTCGAGATGACTGTGTTATTTGCTACGGAGCAGTTACACACCTCGCTATAACGCCCTGTGAACATTCCTATTGCCATCTCTGCTGTATACGGCTGTTGATTTTATGTGAGGATCATCACTGCCCGATTTGCCGTACCCCTTTTGAGGAAGATAATCCAGTCATCTTACTTCCACAACCAACTTCTAACCCAACATACCAAGATTTAGTTGTCTGCTCACGTCTGTGCAAAGATTACGGAATCGCCCTAATTCCGCCCCTCACAAAAAGGTTTATCGATGAACTGTTCGATCTGAAGTGTTCTGTGGATGAGTGTGAGTTTTTTGTCCGTAATAAGGCCTTCCACATTTTAGAAAAGCATCTCAAGTTCGTACATGAACAATACTACTGTCATGTGTGTCTCTATGGATTGAAACAGTTTGTGTTTGAAATGCGCTTATACTCACGCGAGGAACTTAACCAGCACAAAGACGGTAAGGGTGACAGCCGGCTAGACCCTCCTGGACACAAGGGTCATCCGGTTTGCAGGTTTTGTAGAGAGCGAGTAATCGATGAATCAACTCTATACGAGCACTTACACAAGGTAAGATATGAAGAGCAATGGTTTAGATAGAATCGACTCTGCTGAATCGGAATACATCAACCCTTGATATTTTGTCCCAAATAAGCAGAGTCGACTTTTTTTTCCATACATAGTATAAATTATTTTAAGAAACATTTTTTGGCCTTTTTGCGAGTCCAAACAAGAAAATTGCTTCCTTTTAGATACACTTACTATAAATTGTTTTTAGAACCATTTTTGGTGCTACATTTGTGAGAGGAATGGAATCAATATGTACTACCAGAATCAAGAAGAGCTTCGAGCGCACTTTAAGCATGAGCATTTCCTATGCGAGCGAGGAGATTGCAAAAATGAGACATTCACTTCTGTTTTCTCAAGCAACATCGACCTTAAAGCACACATTTCATCCGTCCACGCGGGAGATCTCAAGAAGAATGAGGCTAAAAACATGCGAAGAGTCGACATAGAATTTAATTACGGTCACTCAGCTCAACAGAACACAGGAGATCAGGGGTACAGGCATAGAAGACAGCCGAGAGATAGGAGAGGTCCGGATAGGAGAGGTAACGATAGGAGAGAGGAAGGAAGTGATGAAAACGAACTAAATACTGACTCTTTCGAGCCTACAACTGAATCTAATCATACCGAATATACCTTTGAAAACGAAAATTTTGAGAATAATTCGTACCAAGATAGAGAATTACCTCAAAATGTTGATTCAAATGTTGGAGTATATTACGACGACGAAAAGAAAATATCGAAAGACCTACACACAGAAACAGAGATAGTTGTCCCAGAACCTTCAATTGACCACTCTACACAGAATTGGCCCCAGGTAGGTAAAAAGAAGCCTATAACTGTATCAACAAATCAGAAATCCACTACCGATGCACCAATCCATGGTCCCATTGATGCAGCCCCATCAGCTCTCCTGTATAGCAAATCTCTCGGCCTGGCAAAGCAGAATATGCAACCTCTCCCTAAACCGGCTAAACAGCCTGCCAGAGTGAACCAAGCTGCAGTCCCTTCACCTTACTCGGACGCTCTGAAGCCTGAGTCACTGCGAGCACAAAAACATCAACCTCAGAACCAGGATTCATCTGAAAAAGACCCCAGTAAGCAGCCACCGAAACAAACTTACGAGGATATATTTCCAGCTCTCTGCGCTACAAACCACCCCGTCAGTTTGCCTCAGCCAGACAAACTGCCTCAAACTCAACCTAGCACTACTGGATTTCCACACGCGAAAACTGGGAAAAAGTTTAATAAACAGCGTAAAAAAGATTCTAAACCTACTGTAACACCTTCAAACATGTCTGCATCTTCCTTACAGAGTAATAGTATATCCGATTGTTTGAGTACCAGCAAACAACTTCCTAAAGACAAAAATACGTCTCAGCCAGCAGTCAATCTAACTGAGAAAACTAATTCCAAAAGTAAGAAACAACTAAGTCCATATAGGAGCAGTAAAGTTAATTCCAAACAACAGAGTGACACTAACACAACAACACAATTTGAATGGGCTCCACCCCGAAATTCTAAGCAACGTAAAAGTGTTCTCAAGGATCATATACATACTATGTCCCAGCATAACCCATTCATCCTTGATTATGAATCTAAATACCAAGAGTTACTAGATAAATCCTGTACAGTGAGAGAATTCTTCCAATTTTGTGTTAACAGTTTTGGTTTAAAATTTTCAACTATATTTCCTGAAATACTAGTGCTTATACCGGATATTAGTTTGCAGCAGGAATTACTACGTGTCAAAGAACAGTTGTACCCTTCTGCTATTTTTCTAACCTTCGCATCTTCTTCTTCCTCTTGGTCGAACCAAGCGCACATTCAGCTGGAGACATGCCCCATGTGTGCTCAAGTCCTCCTACCCAGTGATTTGCTACAACACAAAACTTCCCATTCCACTGACAACGAGTTCCCTGCTCTCTGTTAAGCACAGAGTTATCTACAAGTAAAAACCTGCGGAATTTAGTGCGCATTTTCGGCTTTCTTAAAAGCATACATTTGTATTGTATCAATTGTAGCTAGTATTGCCGCAATTCTACATCATAGGTCCTGTTTTGCATGTGCTATATATTCTATTCATGTCTATTCATATGTAGTTTTGTAATGATTGAGATTAGACCTGCTGGATATCGTCACGGGCTTGAAATGCCATTGATATTCAATATATTCATAGGGATACGCGCTACTGATAACCAATAGCCTGCAGCTGGCGTAGGAAAGCTAATATTTTTGAATGTACGGTTTAATTATTTTATAATGTTATGTCTTGCCAAATGATGAGATTGACATTTTCTGGGAAACTCGAATATTCTAAAGCTTTTATTATTAATACATTAAATTTGTTCTTGTTCTACGAATCAACTAATTTTATTGACATATTCCGAATGACTAGTATACCAAGAAGAGCATGGTTCCCCTAGGAATTTTCAAAAATATCTTTCAGTATTCACAAGCACTTAGAAGTCTTGTTTTACACAATGTCAGGTCATTCTCGATCGAAAAAACAGAATCCCCTGCTGTATTTGCTAAACACTTGAAAGAAAGACTAGCTGAACTAAATTCTGAGTTTTTGAAGAGTTCTGGCCCCGGGGGACAAAATGTAAATAAACGCTCTACCAAAGTAAGAATAAAGTTTAACATCGGAAATTGCCATTGGCTGAGTGAAAATGCGAAACAACGTCTGGAACAGCAGTATGACAATAGGATTAACAAGGAGGGAGAGCTGGTTCTCGAGTGCCAAGATTTTCGAACACAAGAACAGAACCATGCAAGAGTTCTCAAAAGGTTAAAGGACATGATTGAGGTTGCAAATGAGAGTGAGGGAAATTTGTCAAAGCAAACTATTCGGAAGTTAAAGGAAGAAAAACGATATTTGCAGAGAAGATCTAGGTCGGTTCGAAAACACCGACTGATCGCAGCTCGAAAAAAGGAGGAAAATGAAAAAGTTGAAAGAGAAACCAATAATTTAAAACCTCCACAAGATTAGATCACATTAACTCATGTTCTGTGTTGATACTATTTTATTTAATGACATTAATTAATTAATCATCATTATCCAATGGAGACCGAAATGCAGTTAGCAATTTATTCGGTTTCATTCCAATTGTTTCAAATTCAACTTCTAATAACTTAACATTATTATGTTATTATGTAACAACTCATGTTACATAGCAACACATTAGAGTTAATGGCCTTCATGTTGACTTGTATTCTACGTATAGATTGTTGGTATTTTGAGAAGTCTCACGCACTTGATTGTTATAGTTGCTGTATTCCACATTTTCATCTTAGATGGATTCCAAACACCCGACACTGCTCATATCTTTCACAGCTTGCTGCTTCCATGAACAAGTAAATACCATAAATACATTGTAATACAAATGTCACATTATGCAATGCCTGAGTAATTTTTTATAGTCTTCTCTTTTAAAAAAATTGTATTTTGCGCGTAAATTTACCGCACATGCATTCAAAATCTTTTCTCCGAAATAAACATTTTTCTGATTCTTTTGCATTGAATTCAAACCAACAAATACACTGTTTTGTTTGAAATATGTGACTAATTTATCAAGCTAAATTATTTGATCTAATATATAAATAGACAATGCATTTTTGCATACGTTGTTCTACAAATTTAATTTATTTAGTATTGTCTAAACCCGACGTAATTGATGGCATCATATAGAAACCTAGTCCATCGACAGCTTGACGATAAGAATGCACATGCATTATGAACTGTAAAAATCTAAATAACCACAAGCAAGCAACATAATACTCACAAGTTCAGTTGTAATACAGTGTAGAGATAACAATGGTGACTACATTGTAGCTGATGCACTTGGATAATGATATGCAGAAATGCTATTTATATTGTTTTGTACATAACTACGAGCTAAGTCAGTAATTATGCATTTGTGTGTTTGTGATTATAGGCCATATTGACTTTCTATTGCCATTCAACTGCTTAATACACTATCGTATTAGTATAGATAAATCTGTTATTTTGTCTAATCCTGAAATACAAAGCTTTTATTTGCTATACAATTAATTGGTATATTTGTTGTATGGAATGTTGTTTAGTAGCCACACAAAATAAAGTAAATAGGCTCTTACAATCTTTTGTTCTTGAAAACAATACTGCTTATTTTCAACCTACTTATATACGAACTACTGTAGAATGTTTCTGAACTTCCAAGTTTTACCAATTTAGTCTCAATATTCCGCAACTGACTTTTTTCGTTTCTTACAAACAGCTCTTTTATCGAATTGATCAATCACTCGTTTAGTTATTACTTTTCTGGAATTCGAATGTCAAACAAGGCAGCAATCGCTCCAGATGATTCAGATCATAAACACAAAGTACCTACCCCTCTCATATCGAGAGGTACCATCCCAGAAATGTGGAACAATGTGGCAGGCGACCTTGCTGTCTCGACTGTCATAGACAGGAACGATCAGATACCGATTATTAATGGAAACGGCGAAGTTACCATGTCGTCAGGTACCTACATTCCTTTTTCGCATGATTTATGCTAATTTGTATTCTTTTACTTGTTTTCTACATTCATAGAAAACACAGTGGTAGTACAAGAGCCAATACAGATTCAGGCGATCAGTTCTAATTCATCTGCTTCCTCCGTCGTTGAGAATATCAACGGCTCCGTATTACCAAGTGGGGTACATATCCCTGGAATGGTGCAAGTTGTTCAGTTCTCACCGGTTGTTGACTTGCATGACAACCAAGTCCCTGAGGTATTTGAATGATATTATAATTATATTGATATATACTGTACTACTCTTACATTACATTCCAATAACCGATCACTAAAATATTCATAAGTTTTGTCAAATTTGTGCTGTCACACATTCGACGCGCAATTTTCAAAAGCTATAATTGTTTATAAGCAGACAAATACTGTGTTTTGAAAGATAGTTGATTGTCGAATTGACATTTTATAATACATCAATCCTCTTTCATATGGAAGATCAGAACGAAATATTGTTGTGTTATTAGTGCTTTGATGTTAGTGAATCAATTGGCTATATCTACAAAGTCTTTGGCGCTATTATTGCCCCAAATATTTATCGATTGCGTAAGCATTGCATATTATGTATTTGTCTGCTCTTCATGTTGTGCAATTACGACGAGGGTATAAATTATTGTTTTTGGAATTAGCGAAGCACCTGTACATATATTGTCTACCAACAACTAATTATAATATTGTAAGTTGCTTATTGCATATTGTTGTTGAAGGAGGGTAATTACATAGTTATTGTTTATTACACAACAGCTTGCATAGTTTCAGAATGCCAAATGTTATATGTTTACATTAGAGTATCATGCTTCACCCCCTCTTCCCGTCAGCCCGTGACCCGAGACTGGGCAAGAAAGAAAATGATACTGATGAAACTACTCACAACTCTTCCAAGCACTACCTCGCTGTTAACAATATCCCACACGGCTATAGGAAGCCCACATCTCTGCCTCTCAACAATCCTAGACTTAGCAAGATGGGGAGGAGGTCATCTCCTGATCTTCGATATGTCTCTCAAGATTTGTTTCAGCAGCGACATCACTCTAGCATAGCCCACAGGTTAAAATTGATCTATATGATTATAGCTATATCAAAATATATTGTTTTATTCTTAAATCGTTATCTTACCTATAGAGACGAGAAACTTCACAACAATGCAAATTCAACAGGTTGGGTAATCTTCTTTTATGTCTGCATACGTAGTAATTGCATCCTATTCTATTTTATTTACTTTTTATTTACTTTTTAGAATCTATTGTTAACGAAGTTCTCTATTCTGACCAGCACTGTAGATGGCCTGATTGTAACGATAAATTTGTTGAGCACTCCGAGTTCATCATGTATGTAAACGAATTATTTAATTTAAAAATATTTGTAGGCTGACATTTTTCAATTATTTATTGTTAATTCATAGGCATTTGAATTCCTGCCACATAATGGATGAAAAGTCTATTGCCCAAATCCATATCCAAAAGAACATGGTTACTCACCTTGACCAACAGGTTAGATTTTGAGTCTACACAAACGTTTAACTTAAAGCTAAATCTAAATATGATTACCTATTCTAATAGACTTGGGTTCATCGTTTTGGACTCTATCTTACGTATTCAATTTCAATACCAGTTGACTCAATTCTAGAATATAAAGAATTCCTTAGCGAGTCAAAAATACATGTGTAATGTTGAAAGATCTGACTGCGTAACAGCACTTTTGAAATTCATGATTTAGTAACCCAGTTATGTATGGTAGGAGTAGAGAGTTCAAAATATTTTGTAGAGCTAATGCACATCTAATGAATATTTTTAAATTCCTATAGTGCTAAGTCGTTATTAATGATGCAATCATCACGTTTTAAAACATTTGGAATGTAACTTTTTTGTTTTCCGAATACAACTTTGTATAGTTAATATAGTTTAATCATAATATGCTTCCTAAATCGAAAGTCCAGTCATACTTCAGTTTGAAATTTGGATTACTCAATAAGGCTGGAATTTGTGTTTGATTTTCCTTTTGTGATTTTTAGTTGAGGAAAAATAAGGCTCTTCTCACTGCCATGACCTCTCACCTGAACGTGCAGCCTAACCAGATCAGCTTTCGTAACAACTTTAGTTCCTCAATTCCCTTTGTCACTGCTATGGATACCGAGTCCCACGGAATCATGTCGCATTCACAAGGGGGCGAGGAAATAACTCATGTTGAAGCGACGCCATTCATCAACCCCTCTGGGGGAGACAACAGTCCATCCATAATTCCGGTGTCAATTACGCCACAGATTCATTCTCAGGGACATACTTTCACACCTCAACTCATCCCTACTGTCTACCAGACGGCAGACTCAACTCAACATCAGCCTCTCCTCATCCTACAGCAACAACCAGGTGCCCGTCTTATCCTGCTTTCTTTCTTAATACCAGATTTAGCCTTTCTATAGTCTGAACTTTTTATTTTATTCCTATACTTAGGTTCAACAACACTATTTCCTACGCTGTACTCATCTGCTTCCACTGGCAATATCAACCAAATAGGTACCACTCCCATCTTAACACCTGTCTCCATATCAGGTACTGCTATATCATACTTGAGTGATAGCTAACGATTTCATTCTAATTCTGGTAATATTTAAGTATTTATCTGTTTATTGGCTAGGCGTTCCAGAAAACACTACTCCTAGCAAAACTCCCTTCTCGATCAAATCCGAGCTCACTCCTAACATTGCGGACTTCCAGCTGAAATCCTTCCCGCACCCTACCGACGCCAGTCCTGGACGGAAGATGCCCCGCATGCAGCTGTTTGCAGATGTCGATGGTAAGTCTAAGAGTTTTGGTAATTTGTGATATTCCGATTGGTTAAGATTATCTCGGTTTAGATGCTAGGAATACCTTGGAACAGTTCAAAAACATCAACAGCAGGCCACCATTCACATACGCAGCTCTCATTAGACAAGTAAGCTGAAATTCTCAATTGACGTAGTTGGGTCTATTTGTTTTCTGAATATTGACATTTTCCCCTTTTCTAGGCTATCATTGAGTCAGAAAACCGAAACCTTACACTCAACGAGATATATAATTGGTTTTCAAGAAACTTTATCTACTTTAGAGATAATGCTCCTACCTGGAAGGTTCGTCAATTCACTAAGCATGAGATAACCATTATGAGTGCATTCTAATTATGTTTTCATTAAATTTACAATAGATTAGAAGTTATTGTATTTTAGGGAATCCTTGTTTGTGTTTTCTTTACGATAGATTATACATTCTTTATTTATTATTCACTCATATTTAGAATGCCATTCGCCATAACCTATCTCTACACAAATGCTTCCAACGAGTTGAGTTGACTAGCCAGAGAGGCGCAGTGTGGACTGTCAACGATGAATTATTCAAAAGGAGGAAGACGGTAATCAGGACGTAAGTCACGTTGTGCTACTTTCAGTGTTGTTAGTTTCCTACATTGGTTAATTAGTCTAATTGCACTTGTTTAGACCTTATCAAGATGAAAATGCAAATGAAGCAACGTTATTCATTCACGACCCTCAAGACTCTCATAACCTTACACCACTACACAATTATTCTCTTTCTTCTTCCCGAGAAAAATTATTTTTAAACGAGACAATCAGCGAAATAAAGAATGAGGATTCTACGGATCTTACTCCAATTCATTTTGATTCTAAGAAATTGAATTTGTCAGGTGCTAACCCAGAAGCGATGGATACTGGACTTAATATTAAGATAGAAAATGATCCGGATTTAGAGAACCATGAATCAATTAACACAGAGAAAATATTTCAAGTAAACCTTCATTCGACTGAGTAAGTAATATTGTAATTATAAACCATACTCTAGCTCTATCACAAGTCAATTAATTATATCAGTAGTCAAATAAATTTTTGCAAGTTAACCCTAGTTTAAAGTTTTTTGCATTCGTTTGTTTATGTCCGCTTAATGAGAGTTTTTCTAAGTTCGTTTGGTTATGGTTTCAATCAGATAAACAGATCGGACTGGTGCTCATTGCATAAGCATTGCAATTATTTCACGAATAGATGATTTTGTTACTTTTTTGGGATATTTCCAGATAATTGAATAGAAGTTGATGTACTTAGGATGGAGTCATACATGCAATTTGATGCAATAATGTATTAAAGTTCTATTATTGAATCCATATTCAGCACTAAATTGTAGGTATTTTATTGTCATTTTTGACGAAATAACTTGTTTAATCGTGTTTCAGACTGGGGTCTTTTTTTACAAATTCCAACTCGATCAATCCTCAACACACACTACACTTATGAAATGATTTGCTCCCTCACTAGCAATCATGACATCATACATGAACTCTAAAGGATTGAATCAAGGCTAAAAATATGCCAAAACAGCTGGAATTTAATATTAATTACAAATATTTTTGCTCTCTTTATTTTAGAAACCATTTATTTTCTTGTAGTCAACCAACTGACATACATGAATGCACTGATTCAGGCCAACTCGCCTAGCTTTCATCTATTTAATCTTTCGCGTATTTCTCAAGCCACTAGCACATGCAAGCAATAACATATCATATCTTAGTGTCTCCGCGTATCAATTTAATAATGTGATCCTATCTTTTCCATCTCTGCACAGCTTCTATCGAAGGACGCATTAAACAAATTCTTAGTTTTCGATATTCTTACGTGATGCATAATTTCTTTGTATAAATTGTAGAGATTAACTGAAGTTGAACTGCTATATCTTTAATAAGGCTGATTGATGTTATATAGATTTCATTATGTATTAAAATTCTATACTAAGCACGTAATGGAGGAATTAAATTAGCTGCAAACTCCAAAATTATTTTCAAATTTATACTTTAGAAAGGGTTTTACTGACATTAATTAATAATTTACAGATACATGGCAACAGCCTTGAAGGGCAGCGATGTTTTAGTTCACGATAGTCAAGTGGTAGCTGCTCCTTATGCTCCGCAAGACTCAGTAGAACAGAGCTTGAGCGCATTAGATAAACTTCGAAGTCTTTCACGAGACAAATCAAATGTTAGAGAGTTCACTAATGCTGACGGTGTGAATATCCATTGTCGATTCTGGGCTCCATCCACTACTGAGACAAAAGCTCTGTTGTGTATTGTCCATGGTTATGCAGACCATTGCATGCGTTTCGCTGGGTATGGAGAAGAATTCTCGAAGCATGGCATCCTTGTTTTTGCTCAAGACCTAGCAGGGTTTGGGCGTAGCGGGGCCAGAAGAGGACCAGCAGATGATCTGCACACCTACGTGCGAGATGTGGTCCAGCACACGGAGATGATGCGGGCTAAATACGAGCAGCTTCCGATATTCATATACGGCCATTCTCTAGGCGCGGTCTTAGCAATTAATGCTGTGTTAGAAAACCGAGATTTGTTCAGAGGTCTAATCGTATCTGGAAGTAATTGCAATTTATCCTTACAATATGGAAAAATATCCATTTTTATGATTCAGTGTCTGGGAAGAATGGCTCCGTCAATGACTATAATGAAATCAAATTTAAGTCTGACAACTCGTGACGAAACCGAGATCGAAAAAATAAGGCAGGACCCCCTGATATACAAAGAGACGATGAAATTTGGATTTGTCACTTCTTTTATCAAGTACCTGGAAACAGTTAAGCCTAGACTTGGAGAGATAACACTGCCGATTTTCATCACCCATGGCGAATTAGATGTGCTAGCAATACCAGAGAATGCGAATTATGTCTATGAGAGTGTCTCGAGCACAGATAAGAGTGTGGAGGTGTGGAGAGGATGCAAGCACTCTCTTCAACACGAGCTGGAGCCTGAGAGAAGCGAGGTGTTGGAGAGATATGTTCAGTGGATCCTGGACAGACTCTGATTTGATCTATTTTACATACGAGAATTATAGTATATGTAACTTGGGAGATTTTCGGTATTCATTATGAACATCTGCTTTTGTAAGATGTATATATGCATTTTTAGTTGAGTACCATTTTCTGTCGTGAATTCAGCTCTTCTTTTCCAGATGAATATCTAAGTTTGAGGGTAATGCATTGGCTTTAGATTTTTATTATAATACAACATTATTATATATTTCTTATTAATAATCCAATGTTTTCTACGTTTAGTATTTATTACACAATAATCAGAAGAATGATACCCTATAGTTCCATTTTCATCTTCACCGCTCTGTCTATATTACAGATGGCGAATGGTTACACATACCTAGTGAATTACACCTCTCTGAACACACCCTACCGTGACACGGTAGTAAGAAATGAGACACACACTTTCATTTTCACTTCTACTGATGGCACGCATAGAATGTTTACAAATCTCTCGTACACAACAACACAACAACACCCTCTATTCTGCTACATCCAGTATGAAGATACGTTACAAACCTCTGAGCTCCCTTTTTCACACTACCAATCATATTCAGTTACTTTTCCACGGAACTCAGCAGCCCGCACATTGTGTTTACAAAAGCCCGGTATTCTAATTCGTTTGTGGTTTGAGACTTTTTCAGATACGCCTATTTCCTATTCATTCTCGCTCATAAACATTCCCACCAATGTCTTGCAGTTGAACAAGCCAGTTTCAGCGCGAACTGCTCCATCAGAACCCATTTACTTCTCTTATGAGATAGACACGGATTACTTTGACGTCATCATTTCATCGCAATCCATTCTGTGCAGTATTGTTTCCATCCATGAAGGTGTGTGTCCTCCTAATGACCAGCTGAACACCATTGGGTCGCAAGGTTTTGAAATGACAATGAGGACAAAAGCGAGTCTAACATTGAAGCGAAGTGATTTCACAGGCAATTCCTTGTTTGTAGTTATCATTGGGGCTCCAGCTGAGAATTGTGACATTAGAACGGAATTTTCTAGCAATGAAACTTCAGATGATTATTCTAAAAGTGTCAACGTTCTCGTCGCACCATCACCACCTCCAGCTGAATACTGGAGAGGAATTCTCTTCTCGGCATTTGTTTTCTTCTTTCCCTTTCTTG
Source organism: Aphrocallistes beatrix (assembly GCA_963281255.1). Taxonomy (NCBI): domain Eukaryota; kingdom Metazoa; phylum Porifera; class Hexactinellida; order Sceptrulophora; family Aphrocallistidae; genus Aphrocallistes; species Aphrocallistes beatrix. The sequence goes on from OY725497.1 coordinate 535,868, forward strand.
TAGTTGCTCTCTACTATGCATTTGAGATAGGAGCTAATTTTTTTTGTCCTCAATTCAAGTGGAGATATCTCTGCTTTTCCATTGAAATACGACTGTTTCCTCTTGGTGATATTCCGATACAACTATCTACATACAACAGACCTAAATCAGAGGAGGATGCTGTGGATTCTATAGAATTCTCAGATGCTAAAGAACCTAAAATAATCACGAAATATCGTGAGAAACATTCAAAATATGTCACAAGAGAACTCATGCTTCCAGACCAGTTTACCAAGCCCCATTCAGTTCTAAGAAGAAAGTTCTACTCTTTTCTCTACTTCATTCTCGTCCTGTCTGTTTTCTACGGTCTTCCTGCTATCCAGATAGCTTTAGACGAGCTAAGCCTATTGGACCTGACTAACAATCAAGACCTGTGCTACTACAACTTCCGTTGTGAGAGAGGATTATACTCGATTCGTGCGTTTAACAATCTTCTAAGTAACGGTGCCTACGTCTCCTATGGAGTACTGTTTCTCTTCATCACCGTTATGCGAAGCGCTTCGTACAGAGTACAGCAACGTAGGATTCCTCCGGGCAAGGAGTGTGGAGTTCCGTACTTTTTCGGTATATACTATGCAATGGGTATTGCACTGGTTGTTCAGGGTGTCATGAGCACGATTTATCACACCTGCCCTACCCGTTCCAATTACCAGTTTGATATCTCGTTCATGTTTATCATGTTGAGTCTTATAATGGTCAAATTGTATCAACAAAGACACCCAGACGGTAATATGAAGGCTGTGAAAGCCTTTCTCTTCATTTCATGCGCCATTGCTCTCTCTACAATTGGTCTCTGGCATGGTAGGACCTATTTCGTGTTGATTAGAATAATTTATCTCGTTTTAGTAATTTTATTCTCTGCTCTCGTAATTGTTGCAATCTATTACTTCGGGTCACCTCTATTAAGTATTGTTCCACTTTATGATTGTTTCGTGAAGAGAAAACCGATTCAAGCCGCAAAGGTATTAGTAACCATCAAGCATAACCGATCTCGTTTTTTTCAAATTGGTTGCTATCTTTTTGGAACTGTTCTCGTTCTCGGACTGATGTTTTCAGTTGACGCGATCCCAGACTTCCCCTCTGTCATCCTCTACACATTTATTTTTAATTTCGCTCTTTACTTCCTGTATTACTGGGTGATGAAATTCGTGAAGAGAGAATTCAAACAGCGGCCCCACGTGTTTGTTACATCTTTTATACTATTTATTTTCAGTGTAATTTGCTGGGTATTTGCGCTCGCTTTTTACTTTCACAAAGTTAAGCAATGGAGAGAACCTCCTTCAGCTTCCCGTGAGAGAAATGTTCAATGCATTCTCTTGGATTTTTACGATTATCACGACATCTGGCACTTCCTCTCAGCTCTTGCTCTCTTTTCTATGTACCTGTCTACTCTGACTATTGATGACAATCTGATATTTGTCAAAAGGGAGAATATCAATATTTTTTAGATTTTAGTTTAATCTATTAATTACTTATTCAACTTATTTTTTGTAATCTAAATTGAAAAAAGCTATTTTTAAATTATTTAAAATTTTAGTAGTAACATTTTTCTAAGATTGGTATGATGGGAACATTCCGTCGATCTGTGTCCGATAGTGCAACTACAGAATAATACCAATCTGAAGTTGAAAAGTGCACAAATTATTTCGTTGGAGTGACATTTTGATTCAACATACAATTTTGCAGCTCAGATGTCTAATATTTTCCAATTAGTGATTAGCGAATTTCAATTTTAATGGCAGATCTCTACGCGTTTGATATCGACGCCATCATTTCAGAGCTTCTAGAAGGTGCGATACTTTTTGAACGACAAAGTTGAGGATATTTATCAATAGGTTAACACTCCTTTGTTAATTTAATAAGCTCGCGGTTCTCCTGATAAGAAGATTACCACAAAGCTGTCAGACAGTGACATTAAGAATCTCTGTCTCAAGTCCAGAGACATATTTCTAAGCCAGCCCACTCTCTTAGAGCTAAACTCGCCTCTAAAGATCTGTGGTTAGTAGCTGTTGCATGATACTTGTCTACTTAATAGTACACGAATGCAGATATTTCGTCCACCAGTTCCAATGATAGCGTTCTTGGCAGATTTTTTTCCTCCGTAGCATTATAAAAAATCGGAATTAATCGCTGATTTCAACAAATGTTCTCATACCTACGTATTAAGTATGTCTGACCGTTTAAATAATATTCATGAGGGATCTATTATCCTGTTACACTGTCTCTTGCAGGAGATATCCACGCACAGTACCCAGATCTGCTGCGGCTATTCGAGATAGGCGGTTTCCCCCCTGAAGCTAGCTACCTGTTCTTGGGAAACTATGTGGATCATGGCAGAAATCCTATAGAGACGATTTGTCTCCTACTCGCCTACAAGATAAAGTATCCGGAAAACATTTTCTTGCTAAGAGGGAGCCATGAATGTGCCTGTATTAACCGAATATACGGATTTTATGACAGCTGTAAGGCGTGGGAATATTATAGCTGTGAAGACCAGTGGAGTCTCATTTTAAAATGACTTTTAGATTTTGAATAATAATAAAATTATTGTGAAATCGTTTCTAGGTAAGAGAAGTTATTCAATTCGACTTTGGAAAACATTTAATGATTGCTTTAATTGTCTTCCGATTGCAGCCATTGTGAATAAGAAGATTTTCTGTTGTCATGGAGGTTAGTGGAATGCAAAACCCAGTCTGGATCTGTTTCAATTTAGAGTGGTGACAGTTCTGACCGATTGGCGGTACAATTAATAAGTGTGAAATTATCTAAACATTTAATCAAACAACTTACAATTAGTAGCTCGTTAGTTATCTCCTTGTTAGGACTCTCTCCTGATCTCAAGAAACTCAAACAGATCAATCAAATCGAGAGACCCAGGGATGTACCCGATTCAGGTATTGACTAGATTGGTAGTTCTGGTTAGCTCATACAGTGCCATGGTAGCTATTCTATGATGTCTTGGTAGGTCTGTTGTGTGATCTTCTGTGGTCGGATCCAGACGACCGATTAGGCTGGGCAGAAAATGACCGAGGAATCTCTTACACTTTCGGTCCTGATATAATCTCAAATTTTCTACATAAACACGGTCTGGACCTTATTTGCAGAGGACATCAGGTATGCCTTTGTTTCATTTGCAAAAATTGATGAAGTTGATTACAACAGTTTAAGCTTGTAGATAGTTGAAGATGGGTATGAATTCTTTGCAAAGAGAAAACTGCTCACTCTGTGTAGCGCTCCGAATTTCGGGGGTTTTCATGATAATGATGGAGCGATGTTGTGTGTGGATAAAGATTCAGTGTGCTCACTCCAGGTAATATATATTCCTAGTTGGTAGCTACTATGCGGGTATGCATCATATACACGTACGTATTTGTCTTTATATTGTTTTTTCATAGCCATTGCCATCAGTCGGAAAGAAGGAAGCCAAGTACCAATACAACGCGATCAAACAAACTTTCAAACCAGGAAAATAATTCTGTTTTTGTTGTATCTCTCAGAAATGTTGTGTATTTTCATTACGACATTATAATCGCATATTTTTCTTTAAAAACCAAAACCAATTTAAATAATACACTTTTTGATTTTATTGTCACTATTGTTGAGCTAGCAATTGGTCAATGCTTACTAAGAAACAGAAGAGCTTCATAGGCCAGCCGCTCCCTGCTGGATATCAGGCGGGGGTAGGACGCGGTGCGACTGCATTCACAACTCGATCAGACATCGGACCCGCGCGAGATGCGAATGATGTCCCGGATGAGAGACACAGACATGTGTCGTATAAAAAATCGAGCGAGCCCGAAGTTGTCCAAGAAATAGATGATGAGTTAGAAGAAGACTTGAATGACACCAATTACGACGAGTTCTCTGGATACGGGGGTTCTCTGTTCAAGTAAGTTTTTTGTTTTAAGCGGGTTCATGACAGGCACCTCGATTAATGCTTATCCTCCTATTCCTGTTAGCTCGGGTCCGTACGAGAAGGATGACGAGGAAGCCGATGGGGTGTACGTGGGGATCGATCGGAGGATGGACGGACGCAGGAAGGAAAGGAGAGAACAGAGGTTCAAGGAGGAGGTGTTACGCTACAGGGAAGAGAGACCGAAGATTCAGCAACAGTTTGCCGGTCTCAAGCGGGATCTTGCGCAGGTCTCATCTGATGAGTGGGCTTCCATCCCTGAGGTGGGGGATGTGCGAAATAAAAAGCAGAGAGGAGCCAGTCGCGCGGAAAAATTCACACCTGTCCCAGATGTCGTACTCCGTGGCGTGTCAAACAGTGCCATTTCAATACCCAGTATAGACCCTCGAGCACGACTCACCACCCCATTCCCGGGGAGCTTGACACCTGGCTTCAGTACCACTTCCAAGATGGACCTCAACCTGTTTGGAGAGGAAAAGAAAAAGTTTATCACAGTGAAACTGGATCAGGTAAGTTCTCTTAATTCCCTTATTTACCACAACAGTACAGTGGAATGCAGCTCGTGCTCTTAGATGTCAGACTCGGTTAGCGGTCAGACGGTGGTGGATCCAAAGAGTTTCTGCACAGACCTGAAGAACATCACGCCCCAGTCCTTCACAGACATCGGAGATCTGAAGAAAGCGCGGCTCTTGCTCGAGTCGATCACTAAGACCAATCCCAAACACGGGCCTGGATGGATCGCGCGCGCTCGCCTGGAAGAAGTGACCGGACACCTTCAGATGGCGAGGCAGATTATCGCTAAAGGCTGCGAGGCAGTGGCCAACGGAGAGGAGGTGTGGCTTGAAGCTACCAGACTGCAGACCCCTGAGAATGCCAAATCCGTGGTCGCGAAAGCTGTCAGGTTAGTTCCTACATACTACTAAGCACTATACGTTAATCCGTGTGTCGTCATATGTCAGTATGTTGGTTAACCAAATGGTTTAACAAACTGACAGAATACGACCATTAACATTGGATTTGCTAGAAGAAACAGTTCAATATAGATAGATTAAGGATAATATGGGTTCAATGCAACATCTAATGAAGTTACATATATATATATATATATGATGCGTATCCTCCAACTCATTGCTTGGCTAAGTATTGCTTAATCCGTGGATCTTGCACATGCTCCAAGTCCTCAGCTTTCGCGACTACTGCATCCAGGTAGTCAAATCCCGGAGCAGTTATCACTCCAACAAGAGAATAAGACTCTGCATCTTGCGTCCATGCTGCAAGCCAAGTGCCTGCTGGTATCAAAATATGGAATGCCTCTCCTTTGGAGACGTCTCTGCCTAGCACGGCAGTACTGATGCAGTTCGAATCTGGTTTGATTGTGAGTATATGCAGAGGAGAGCCTTCATAGAAACAGAAATATTCATCGCTCTTCTTGAGTTTATGCCACGTGTTGTGCTCATTTCCTGGCTGCAAGTAGTACATTATTGCTGAGTAGTTACGTGTGTCCTTGTCTAGTTGGTAATTTCCTTGAGAGCGGAAGCTCTCGATGTAGTAGCCCATCCCACCTGGGTGCCTTTGGAGGTGTAACTCTCTGATCAGTTCTTCGACACGAGGAGTCTCTTTTGCATCTGCCATGCAACCCAAATATGTTTCTGGAATAAATTCGTTTAATAAAATACGAGGTGTGTATTTATTTATTTATTTATATACGTATCTGGTTGAGTAGGAGTTCGAGTCAAAACGCCAAAGCTGCTACAAACCATAATGAACTCGTAAAATTGCCGTAATTACATTGCCATATGCCTAAAATTCCGTGACTACTTCTATTTCCAGCCTACTAAGTATTATGAGACTAGTCAAGAAGATTGTCGTACAATAATTCCTGGGTATTCTTTTTCAGTAAATTAATACGATATTCTTATACATTTATGTTGACTTTATGATAAATTGAGTTCAACTGTAGAATACCTAGCATTTATATGGCTTCAGTGCCATAAAAAAATGGCTGGAAGACATCCGCGATATCGGGGACACTGTGTGTGTGTTCTACAGTTAATACTAAGGTTAATTTTGCTGAAAGATTACCTATTCTATCATAGACAAATTCCACAGAGTGTACGTTTATGGGTGAAAGCCTCTGAATTAGAAGCAGAGGTGTTAAACAAGAAGAGAGTTCTGAGAAAGGCTTTAGAACACGTCCCCACGAGTGTGGCTCTTTGGAAAGAGGCTGTGAAGCTGGAGGAGCCTGACGATGCTCGCATCCTGCTTAGCCGGGCTGTGGAATGCTGTCCCACCTCTGTTGACCTCTGGGTTGCTCTGGCAAAGCTAGAAACGTATGAGAATGCAAGGAAAGTGCTGAATAAGGCTCGAGAGAAGATTCCTACTGAGAGGCAGATCTGGTTAACAGCAGCTAAACTGGAAGAAGCACACAAGAATACGGACATGGTCAAGACCATTATAGACAGAGCCATCAGTTCCCTGCTGTCCAATGGCGTAGAGATTAACCGGGAACAGTGGCTGAAAGATGTGAGTTAATTCATCATTGCGCTTCACCACGAATTACAGTCGACTCTGCTTAATAGGGTCACATCGGTCAGAGGACATTTTACCCCGATTAAGCGGAGAACCTTATTAACCGAAAATATTTCGTATTAGCTTCTATGTGTGAGAGCTATTCCGATCCTGCCAAAAGTGACACTATTAAGCGGTTGACCCAATTAAACAGTGACCCTATTAAGCGGAGTCGACTGTAATTACCTATTTATACTTCTCAGGCACACGACTGCGATAAGACTGGCAGTGCGTTGACCAGCCAAGCTGTTGTGCACGCAGTGCTGGAGATTGGAGTGGAGGCTGAGTCGCGTAAGAGTCAGTGGCTGGAAGATGCAGACACGGCCGTGCAGGCTGAAGCTCTCTACTGTGCCAGAGCTATCTACTCGCACGCCCTGTCCGTCTTCCCGACGAAGAAGAGCATCTGGCTGCGCGCCGCCTACTTCGAGAAGGAACATGGGAGCCGTTCCTCTCTGGAGAGGTTGCTACAGGATGCCGTGCAGCACTGTCCAAAGGCAGAGGTGTTGTGGCTGATGGGCGCCAAATCTAGATGGCTAGCAGGTGACGTGCCTGGAGCCAGGACCATTCTAGCGGAGGCCTTCAAGGTAAATTCTATTTTGTGATTTATGAAGAGTTGATCAGATCAGCGAAGATTAGGATATTTCCAATTTTGTAATCGTAAAATCCAAAAACACAGATAAGTTATACATTAAAACTTAACCCGCGCAGCGCAAGCAAGCAAAGCCTGCTTGTATGTAGTTACTCATTATCTCCCCCCAGTGCAGCTCCAGGAACTGACTCGAAGGAACACGAAATGTGAATAACGGAATGCATCAGGAAATGCTCATTTTAGAGCATTCTAAGTTCGAATCTACATTTCAAAACACTCTATATTAGCCGTTGAGAACTCGCTTTTAGCATAAAATAAGATTTTTTTCAAAAGGTGTGATAAAATATCAGGGTCGGGTTCAAGTAATTGTACTTCTTTACATTTTTTGAATTACATTTTTGAGTACTTGTATTTGTACTTAAGTACTTGCTTGTTATCCTTCACTTCTTATATTAACATGGCGTACAATGATTTCTATTGTGATAGTGTATAGCCATATATATTGTGTTGAAAAGGTGTGAAAAATTGTTTTCCATTTTTTGCAGAGGTGTGAAAATTTCGCTTAGATCTTAGAACTTAATCGTAGTCATATCATTTGACACCTATATGTCAATTTTCATATCTCTACAACTTGCCAATTCTTCAATCAATTCGGACAAACACGAAAAAATCTTAGCATTTTAATATATACGATACAAGCGCGCTTCGACATGCTTGCGCTGCGGGGCTTGCGGAAACTTTATGTCCGCAGAGTTGCCCTGCGGGCGGCTGGAATTACTCAATCCAGCCTATTTTGTTAATTTATATAAATATTTTAAACAAAGGTTAAAAATAATCATATCGATCACAAAATATAATATCCGAATTCTACACCCCCTAAACCATATGTCAACCGTTGGAAACTGGTCTTTACCATATTTTGTAATTTGTTTACTTTATGTATCTATTGCAAACAAATTATTTATTATATCGATCTGAAAATATGATATTCGAAATCTACAGCACTGAAAACCCCATGTCAATCGTTTAAAGCAAGTTTCTAGCATATTTTCCCAGCATGCTGCGTTTTAATTCTCAGCATGCTGGGATTTCTCAGCATGCTGGGATTTAATTCTCAGCATGCTGGGATTTAATTCTCAGCATGCTGGGATTTCTCAGCATGCTGGGATTTAATTCTCAGCATGCTGGGATTTAATTCTCAGCATGCTGGGATTTCTCAGCATGCTGGGATTTAATTCTCAGCATGCTGGGATTTAATTCTCAGCATGCTGGGATTTCTCAGCATGCTGAGATTTAATTCTCAGCATGCTGGGATTTAATTCTCAGCATGCTGGGATTTCTCAGCATGCTGGGATTTAATTCTCAGCATGCTGGGATTTAATTCTCAGCATGCTGAGATTTAATTCTAAGCATGCTGGGATTTCTCAGCATGCTGAGATTTAATTCTCAGCATGCTGGGATTTAATTCTCAGCATGCTGGGATTTAATTCTCAGCATGCTGGGATTTCTCAGCATGCTGAGATTTAATTCTCAGCATGCTGGGATTTAATTCTCAGCATGCTGGGATTTAATTCTCAGCATGCTGGGATTTCTCAGCATGCTGAGATTTAATTCTCAGCATGCTGGGATTTCTCAGCATGCTGAGATTTAATTCTCAGCATGCTGGGATTTCTCAGCATGCTGAGATTTAATTCTCAGCATGCTGGGATTTAATTCTCAGCATGCTGGGATTTAATTCTCAGCATGCTGGGATTTCTCAGCATGCTGGGATTTAATTCTCAGCATGCTGGGATTTAATTCTCAGCATGCTGGGATTTAATTCTCAGCATGCTGGGATTTCTCAGCATGCTGAGATTTAATTCTCAGCATGCTGGGATTTCTCAGCATGCTGGGATTTAATTCTCAGCATGCTGGGATTTAATTCTCAGCATGCTGGGATTTAATTCTCAGCATGCTGGGATTTCTCAGCATGCTGAGATTTAATTCTCAGCATGCTGGGATTTAATTCTCAGCATGCTGGGATTTAATTCTCAGCATGCTGGGATTTCTCAGCATGCTGGGATTTAATTCTCAGCATGCTGGGATTTAATTCTCAGCATGCTGAGATTTAATTCTAAGCATGCTGGGATTTCTCAGCATGCTGAGATTTAATTCTCAGCATGCTGGGATTTAATTCTCAGCATGCTGGGATTTAATTCTCAGCATGCTGGGATTTCTCAGCATGCTGAGATTTAATTCTCAGCATGCTGGGATTTAATTCTCAGCATGCTGGGATTTAATTCTCAGCATGCTGGGATTTCTCAGCATGCTGAGATTTAATTCTCAGCATGCTGGGATTTCTCAGCATGCTGAGATTTAATTCTCAGCATGCTGGGATTTCTCAGCATGCTGAGATTTAATTCTCAGCATGCTGGGATTTAATTCTCAGCATGCTGGGATTTAATTCTCAGCATGCTGGGATTTCTCAGCATGCTGGGATTTAATTCTCAGCATGCTGGGATTTAATTCTCAGCATGCTGGGATTTCTCAGCATGCTGAGATTTAATTCTCAGCATGCTGGGATTTCTCAGCATGCTGGGATTTAATTCTCAGCATGCTGGGATTTAATTCTCAGCATGCTGGGATTTAATTCTCAGCATGCTGGGATTTAATTCTCAGCATGCTGGGATTTCTCAGCATGCTGAGATTTAATTCTCAGCATGCTGGGATTTAATTCTCAGCATGCTGGGATTTAATTCTCAGCATGCTGGGATTTCTCAGCATGCTGGGATTTAATTCTCAGCATGCTGGGATTTAATTCTCAGCATGCTGAGATTTAATTCTAAGCATGCTGGGATTTCTCAGCATGCTGAGATTTAATTCTCAGCATGCTGGGATTTAATTCTCAGCATGCTGGGATTTAATTCTCAGCATGCTGGGATTTAATTCTCAGCATGCTGGGATTTCTCAGCATGCTGAGATTTAATTCTCAGCATGCTGAGATTTAATTCTCAGCATGCTGGGATTTCTCAGCATGCTGAGATTTAATTCTCAGCATGCTGGGATTTCTCAGCATGCTGGGATTTAATTCTCAGCATGCTGGGATTTAATTCTCAGCATGCTGGGATTTAATTCTCAGCATGCTGGGATTTCTCAGCATGCTGGGATTTAATTCTCAGCATGCTGGGATTTCTCAGCATGCTGAGATTTAATTCTCAGCATGCTGGGATTTAATTCTCAGCATGCTGGGATTTAATTCTCAGCATGCTGGGATTTAATTCTCAGCATGCTGGGATTTAATTCTCAGCATGCTGGGATTTAATTCTCAGCATGCTGGGATTTCTCAGCATGCTGAGATTTAATTCTCAGCATGCTGGGATTTAATTCTCAGCATGCTGGGATTTAATTCTCAGCATGCTGGGATTTAATTCTCAGCATGCTGAGATTTAATTCTAAGCATGCTGGGATTTCTCAGCATGCTGAGATTTAATTCTCAGCATGCTGGGATTTCTCAGCATGCTGGGATTTCTCAGCATGCTGAGATTTAATTCTCAGCATGCTGGGATTTCTCAGCATGCTGGGATTTAATTCTCAGCATGCTGGGATTTAATTCTCAGCATGCTGGGATTTAATTCTCAGCATGCTGGGATTTCTCAGCATGCTGGGATTTAATTCTCAGCATGCTGGGATTTAATTCTCAGCATGCTGAGATTTAATTCTAAGCATGCTGGGATTTCTCAGCATGCTGAGATTTAATTCTCAGCATGCTGGGATTTAATTCTCAGCATGCTGGGATTTAATTCTCAGCATGCTGGGATTTAATTCTCAGCATGCTGGGATTTCTCAGCATGCTGAGATTTAATTCTCAGCATGCTGAGATTTAATTCTCAGCATGCTGGGATTTCTCAGCATGCTGAGATTTAATTCTCAGCATGCTGGGATTTCTCAGCATGCTGGGATTTAATTCTCAGCATGCTGGGATTTAATTCTCAGCATGCTGGGATTTCTCAGCATGCTGGGATTTAATTCTCAGCATGCTGGGATTTCTCAGCATGCTGGGATTTAATTCTCAGCATGCTGGGATTTCTCAGCATGCTGAGATTTAATTCTCAGCATGCTGGGATTTAATTCTCAGCATGCTGGGATTTAATTCTCAGCATGCTGGGATTTCTCAGCATGCTGAGATTTAATTCTCAGCATGCTGGGATTTAATTCTCAGCATGCTGGGATTTAATTCTCAGCATGCTGGGATTTAATTCTCAGCATGCTGAGATTTAATTCTAAGCATGCTGGGATTTCTCAGCATGCTGAGATTTAATTCTCAGCATGCTGGGATTTAATTCTCAGCATGCTGGGATTTCTCAGCATGCTGAGATTTAATTCTCAGCATGCTGGGATTTCTCAGCATGCTGAGATTTAATTCTCAGCATGCTGGGATTTCTCAGCATGCTGGGATTTAATTCTCAGCATGCTGGGATTTAATTCTCAGCATGCTGGGATTTCTCAGCATGCTGGGATTTAATTCTCAGCATGCTGGGATTTCTCAGCATGCTGAGATTTAATTCTCAGCATGCTGGGATTTCTCAGCATGCTGAGATTTAATTCTCAGCATGCTGGGATTTCTCAGCATGCTGGGATTTAATTCTCAGCATGCTGGGATTTAATTCTCAGCATGCTGGGATTTCTCAGCATGCTGGGATTTAATTCTCAGCATGCTGGGATTTCTCAGCATGCTGAGATTTAATTCTCAGCATGCTGGGATTTCTCAGCATGCTGAGATTTAATTCTCAGCATGCTGGGATTTCTCAGCATGCTGAGATTTAATTCTCAGCATGCTGGGATTTCTCAGCATGCTGAGATTTAATTCTCAGCATGCTGGGATTTCTCAGCATGCTGAGATTTAATTCTCAGCATGCTGGGATTTAATTCTCAGCATGCTGGGATTTAATTCTCAGCATGCTGGGATTTCTCAGCATGCTGGGATTTAATTCTCAGCATGCTGGGATTTAATTCTCAGCATGCTGGGATTTCTCAGCATGCTGAGATTTAATTCTCAGCATGCTGGGATTTCTCAGCATGCTGGGATTTAATTCTCAGCATGCTGGGATTTAATTCTCAGCATGCTGGGATTTAATTCTCAGCATGCTGGGATTTAATTCTCAGCATGCTGGGATTTCTCAGCATGCTGAGATTTAATTCTCAGCATGCTGGGATTTAATTCTCAGCATGCTGGGATTTAATTCTCAGCATGCTGGGATTTCTCAGCATGCTGGGATTTAATTCTCAGCATGCTGGGATTTAATTCTCAGCATGCTGAGATTTAATTCTAAGCATGCTGGGATTTCTCAGCATGCTGAGATTTAATTCTCAGCATGCTGGGATTTAATTCTCAGCATGCTGGGATTTAATTCTCAGCATGCTGGGATTTAATTCTCAGCATGCTGGGATTTCTCAGCATGCTGAGATTTAATTCTCAGCATGCTGAGATTTAATTCTCAGCATGCTGGGATTTCTCAGCATGCTGAGATTTAATTCTCAGCATGCTGGGATTTCTCAGCATGCTGGGATTTAATTCTCAGCATGCTGGGATTTAATTCTCAGCATGCTGGGATTTAATTCTCAGCATGCTGGGATTTCTCAGCATGCTGGGATTTAATTCTCAGCATGCTGGGATTTCTCAGCATGCTGAGATTTAATTCTCAGCATGCTGGGATTTAATTCTCAGCATGCTGGGATTTAATTCTCAGCATGCTGGGATTTAATTCTCAGCATGCTGGGATTTAATTCTCAGCATGCTGGGATTTAATTCTCAGCATGCTGGGATTTCTCAGCATGCTGAGATTTAATTCTCAGCATGCTGGGATTTAATTCTCAGCATGCTGGGATTTAATTCTCAGCATGCTGGGATTTAATTCTCAGCATGCTGAGATTTAATTCTAAGCATGCTGGGATTTCTCAGCATGCTGAGATTTAATTCTCAGCATGCTGGGATTTCTCAGCATGCTGGGATTTCTCAGCATGCTGAGATTTAATTCTCAGCATGCTGGGATTTCTCAGCATGCTGGGATTTAATTCTCAGCATGCTGGGATTTAATTCTCAGCATGCTGGGATTTAATTTTCAGCATGCTGGGATTTAATTCTCAGCATGCTGGGATTTCTCAGCATGCTGAGATTTAATTCTCAGCATGCTGGGATTTAATTCTCAGCATGCTGGGATTTAATTCTCAGCATGCTGGGATTTCTCAGCATGCTGGGATTTAATTCTCAGCATGCTGGGATTTAATTCTCAGCATGCTGAGATTTAATTCTAAGCATGCTGGGATTTCTCAGCATGCTGAGATTTAATTCTCAGCATGCTGGGATTTAATTCTCAGCATGCTGGGATTTAATTCTCAGCATGCTGGGATTTAATTCTCAGCATGCTGGGATTTCTCAGCATGCTGAGATTTAATTCTCAGCATGCTGAGATTTAATTCTCAGCATGCTGGGATTTCTCAGCATGCTGAGATTTAATTCTCAGCATGCTGGGATTTCTCAGCATGCTGGGATTTAATTCTCAGCATGCTGGGATTTAATTCTCAGCATGCTGGGATTTCTCAGCATGCTGGGATTTAATTCTCAGCATGCTGGGATTTCTCAGCATGCTGGGATTTAATTCTCAGCATGCTGGGATTTCTCAGCATGCTGAGATTTAATTCTCAGCATGCTGGGATTTAATTCTCAGCATGCTGGGATTTAATTCTCAGCATGCTGGGATTTCTCAGCATGCTGAGATTTAATTCTCAGCATGCTGGGATTTAATTCTCAGCATGCTGGGATTTAATTCTCAGCATGCTGGGATTTAATTCTCAGCATGCTGAGATTTAATTCTAAGCATGCTGGGATTTCTCAGCATGCTGAGATTTAATTCTCAGCATGCTGGGATTTAATTCTCAGCATGCTGGGATTTCTCAGCATGCTGAGATTTAATTCTCAGCATGCTGGGATTTCTCAGCATGCTGAGATTTAATTCTCAGCATGCTGGGATTTCTCAGCATGCTGGGATTTAATTCTCAGCATGCTGGGATTTAATTCTCAGCATGCTGGGATTTCTCAGCATGCTGGGATTTAATTCTCAGCATGCTGGGATTTCTCAGCATGCTGAGATTTAATTCTCAGCATGCTGGGATTTCTCAGCATGCTGAGATTTAATTCTCAGCATGCTGGGATTTCTCAGCATGCTGGGATTTAATTCTCAGCATGCTGGGATTTAATTCTCAGCATGCTGGGATTTCTCAGCATGCTGGGATTTAATTCTCAGCATGCTGGGATTTCTCAGCATGCTGAGATTTAATTCTCAGCATGCTGGGATTTCTCAGCATGCTGAGATTTAATTCTCAGCATGCTGGGATTTCTCAGCATGCTGGGATTTCTCAGCATGCTGAGATTTAATTCTCAGCATGCTGGGATTTCTCAGCATGCTGAGATTTAATTCTCAGCATGCTGGGATTTAATTCTCAGCATGCTGGGAATTCAAAACGCAGCATCAATTGATGATTATACTTGTAGGATTATGTACGAAAATCTAAGTGACTTTTCACACCTCTGCAAAAAAAAACAAATTTTCACACCTTTTCTATACAACACGTACTATGTACGGCATCACTCTCACAATAGAAATCATTGTACAACACTATTGTAGGCTGTCATTGTTAGCAATAACTTTATATAGATGTCTCAATTATCTTATAGTGTATAACAATAAAAAAGGTTATATGTATATTTTCACACCTTTATATACATATTTTCACACGATTTGACGAATTTTGAAAATTATGCTAGAGACTAGCTTCCAACGGTTGACATGGGGTTTTTGAGGGTGTAGATTTCGAATATCATCTTTTCAGATCGATGTGATGAATTATTTGTTTACTTTTGTTTACATTAGATAAATAAAGTAAATAAATCTCAAAAATATGCTAGAAACTTGCTTTTAACGGTTGACAAGGGTTTTCAGTGCTGTAGATTTCGAATATCATATATTCAGATCTATATGATAAATTATTTGTGTACTTTTGTTTACAATAGATACAAAAAGTCTACCAATTATAGCAATAGGCTAGAGACTAGCTTCCAACGGTTGACTTGGGGTTTTTAGTGCTGTAGATTTCGAATATTATATCTTCGGATCCATATGAGAAATTATTCGTTCTCTGCGGACACAGTGTCCGCAAGCCGCGCAGCGCAAGCAAGCGAAGCGCGCTTGTATAAGATTATCTTGATCTCATTGTTTAGGCTAATGCAAATAGTGAAGAGATTTGGCTTGCAGCTGTAAAGCTTGAAAGTGAGAATAATGAATACAAGAGGGCTAAATGGTTGTTAGGTAAGGCGCGAGAAAGCGCGGGCACAGCTCGCGTGGTGACGAAGTCAGCCAAGTTAGAATGGGCTCTGCAAAACCTTGACGAAGCGGATCAGCTATTAAATGAAGGCATTCAGAAGTATCCTGACAATCCGAAACTGTGGATGATGCGCGGACAGATGAGAGAGCAGAAGGGGGAGCTTGGGGAGGCTGTACAGGCATACATGGAAGGACTCAGGAAGTGTCCCCAGTCAGTTCCTCTCTGGATTCTCTGCACTCTGGTACAGAAGAACCAGGGCGACTACACCCGCGCTAGGTAATTATTGCAATAAGATTTGTAGCTATATCGATAGGAAAGTTATTTTTCCTCTCTAGGTCCAACTTGGAGAAAGCGCGCCTACGCTGCCCCAAATGCGCTGAGTTGTGGCTGGAGGCGGTGAGACTGGAGATGGCGGCTGGAAATAGAGAGGTGGCGATGACTGTCATGTCTCGAGGTCTGCAGGAGTGTCCCAACAGCGGAATTCTCTGGTCAGAGGCCATCTTCCTAGAAGCGAGGCCGCAGCGAAAGACTAAGAGCGTTGATGCTCTCAGAAAGTGCGAGCATGATGTCCACGTGATCCTAGCCGTGGCCAAGCTGTTCTGGTGCGAGCGGAAGATCAACAAGGCGCGAGAATGGTTCCAGAAGGCTGCCAAGGTGGATCCGGACTTGGGGGACGTTTGGGGGTACTATTATAAGTTCGAGTTAGAGTTTGGGACAGAAGAACAACGGAGAGGAGTGAAAGACAAGTGTGTTGGTGCCGAGCCTAGACACGGGGAGAGGTGGTGTATTCTCTCGAAAGACATCAGAAACTGGAAGAAGAAGGTTGGAGAAATTCTAATCCTCTTAGCCAGTGAGCTTTCTGCTCCTCTCTAGAATTGGTTTGATTCTAAACAGCTAAGGTTTATATTCTTTATTAATTTTGCACTTAATATTTTGAGATTGACAAAATGCTCTGGATTACCAAATGCAATACAAGTGGGCAAGCTGCGTTTGTCATAATCTTGAAGTTGTCAGTTGTCAGAATGATTGAAGTTGTCATTTGTCAGAATGGACTTTTGCAGAATTTGCATTTGTCAGAATGGACTTTTTCTGAACCGAGGGGGTGACGGAGTGGCATTTTACGACTGATTTATAACATTTTGTGGTGAGATATCTATGAGAAAGGGAAGAAAGCGGAATTTTCTCATGTGACCAATTCTGCAAAAGTCCATTCTGACAAATGCCAATTCTGCAAAAGTCCATTCTGACAAATGCTAATTCTGCAAAAGTCCATTCTGACAAATGCTAAATGTGCAAAAGTCCATTCTGACAAATGCCAAATGTGCAAAAGTCCATTCTGACAAATGCCAAATGTGCAAAAGTCCATTCTGACAAATGCCAAATGTGCAAAAGTCCATTCTGACAAATGCCAAATGTGCAAAAGTCCATTCTGACAAATGCATGCAGCCCATACGAGTGTGTACTCTGCACATCCACGGTTCAAGGCCATATATAATCACAAAGGTTAGAACAAATGTGATATATTACTATAAAACACCCTAGATTATTTCTACACATTTACAGCAGTAATTAACTTTGTTTTATCAGATTGGTGCGTAGCAATTTATTGTTTAAAATGGAAATACGGTTTGATGGGAGGCGGGCGTTGGTGACTGGAGCTGGGAAAGGAATAGGTCGAGATACAGCTATAATGCTGAGCAAGTGCGGCGCTGAGGTAATCGCGTTAAGTCGCACTCTCTCGGATTTAGAATCTCTAGCAAAAGAGCATCCTAGCATAAAGGTGGTCCATCTCGATCTCTCTGATATCGCGTTGGTTAAGAAGGAGATTCCGAAATTGGGTCCGATACATCTCCTAGTGAATAACGCTGCCATCGGCCAAGTGGAGTCTTTTCTCGACGTGACTGAAGAGTCCTATGACCGACTATTCACTGTTAACGTGAAGGCCTGCCTCTTCGTAGCCCAGGCCGTTGCGCGGGGAATGGTGGAGCGAGGAAACGGAGGCGCCATTGTGAATGTCAGTTCTCAAGCTAGCCAGGTGGCTCTGGACCAGCACACCGTCTACTCCGCCACGAAGGCTGCTCTTGACTCAATCACTCGAACCATGGCTCTCGAACTGGGACGGAAGCAGATACGAGTGAATGCAGTCAATCCAACCGTCGTGTGGACAGATATGGGCAAGGTTGGTTGGTCAGACCCGGCCAAATCTGATCATATGAAGGCTAAGATTCCACAGGGAAAGTTCGCAGAGGTGAAGGACGTGGTACACGCGATCCTCTACCTGCTCAGTGACCAGGCTGACATGATCAACGGGACCACGCTTCCTGTGGACGGAGGCTTCCTCGCTTGCTAATCCAGTCACGAATACCACGATACCTTACTACACAGTCAAGTTCTCAATTCATATATCTATTTATTTCCTATTTTTCAATAATTTGCTACTACGTAGAATAGGCCTCTTTTATAATGAAACGAATTCACTTTTTCAGTTTTTTTTGCCATGACTGTGTTATATTTTTTTATTTTCTTCCTGCATATTAGCGATATTATAGTTCTGCATGGATACAGCTGCAGTGGCGCATCCGAACGATCACAGACAGAGATACTTCAAGCTGACGCTGGACCCCACCAGCTACACAGCCCCTCCCCCCACACGCACCTGCTACTTCTGTTCTGATCCCTCCACCGTGTCAGACTTCATTCTTTGCTCTCAATGCAGGAAGGACTACCACATGGAATGTGTGTTTGCTAGAGAAGAGGATCTCAGAGGGAACTACCTCTGCCCTTCTTGCCTCCGGAATAGCCGGAAGAACCACCTCAATTCTTCCTCCTATCCGCCTGGCAACACGAGCGATCACGTCGTGCCCCCTATCGTCCTGAATGGCATCCTGACTCCCGATAATGGGAGCTGTGACGCCGTATGCCCGGATGCATGTAATAACGTGAAGATAGAATTGGAGAACAAACCCAGTTTTATGCATTCAGAGCATTACAGCAATATTTCGAACTTTCCTGAGTGCTATGAACCAGAGACGAACGGTATTTTCAAGCACGAAGGACCTTCTTACCCCATCTTTAATTCCAATGGGCCCAGCGATGAACAATTGGAAAACCACAAATCCAATCATACCAAACCGAAGAAAGTAAAAACGCAGTCTCTCTTTGATGAAACTTGCGCCTTTCTTGAGAATTGCGAACGTAGGAAGAGGAACCGTGAGACACTGACGAAAGGTGACCAATACCCGAACGGTTCAAGACTGACTGGCGGTCCAGAAGACACTTCCTTGCAGTGTTTAGGTCCTGGCTGTACCAATGCCGCGAGGGACAGCTCCAAGTACTGTTGTGATGAGTGTGGAATCCAGCTAGCAATGGACAGAATTAAGTGTCATCTGCCTCAGAGACTTGTGGAATGGGAACAAGGCGGGGAATCTCAAGCTGAGAAGCGAGACAGAGAGCGGCTCAGTCAAATAAATCGAGACATTAGCGCTGCGAGAGCCAAGCTTAAACAGCTCGAACGAGAAGGCCAACGTCTGAACCAGTTAATAGCCAGAATATCTAAACTACCAATAGTTTCTAGCAAGGACAGATTTGATCACGAAATGGAAGATCTGATGCTTGACTGCCCAACCTGCGGAATGCAGTTCACAATGAAGAAGATTCAACTCCACATGGAAAAGTGTTGGGCTAAGATTGAATCTAGCATGACCCTTAGCTCCTATGTTAAATTAGAAGCAGCGGAATTTTTCTGTGATAAATATGATAAGAAATATAACACTTATTGTAAGAAACTGAAAATAATGTGCCCGGAGCACACGAAAGATCCGAAAGTTGGAGCCCATGATGTTTGTGGTTGTCCATTAGTTGAAAATCTCTCCATCCTACCCCCCGACAACCCTTCCGTCAAATTCTGTCAGCTGCTGAAGAGAAACTGTCGCAAGCATCCTTTTTGGGAGAAAATGCGCCGGGCAACTATCGATCAGGAGAAACTAATACAGTGGTTGAAACTGGATGAGTTGGAAGAGCAGAAAAAGTTGATCAGAGGTCAACTCTCCACTCGTAAGAATTTGATTGCGCTTCTCTTGCATAGAACCATTCCTGCTAACAGCGGTTATCCTCATTTCTAGTTCACATAGTTCTATCTGTTATCTTAATTCTGAAATGTTATGAAGTATGTATTAAAGTTAATAAATTAATTTATTTAATAATTATTTGATAAAATACTTTTTAATGAACCTTAATCAAGCCAGTAAGTTCGGATGATTACACGATTTTCACTACTTTCTATATGGTGAGCTCAAAATAATTTTCAAAAACAGTCGTTCCCTCGAAGAACAGTTCTCTAGGCGATTTATACATAACTGGTATTATAACTGTTACAAGCGCGCTTTGCGCACATGGGTAGCGCGGCTAGCGAATACGTTGTGTTCAAACTACCTTCCAACAGTTGATATGGGTTTTTTAGGGTTATAGATTTTGAATATCATAGTTTCGAACCATATGATAAATTATTGTTTACTTTTGTTTACAATACTATATACAAAAAGTAAAGAAATATCAAAAATATGTTAGAAACTAGCTTTCAACTGTTGACCTGTGATTTTCGAGGCGTAGATTAAATGTAAGATGATAAGCTTAATCTATAATAATCCCAAATTAATTATACAAAATAATTTAAATTTATCTTTAATTTGACATATAGCTTTCTAGACTAAAGCGTTCATCACATCCGTTAGGACTTTTGAATAATAAGATACTGCCTCAAGGTATTAGAGGTGCGTGTTGTTTCTCCTTTCTTTCTTTTCCTACTACATAGAACAGACATGTTATTACTTTCCAATTCAGTTATGCAACACACTGTTATCCAGATTACTTGGACAAATAATATCCCGAATGATATACTGTTCATGATTATTTTGACCATTAGAAATACTGCACGCGCCTCTTCGTAAGCTCCCTTATTAATCTCGTCCATCAGATGTTCAATAGGTGCTAAAGCAAGCATAGAGGAAGTGACCGTGTCTAATACATCTATCCATAGGACGATGATGAAACCAAAGAGGGCTATTAAAATGAAAATTGTGAACCATTTGTACCTCTGCGTTATTTTCTTGTATTTCCTGTACAAAAGATAGAACCTTTCAATGAATAGGTTTTCATTGCGCCATTTAAGTAGGTTGTACAATCGTTTAGAATTCCTGAAAAGCTGAATGTATTGGTATATTATACTGAACAGTACAATCAGTTGGGCGATCACAGCTCCGATTGTGGTCAGTATTGAAAGGATTAAAAGGACTATGATGAATAGGGTGAAGTTTTGAAGTCTCTTTTTAATGAGACTAAACTCAGTGTAAGAACGGCACACAAAACTCATGTAGATGATGAGTATGTTTATGAGTGAGACAGTAGCTAACCAAGCTACAGACCTTGCAGAGATTACAGCATTTATGAGTGTTGATTGTATTAAGTTATGCTCCCATATGTTTGTACCGTTGTAGGTTTGGTTGTTAAACTGTTGAACCTCTATTTTCATTACAAAATCTGAAGATATGAATATAAACGGTTCTATTAGAGCGATGACAAGCAAGAGAGCGAACTTATAGAATTCTGTCTTATACTGGTACTTCAGATGAACCTTTTCTTCAGTTTCCTTAAAATTCAGGTTAATCCTCTTTCTCCGATAGTATGCAAGTTGGTATATGAAGAACACCAGCCATCCAGCATATATCAGCAGCGCGAAACAAGTCAAAACAAGTGAAAACACTTGATAGAGAATAATCAGTAGTTCAACCATGATTGATTGGAATAATTTAGTTAATTGGATAACGTGTATATACGTATATATAGATATCAAATCTCTTACATTCTCTACATTCTCTTACATTAATTAATGCATTATAATATTTATAATAATAGTGATTAGATAATCATGTTAGCCTGTTTACTCCCTCTGCAATATCCCCAAATCTTCTGTCAGGTTAATTAATTTATATGATGTGGTATTTCTCTCCAACTTATTACATGATCATTCTCTCCTCTGTTCTGAATTCGAAGTTTTACGGATGAGTCAATAGTAAAAGTTTAAATTTAATTTGTTTTCTTCGATATTTGTCCAATACCAAGGAAAAGAGAATTAAATGAACATATACGTAGTATATTAATAAGAATTTAACATATTATAGTTGTATATGAAAGGTTTTTTAGCGCCCTACGAAATCTTGATAGGACTAAACTCAGTGTAAGAGTGACACACAAATATAATGTACTTGTAGATAGTGAGAGTGTTTAGAAGAGAGGTAATAGTCATACGCCAACAAATGTTATCGAGTTTATTGTAATTATAGCACAGTCGTTTTTATCACATATACTAGGGCTGTTGTGTTACTATGTTTTGTAAACAAGAAGCGATTTTCAAATCGATTATAATTAACAGATATTGCAATTGTCGGTGAAATGACGGATAGCATAATACCGAACTGTTTATAAAGATACCGGAGATTAATGTTCTCTTCAGTTTCTTTGTATTTATTTCAGATTGACCCTCTTTCTTCTTCAAGTACATCGGCTTAGCAGCATTATGAATGATACTTTTATTTTTGTGTTGCCGCTATACAAATCGAGGAGATCTTACTCTGAGGGGACTATCCATCATAAGACCAGCAGGGGTCATAGTTAATAGATAAATGCATTGATGCTTACTCTGATCCTTGAACTTTAATAATCACGAGTGGATAATCCGGAAATGTTGCAATCAGATTTTATTACAAATCAAATTTAGAATTACGTAATTATGATTGTATGGTAATACGAGTTTTTGTCTATCCCAAAATCAGTATTTTGTAATCAATAATGTTTATTATAATTCTATTTTAAATGAAACAAGAAATTCAGCCCTTTTCTTACAGTTGAAAATTAAGAAAAATATCTTACAAAGTTATGAAAGTTATGAACTTATGATTAACATAATGCCTAAGTATGTTTATATATTCAGGGTAATAAGGGCCCCATTAAGTCAGCTCTTTTATTCCTTTTCCCACATAATCCTGCTGAATTAGCGCAATTCTTGTTTTCAAATATAGCAACCAATGTGATCCAGATTATGGTAATAGAAAATACCCCTGAGGAAATGCCAATTATAGTTCTTTCTGTCCATTTTAGTGTTGTATATAAAGCGATATATGCTCTGTTGTTTGAGATTCTGATCATTGCTTCGATGGGTTGAAAGGCAAGGATGCTAGGAATAGTGGTGTAAAGAATATCTACCCAGAATGCCGTCATGAAACCAGCTAGTGCTACCAAGATTAATTTGGTAAACAACGCGTACCTCTTTACTATCTTCTTTTGCTTCTGGTACTCTTGATACTGGTTGTCCAAGAGGAGTTGTCTGTTACGCATTTTGAGTAAATTATAAAGCTGTTTCGAATTCTTGATAAATTGAATATATTCGTAAGTCCCCAAAATAACTGCAAGCAACTGAGTTACCACTGCCCCGATCACTATCAGTAGTGTGAGAAGTACGAGTGTTACAATGAGGATGATTAAGTTTCTCAGTTTCCTCTTGATAGGACTAAACTCAGTGTAAGAGTGACACACGTAGCTCACGTAGGTAGTGAGAATGTTTAGAAGAGAGACTGTAGCTAATATGCTAACAACTGTTAACGCGTTAATTGTGAGCAATATAGTGGTTTTTATCAAACTAGTAGATGTACTGGTAGTTGTATTAGTGTTGGTAACGATAAGGTGTTTAGCAATCTCATTAGAAATAGCCGTCATGCCAAATAGAAAAGCCTCAATTGAAATAACGGTTAGCATAAGAGCGAATTTGTAATATTCTGTCTTGTAATGGTACCTGAGATGAATGTTCTCTTCAGTTTCTTTGTATTTCAGATTGATCCTCTTTCTCCGAAGATATACAAGCTGGTGAATAAAGTAAATTGCCCATCCAAAGTACACCGATAATAGAAAACCAGAAAAAATAAATACAAAAATTGTATACGCTATTTCCTCTAGTTTTATCATTACGTATAAAAACGAATATATAATTACCTACTTCAGAATTGTAGAATTAATTGTGTGGATTATAACATGTTCTTATTTATAGTAAAAACTCCCCAAAAATGACCTAATAAGTAATCAAAAAATAATCAACAAAAAAATTCATTTTGATTTTTCCCTTCATTTAGACTATCCTATTTCTTATTAATCATATATTTAAAAATCCATATAACATTACCGTTCTATTGAACCCCCACAAACCACGAGTTCATCGACTGAAACAATTTTTCCACATTACAAATACATCTCCCTGCATTAACTATCATTAATATTTCACTTTAAACTTTATTTACATGTGGAAGTAAAAAATGTATATAAAATTGGGGAAAATTTGAGAACTTTAGATACTATACACAACCTATATAAAATTCCTCAGAATAGAAGACGTTCTGTCAAGTCAGTCCTTTTCTGTCTTTTTCGCCACGATCCTGAAATACTGTAGTTAATGTTCTCGGCTACATGGACTAGTGTTATCCAGATTATATTAAATGAGAATATTGCGAATGAGGAAATGCTTATAATTAGATCTATTAAGCAAATCCAACTATCAGTGTCTATATATGTACTACTATTGATTATGGTTTTCAGCTTCTCATAAGAGTCAAATCCGAGCAATAATAGAGTAGTGAAGATGATATAATACAATGTTATTAACAATGTCGCGCACGTGAAACCAAATAGTGCTACTAAGTTGAAAATGGTGAACCACTTGTACCTCCTTACTAACATCTTCTGTTTCTGATACACATTATAATCCTCTGTGAGTAATTTTTCATTGCGCAATTTGAGTAGGTTGTATAGTTGTATTGAGTTCTTGATTAATTTAATATACTCATACACTGAAAGGATTTGTGTAACCAAGTCAACGATTAGGATCCCGATTATTGTCAGTAGTGTGAGAAGTGTCAATATTAAGTTCAGTATAATTGTGTTTCGAAGTTTCCTTTTGATGGGACTAAACTCAGTGTAAGATCGGCACACATAACTCATATAGATGGTGAGTATGTTGATAAGAGAAAGAGCAACCAAAGTAGTTACATTCTGCAAGGAATTTACAGTATTTGATATTGTCAACTGCACCACATTTTGAGTCAAAAATGTGACATTATCAACACTATTTGCATTCAAGGCTAGGCCAAATACTAATGGTTTTAAAATACCAATCGTTACAAAAATACTGAACTCAATCGCAGAAATGGCAAGCATGAGAGCGTACTTGTAGTATTCTGTCTTGTAACGGTATCTGAGATAAATATTCTCTTCTGTTTCTTTGTGCTCGAGGTTGATTCTTTTTCTTCCAAAATATGCGAGTTGATATACGAAGTATACCATCCATCCATTATACAATGGAAATGCAAAACCAAGAAAACATAAGGATAATGCTATACGGAAAGTACCTATCATACTAGAACTAATATTAATTACTAGTAATATGAATATTGAAGTATATTTATACCTAGGCTGTACTACTTATGTTTAGTGCATATCAATTCTACTCAACATGGTTCAATACTATGGTTGCGGAAGCAAATTCTTGTGTTAGGATACTACTAATGACCCCAGAGCTGGCAAGGGGACACAAGCATTTCTTCAATAATTCAATAAGAGAAAAATCTACGGTACAAATCCTTAGTTGACCACCAGAGTCCTCGCCCTCAGCCGACCTGATCGGATTCCAAGGCCCCTGGGCATAGGTCCCATTGCCATTGGCCCGTCCGGTAATCCGTCCCTGAGCGAAACACTTGGCCACAGGGGATGATATACTGAGAGCCATTGTAGCATCAGGCCACTAGTTAGGGAAGAAATGTCAATCTATTATGGATAACTTGATCCTTCTTAGTCTATGAAAGCATAAGAAATTGATTTGTTAGTTTTAATCAATTTTAGTTCTGACCGAGTTCAATTTACTCGTTTAGATATATTACCTATTCTCTTATTAAGTTATTTTCTAGGAATGATGACATGCTGAAAATACTTTTAATGAATCAATAACATTATACTATCTGACTTTATTGACACATTTGGAAACACAATATTATTAATAGAGAAAAGAAATTAGCTGTACTCAATACCTATCTGATAATGTTTATTATAGTGTCTAAATTCCTCAGGATAGAAGGCGTTCTGTTAAATCATTTTTGTTTCCTTTTCCACACAATCCTGAAATTTTATGATTTAATTTTTCGGCTACTTGGATTAATGATGTCCAGATTATGTTGAATGAAAATATTCCAGATGAGAAAATAAATGTGATTATTATTATCCACAAAATAATTTTATTAACTTCTTTATACGCACCACTGTTGGTTATACTAGGTCATTCAATAAGTCTTGCGGATTGAGTTGTATTTCAGTTATTTTCGCTTTAAAGTTCTCAACCTTCATATATAATTTAACCTTAAATATTATCGTTAAATGTTCCAAATTATAGACTGATTGAATAAAAACTCAGAATTTTCTAGCTTTTCACATCACACCTATTTCAGCATACTTGTAGAAAATGGCTCCTAAAGATGATAGTTTCAATTTGAAATGGAGAGCGTATATTGAATTTCGTACAAAACTCAATATCCAGTGCGTACTGATTCACAATGAGTTGCAGGAGATACTAGGCATGGATTGTCCTTCCAGATCCACCATTGAGCGATGGGCTGCACGATTTAGGTCTGGAGATACTGATGTGGCAGATTTACATCGCTCAGGGAGACCGATATCCGTCAGCACTCCAGACAATATAGCAATAATTGGGAGAATGGTGATGGAAGACAGGTTTTTAACCGTCGATCAGATAGTACATAGTATGGAGATGTCATCGGGAGCAATTCATTCAATTCTGACAATTCGTCTTGGCTACCGATCGATTTGTGGCAAATGGGTCCCACATATTCTGAGTGAGAAACAAAGGCTCACCCGAATGAATACAGCCAAGAAGCTCTTGGAAACATATGATAAGTGTGATTCTAGGCGCCTATCAGAAATTATAACTGGTGATGAGACTTGGGTACCGTTTTCCACTCCATATAGCAAGTATAAAATGCGATCGTGGGTGAAAGGAGATGAAAAACCGGCACAAGTTCCCAGGCCCGATTTCAGAAACCCGAAGGTAATGTATACAATTTTCTTCAACAGTGGCGGTATTGTATTACAATTACCTTCTGAGAGTGGTAAATCAATCAATGCGACCTATTTTACTCAGAAAATCCTACCAAACTTGATTAAAAATGTAAATGATGCTCGTCCAAAGGCTGGAATGAGAGGTATTAAATTATTGATTGATAATGCCAGTTCCCACACAGCCAGGCTTACCAAGAATTTTTTGGAATCCGAAAGGATAGAATTACTTCCTCACCCTCCATACTCACCAGACCTAGCTCCCTGTGATTTTTGGCTCTTTCCAAAGTTGAAAATCTATCTCCAGGGTAAAGAATTTGAAACTAGACAAGCACTCAGAACTGCTTTATACCAGTACTTCAAATCCATCCCCGAAGAAGAGTACAGAAAAGTGTTTTTTCAGTGGGTTGAAATATTGAGAAAGTGTGTGTCAGTAGGAGGGGATTACTTTGAATAAAAAATCTACTACATTAGTCTCTATAGTGTATACACTTACTTTTGTGATATGACCCGCAAGACTTTTTGAATGCCCTAGTAGTAGTCAGTTTCTCATTCGAGTCAAATCCAAATCCAAGCAAAAATATAATACTAAATGTAATATAATGCAGTGTATCTAATAGTGAAGCACATGTGAAACCAAATAATGCCATCAAGTTGAAATGGTGAACCACTTGTACCTCCTTACTAACTTCTTCTGTTTCTGATACATAATATAATCCTCTGTGAGTAAATTTTCATTGCGCAATTTGAGTAGGTTGTATAGTTGTTTTGAGTTCTTGATTAATTTAATATACTCATACACTGAAAGGATTTGTGTAACCAAGTCAACGATTAGGATCCCGATTATTGTCAGTAGTGTGAGAAGTGTCAATATTAAGTTCAGTATAATTGTGTTTCGAAGTTTCCTTTTGATGGGACTAAACTCAGTGTAAGATCGGCACACATAACTCATATAGATGGTGAGTATGTTGATAAGAGAAAGAGCAACCGAAGTAGTTACATTCTGCAAGGAATTTACAGTATTTGATATTTTAAACTGCACCACATTTTGAGCCAAAAATGTGACATCATCGACACTACTTGTATTCAAGGCTAGGCCAAATACTAATGGTTTAAAAATACCAATCGTTACAAAAATAATAAGCTCACTCACAGAAATGGCAAGCATGAGGGCGTACTTGTAGTATTCTGTCCTGTAACGGTATCTGAGATAAATATTCTTTTCTGTTTCTTTGTGCTCGAGGTTGGTTCTCTTTCTTCCAAAATATACAATTTGGTATATGAAGTACACTATCCATCCATTATAGAATGGGAATACGAAACAAAGAAAACAGACAAATAGTACTGGATAAACATACACAAAGTTAATACCACTTGCCATGCTAGAACTTAGTATTTTTATAGCTTATCATCACAATTTATACTCACTTCATACTTAGTGTATATGAATTCTACTCAGCATTGATTTCAATACTAAAATTCCTCAGAATAGAAGACGTTCTGTCAAGTCAGTCCGTTTCTGTCTTTTTCGCCACGATCCTGAAATACTGTAGTTAATGTTCTCGGCTACATGGACTAGTGTTATCCAGATTATATTAAATGAGAATATTGCGAATGAGGAAATGGCTATTGTTAGATCAATTAAGTAAATCCAATTATCAGCTTCGCTATATGTACTACTATTGATTATGGTTTTCAGCTTCTCATAAGAGTCAAATCCGAGCAATAATAGAGTAGTGAAGATGATATAATACCATGTTATTAACAATGTCGCGCACGTGAAACCAAATAGTGCTACCAAGTTAAAAATGGTGAACCACTTGTACCTCCTTACTAATTTCTTCTGTTTCTGATACATAATATAATCCTCTGTGAGTATTTTTTTATTGCGCAATTTGAGTAGGTTGTATAGTTGTTTTGAGTTCTTGATTAATTTAATATACTCATACACTGAAAGGATTTGTGTAACCAAGTCAACGATTAGATTCCCGATTATTGTCAGTAGTGTGAGAAGTGTCAATATTAAAGTCAGTATAATTGTGTTTCGAAGTTTCCTTTTGATGGGACTAAACTCAGTGTAAGATCGGCACACATAACTCATATAGATGGTGAGTATGTTGATAAGAGAAAGAGCAACCAAAGTAGTTACATTCTGCAAGGAATTTACAGTATTTGATATTGTTAACTGCACCACATTTTGAGTCAAAAATGTGACATCATTGACACTACTTGTATTCAAGGGTAGGCCAAATATTAATGGTTTAAAAATACCAATCATTACAAAAGTAATAAGCTCAATCGCAGAAATGGCAAGCATGAGGGCGTACTTGTAGTATTCTGTCTTGTAACGGTATCTGAGATAAATATTCTCTTCTGTTTCTTTGTGCTCGAGGTTGATGAGAAGCTCGAGGTTGATGAGAATGCAACTTTGTTTCATGCAACATTGTTGCATGCAAAAATGTTGCATCGTGTATGTCGAGTATTCCATGCAACAATGTTGCATGCAACCTGTTGCATGGAAATAGAACATGTTCTATTTTCATGCAACATTCTGCATCAAAATTGTATTAATTATTACGATAACGATAACGATAATCATTATCAAAAATACGATCAAGCCATTAAAATAGACAATAGAAAGTCTGCTTGCTTTTCTTGATTACTTTCTCAAAAGGGCGAGGGCAATGACAGGTACGACGATACGTTTTTTACCATTATGTAAAAATACAGAATAAATTTGATGTAATTAGTTCAATTTAAACAAAAGATTCCACAAATAGGTATATAGAATCAAAATTATTAAATAAGCACAAAATTCAGGCAACAATATTGCATGAAACTATGCTCCGCGGAAAATTGTTGCAAGCAACTTGTTGCATCGTGTGAGTTAAAATGTTGCATGCAACTTTGTTGCGTGCAACATTTGCATGCATTAGAAATTGAAATCCAATTAGAAACAATTTCTCATATTGGAGTACTAACAAAAAGTGAATCTGAACCTTTTTATCTCTAAAATTTCAATATTTCACATTATTTGAACGTAACCTTAAGCGATAACATAATATTTGAAAACAAACGCGCTTCTATTGCTTGCGCTGCGCGGCTGGCGTACACTTTGTGTCTGCCGGAGGATCCCTTCGGTCACCTGGGGTCGTATTGATTAATTATAATTTGTCAATTTATATAATTTAGATGCGTAATGATCAGGGGTTTATCTAGGTGCTCGTTCTGCACTTATAAGTACCAGCTTGGTATCGTCCGAGGAGCCAAGGTGCTTGTAGTGTGGTTCGATTTTGGTCCCGGGTTGCTATCACCCGTGGAATTACAAGATAAACCACTGTTTGGGTGCCATATAGCTTTTATCACCTCCAAAAAGTGTCGGATTGGAAAATCCTAGATAAACCCATGGTAATGATTGCGCCCTAACAGAGTGATGAGTTATCATTTTTTGATGATAGTTACATCATATCTGTGGTATATTAATATACACATTGATTATAATTTCAGCCTTCTGTCACTTAAATGACTGAGTTATAGTCGAAAAACTGAAATTTAAAAAGGTGACAAAGATGTCATAACTCCATGATGAGTCAACATTTTAGTCTGAGCTCAGAACTTGCTGGAGCCATAGCCAAAGGACTCCCACATGCCAAAGATTAGCTTTATGTACCTGGCAGTTTCTTCAATCAATTCGTTACAGATATACACTGCCCTACCAAAAGTATTCATACACCCCAATGTTTCCCATACAAATTGTATATACATCTAATCTATTTGTGGAACCAATTGTAATTAATCAGAAACGGTTAGACTTAATTTAGCTTAAAATTAATATTCTACACACTCGATTTTCTCATTTTATAATCTTTCAGCTCAGTTACTACTATAAAGTTAAGTATTATCACCCCGCGACGCCTCAGATTTCTCAGCATGCTCAGATTTAATTCTCAGCATGCTCAGATTTCTCAGCATGCTCAGATTTCTCAGCATGCTCAGATTTCTCAACATGCTCAGATTTCTCAGCATGCTCAGATTTCTCAACATGCTCAGATTTCTCAGCATGCTCAGATTTAAATCTCAGCATGCTCAGATTTCTCAGCATGCTCAGATTTAATTCTCAGCATGCTCAGATTTCTCAGCATGCTCAGATTTCTCAACATGCTCAGATTTCTCAGCATGCTCAGATTTAATTCTCAGCATGCTCAGATTTAATTCTCAGCATGCTCAGATTTCTCAGCATGCTCAGATTTCTCAGCATGCTCAGATTTAATTCTCAGCATGCTCAGATTTAATTCTCAGCATGCTCAGATTTCTCAACATGCTCAGATTTCTCAGCATGCTCAGATTTCTCAGCATGCTCAGATTTCTCAGCATGCTCAGATTTCTCAGCATGCTCAGATTTAATTCTCAGCATGCTCAGATTTCTCAGCATGCTCAGATTTCTCAGCATGCTCAGATTTCTCAGCATGCTCAGATTTCTCAACATGCTCAGATTTCTCAGCATGCTCAGATTTCTCAGCATGCTCAGATTTAATTCTCAGCATGCTCAGATTTAATTCTCAGCATGCTCAGATTTCTCAGCATGCTCAAATTTCTCAGCATGCTCAGATTTCTCAGCATGCTCAGATTTCTCAGCATGCTCAGATTTCTCAGCATGCTCAGATTTAATTCTCAGCATGCTCAGATTTCTCAGCATGCTCAGATTTCTCAGCATGCTCAGATTTCTCAGCATGCTCAGATTTCTCAACATGCTCAGATTTCTCGGCATGCTCAGATTTAATTCTCAGCATGCTCAGATTTCTCAGCATGCTCAGATTTAATTCTCAGCATGCTCAGATTTAATTCTCAGCATGCTCAGATTTCTCAGCATGCTCAGATTTAATTCTCAGCATGCTCAGATTTCTCAGCATGCTCAGATTTCTCAGCATGCTCAGATTTCTCAGCATGCTCAGATTTAATTCTCAGCATGCTCAGATTTCTCAACATGCTCAGATTTCTCAGCATGCTCAGATTTCTCAGCATGCTCAGATTTCTCAGCATGCTCAGATTTAATTCTCAGCATGCTCAGATTTCTCAGCATGCTCAGATTTCTCAGCATGCTCAGATTTCTCAGCATGCTCAGATTTAATTCTCAGCATGCTCAGATTTCTCAGCATGCTCAGATTTCTCAGCATGCTCAGATTTAATTCTCAGCATGCTCAGATTTCTCAGCATGCTCAGATTTCTCAGCATGCTCAGATTTCTCAACATGCTCAGATTTCTCAGCATGCTCAGATTTCTCAGCATGCTCAGATTTCTCAGCATGCTCAGATTTCTCAACATGCTCAGATTTCTCAGCATGCTCAGATTTAATTCTCAGCATGCTCAGATTTCTCAGCATGCTCAGATTTAATTCTCAGCATGCTCAGATTTCTCAGCATGCTCAGATTTAATTCTCAGCATGCTCAGATTTAATTCTCAGCATGCTCAGATTTCTCAGCATGCTCAGATTTAATTCTCAGCATGCTCAGATTTCTCAGCATGCTCAGATTTCTCAGCATGCTCAGATTTCTCAACATGCTCAGATTTCTCAGCATGCTCAGATTTCTCAGCATGCTCAGATTTCTCAGCATGCTCAGATTTCTCAGCATGCTCATATTTCTCAGCATGCTCAGATTTAATTCTCAGCATGCTCAGATTTCTCAGCATGCTCAGATTTCTCAGCATGCTCAGATTTCTCAGCATGCTCAGATTTCTCAGCATGCTCAGATTTAATTCTCAGCATGCTCAGATTTCTCAGCATGCTCAGATTTCTCAGCATGCTCAGATTTCTCAGCATGCTCAGATTTCTCAACATGCTCAGATTTCTCAGCATGCTCAGATTTAATTCTCAGCATGCTCAGATTTCTCAGCATGCTCAGATTTAATTCTCAGCATGCTCAGATTTCTCAGCATGCTCAGATTTAATTCTCAGCATGCTCAGATTTCTCAGCATGCTCAGATTTCTCAGCATGCTCAGATTTAATTCTCAGCATGCTCAGATTTCTCAGCATGCTCAGATTTAATTCTCAGCATGCTCAGATTTCTCAGCATGCTCAGATTTCTCAACATGCTCAGATTTCTCAGCATGCTCAGATTTCTCAGCATGCTCAGATTTCTCAGCATGCTCAGATTTCTCAGCATGCTCAGATTTCTCAGCATGCTCAGATTTAATTCTCAGCATGCTCAGATTTCTCAACATGCTCAGATTTCTCAGCATGCTCAGATTTCTCAGCATGCTCAGATTTCTCAGCATGCTCAGATTTCTCAGCATGCTCAGATTTCTCAGCATGCTCAGATTTCTCAACATGCTCAGATTTCTCAGCATGCTCAGATTTCTCAGCATGCTCAGATTTAATTCTCAGCATGCTCAGATTTCTCAGCATGCTCAGATTTCTCAACATGCTCAGATTTCTCAGCATGCTCAGATTTCTCAGCATGCTCAGATTTCTCAGCATGCTCAGATTTAATTCTCAGCATGCTCAGATTTCTCAGCATGCTCAGATTTAATTCTCAGCATGCTCAGATTTCTCAGCATGCTCAGATTTCTCAGCATGCTCAGATTTAATTCTCAGCATGCTCAGATTTCTCAGCATGCTCAGATTTCTCAGCATGCTCAGATTTCTCAGCATGCTCAGATTTCTCAACATGCTCAGATTTCTCAGCATGCTCAGATTTCTCAGCATGCTCAGATTTCTCAGCATGCTCAGATTTAATTCTCAGCATGCTCAGATTTCTCAACATGCTCAGATTTCTCAGCATGCTCAGATTTCTCAGCATGCTCAGATTTCTCAGCATGCTCAGATTTCTCAGCATGCTCAGATTTCTCAACATGCTCAGATTTCTCAGCATGCTCAGATTTCTCAGCATGCTCAGATTTCTCAGCATGCTCAGATTTCTCAGCATGCTCAGATTTCTCAGCATGCTCAGATTTCTCAACATGCTCAGATTTCTCAGCATGCTCAGATTTCTCAGCATGCTCAGATTTCTCAGCATGCTCAGATTTCTCAGCATGCTCAGATTTAATTCTCAGCATGCTCAGATTTCTCAACATGCTCAGATTTCTCAGCATGCTCAGATTTCTCAGCATGCTCAGATTTCTCAGCATGCTCAGATTTAATTCTCAGCATGCTCAGATTTCTCAGCATGCTCAGATTTAATTCTCAGCATGCTCAGATTTCTCAGCATGCTCAGATTTCTCAGCATGCTCAGATTTCTCAACATGCTCAGATTTCTCAGCATGCTCAGATTTAAATCTCAGCATGCTCAGATTTCTCAGCATGCTCAGATTTAATTCTCAGCATGCTCAGATTTCTCAGCATGCTCAGATTTCTCAACATGCTCAGATTTCTCAGCATGCTCAGATTTAAATCTCAGCATGCTCAGATTTCTCAGCATGTTCAGATTTAATTCTCAGCATGCTCAGATTTAATTCTCAGCATGCTCAGATTTCTCAGCATGTTCAGATTTCTCAGCATGCTCAGATTTCTCAGCATGCTCAGATTTCTCAACATGCTCAGATTTCTCAGCATGCTCAGATTTCTCAGCATGCTCAGATTTCTCAGCATGCTCAGATTTCTCAGCATGCTCAGATTTAATTCTCAGCATGCTCAGATTTCTCAGCATGCTCAGATTTAATTCTCAGCATGCTCAGATTTCTCAGCATGCTCAGATTTCTCAACTGATATTAATTAATAGGAATATTGAAGTATTTATACCTAAAGTGGGTTATATTACATATATTTAGTGCATATCTCAACATGGTTCAATACTTTGATATTACTTGTAATTAGCTTCAAAGTATGGCTGCGGAAGCAAATTCTTGTGTTAACCAAATATGCTACATCCTGTAAGGAATTCGCAGGATTTAATATTGTCACGTCTAGCACATTTTGAGGTATTGAAGATGTGGCAGTATTGTTACTAATTGGGAACTTCAATATCAACTCGGTTAGTACGTACTTACGGATAGTAGGTACTTTTTCCGCTTCCCGGAGGGGTATGTACTAACCGAGTTCTACTGTAGTACTGGATAAACATCTAATACCACTTGCCATGCCAGAACTTAGTATTTTTATAGCTTATCATCACAATTTATACTCACTTCATACTTAGTGTATATGAATTCTACTCAGCATTCATTTCAATACTTTGATTTTTATAAATTAGCTTCAAACAATGGCTGCAGAAGTAAAACCTTGTGCTAGGATAATTCTAATGGGACCCCCGGGAGCTGGTAAGGGGACACAAGCAATGGCCATTCTAGAACATTACTCAGTGAAGCACCTGGCCACGGGAGATATGCTGAGGGCCATGATAACTTCAGGCCACGAGTTAGGGAAGAAAT
The DNA here is from genome assembly GCA_963281255.1 of Aphrocallistes beatrix. Lineage (NCBI taxonomy): Eukaryota > Metazoa > Porifera > Hexactinellida > Sceptrulophora > Aphrocallistidae > Aphrocallistes > Aphrocallistes beatrix. The sequence goes on from OY725497.1 coordinate 570,860, forward strand.
GCAAAGCTATTATGGACAAGGGTGGGTTGGTAGACGACGAGTTAGTTGTCAGTATCATCCAAGAAAATCTGACCAAACTGGAAAAGGGGATGGGATTCATGCTTGATGGGTTCCCTCGAACCATAAAACAAGCAGAACTCCTTGACCAACTGTTAGTCACCCTCAGTTCAAAGATAGATGCCGTGATCGAGATCCATGTTGAAAGTGAAGTACTCATAAAACGGATAACAGGACGCTTGTTGCATAAAGCCAGTGGAAGAACTTACCACGAAACCTTCAAACCGCCAAAGGTACCAATGGTCGACGACGTGACAGGAGAACCTCTAGAAAAGAGGTCAGATGACACCGAAGAAGCGCTCAAAACAAGATTAGAAACCTACCACACTCAGACCAAACCTCTGGTTGAGTATTTTAAAAAGAAAGGTCTCCACACTGTTTTAGACGGAAATAAGCCTGAAGAAGAGGTGTTCAAGGATATCCAAGCCATTTTGACTCCCGGAGGAAAACTTTAGACTTTCTTAGTATATGAAAGCATACAGAACTGATTAGTTAGTTTAGTCAATTTTTAGTCAGGAGTCATTTAGGTATTTTCTCCGATTGAGTTATTTTCTAGGAATAATAACATGCTGATAAATCATGGTATTTATCCCTTGGCTTAGGTAATGCCACTATCATTAATTCCATAGAAATACGTAGTTACAATACTAACATGTATATATGTATTATCCTAATGAAATCATTAGATGCTTACACGGGTTTCTTCCCGTTGGAGAACTTTTAGTATCTTCTGCTTAGTGCTTTCTCTTCTTTCTGCTCAGTCATTAGGATTGTATTGGTTCGGTATCTCGGCGCTTATACTTACGGTATTCTGCGTGGGAGTAGTGTTAGCCATTAATGATCGAATCTCCAAAGAAGAGAAAGAAAAAGTTAATGTGTTATACGAGTTGAGATCTCCGAATAATGACTCGCAAACTCTCACTCAGGGCTTATCCATGGTGCAGGATGCAATTCAAGAGCGCATCAGTACAAAGCAACACGAGTACAACTTTCTCATGCATGGGGGACCAAGGGAGCTAACTAGAATAAGACAGTTGGACGACGTCATCAATAGAATGATTGAGCTTTGTATCCAGGACTTCATACAGGGCTGGTACTCCAAACTGAATTCGGATCAAGCTTTTCTAATTGAGACGCGCATTCTGATCGAGCGCTGCATCATCACAGGAAGTCAAAAGGTGCGAGCTGCCGACTGGTTCGCCTTCTTAACAAAACGGATTATACAGGAAGTGTTGACACATATTCAGGTGTACAAAGCCGCAGAGCAGCAGATGTTAGCTCAGTCCCTGAGACAGAATGAAGGAAAAGATGACAAGGCTCAATCTCTCTCCCTCGAAGACTGGTTCTTCAAAATGGAGCAGGAGAAAACTCAAGATAGTTTTCAGGTGGTCATAGATTTAACTTAAATAAGTCCTACGATGAGAATTATTCCTAAAACACTCCGAATTATGATTCTATGAAATTTAACATCTCACTTCTTCCTAGGCAGTTTGCACCTCTTCAGCAAATGAGTTGGAATACCAAAAACTGATGGTGGACATCCTAATGGTGTTTCTGCTACCAGAGAATGAATATGAATGTGTTCTGTTGAGAGATCTATTGAAGGAGGTGATCACCATGAGATTGATTGGTCCTGCGATTAATTACGCATCAAAGGCGAATACAATCAATTACATAATCAACTCCAGATCTCTCTCTTCTACGATCAATGCCAAAGCATTCGCAAAGTGAGTAATTCGACCACCCAACTCCGTTTGAATTTGCGTCGATTCAACATGTTTTATTGTTCTGTATACTCAACATAGATATCTGGAGAGCGCTTATATCCCAGCGGCAGATCTCGAATGTGTGATACTGTTCTTCGATAAAGAGATTCAAGAGCTGACACGTAAAGGCTCCTCAGACCGTGAGCATTCGCGCTTAGAGAGTATGAAGAGTTTGAGAGATTATTGCAAATGTCGTGTGAAACAATCAAGGGAAGAACCCAATAAGCTTGAACTCTCCAACACGAGTTTCAAGGGTAGAGCCATGATGAGTCTGGTTTATAACGTAGAATTGTCCGATAGCGTGCTAGAGTTCTTGAGCAGGTCTCAGGAGACGAGGAGAGAAGCTCAGTTCTTAGAAGATGTACTCACTTTTTCTGATAACTATAAATTCATTGATGATGGCGATGGAAGAAACACACAAAAGTCCATGAAAGAGAATGCAACGTTGATATTCTGTAACTACCTCAGCGAAAGCTCGGATACGTATGTACAATTAGAAGGAAAAACATTAGAAAATATAGCTAAAATACTCTTCAGTCAATCCCCAATAAATAATAACATTTTTAAAGAGGCGATTGCGAATGTTTGTCATAAACTGCAAGAGTTAGGTTCACACCAGGCGTTTCTGAATCATTGCAACACTCAAGGAAACAAGCACGAAGAAGTCATCATACGTTCCAACCCAAATACGCTCGATCACGCTGCGATTATTCTAAGTTGCACCAGTATCAAGAGCAATGTCTCTGACTTCTCAATCGAAGCAGACACCAACTTGCTAACCCGCTCCATAGTACAGTACAAGCTCGATATCGAGTGCACGCTCGAGAATGGAGAGTATTATCATTGGAGTATGCAGAAGAGATTCTCCGATTTTGATGCATTTCACAAAAGTATTTTAGAGAATGGCATCTACCTCCCACCCGATTTGACTCTCCCGCAGAAGTTTGGGATGTTCGCCTCCACTCAGGCGCTGGCAGAAGCGCGACGTAAAGCGATCGAAGTTTACTTGAATCGGTTACTCGATCTGATCCGAGCGCTGCCCGGACTTCGAGATCAACTCGCGAAATTCTTCGCTCCACACCGAATTCAGAACAACACTTCAGCTAAGAATAGCTCCGGAAGTAACGACCAAGTTCAGAATGAGATTCCAGAGACGGACTCGGAGAGTGACCAGCTTATCAAGCGGTTCCTAGAATTGATGCGGGAGATATTCGACCTCAAGCCTGAAGAGGACCATTCTTTCTACATCTCACTCAGCTCTATCATATTGCAGAGCATTATCAAGACAGCGAAAGGTGACAAATTACACAGAAAGCTGTACGAAAGCTATTCCGAATACACCGATCCCTCGTTCCTCTCCACTGTTCTCACCATGCTCACCGATTCCATCTGGCCACAGGGCATCTATAGAGGACTGTCTCCACAGACTCCGGACACTAATCGCAAGGCGAGAAAAAGTCGGTTAGGGATTGCAGCAAGAATTCGTCTTCTGAATTCTCTCCCAGAAGAATTGGTGACATTTCTGACCAGCAAAGTAACAGATAAGGGCATGAATAGACTCTATGCCATGGTACAGTCGAAGGTACTTAACAAACGGTTCATTTACGTCATCATCGAGTCAGCTCTCGAGTTTATGCTTCCGGACACGATAGTTAAACAAGAGCTAGCTGAGTTGAGAGCTCTGCTATCCACATAACTCCACGTTTTTACTGAAAACTCAAATATGAACGGTGAGCAAGCTAACACGAAATCGCTGGTATATATGTATATGTCTATTGCTGTGTATAATATATATCATAATTTGTGTTGTTAGTGTGTCTTTTCTCTTGATATAGTACTAATCTTCATGGATTCTTTTTCAACCATTTCTTAACTATTTTCGATATAATAAAAGTTGAACTAAACTCTAAATTCGCAAAAGTATACACGTACTATGCACGTTATTATTTCGATAGTTTCAAATTATTTGTATTTTGTGTTTAATTTGGGATCTTGTCTCCCTGTAATTACAATCATCTTTATTTTTTACCTAACAGATATTCCAAATGGGTCTGAAGGGCCTTTTTTCTGTCATTAAAGACAACCAGCATCTCTGGATGAATATCAGCACCATTCAACGCCCAGCCAAACTTGTCATTGACGGCCGTACCATTGCGAACTCGATCTACAGCGACTGTAGATTTGATGGTTTGTGCGGTGGACAGTATACAGAATATTTTGAGAGGATTATTCGGTTATTTTTCAGACTCAAATCTTTTGGATTCGACATTGTGATATTGATGGAGTGTGGGAAGCAGGAGAATAATGATGTTGATATATACGATCGGCGGATGACAAGATGGATCCAGTTTAGAAAATCCCTCAAAGAGGGAGAGCCGTACTCACGACTCCCTCTTTTGGGCTATTACATCTTCATCAAAGCTGCGAATATTCTCGACTTAAAAATATTACCAACTGATATAGACACTACTATTTCTTTGCTGGGAATCGCGAAACTTTCCAACGCCTACGTTCTCACCAACCGCAATGATTCGTTCATCTGTGACATCCCTGGTGTGCTTACCCTCAACTATATTTCATGGCAAGGAGATAAACTTCACGGGAAATTCTACGCTTTCAGTCGCTTCCTCAAATTCACAAACTTGACTCCCAGCTTCATCCCGCTCCTATTTCTCCTCTCGTCCCCTGAAACCTACATCTCCAACTCGTATTGCGTACAGGAAGTGAATCAAACTTTCAACCAGCTGACTTCAATGCCCATCCATGCCACAGGCGAAAAACTGTACTTCAGACGGAGGTTTGATCGTGCTCTGTCCTACCTCCAAGCCCATGGGCATGAATATATTTTCGCGTACCAGCAACTGCGATCGCGATTAGAACAACGGTTCCATGCGACCATGGACGATTCCTTAGACCTCGCCAACACCAAGATATACAACCCCGAGAAGCTAGGCTCTCTCGACATCAGCAAGCATAACTTTGGCATGGACTACTCCAACACGCTAGGAGGACATCCCGACATTTCGTCCCGACTTTTATTTAGAGTCGACTACGGATTTTGGGGAGCATTAGGACTCAATGACCAGTGCGTGTTCGTGTCAACACGTGCGGAAAATTTCGCGGAAGAGGCAGCTGGACTTATTTCGCGGCACATTCGTAGGATTATATATGGAATTATCTCTAAAGATGAATCTGTTATTATTAAAGAGCATTTGCGATCAAAGGAACCACTCAGTCACACACTAGACAATGTGACTCCCATCAAGGATTATAAAGGTGTTACGATCCCTTACATCGTCTCCATTGATGAACTAAGTCAGCAAGAAAAGGCCAAACTTCTGTTCCACTGTCTTGACTTCGACCCATCTCTGTTTCTAGACCTTCCTAAGTACTGGTATCTACCCGTCTTGTCGGTGCACTTCTGGTTGTCTCGCAGGGAGAGGCGAGTTTCTGAGAATGCTTGTAAGCTACTCATCCTCTGCTTCTTAGCTTGTTCTAATGGAGAAGATCTTAGTGCAGAGTTATCACCAATGATGATATCAAGTCCTGCAGTCAATGATAACATCGGGACTCTCCAGCAGATTGCAGAGTGGCAGTTCGTTGTGTTTGATATCATGGCTCTCAAGAGTCTCCTAGGGTTAGACAGTTTGTTGATTTCCCCTGAGCGTTTGTACAACGGACATTTCTACTTTTCAATGATCATTAATGATAAATTTGCCAACAGAGTTAAAAGTTTTATTCTCGTCAATGAAGAAGTTTTCCACCTTTACGAAAAAATAACAGAAATCGCTCTTGCTCCAATCCTCTCTCCATCTTCATAGCAAATTATAAACTGTCTCGACTTGTTTATAGTATCTAATACTTGTTTGTTTATTTAATTAAATGTAGATGGAGTTTAACTTTTTAGTTGATATTATTAGCGTTCTTGTCAATAAACTGTAATTTATTAGTCTCTTAATGTAGTTGGTCATTGCTCATCCCAGTAAAACTGACAAAAAATATTGTGGCGTGGCTATAATTGCTTCTACGCCATTAACTGAGATAATTTTATGCGAACTTTGCACGGATTAGGATTTCATTCTCTTTTTTTATTCCATATAGCATGTGTTTATGAATAAACTATATGCGTACTTTAAGTGATTCTGCATCTAATTGCTCTGTTTTGATTCAAATCTGCGATAATTAATCTAGCGGCACCTGACTGGTGATGGAATTCCAATCCACTCTATCAAGACTGGGAATTTCCAGAGTTTCAGTCACTCTCCTGATCGCCCTGATAGCCGGTCTCTACTTCCTCAACTTATCCAGTCCAGTATTCATAAACTTCATTGTGCTCCCGGTTCTCTCATTGTTCCTAGCGGTCCTTGGTGCCGCATGGGCATTCCTACATTCCAGACCCTCTCAGCCCCTCCCCTCCTTAGACAGCAAGCTCTTGAACCCTAACTTCTCCCTCCCCGATGCCCTCCAATCCCGATCTCTCTATCCCGACACACCCACTGATTTCCCCTTGCTCGTCTCAAAAGGGTTCGATCTTCAACTCCAGGCGTTCATAGACCGGGTTTTAGAGAGCTATCTCCTGCCCGTGTATTCCAGATTCGGGAGTGACCGCTACGAGTTCAGATTGGCAGTACGCTTAGCTGTCTGGGGTGTAATCGAAAAGATGACAGAACGTCTCATGAAAGTGGACTACGTCACTCTTCTGACTCGTGACATCATTGTGCTATTCACTCAGCATATGCAGCTAGTACGCAATACTGGCGGGGCTAGGCAGAAATGGTCAGAACACATCGGACGAAGAGGGCCATCTACCAACCAGAATTTGCATTCTTGTCTACAGAGTAACGAGACTGAGATAGATTTCTTAAGGCAAATTACTGAAGTGATTCTCTGCGACTGTTTGAAGGAAGAGGACATGCGCTGTGAACCTTTGCGCATCCTCCTGCGAGAATACATTGTCAACCAGGTCATATACCCAATCGTCAAATTCATAACTGATCCTGACGTCATCAATCAGAAGATTGTAGAGTGGTTGAATGCGCAGGAGAACTTGAGGAAGACGCGAGATAGTTCCTACACATATGCCCGCACTTACGAAGGCTTTATCAAGGTGATCAACCAGTGCCCAAATCCCGAGGAGTTAGTGCAGATCCGGTACAATATAATGCTGGAGATAATGCAGGCTACGGCTCTACGTAACAAGAAGTACGCGCAAGAAACGAAACAGGACATACTAGTGTTAGATATGCAGGCATCACAGGGACACGGGTTGCGTAGACAGAACCCACACAAGTATATAAACCAGTGCAGATGTGCTCTCACTCTGTGCGAGCGACGACTGAAACAACTGACAGGTGAGTCACCTGTCATGGGAAATCATGTCAGCGATGAACCGAGAAAGGAGAACCCGGTGAAGATGGTGTACCCTGAGAGTATGCGTGAGATATTGGACAGCGATGAGATGAGGGCAGTGCTACTCTTGTTCTTAGAGAGGCGAGACGACTCCTCGCTCTGCCACCTCTGGTTGGCTCTAGAAGAGCTGGAGACACAGTTCTATCTGGATAACGACATTCGAGCAATTTTCGATGGCTTCTTAGAACCGGATTCTGCTAATTACGTGAAATTAATGTCATCCAAGGTTGAACTTTTCGCTAAATTCTCAACTACGCATGAGGGTAGGTTCCTGATACTGTTTAAAGAGTATATTGTCCAGGAAATGAAGGAACGGTTTTTCTCACATTTCATCGAGAGCAGTGAGTATCAGGATTACATAATGCGAAACCACCACAATCTGACTCGGTTCTCAGTACATAGAGAGTATGGCAGAACTCAGAGTAAGGATTCTGGAAAAGGAAGACCAGGTCCGGGCGATAGAGAGACAAGTGTTATGGACAGTAAACTGTCCAACCTGTGCGATCGTAGGGATGCTATCTCCAAGCACTTGGATACATCTCTGAATCTGACTGCAGACGATGCCTTGTCCCTGAGGAAGGCTTATGAAGACTTAGATGCAGAAGTGAAGGAAATGGAGCATTACATGGATCGGACCTCTGATTGGGTGGAGAACATGGGTAACTGGAGAGTTGAGATATCCAATGTTGAGATAGACCCCAGGCATCATGACCCCGCCAACCCTGTCTACATCATCATGGTCTCACCGAACCCTGAAGTGAAGGGGGCCACTAGTTCCAAGGAACAGGCCCTAGGTTGGGTCATCCCTAGAACTTACAAAGACTTCTCAGAGCTTCATCAGGCACTCGCGGTTATCTGTCCTAGCATCAAGAAAGAATTCCCTGTTCCAGTGAATACTTTCTCCAACATTCTGAAGAGACATACATCTTCCCACTGGGAGGTACAGATGGGATCCTTAAACCAATATCTGCAGGTAGTGATGAGTGAGCAAGTACTGCAAGAAAGCGAGGCGCTCTACTCCTTCTTAAGTCCAGCCAGCGGACAGTTTAAACAGGCCTACACTTTTGAAGATAGACCTTTCAAGTTGAGTCTTACAAACGTGTTTAAAAATCCTTTCTCAAATGACGACTTTCTCGATGATGATATGCCTAAGGAGCAGTTGGCTGAGTATATCTTCGAGCTCATTCATGAAGTGTTCGAGTTGGATGGGACCTTATTCAAATGGATTCGGCGGCAGATTATCTCAATCGCACAGGCTTCATTCGGGGGCTCAATAGACCGCCAACTCCGTCTGAGCGCAGTTTGGCTCGTGTCAGAGCCAATGCTCACTTTTTACCTCGACTCGCTCCAAGAAGGACTTTTCGACGCGAATTCTAGCTTCAACCAGACTTGTAACCGCAGCGACGAGGAGAAGACGCGTAGCAGGGAACAGGCGTACAATCTCCTGCAGACTATGCTACCTGACTTCTTTCAGGATATCCTCGGTTCAGATAATGCACGTAGAGGGTTGAATAAACTTTTCAAGGCACTCCAAGATCCTATACTGAACAAGCACCTACTCTATAGTGTGCTTGAACAGCTGATAATCACTTGTATCCCAGAAATAAAACAGCTCTAGTTATGTATAAATATTGATCCAAGTAGTGTAGCCAGGTTTTCTAATACAAATAATTATTTCTTGTATTTGGTTGTGTAATCCATGAGCTCGTTAATTTATTGAGAATCCGACTATCAAATATACAGATTTCTGGTTAAATCTAGTTCAGTGGCATAGCAAGGGTGCGGCACGTGTTTCCAAGGCATCAACCCTGTAATTTTGTGCCGCCCCCTTGTCGCCCCCTAGCCGCACCTAAAATTCAGTTGCTACGCCTCTGTTCTAGTTTTTAAAATGAATATTATTTAGACACGGTTAATTAAAACATTAGTGTTATTATTATATTTTTACAAACTTATTGTACTGATATTTTTAGATAATTTGTAGCCTGCTTGTTTACAATAGTGGTAATCAATAGAATGGAGACTGTTGTACGAAATATTTTCCAACTGAAATCAGAGAAACTTATCCGTTCAATTGTTAAGACGATTAGCTTGGTGATATTTAACATTAAGTCAACCTGGTTGATCGACTCATTCAAATGTTCTGTCGAGCAATTAACTCGATTAATTCAGGAATTAAATTTAGAAACTCAACTCTGCGGAATTCACGTTTGTGAAGATATATTCCTAGCCAATCGAGAGGGACTCCTCCACCTCGTAACGACTAAAAATGTTTCTGATATATTAGTCACGGATGTCACACCCAAACTCGACATCCCTAGACTCATTAGAACATCTGACCCGTCATATCATCTCATAACAGAACACATTAACCGTATTAACGAGGAAATTCGAAATTTCCTTACCAATTCGTTACAGATTGGAATTGTGCTACGACTATCAATTGAAGAATTTCCTTTAGAACTGACTTTCGTATTTGGTTGGTTGCTATGCTACCCATTCATTTACTTCAATTCGAACTACATGGATACTGAAGTGAACAATTTAACCAACATCCCATTGAAATTGACACAGGTTCTAATAGAGGGTGTGAATATTCTGTCGTTTTCAGTCCCCTTGATGGTATTGGAAGAGACGGGAATGAGCGCAGTAGACCTCTTGGCTGGATTCAAGAGGGATTTAGAAGATAAGACCAAGAAGACTCCTTATCAAGATACAACCTTGATTCAAGAAAATACTCTAACTTTAAATTATGTTGTTTTATGATTATGAAATCTGTAATCCAGTTTGGAATGGCCTTATATACAGTAAGCTATGATGTAACGAATTGATTGAATAAACTGCCAGGCACAGAAAGCTGATTTTTGGCATGCGGGAGTCTTTTGGCTATGGATCCACTAAGTTCTGAGTTCAAACAAAATGTTGACTCATCATGGAATTATGACGTCATTATCACCTTTTTTTTATAAATAAAAATTTCAGTTTTTCGACTATAACAGCCATTTTAGGCGATAGAAGGCTGAAATTTTAATAGAATATGTATATTAATATCCCTCACATATGATGGAACTAGCATAAAAAAATGAAAATTGACAAATTTAGTGAATTTTCGTCTGATATCGATTATAACAGTAGGACAGGCGTATTTAGGGATGTTATCTCCCATATAACTAAATAATAGTGACCACATGCGCTCAAAGGGCACCTCCGGCGGACACTTTGCGTCCGCCAGCAGCGCAGCGCAAGCAAGCGAAGCGCGCTTGTACCTATAGTATTACATGCATGCTACTTAATTAAATGATACTTGTTTTGTAATCTGGTTGAAATCAATTTTCTTTTTCCTATATTCTGAATTTTGTTTTCTTTGATTTGCAATATTAATAAATCTATTTGCAGTCACAGTTGAATGTTATGCACGTGTATATATTGATCTATATTGGAATTGCAGGATGGAAATTGGATATTTCAATTCTACACCCCTAATGTCAACCATTGGAAGCTAGTCTCAAGTTTTTGTAATTTTTGTAATTTGTTTACTTTATATATCTATATGTAAACAAAAGTAAACAAATAATTTGTCATATCGATCTGAAAATATGATATTCGAAATCTACACCCCTAAAAACCCCATGTCAGCCGTTGGAAGCTAGTCTCCAGCCAATTTTTGTAATTTGTTTACTTTATATATCTAATATAAACAAAAGTAAACAAAAAATTATCATATCGATCTGAAAATATGATATTCGAAATCTACACCCCTAAAAACCCCATGTCAGCCGTTGGAAGCTAGTCTCTAGCCAATTTTTGTAATTTGTTTACTTTATGTATCTAATCTAAACAAAAGTAAACAAAGAAATTATCATATCGATCTGAAAATATGATATTCGAAATCTACACCCCTAAAAACCCCATGTCAGCCGTTGGAAGCTAGTCTCCAGCCAATTTTTGTAATTTGTTTACTTTATGTATCTAATCTAAACAAAAGTAAACAAAAAATTATCATATCGATCTGAAAATATGATATTCGAAATCTGCGCCCCTAAAAACCCCATGTCAGCCGTTGGAAGCTAGTCTCCAGCCAATTTTTATAATTTGTTTACTTTATGTATCTAATCTAAACAAAAGTAAACAAATAATTATCATATCGATCTGAAAATATGATATTCGAAATCTATACCCCTAAAAACCCCATGTCAGCCGTTGGAAGCTAGTCTCTATCATAATTTTCAAAATTCGTCAAATCGTGTGAAAATATGTATATAAAGGTGTGAAAATATACACATAACCTTTTTTATTGCTATACACTATAATATAATTGAGACATCTATATAAGTTATTGCTAACAATAATTTGCGACATGACGTGTTTTGCGACATGTCGTGTTTTGCGACATGTCACGTTTTGCGACATGTCGTGTTTTGCGACATGTCGCGTTTTGCGACATGTCGTTTTCATTTATAGTGACTTTAGCTGCAGCGGAGAGGATATGGCTCTCATTCCCTGAGGGTTCGAGATAACGGATGTCGATTGTATTATTTTATAAATAAATATTCATGCTTTTCTAGAGAGATCAAAATACCGTAAATATATACAGTAATTCAATACTAATCTCGATTTTAGATTGTATAGCTTTGTAATGGCAGAAGACCTCTTCTCATCAATCGAATGGACTGCAGTGGAGGATCAAACGGTCGAGTTACTTAAAGAACTCGTTCGTTTTAAATCTATAAACTATGGAGAGGTAGATTCAGGAAATGAGACGCCAGTGTGTGAGTTCATCAGAGAAATTTTGACCAAAGAAAGCATTGAGTGTTCTGACATTCTAGAAAGTTCTCCCGGTAGAGGCAACTTAATCGCACGTCTGAGGGCAACTGTGTCTGATCCTAGCTTAAAGCCCCTCGGCGTTAACGTGCATTTAGACGTGGTGCCAGCTCCTGTAGAGGAGGAAGCTTGGAAGAGTGAGGGGTGGAAGTTCGACCCATTTGGGGGTCACATTAATGAGGGAGATGGATGTCTCTATGGAAGAGGAACTATCGATATGAAAAACATGGCGGCTATGACTATTGCGATTATGATATTCCTTAAAAAGAAACAAATTCCTCTCAGAAGAGATTTGGTATTGATTGCGTGTGCAGATGAGGAAGCAGGGGGCAAATACGGTAAAGGTGGAACCAATGTTAAATTTTATAGAAATATTTAGTTCTATATTTTCTACTTTCTCTAGGAGTTGAATGGCTTATAGATAATCACCCCGGCCAGGTAGAATGTGAGGTCATGCTAGGTGAGGGCGGCGGTATTAACGTTTTCGGTGAGAATGAAGCAATAAACGTAAACCTTGGGGAGAAGGGGACAGCTACATTTAAGTTGGTTGCGAAGGGCCCAGGTGGCCACGCGAGTGTACCTACACTTGATAATCCCATCTACTTAATCTCTAAAGTAGCCGAACAGCTGACGACTTCGCAACTACCCTTTAGGTCTACTGATATCGTGAAGGAATCAATAACAGGTAGTTTTAGAAAGATACTAGTGTGAACGTGTTAGGTTTATTAGTTTACGTTTCTAGCATTGTCACAGAAGCTTCCTTTCCCGATCAACTGGATTTTCCCTCTAATCCTACATCCCTGGTTATCTAAGTGGATAATAAAGCTGTTGCCTAAAGAGAAGCAGTCTGTTTTCTTTTCACTCCTTCGCAACACAGCTGTTCCTACTATTGTGAATGGTGGCGTCAAGAGTAATCAGATTCCTGCCAAATGTGAGCTGACTGTTAATGGGAGGATATTGCCTGGCGTAAATCGGGAGGATTATTTTAGAGAAATCAGAGAGGTGAGGACTTAGAATGAAAAATCCGTTTAGACTTTATATCCTCCAATAGTAGCCGGGATCATTATTAATTTTAGCCCTGTTTTTTAATGGGGCTAAAAGTTTCTAATCGCCCGTTTTTCGATCCCGACCTCGATCATTTTTCGATAGTTTTTATGATTTATATGAATTCTTTTTGTGATTTTGATTGCCTGACCAAGTCCTACGCTTGTTAGTGCTGCTCGGATAGCGAACATTTTGTCCTGGCTCTTCCTTCTTTATATCTTTCCCACTCTCCAATTTAATGACTTTAACAAATAAGATAATGATGAGGAAGAAACTAAAAGTTTATTTAAAATATGTTGAAATTGTGTTGGAAAATTTTTGACAAAAACGATCGCGATGGCATATCTGATGAAAAAAATAAATGATCTGATTCCTAGCCTTTCCACCTAGTACGTATATGCGCTGTGGCAGTAGACACAAGGGCGTTCTAAGCACGTCCACTTATTCTACAAAACAAGATAATGAATGAAATGAAATTAGTTTATTGTACTGTCTGACTGTGGGAAATACCACTACAAATCAATTTTACATAAAATCAATTGTTTCAAAGTTGGGGGAATAGATTGTAGCCCACGCATGGGCGCTAGTAAGCTAATATCTCTAGTGGACGGGTCACGGGTTCACGCAGTTTGTGGATACTGGCCGGATACCTCGTACAGGTTAGAGGGAAGTGGGCCCTCGCGTGTTGCGTGAATTTCATTATTCTTCTCGGCCTGTTCATCTCTGTCGTGTTGGTTCAGCATCAGGTTGCCGCATTTCGCGAGATCTTTTACTGTTTTACCTGTTTTGATTTCTAAACGCCTCGGCCAGAGAGGTTGTATGTTCATGCACTTTCGAGTGACCAGCACACAGCAGGCCGACACGGTAGCGGGACTGTGCTCTAAGAAATTCACTTCCTGCAGGGAAATCTCTAGGAAGTAGTTAGCGTAGCATTCAAACGCCTTTTCTGCGTATTCCAGATCTTCCAGCGGTTTCCCTTGATGCAGGTCCGTGGGGTCCAGTGCTTTGTAGAGGTAGTAGTTGATGAAGTGTGCTGCAGTTGGAATGTTCAGGTTCCATTTGTAGAATTTGAGTATCATCAGTTCCATCCTTTTGAACTCGTCCTGCTTATAAGCGTATTGTACGAAGACAGACAAAGTGTCAATAGTCGGTATGCGCGTATCAAGCTCCTCAGATTTAGCCGCGATCTGAAGGCTGACCAGACAGATAAGATGCAGCTGTATATCAGTTATGGAGTGGTTATCCATGAAATGGTCCATTAGATAGACGGCCAGATGTTGAGTACCAATGTTTATTTCCAGATTTTCACAGAGAAGTCCCATAAAGTCCACGAGGTAGCGTCTATACTCCAGCTGCGGAGATTTGCGCTCGTATGGGATCCTTAGTCCCTGGTGTTTCTCCAAACTCGAGTAGATGTGTTCTGCGTATTCTAGCATCCACCAACCCTTCCCTTTCTGCTCTTTCTGCGTGCTTGTCTCCTTCGGAGATGGGGCAGGCGTCCGGACTATATACTGGATACCCTGGATTCTGTGTTTAGACTTCTCCACACCCTCCGTTTGATTGAGTTCCTCCTGCGGGCAACTGAGGGACTTGAAATTCTCGCCGGGAGATGGTTGAGTAGGCATAATTCTCTACATGTAAAAGGTTTTTGATCTTTCTCTCTCTCAGCTCTAAGCGAATAAATGAATATGGAAATTTGGTCTCCTATTATATAGAACCTGTGCATACTGTGTTAGCCGAAAGGCGATGTTGCAAAGAATGTTTCTCTGGCGTTGAATACTTCCAATTCTTCTGATATTTGAACTCAAGTCATTGTTTTGCCAGCTGATCAAACAGATCACACATATTTAGGGTTACGCCTTTATATTGTTTCTTTTTGGCAATGATATTACTTTGCAACATGTTAGACTTATTCCCTGAGATAGTTGCACTCATTCTCATGTATTTTTCACACTTGCATCTAATTTACTATTCCTTGTCGATGAGGAGGAATCTCCTAAAGTTGTATGCAGTGCTCAACCTAAACAAATTAACTGTTCCGATTTAATACTTTGCAGTGACGTATATGTATTAAATCCTATCCTATCCGCTGGAGGAAGTCGTACGATTTATTAGCAACACTTGTAGCATATTAGCTGCTCCATTCAGATAATGCAATTATTAAGATTTTACATTTAAAACTGGATTTGAATCAAACACTCTAAAAATGTACTGTGGAATTCGCTATTAGCAACTCGAGTTTTGCTCACAAAATGGTTACTAATAAGGGAACAGAATTAATACAAATTCTACACCTGGGACCTGAAAATTGGTTGTAAATAAAGCAATAATATTGCTAATAGGGGTTTTGCTAATAATTATGCGAACTCCACTGTATTACAATACGTTAGCGATTCCAAGTACTACACACTCATAGAAATCCATAGGATACTCCTACTTACAAACCCTAGTTGAGTATGTCTTGTTTTAAGGTTATTGGACCTAGTCTCTTCCTACCGACCCAATCTCCACAGGGGACGATTATACCTCCTGAACTTGAAATTATCGTGACAACTTTCTCAGAGGGTTTCCAGCAACCTACTAGTGAGCCAAGAATTCAATATTATTTCCAAAAAATCAACAGGACGATAATGAAACACACCGACAACGCAGGAATTGCATGTCCCTTTCTCTTACCCGCTACAACAGATTTGAGGCATTTCTTCAGACATCCGAACCATACCCCTGTTTGCATTGGATTTCTACCCAACCTATTTCCTCCAGGCCTTGACTTTATTAAAATGTATCATGGAGTTAATGAGAGGATTTACATCAAGTCGTTGAAATGGGGAGTTCGAGTTTTATACGATACTATCGTACGGATTTGTACAGAATGTTGAGATTAGTGTGTAGTTTGTTTCGTTAGTTAGTGCTAAAATGTAGCGTTATTTTAGCTTTTTTTCTCCTTTTTTGTTGTTGTTGTGAAGATGCTTATACTCGTTGTTTTAGCATTTTATCCGATTTGTTATTACGAACGCTTTAAGGTTATAAGAGCTCAGGGTTAATAACATATAGTAAATTACCTTAGTTGTATTTGTGTTGATTCTTAGTATGCCCAGCCAGCTGATTCGACGAATACTTCCGAGCTTTTTCAAGAAGTATGACGCCGCCTACTATCGTTGGTGGTATAGAAACGTGGGCCATCAGAAATACGGCCTGCGGTTAGATGACATGTGGGATGAGTACAACGAAGATGTACTAGTAGCCATCACGAGGCTATCAGAAGATGAGATGAATCTGAGACAGTGGCGACTGAAACGCTCATTGGATGTTTCAATGAAAAAACGTATTCTTCCAACAGATATGTGGACTACTCCCAAACAAGACATTCGTTACCTCCTGCCTCTAGTTAAGCAAGTCGAGGCAGAACGGATTGAACGGGAGACCTGGGACAAACTGTAACTCAAGTAGGGATAGCTAACATTCCACTGTAGGATATGAATCTGATTTAACGCTTTGTCCGATACTAAATTGATTCATTACAATCTACTTTGTATACTATAACGTTTGTATTATTACGAAACGAAATAATAATCGAATATTTAAAATTATTCATAATTTTCAGCCTATAATATACACATAATTCAACATCAATACAAAATGTTTCATCACACTAATTGGCATTTTCTCACATTCAGGATTTATATATATCTTAAGGGGGTTGAGGACTATTAGTAATGGCATATGTGTTAATCATCCTCTCCATCGAACTCGTCTACACCGACCTCTTCATATTGCTGGTACTCAGATATCATGTCCGACACGTTAGATCGAGCCTCTGTGAATTCCATCTCATCCATTCCTTCTCCAGTGTAGAAGTGCAGGAATGCTTTCCTTCCAAACATCTTGTTGAATTGTTCTAGAAGACGTTGGAAGAGAGTTTTGATTGATGTTGAGTTGGCTATGAAAGTTGAGCTCATTTTCAATCCCTTCGGTGGGACGGAGCACACAGCCGTTTTGACGTTATTAGGAATCCACTCGACGAAATAGGCACTGTTTTTGCTCTGCATTAGGATCATCTGGTCGTCCACTTCCTTCATTGATACTTGTCCGCGAAATATCGCAGCAACAGTGAGGTATTTCCCATTCCTCGGGTCACATGCAGCCATTACATTCTTAGTATCAAACATTTGATGCGTTAGTTCAGTAACTGAGAGCGACTGATAGGTCTTAACATCGTTAGAGGTTAAGGGTGCATACCCTGGCATGAAGAAGTGCAATCTTGGAAACGGTACCATGTTCACTGCTAACTTCCTTAAATCCGCGTTCAGCTGGCCTGGGAACCTAAGACACGTAGTGATACCTGACATGGTGTTTGCCACTAGCGTATTTAGATCATAATATCCAGCTTTGCTGATTTTAAGCACACGAGTGCAGATATTATGGAGAGCTTCATTGTCAATACAAAATGTCTGATCAGTGTTGTCTATTAACTCATGAGTTGAGAGCATCGCGTTGTACGGCTCAACAACTGTATCTGACACCTTAGGGGAAGGTACAACGCTGAAACTCATTATGATGCGATCTGGAAATTCTTCTTTCATCTTGGCTAGCAAGAGCGTTCCCAGCCCAGACCCAGTTCCACCTCCTAATGAGTGGATCAGTTGGAATCCTTGTAAGCAGTCACTGTCTTCCGCTTCCTTTCTCACTGTATCCACTACAGATTCAATCAGGTCTGCACCTTCTGTATAATGTCCTTTGGCCCAGTTGTTCCCGGCCCCACTGTGTCCGTTAATAAGGTTATCCGGACGGAAAAGCCCCCCAAGAGCACCGCCTCTCACAGCATCTAATGTACCTGGTTCCAAGTCGACCAGCACAGCACGTGGTACATACTTTCCTCCCTGAGCCTCGCTGTAGTACACATTCAATCTCTCGAATTGGATATCAGATAGAAGGCTGTCTGTGCGGATAAATGTTCCTGTTGCATCAATGGAATGTTCTTCATTTAGTTGTTCCCAAAACTACAAATTATGAAAACATATTTACGTACATATTGAATTCTACCCATTACAATGCAGTAGATTTATATTCTTATATTCCATTGCCATTAGCACTTAATTCTCCATGGGATTAACCTTAAGAAAATTATTTAGAAGCAATTCACCAGAAATAGGTGAAGTGGAGTATCAACTTCTTAAGAATAGAATCAAAAGGATCCATGAAAAAGATTCAGAATTAGTTTGCAGACTGAATTCAGTAGTAAATGATTATACTTATCGAATTGACTCGAAGGCAAATAATAAATTATCGATTTTATTGACAGAAAAACCGTATTATTTCTCACGAGATTACACACCTCAGTTTTTAGGCTTTCAACGTGCAACCAAAATGGTCACAAAATTTCGAATGGATCCAGAAACTTGGACCCCAGAAATGATCAGCAGAGAAATGAAAATAAGTTTAACTGAAGCTCAGAAGTTATATTCCATGCTAGAGAAAATAGACGCTAAATAGTTAATAGTTGTACCGTTTGTCACTTTATAATTAGTTTATTTTAAAATTAATTTATGATATTTTTATAACATTTATGTTTAAATTATTTTAAATGTCAACTCACCCGAGAGCCAATTTGATTGCCACATTGCCCACACTGAACATGAACTATTTCTCTCATCTCTGTCTCACTTGCACGGTTGTTATTGAGTTAATTGATGTAACTAATAGACTGATGATCTGATCATCTCATCGTCTTTTATACATCTCCGCCTAGACTTTCCATGGAAATAATATTTTATTACCATTTAAGTGACTGGCACTTTAAAGTAATCTGGATTTCGTGCGATACCAACGATTATTCGTTTCAATAGGATTTCTTTTCAGATATCTGCCTTACTTTTCCAGCCTGTGTAAGTAGATTATGTATTTGGTTGCATTCTAGTTGTAGGTAATGGTCTTCACCTCATTCAATAGTTTAACTTCCTTTGGTATCTCTATTTCAATTCGGACACTGAAGAAATGATTGTTACATGATCTTGCAAGTCACACTATTCACTGATTAAATACCAATCGTTGGTGTGTACTACCTGGTAGGACGAACTAATCGCAACCTATTGGATTTTTATCGATTTTCTGAAGTTACATCCTACTGTTTGATTGCTTGCAATTCAGGGCTTGGAAAGGAATATCTGATGGTCTTCCTGAGCCAGATGTGATCTGGAAATCCATAGTTAATTAATTAATAAGGTTGAATCACGGTGTAGAGGTTAAAATTGAAAATTTGTTAAAAAAGTCCACTTGTTGCCACTAGTTTTGCACCAAAAACCCCACCAAGCACCCTTTGGAAGCTTTTTTTTAACTAAAATGCCCACTTAGCTCAATAACTTTGAATTCAAATTTTGACAAAATTCGTCACTTCATAATATTTAAATTATCTAACATTTCTTGCAAATTAATTAAAAACCAAGTCTTTGCCCAGGATTAATTTACTTGGAGCAGAGTGCTATTTTTTTAATTGTTTCATGGGAGTGGCGGAGCCTTCTGTATTTCTTGAAATTGTGGAGAAAATAGTACAGTTAACTCTCGATCTTATGCCAAGTACGTCTATAACGAAATTCCTTTTGCTCGGTTGGATTACTTATATCAACCACTTCGGTTATCGAAACTCCGCTCATAACGAATTAAAATCGATGTCCCGAGGGTTTCGTTATAACGAGAGTTGACGGCTTTTCCCAGTACATTCTATGCACGTTCTAAATTCTCTGAATCACGCGTTCTATCCAGGATGGTACAGAGCAGGATATCCCACTCTACCATCCTGTCCTTGATTCAGTAGCACCCATAATAAGCCAGGTAAATATATATGATTACCCTATTTGATAGATCGGTTAATTAACAAGTTATCTCTATAAATTATTGACACTTATTTATTTATTTATTTATTTATTAGTTTCTGAAAAACTTAGAATTATGGCTGAATTTGATCCGGGACCTTTCCCACAGCCCCCTCCAGGGCTACCTCTCCCCCCTCATCTGCTTCCTGAGAACCAGGTACCGCCTCAGCAGCCCCCTACCTTCCCTCCTCCCTGGCCCTCCTACTACTCCACCGGATACACCCCTGAGCTGACTGAGGAGCAGCTGCAAGAGAAAGCCAGGAAATGGCAGCAACTTCAGCAGAAAAGATACGCAGAAAAACGCAAATTCGGTTTCGTTGAAGCTCAGAAAGAAGACCTGCCCGAAGAGCACGTGCGTAAGATAATGCGCGACCATGGGGACATGACAAACCGGAAGTTCCGCCACGACAAGCGTGTCTACCTGGGCGCGCTGAAGTACATGCCGCACGCAGTGCTGAAACTCCTGGAGAACATGCCGATGCCCTGGGAGCAGATACGCACAGTCAGCGTGCTGTACCACATCACGGGAGCCATCACGTTCGTGAACGAAATCCCGTGGGTGATAGAGCCGATGTACATCGCACAGTGGGGCAGCATGTGGATCATGATGCGCAGGGAGAAGCGAGATAGGCGCCATTTCAAGCGCATGAGATTCCCGCCCTTTGACGACGAAGAACCGCCCTTGGACTACGGAGACAATGTACTCGACATCGAACCCCTCGAGGCCATCCAGATGGAGATGGACGAGGAAGAGGATGCGGATATATTCGATTGGTTCTACGAACATAAACCGAAGGCTTTGATCAACCGGAAAATGGTGAATGGGTCTTCTTACCGCAGGTGGAAACTCACCATGCCTATTCTCTCCACTCTCTACAGACTTGCTAATCAGCTGCTCACCGACCTAGTGGACGAGAACTACTTCTACCTGTTCGACCTGAAATCCTTCTTTACCAGCAAAGCCCTCAACCTCGCCATCCCTGGTGGGCCTAAGTTTGAACCGCTCGTGCGGGACCAGAACATGATGGACGAGGACTGGAACGAGTTCAATGACATCAACAAGATAATAATTCGACACCACATCCGTACTGAGTACAGGATCGCATTCCCCTACCTCTACAACAGCATGCCCTACTGCGTCCATCTCTCTTGGTACCACACGCCGAACGTGGTCTACATCAAGACAGAGGATCCGGACCTCCCTGCCTTCTACTTCGATCCTCTCATCAATCCGATTACATTCAACAAGTCCGCGCAGTCCCTCCTTACCCAGCGCGTGTCCGCCGACGCACAGCTGGAAACCGACGATGACGATGAGTTCCAACTGCCAGAGTACATCGACCCCTTCCTGCAGGAAGTGCCCTTGTACTCGGATAACACTGCGAATGGGATCTCTCTGCTTTGGGCGCCGAAACCGTTCAACACTCGGTCTGGAAGGACTCGCCGGTGCATCGATATCCCGCTCGTGGCCAGCTGGTACAAGGAGCATGCTCCGACAGGTCATCCTGTGAAGGTGCGTGTTTCTTATCAGAAACTTCTCAAGTGCTATGTACTCAACGCACTGAAGAGGAGACCTCCCAAGTCGATGAAGAAACGCTATCTCTTCAGGTCCTTCAAGACCACCAAGTTCTTCCAGTGCACCAAGCTTGACTGGGTGGAGGCGGGGCTGCAGGTGTGTAGACAGGGGTACAACATGCTCAACCTCCTCATCCACAGGAAGAATCTCAACTACCTCCATCTCGATTTCAACTTCAACCTCAAACCAGTTAAAACCCTCACCACCAAAGAGCGCAAGAAATCTCGCTTCGGGAATGCCTTCCACTTGTGCAGAGAAATCCTGAGACTCACTAAGCTCATCGTGGATTCGCACGTCCAGTACAGACTCGGAAATGTGGACGCGTATCAGCTGGCGGATGGACTCCAGTACGTATTTTCACACGTGGGGCAGCTGACCGGTATGTACCGGTACAAGTACAAGCTGATGAGGCAGATTCGCATGTGTAAAGATCTGAAGCATGTTATCTACTACCGGTTCAATACCGGACCCGTCGGTAAGGGGCCTGGGTGTGGGATTTGGGCGCCAGGATGGAGGGTGTGGATCTTCTTCCTGAGAGGGATCGTGCCTCTCTTAGAGAGGTGGCTAGGTAACCTCCTCTCGCGCCAATTCGAAGGCCGACACAGTAAGGGCATAGCCAAGACGGTGACGAAACAGAGAGTGGAGAGTCACTACGATTTAGAGCTCAGAGCCTCTGTCATGCATGACATCCTGGACATGATGCCGGAGGGGATCAGACAGAACAAAGCTAAGACCATTCTGCAGCACCTGTCAGAAGCTTGGAGGTGTTGGAAAGCCAACATTCCGTGGAAAGTCCCAGGCCTCCCTATCCCTATCGAGAACATGATCCTGCGGTACGTGAAGAGCAAAGCGGACTGGTGGACGAACACTTCCCACTACAACCGTGAGAGAATTCGCAGAGGTGCTACTGTCGACAAGACTGTGTGTAAGAAGAACCTGGGCCGTCTGACTCGATTGTACCTCAAAGCTGAGCAGGAGAGGCAGCACAACTACCTGAAAGACGGTCCTTACATCACCGCAGAGGAGGCAGTGGCTATTTATACGACCATGGTGCATTGGCTGGAGAGCAGACGGTTCAGTCCAATTCCTTTCCCACCCTTGTCCTATAAGCACGACACCAAACTGCTGATCCTAGCCCTGGAGAGGCTGAAAGAGGCCTACAGCGTCAAATCACGCCTCAACCACTCACAGCGTGAAGAGCTGGGACTGATCGAGCAGGCGTATGACAATCCACACGAGGCTCTCTCGCGGATAAAGAGACACCTGCTCACGATGCGCGCCTTCAAGGAGGTGGGCATCGAGTTCATGGATCTCTACTCACACCTGACTCCCGTCTACGACATCGAGCCGATTGAGAAAATAACTGACGCGTACCTTGATCAGTACATCTGGTACGAAGCGGACAAAAGGCGGCTTTTCCCGCCCTGGATAAAACCCTCAGACACAGAACCACCCCCCTCGCTTGTCTACAAATGGTGTCAGAGCATAAACAACCTGAAGAACGTCTGGGAGAGCGGGGAAGGGGAGTGCAATGTCATGATGGAGACTACGTACGAGAAGATCTACGAGAAAATCGACCTCACTCTCCTCAATCGGCTCCTTAGACTCATCATAGACCACAACATAGCAGACTACATGACCGCCAAGAACAATATCGTGATCAACTACAAAGACATGAACCATACGAACTCCTACGGAGTGATCCGAGGGCTTCAATTCGCCTCTTTTATAGTTCAGTTCTACAGTCTGGTGCTGGACCTCTTGGTGCTGGGCTTGCACCGAGCAGCAGAGATGGCAGGACCCTCTCAGAGTCCGAATGAATTCCTCACCTACCAAGACAACGAGACAGAGACCTTCCACCCCATAAGATTCTACTCCCGGTACATCGACCGCATTCACATCTTCTTCAGGTTCACTTCTGAGGAGGCTCGAGAGCTGATACAAAGGTTTCTAACCGAGCATCCAGACCCTAACAACGAGAACATAGTCGGCTATAACAACAGGAAGTGCTGGCCTCGAGACGCACGCATGAGACTGATGAAGCATGACGTGAACTTAGGTCGAGCTGTGTTTTGGGATATCAAGAACAGACTCCCCAGATCTCTAACCACCCTCCTGTGGGAGAATAGTTTCGTGAGTGTTTACTCCAAAGACAACCCCAACCTTCTTTTCAACATGACAGGATTCGAGGTACGTATCCTCCCCAAGTGTCGGACCGGGTCGGAGGATATGCGGAACAAGGACGGAGTTTGGCACCTGCAGAATGAGATAACCAAGGAACGGACTGCTCAATGCTTCTTGAGAGTTGACGACGAGTCTATGCAGAGATTCCACAACCGAGTCCGACAGATACTGATGGCATCGGGAAGCACGACCTTCACTAAGATAGTCAACAAGTGGAACACCGCTCTGATCGGACTGATGACCTACTTCAGAGAAGCAGTCACCAACACGCAGGAGCTGCTCGACCTCCTCGTGAAGTGTGAAAATAAAATTCAAACTCGAATCAAGATTGGATTGAACAGCAAAATGCCCAGTCGGTTCCCTCCAGTTGTCTTCTACACCCCGAAGGAGTTAGGCGGGCTTGGGATGCTATCAATGGGACACGTGTTGATCCCACAGTCAGATCTCAGATGGTCTCAACAGACGGACGCAGGGATTACTCACTTCCGGTCTGGTATGTCCCATGATGAGGACCAGCTGATCCCTAACCTCTACCGGTATATCCAGCCGTGGGAGTCCGAGTTCATCGACTCCCAGCGTGTGTGGGCTGAGTACAGGCTGAAGAGACAGGAAGCGATCTCGCAGAATAGGAGACTCAACTTGGAGGATTTGGAGGAGTCCTGGGACCGTGGGATTCCCCGCATCAACACTCTCTTTCAGAAAGATAGACAGACGCTGGCCTATGACAAGGGTTGGAGGGTCCGGACCGATTTCAAGCAGTACCAAGTCCTGAAGCAGAATCCGTTCTGGTGGACGCATCAGAGACACGACGGGAAGCTCTGGAATCTGAACAACTACCGTACCGACATGATACAGGCGCTGGGGGGAGTAGAGGGGATTCTAGAGCATACCCTCTTCAAAGGAACCTACTTCCCCACTTGGGAGGGCCTGTTCTGGGAGAAAGCCAGCGGTTTTGAAGAGTCGATGAAGTATAAAAAGCTCACAAACGCACAGCGATCTGGTCTCAACCAGATCCCTAACCGTAGATTCACTTTATGGTGGTCTCCGACTATAAATAGAGCTAACGTGTACGTAGGTTTCCAAGTGCAGCTTGACTTGACTGGTATTTTCATGCACGGGAAGATCCCTACCCTGAAAATATCTTTGATTCAGATTTTCCGCGCTCATCTCTGGCAGAAGATCCACGAGAGCGTTGTAATGGACTTGTGTCAGGTGTTTGATCAAGAGTTAGATGCGTTACAGATACAAACCGTTCAGAAAGAGACCATACACCCCCGTAAATCCTACAAAATGAACAGCTCCTGTGCTGACATCCTCTTATTCGCGAGTAACAAATGGTCCGTGTCCAAGCCATCACTGATTTCCGACATGAAAGATGTCATGGACAATGCCACTACACAAAAGTACTGGTTGGATATACAGCTTCGATGGGGTGACTACGATTCGCACGATGTGGAGAGATACGCTCGCGCCAAGTTCCTGGACTATACGACTGATAACATGAGCATCTACCCCTCTCCTACTGGAGTAATGATCGCCATAGATCTAGCTTACAACCTGCATTCAGCCTTCGGACACTGGATCCCCGGGATGAAATCCCTGGTCCAGCAAGCAATGGCTAAGATAATGAAGGCTAACCCCGCACTCTACGTGTTGAGGGAGCGTATTAGAAAGGGCCTGCAGTTGTACAGCAGCGAACCCACTGAACCCTATCTCTCCTCTCAGAATTATGGAGAGCTTTTCTCCAACCAGATTATTTGGTTCGTAGATGACACTAATGTGTATAGAGTGACCATTCATAAAACATTTGAAGGAAATCTTACCACCAAACCTATCAACGGAGCAATCTTCATTTTCAATCCTAGGACAGGTCAGCTGTTTCTTAAGATCATACACACTAAAGTTTGGGCGGGACAAAAGCGGTTGAGTCAGCTGGCAAAATGGAAAACAGCTGAAGAAGTTGCGGCATTGATTCGCTCTTTGCCAGTGGAGGAGCAACCTCGGCAGATTATCGTTACCAGAAAAGGAATGTTGGATCCTTTAGAAGTACATCTTTTAGACTTCCCGAATATCGTGATTAAAGGCTCTGAGCTCCAGCTGCCTTTCCAAGCTTGTTTGAAGGTGGAAAAGTTTGGTGATTTAATTCTCAAAGCAACTGAGCCTCAAATGGTTCTATTCAATCTGTATGACGATTGGCTGAAGTCCATCTCTTCTTACACGGCCTTTTCTCGCTTGATTCTTATTTTGAGAGCTCTACACGTCAACAATGACAGAAGCAAGATCATCCTTAAACCCGATAAATCCACCGTCACAGAATCTCACCACATCTGGCCCAGCTTGGACGATGAAGAGTGGACAAAGATTGAGAACGAGCTGAAGGATTTGATACTACTTGACTATGGCAAGAAGAACAACGTAAACGTCGCCTCCCTAACTCAGTCAGAAATCCGAGACATTATTCTTGGGATGGAGATATCTGCCCCCAGCGCTCAGCGACAGCAAATAGCCGAGATAGAAAAGCAAGCGAAGGACCAATCCCAAGTCACAGCTATAACCACGATGACTACGAACAAACACGGCGATCAGATCGTGGTTGCTACTCTCTCTGATTACGAAACTCAGGTATTTTCCTCTCGCACTGACTGGCCTGTTCGAGCCATTTCTGCTACGAATCTCCACCTGCGTACTCACCATATCTACGTGAGTAGCGAGGATATCAAGGAATCCGGTTTCACATACATTCTCCCGAAGAATGTTTTGAGAAAATTTATTATAATCTCAGATCTCAGGACGCAGATTGCCGGGTATCTGTACGGGGTGTCACCAGGTGACAATCCGCAGGTTAAGGAGATAAGGTGCATCGTGATGGTACCTCAGTTGGGTACCCATCAGAAGGTAGACCTCCCAGACACTCTGCCTCAGCATGAATATCTGAAGGAGTTGGAACCACTCGGTTGGATTCACACTCAACCGAATGAACTCCCTCAACTCTCTCCTCAAGACGTGAGCAACCATGCTAAGATAATGTCACAACACTCTACTTGGGACGGCGAGAAGACGATCATCCTAACATGCAGTTTTACTCCTGGGTCTTGTTCCCTTGCTGCGTACAAGCTCACACCTTCAGGGTACGAGTGGGGGAAGAAGAACAAGGACACTGGGAATAACCCCCAAGGATATCTACCCTCTCATTATGAGCGCGTTCAAATGCTTCTTTCAGATCGGTTCTACGGGTTCTTCATGGTACCAGCCCTTGGATCCTGGAATTACAACTTTATGGGAGTAAAGTTTTCTGCAAACATGCGTTATGAACTACAACTTGCTAATCCGAAAGAATTTTACAATGAAATCCACAGGCCTGACCATTTTCTGCGGTTTTCTCAGGTCGACACAGCGAGGGGCACAGATGTAGAACCTGAGCTTGAAGATCTCCTCGCTTAATTCGATGATCCAAACTTAAGAATGACAATATGTACTTTTGTGAGATTTGTGAGAGTTAGAATTTACTAGAATTAACTATAAGCTAGCTTAATTATTTATTTCTAGCTTTTTAAATCTAACAAACTTCATAGCGAATTTTCTTTCGTAGTCTTGCATGCTTTCCATTTACGAAGTTAATTCCATTATGAAGTTAATACAAGTATCTTAATATTTTACTCGTTCATTGAGAAACGATAATTTCTATATAGCGTACATGATCTATCTGTTAGCACTCTCCAACTTAACTAAATTTCGTCAGGATCTTCGAGAATTATTCGGACATAAATTACGTATAACATTATCATAACCACTAGCTAGATTTCAATGTCATTTAATACTCACAAAATCGGGCGTCTCGATGCAGAGAATTGTTGGTTCTTAATATGTGACATGCAAGAGGGTTTTACACCCTGTTACTATTCTGAAATACTCGCCACTGCCTCACGTTTGATCCAAACTGCCAACATTCTCAACATTCCAATACTTTGCACAGAACATGAAGGGTGTGGAAAAACGCGCAGTGAGTTAGATCTGGGGACGGCAACTGTATTCAGTAAGACGAAGTATTCCATGCTCCCTGTATTGCAGAAGAAGTTAAATGAGCGGCCCACCGCCAAAACAATCATTCTGTTTGGAGTTGCAACTGATTGCTGCGTCTTACAGACATGTTTGGATCTGCTTACTGCTGGTACAGGATATGATCTTATTTCCGAATCTCAATCGAATGAGTCTAAGTATTTTGATACTTGACAATAATGGCAATTAGTACTATTTATTAATTAATTAATGGACTGATTATGATTAGGGTTTGAAGTGCACATAGTCTCAGATGCAGTTGGAAGTACTCGTCTAATTGATTCTGTCGTTGCAATAGAAAGAATGAGGAATAGTGGGGCATATGTTGTCACATCAGAGTACATCCCATGGGAGCTGATACGTGATTCTGATCACCCTGCTAATGACATGCTCTTAAAAATATACCAACAGCCTCTTCCTGAAATAGAACGCCTCACTTACATGCTTTCGAAATAAATTATGTACTGCACTTACTGTTTATAGAATTTGCTTTAGATTCAAATTTTATCTAGTATTCATGATATAGCGTTACCGACTTTTTGTTGCTGTTACATCCTATGTAGTTTTGAAATTTATTTCCACCTCTCAGTAATTATGTATGTGAAAAGATTGCAAGGCTTCCGGAAACTCGTACACCCTACCCTGGTAGGCTGTCCTTAAGTAACAATTGTAAATTCGAAACTCAATTTGTTCACACACTAGTCCAGACTTTACGATTGCTGACTATTAAGTATTTATAAGTAAATTAGTCTAAATTAGTTTCGAATGGGACGTGTGATAAGAGGACAAAGGAAAGGAGCTGGTGGTATATTCCGTGCGCACACCAAACACCGAAAAGGCGTTCCAAAGTTCCGATCTCTCGATTTCGCAGAAAGACACGGATACATCCGTGGAGTCGTGAAGGATATTATTCACGATCCAGGTCGAGGTGCGCCGTTAGCGGTCGTGGCGTTCAGGGATAGGTACCGGAATAAGTTGAGGAAACACAAGTTCCTAGCGGTAGAGGGGATTTCTACTGGACAGTTCGTGTACTGTGGGAAAAAAGGTGAGCTGGGTATCTTTTTTGCAGATTATCCTTCCTTCTGAAATCTTTGGTATAATGGTTTTATTTGTTCTTATTTTTAGCTCAAATAAGCGTGGGCAACTGCATCCCTCTCGGAGCGATCCCAGAGGGCCTGATCATCTCCAACGTGGAGGAGAAGATGGGAGACGGTGGGAAGATGGCCAGGACCTCAGGGACTTACATCACCCTCGTCTCTCACAACAATGACAATAACACCAGCAAGATAAAGCTCCCATCGGGACAGAAGAAGACACTCTCTTCTAGGAATCGCGCTCTGATCGGGATTATCGCAGGCGGAGGTAGGACAGATAAACCGATGCTCAAAGCAGGAAACGCGTACCACAAGTACAAAGTGAAGAGGAACTGCTGGCCGAAGGTGCGAGGAGTCGCGATGAACCCAGTTGAACATCCCCACGGCGGTGGTAACCATCAGCACATCGGTAAGCCCAGCACCGTGAGGAGGAACTGTCCTCCGGGTAGGAAGGTGGGCCTGATCGCTGCCAGACGAACTGGGCGACTGAGAGGAGGCAAGAGAGGGAAACAGACCAAGAATGACTGATCTGTAGCCTCTGTGTAGAGATAGGAAATGAATTGAGTTTATAGAGCGACTTGCTCAGTCGGTCGATTAGTCTGTGTTAGTTTATGTTAATTATTAAAATCTTATTTGATTGATTTAGATACACGACTGCTATCCTCAGAGATTATTCGAGCTATCTATTTAGAATTGTATTGTTTGTCGGACTTTTGCACTTAAAACACGTTTTAATCTCATCAAGCGACCTTCTCTTGCTTGAATTTAAAATATTTTTGTAAAAATAATCATCCACTGACTTCAACGAAGTCTATGGTCCAAAATATGATTATACTAATGAGCAGGCTTATATCTTAATTTTGTAGCTGAATTGTGGTCAAATTATCAGGAGATGTGCTATAATAATTCAATTCTATCTTACACATGAAAGGTATCTGAAACAAAGACAATTTAAGAAGTAGATATCAATCGATTACTATGTACTCGTAATACGTAGCATGAACTAATTGTTAAACAGCAGCACATGAGGGAAAACCCAAAATACAATTTATTCAAAAGTAAAATAGATATCTAATCAGTAAAGAGTAGATAAGGTTTAGCCTCTAACTACAGTTTGTCAGAAATGTCCCAAAGGTTTGTAAGCGAGGCCACGAAGCGACCAAGCTACGATAGCGATTGACTCGTGTCCCTACATATAAATATATTTTCCTATATAAATTAAAGGTTAGTAAGATATGGGTCAAAGTCTATCTATTACTGAGCTCGTCATGACAGTCCCTGGAAATATTTATTTATTTTACCACGGTCATTCTAAACATTCTACGTATGTATCCATTGAATGTCTACTAATAAATGAATAGAATTAATGCAAAATCTACACTTGACACTTGAAAGCCGCGCAGCACAAGCAAGCTAAGTGCGCTTGTGATATATGCACAATGTATTCAAATCGGGAGTCCGAGTTTTTCTCTGTAAACATGCTATCATATACACACACACCTCAGTCAGCAACTATCAGTAGGTTTAGCACCTCACCCAGATTGTGAACCCCCTGAGAACATATTAGCATGGATTCGGGGGCTATATAAATCTATAAACTTTACTTTTTTACTTTACTTTACTAATTTGATTGGCCAATTTTCTAACATCTGATATACTATGAAAACACGTTTTTATGCTAAGACAATAATTAAAAGATCTCAGAACTACATCGGTTTTTATTTTTGACACATTTAGATTGTTTAGAAGTATACCGTAATTAGTAGTATCTTATTTCCTGAACAATGGGATGTGAATTCTCATCTCTCAAATACTAATCCTTACTATTAAAACTCGATTAATGTATATTTATTTATTTACAAGCGCGCTTCGCTTGCTTGCGCTGCGCGGCTGGCGGACACTTTGTGTCCGCCGGAGGCTCCCTTCGGTCGCCTGGGGTCACATTGGTTAATTATAAGGGAGATAACATCTCTAAATACGTCTGTCCTACTATTATAATCGATGTCGTACGAAAAATCACCAAATTTGTCAATTTTTAAAATTTTGATGCGTAATGATGACGTCATTATAAAGTGATGAGTCATCATTTTTTGATGATAGTTGCATCATATTTGAGATATATTAGTTTACACATTCTATTAAAGTTTCAGCCTTATATCTCCTATTATGGCTGAGTTATGCTCGAATAAACTGTATTGCTTAACTTTTAAAAAATGTGACAATGACGTCATAATTCCATGATGAGTCGACATTTTGCTCTGAGCTCAGAACTTACTGGAGCCATAGCCAAAAGACTCCCACATGCCAAAAATTAGCTTTCTATGACCGGCAGTTTCTTCAATCAATTCGTTACAGATATATATATATATATATATATATATATACGAGGGGTGGATGAAAAGTTTTGAGCCTAACAATGATAGAGTGTTGCTAGAACGATTAAACTTAGCAGTCATTTAATTCAAATCTTATTATGACTAACTAGCTTATTTATTCACATTGACAGATTTTTTTATTACTGTAGCAGAACTTTAAAGTTCATAGGTATCAACTTTTAGTGAAAATGGAGAAAATTGAATACCGAGCCGTCATCAAGTACCTCAATTTGAAAGGATTAACTCCCACGCAAATACATGAAGAGGGAGAAGCAGTATTGAAGATGAGCCAAGGTCTGGCAGGCCTTCCACTGCCTCCTAACAGGCAAACATTGATCATGTGTACCAAATGGTGATGAACGACAGACGACTAACTATTCGCTCCATAGCTACTGTCACTGGCATCTCCCATGAGAGAGTTGAGAACATTCTAACCAATGAACTTGGAATGGCAAAGGTTTCCACTAGATGGATCCCATACCTTTTGAACCCTGATCAAAAGCGTACCAGATTGACCATGTCTAAGGAAAACTTGGACCTTTTTCCGCTGGGAAAGTGATGGCTTCAGTTTTTTGGGATTCCAAGGGGGTTGTGTTCGTGGATTACCTTCCAAAGGGCCAAACCATCTTGGCGAATACTATGTCAATTTGTTACGGCAGCTCCGCGAAGCTATCAAGGAGAAACGATGGGGGAAGTTGACGAAAGGTGTCTTTTTCCACCAGGACAATGCACCTTCTCACAAGGCCGCCATTGCAATGACTACTATCCATGCCTGTGGCTTCGACCTCATTCAGCACCCACCATACTCTCCCGATATGGCACCATCGGACTTCCATCTCTTCCCAAACATGAAGAAACATTTGGCTGGTAGGCATTTTCACACTAATGATGAGGTGATTTCCGCCGTAGGGGACTTTGTTGACGATCAAGAGGAAATCTTTTAAAAGCAGGGATCCAGGCGCTGAAACACCGCTGGCAAAAGTGTGTGGACCGTCAAGGGGACTACGTCGAAAAATAAATACCTAAAGAAATCATACCAGAAAAGCAACATAGTTAGGCTCAAAACATTTCATCCACCCCTCGTACATATATACGTACTATATACACAAACATTAATCGAGTTTTAATAGTAAAGATATACTATATATCTGTAACGAATTGATTGAAGAAACTGTCAGGCTCAGAAAGCTGATTTTTGGCATGTGAGAATATTTTGGCTATGACTCCACTAAGTTCTGAGCTCAGAGCAAAATGTCTACTCATCATGGAATTATGACGTCATTGTCACATTTTTAAAAGTTAAGCAATACAGTTATTCGAGCATAACTCAGCCATTATAGGAGATAGAAGGCTGAAATTTTAATAGAATCTGTATACTAACATATTTCACATATGGTACAACTCTCATCCAAATATAATGACTCATCACTCTGTTATGACGTCATCATTACGCATCAAAAATTTTAAAAATTGACAAATTTGGTGATTTTTCGTGCGATATCGATTCCTACGTTTAGGAGGATTAGTACCAGCAATGAACTTAGCTTGTCGTACTTCCACAAGTCCCTGTTCACGCTTCAAGGCAGTGATAACCTTCCAAATATTTGGATAGTGACGGCCAACAGTAGCATTGAAAGAGCGATGCCATGCTTCAACTGCATTAGTTGTACGAGGTAACCCAAACGCCGTGTCGTAGTGATATCCACATCTCAATTGGGAACAAGGGATCCTGGTAGGTACCACCAGTTCCTGTACTACATCACCAAACACCTCGAGTACATCAAAAGGTGAAGCAAAGGCGAGTGCTGGCAACAGGCGTATGCGTAGAGCTAGTTCCTCATCTTGGTTGTAAGCAGCTTGCAGTCCTTCAGCTTGTACTTTGCGCCAGATATTTTGTGTGAGGTGAAAGAAGCAGGACTTCACCTGTGTAGCAGGCCACACCTGCTGGAAACTGTTAATGGCAGCCTTCTCAAAGTCCATAAGCATCCGAGATGGTTGAGCATTAGGACAGAGTAACTGGATCCGTTGCCATATCTGTGTGTAGGTAGCTTGGGTTTTATTAGGTAGGAGGATGAACAGGCTAGGTAACGGATGGCCATCCTTTAGGGGCTCCTGTCCTCCTCGGAGTCCATGCAGCACATAAGTATGTAATTAACTAATGAACACATTCCAAACTGTATGATTGTTTGATAGAGAGCCAAAATATACTAAACATAAATATAACAAATTAACATGAACACTGCACAACTAATAGCTAAGATAATCAGATATCTCGAGATTAACAAGCATTTTCTGCTGCAAGAATATTCTGGTGCTAAGGTAGAAACAAGGTTGGTATTCAGATGTGAACTCTCATTGTATTCACTTTTCTGATTCATTTGCGAAATATTTGAAGATACTTTTTTAGCAATTTTCTGCCAATCATAATAAAATAAAAGTATTATTAATGATATGGCTGAAGCTAAATACCCGATACTCAAGAATAAATAGTATCCAGCTGCTTTCCAAGATACGAAATAGGCTAGTGCACATCCGAGAGGAGTGGCTACAGACAGAAGCCAAATGATCTCACTTATTATCACAAAATTCTGAAGGCAACATGCGTTGCATATACCTTTTAAGCAACATTCGATATCTGATACGAAAGCGATGGTTAGAATTCTGATTCCAAATTCGATTTCGTTTCTAAATTCCTGTACGGATGTAAAAATGTATGCAATGTAATGCGAAAAAGAGAAAGTGACAATAGCGAATCCAGTTGCGATTGTTAATTCATAGCAAATAGCAACAATTGTTGCTTTCTTAGCCTTTTTCAAATTATTCTCTCCAAGAAGATTACCAATACGTATATTAGCTCCAGCTCCTAACCCGTATGAAGCAGACAGAAGCAGAACGAAAAACACATTTAGGATTCCCAATAATGCGAGTTGATCAGTGTCTTTGAGTATAAATCCGAATAAGATTAAAGGCACAATTCTGCCAATAGAGACATCAATTATGAATTGAAGGGTTCCAGCCATTCCATATTTTAGATAGTGATACCAACCATTGAACGAAGACCACGAGAAAATGGAATAAGTCAGATGCACAGTCGTGAATTGGATGTAGGCGAGGAGGAGAATTGCAATTAGATAATTACTAATAGTATATGACAGAGCAACACCTTTGATCTCGAGAGGAAATACAACAACAAAAATATATTGTAAACAAATATTCAACAAATTTCCGCTTATTTGTATTGCAAGATTTGGAAAAACAATATTTTGAGATTGCAAGAAGCTACAAGCCAGTCTCGAGTAGATGTAAGCTGGATAGCTAAAGCATAGAATGGAAGCATAGTCACCTGCACCTTGTGCTAGCTCAGAGCTTTGAGTGATGTAGTAAATGACAGGTTTGACACTTATCCATATTGTCCAGATGGGGAAGCAAGTGAGTGATGCGATTATCAATGCTCGCATGAAGTATGTTCCCATCAGCTTATAGTTCGTAGCACCATAAGCTTGAGAACAGAGAGTGCTCATTCCAGCAGCGATTCCCTGTACCACCACGTAGGATGTGCTAGCCATGATTGCTTGACCAATGAACAGAGCACTCACTTTGTTTCCTATGTCAGTACCTGATGTACGGGAAATGAAGATGGTACCTGTTTTTGCCTGTAGGGCATCACAGAAGAATCCAAGTGCCCCTGTAAATCCTAGCATGTTGAGATATTTTAACTCTGTTAGTATCCATTTCTGTTTGCTTGCAAAAACTCTTAGCTTCTCTACAATATGATTTAACATGTTCAATTAGTTATGAATTTTACTGAATCCATGCTATCAACTTTTTTTATAAGAGGGCGGGAATTCTCTTGATATGATTCTTCATTTTTTACTATTAATTAAACTATGGATTTGAACGGCCGTTGTAACAACATAATTGTTTGTTTTTATTACAAAAATCAATCATGTCAATTTATTAATAAACATTGACAAGCGCGCTTCGCTTGCTTGCGTTGCGCGGCTTACAGACACTGTGTGTCTGCAGATTTACCCAGTGGGCGCTTGGGGATATTAGAGAAACAATACGTCGCTTTCTTGTTTTATACTAAGTACGCTGGATTATCATTTGTCTACGGTTACATTAATGAAATCAGAACTTATGATTAGTGGTTAGCAAACTTGGGCATGGATAAAGGTCTATATTCTGTATAGAATTTATATCCTCGAATAGTGTCTGGGCCTCTGGGGGCTGTGGCGATTATTAATCTTTGTCCCCATTTTTTACTTGATGCAAATTTAATTTTTGGTGAATTAATAGAGACTTTTCAGTAGCTTCAGTCTCAGTCTCAGCCTTCTGATTGCATTTAGAGATGAAACCATTTGATTCAGATATTTTCATCAGAGATTGGGAGCGGAATTTGTTCGTACGTAGTATGCATGTATATCCATATTTGATATTCTTTTTGTTCAGATTCAAGAACTAGTGCCATGGGGCGTAGACAATACAATAGAGAGAAAGGGAGACACAAGTCTAACCTATCAGTGAGTAGGACTGACCGACGTAAGTTGAAGAGAGGACTTCCTCTGCTTCCCAAACTACCCGAGACCCTCAGGCCAGAAAAGAGTGATAATCCGACCAGGAAACTCTCCAACAGACAAAAACAACGAGCTCAGAAGAGAGCTGCTAAGAAGCAATTGAAGTCAGAGCTAGGAGGAATTCACGGCTACAACTCACAGAAAATAGTTGAGGAATTGAATGAGGAGGTTGGTGATGATACCGACAACGAAGTTGATCATGATGACGATGACATCACAATGAACCTTGACTCTATGATGACAGAAGGGACGGAGGAGGGGCTGCCTGATGTCCCCCCTGTTCTAGATGACCTTGACTCTGATGCAGAGAGTGACGTCATCACAGGAGAAATCAATGATCAGATAGAAGGCGAAGAGAAAGACGACGTCACGCTCAATATAACAGACGGTGTGACTGAAACAGACGGAGTTGTAACGGAGGATATGCCCATTGTCTCACAGAGGATTGACGAAACTATCCTCACTCTGATCGATCTGAAGTCTCGTCGAGAGGAAGGAATGACGCGAAGTGATTACTTGAAAAGACTGAGAGAAGATCTCTGTTCCTACTACGGCTATAACAAATTCCTTATCACCAAACTGATGCGAATATTCTCCATTCCAGAGCTGAAGGCATTCCTAGACGCGTGTGAAATGCCGCGACCTGTCGTGATAAGAGCCAACCCCATCAAAACGCGGAGACGGGAGTTAGCTCAGGCGCTCATCAACAGAGGTGTGAACCTAGACCCGATTGGAGAGTGGTCTAAAGTAGGCCTGGTGGTGTACAAGAGTCAGGTACCGATGGGAGCCACTCCCGAATACCTGGCAGGGCACTACATGCTACAGGGGGCATCATCCATGGTCCCAGTAATGGCGCTGGCTCCTAGAGAGGGAGAGCGCGTGCTGGATATGTGTGCTGCGCCTGGCGGGAAAACAACATACGCTGCGGCCCTGATGAAGAACACAGGAGTGCTATTCGCAAACGACGTGAAGAAGGAACGTACCAACTCCCTCGTAGCCAACCTTATCCGTATGGGAATTAAGAATACCGTTGTGTGCCATTATGATGCACGTAGTTTCCCTCACAAAGTGACTGGAGGATTCGATAGAGTTCTGCTAGATGCACCCTGTAGCGGTACAGGTGTAGTCTCGAAAGACCCTAGTGTTAAAACCTCCAAGAACAGCCTAGATATAAGCAAGTGTGTCTTCCTTCAAAAGCAGCTGATTATCTCTGCAATTGACAGCATCAATCATAAGTCTTCTTCCCCCGTAATCGTCTACTCGACTTGCAGTGTGCTGATAGACGAGAATGAGTCTGTGATCGACTACGCTCTTCGCAAACGCCATGTCAAGCTGGTTCCAATTGATGTTAGTATCGGGAAGGAAGGATTTGTGAAATTTCGCGAAAAAAAGTTTCACCCTTCCATGAAGCTGTGCAAACGATTCTACCCACATGTTCAGAATTTCGATGGATTCTTTGTTGCGAAATTGAGAAAGTTGGACCATGGCGAAAAGAAAAAGGTGGAAAAGAAAGATCCAGGCTCTGATGACTAGTTTAGATTTCAATCTATTATTTTAATATTAGATTCAGTTTTCATTTATTAGTACACTGTAGCACACAAGATTAAGAGATTCAATTCCACTAACTGTCTGATTTCTCTTAGTTAGCGAGATGATTCAAGACAAATCGGTCGCATTGCTAATCGGAGCTAACATAATCCTGTCGATAATAGGCGCCGTCCTGACTCACTACCTCATCAGAGAGATGTCACACCTCTTCCTCAAAGCCAGACTAGCTGGCAACGATCTCAGCAAGAAAGGGCGGCCTCTCATCCCTGAAGCGATCGGTGTGATTTCATCCGCGGTTTACCTGATCGTGATGTTCCTATTCATCCCTGTCCCTTTCATCTCCCAGTACCTGTCCAACTCAACACAGACTGACAGTAATGCCACGAATCTGAATCTGAACAGCGCCATTTCTCAAGAGCTAGTCACCTATCTCGCCGCTATGCTCTCGATCTGTTGCATGATTTTCCTTGGATTCGCAGACGATGTGCTAGACCTCAGATGGAGACACAAGCTACTCCTGCCCACCCTCGCCTCCCTTCCTCTCCTCATGGTGTACATCCTATCAGGAGACAGTACTTGGATCACAGTGCCGCATTTCGACTACGTTTGCAATGGTCTCCAAGCACAATTTGGTCCCCTCACCTTTTTACCAATCCATGGTAGGGACGGGCAACTCTTCAACCTCTGGAGACTGTGTCCTAGGGGGCAGCCCATCAATCTAAATTTCGTGTTCTACATCTATATCCTGCTGCTCGCGGTTTTTTGCACCAATGCTATCAACATACTGGCTGGTATCAACGGCATCGAAGTGGGTCAGTCAGTGATAATATCTGGCAGCATTCTCGCGTACAGCATAATACAGATCCCGCAGGTGACCATGGACACACTCACGTTATTCAGATTTTCCGTTACTTGTCCCTTCCTGGGTGTGTCCCTAGCTCTGCTCTGGCACAACTGGTATCCTGCCCAGGTGTTCGTAGGAGACACCTATTGTAATTTCGCTGGAATGGTCTTAGCAGTTATCGGGATACTGGGACATTTTAGCAAGACGCTGCTTCTATTTTTTATTCCACAAATTCTGAACTTCGTCCTCTCCATTCCTCAGCTCTTTCATTGGCTTCCTATTCCGCGGCACCGACTGCCAAAATGGGATGAAAATACGAACAAACTCGGCATGTCTTACACTTCGCCTTTCAAACCGGAAGCTCTGCCATTAATGGGTCGTTTAAGTTTGAAATTCCTCAAATTATTCAGGCTAACTCATGTCAGGAGCAAACGCGGTGAGCAGAAGGACATGATTGAGATATCTAATCTAACGCTTATAAATTTAGCTATCAAAGTTTTTGGACCGCAACATGAGCAAACCCTCACGATCATAATGCTTGTCGGACAAGTGCTGTTCTCATTCGTTGGATTCGGAGTTAAATTCTATCTCGCAAAGCTACTCTACGCTACTTAGTAAGTTTAACACATTCGTTAGGTGATATGTTTTGATAGTACATAACTATTATGCCAATAACTTTGTTCCTCAATATTTCCATTCCTGTGTCCAGAAAATCTCTTAGGGAACTCCTTGTAGAACTGGAATTTTTTTTAGCTATGGACTGAGAGGTTCATAATTTGTTGTAATTTTGCTCCAGTCAATGACATCACTAAAGTATTTGCAGTAAATACTCGAATAGTAACCGCCCTCGAATATAAAAAATAGCACCCTCGTTGGGGGGGGGGGGGGGGCAAAGAGGGTGCTGACTTTTTTCTACCCAGCTACTTTCGAGGATATACGGTTTAATTAAGTTGAATGACTTGTCAATTAACGCAGGATGCCTAGCTTAGAGATTAATGGAGTGACTGTAGAGTTCCCTCACATCCCTTACCCCTGCCAGCTCACGTACATGACGCGGGTGATCGAGTGTCTGGAGGGGAGAAAGTACGCACTGCTGGAGAGTCCGACAGGGACAGGTAAGACCCTGTGTCTCCTGTGTGCCGCTCTCGCCTGGAGAGAGGCACAGCTGTCCAAACTCCGCGGATGCCCACCCACCCTCATCCCCTCTCCTGACATGCCTACTCCGGATGCGTCCTCTCTCGGTTGCCCGCGCATAATCTACGCTTCCCGCACACACGCACAGCTGACTCAGGTGGTTGGCGAGCTGAAGAGCACAGCTTACAGACCCCTCATCACCGTGATCGGCTCCCGCGAGCAGCTCTGTATCAACCCGCAAGTCACGAGGCTTCAGAATAACGCGGACAAAGTGAACGTGTGCCGGAGTAAGATAAAGTCGCGCGGCTGTGTGTACCATAACAACATGGATAAAGCGAAGGCGGTGAGTGGAGGAAAGCTGAGTGAGGAGATATCAGACATTGAGGATCTGGTGATGAAGGGATTACGGGGAGGATTCTGTCCGTATTTCATGGCAAGAGAACTGAA
Organism: Aphrocallistes beatrix; assembly: GCA_963281255.1. Classification (NCBI taxonomy): domain Eukaryota; kingdom Metazoa; phylum Porifera; class Hexactinellida; order Sceptrulophora; family Aphrocallistidae; genus Aphrocallistes; species Aphrocallistes beatrix. The sequence continues at coordinate 610,658 of OY725497.1, forward strand.
AGAGAAAGCTGACATCGTGTTCATGCCTTACAATTACATTCTGGATCCTCAACTGAGAAAAGCGAACGGAGTTGATCTTAAAAACGCGATAATTATCCTAGACGAAGCGCATAACGTAGAAAAAACTTGCGAAGAAGCGGCCTCATTCGAACTGAGCTCCATCGACATTGCATTCTGCATCTCAGACATAGATTCCACTGTGAAGAGAAGAACTGACCCTCTCCTCATTGAGAATAGAGAGGAGGAAGCAGCTGAAGAGTTGAAACGACTCCTAGGCATGAAATCAGTCCTGTTAGAGTTCGAAGAGCACATGGATAGCATCCCGGTACCCAGTGAGGGAGTGACAAAACCCGGGAATTTCATCTTCTCGCTTTTTAACAAGTGTGGCATACGCTTCGAGACTGTGAATGCATTTCTAGACCAAATGGAGTCGATAATCGCGCTTCACACCACTGATGGAGAGAAATTCGGGTTTCAGCGCAGCACTCAGTCCCTTCAGAAGTTCATCGACTGCGTGAGAATTGTTTTCAGCGAGTTGCCCAGACCCCAAACAGATCCTGACTACTTCGCGAAGAAACTGTCCCGCTTCTACAAAGTATTTGTTCGCAAGGAAGTGAAGCAACCGTATGGAGAAAAGGAGGGCTGGTTTTCGCCGGGCAGTCGCGAGTACAAGATCCTCTCTTATTGGTGTTTTTGCGCTGGAGCTGCCATCCATGACGTCATCAAAAGGGAGATATGGTCCCTCCTCCTCACCAGTGGTACCCTCTCACCTCTCGATGCGTTCTCTTCCGAATTGCAAATCCAATTTCCGATTCAGCTTAAGAATCCCCATGTGATCAGTAAGGAGCAAGTGTGGATAGGAATTGTGAAATCAGGTCCCGACATGGTTGAACTATCATCGGCCTATCACAATAGAAGCAATGTCGCTTATAAATCTAGCCTCGGCAATGCCATCAAAACATTTTCTAGAGTGATCCCGAAAGGGTCGCTTGTGTTCTTCCCTTCCTACGCTAACATGTACGAGTGTATGGCGCACTGGAAAGGAGCTGGCATTTGGAATGACATCGAAAGTTCTAAACGTCTGTTTGAAGAACCGAAAAGAAAGTCTGAGTTCAACGCTGTCATGGACGCGTTTGCTTCTACCATTTCAGACCCGCTGCTTTCAGGGGCAGTTTTCTTCGGGGTGTGTAGGGGTAAGGTTTCCGAGGGGATGGATTTCTCTGATAATAATGGGAGAGGTGTGGTCATCACTGGTCTACCCTATCCGCCGAAAAATGAGCCGCGTGTGAAGCTAAAAATGGAGTTTCTAGACGAGGCCCAGAACTTGAAAGGAGAGAAGTTCCTCACAGGCAAAGACTGGTATCAGCAGCAAGCCAGTCGCTCTGTCAATCAAGCAATCGGTCGAGTTATTCGCCACAAGAAAGATTTCGGTGCTATTCTGCTCTGCGATGCGAGGTTTAGCTACTCAGGGAACATCTCCCAACTACCTTCCTGGCTACAATCCTCCGTTAAAGTGTATGGGAAGTTTAGTGAGGCTATTATCTCGTTGAGAGGTTTCTTTTCTGACAAAAACTGTGAAATAATATTACAAGAAAAGAGACACTCTCAATCCAGAGCTCTTGAATTCGGAACCAGCAAAACTAACTTTGTCAGTAAAGACAGACCTAAGCGCAAATTAGAATATGATAGGAACAAGTTCGCGAAATTCAGCAAAGTTGACTCTCCTAAAGTAGAGGTATCTCAAGAAGCTTTGAAAAAGCTGAACGGTCCTTCTCTGCAGGGGTCGATGTGGGATAATATGAAAAAAATTAAATGCAAGAATGAAATCCAGATGTACTCAGCACCTGCTAGCGAAATGTGTAAAGGTGTGGAAGAAGTGAAAAATGATTTAGATGCACCTGCACTCAAACAAAAAGCTCAAAATAATAAGTATAAAATGATGGCTACTAAGCTGGTTACACAAATGGATGGAGATGGACAAGAATTCGAAGCGAAACCTGATTCGTTTCCGAAAATAATTCCTCCTGTAACTCCGGCTTCTGATGATTCGAATAAATTGGAACTTTCTGAGGCAGAAATTAAATTTAAAAAAGAGAGATCTGCTAGGCTTATAGCCAGCGTCAAAGCTGACTTGACGTCATTCAATTACAACCGGATGACCACCGCGGTGAAGGCTTATTACCGTGACAGAGACGGAGATAGCTTTACTGATGAACTACTCAAGCTATTCCATGACAAGGCCTTGAGGCATTACTTGCAAGATTTCGAACGCTTTTTGCAACCTGAACACTTGGCAGCTTATAAAACGAAGTGCGACGCACTGCCCCAAACTGACATTTCTAGCGGTAACTTATTCGCTAAGAGTCACTCAGGATTAATGCACAGTTATTAGTGGTACTGACTCCGTTAAAGAGTACAGTACGCAGCAGTATCGCTCAATTTATCTTTATTCTGGTTGTTAGTTTTGAATATTGATTGAACTACTAAAGTACTGAGGTTAAAACCAAGTGTGTTTTTTGTTTTATTTTTAAATTTTAACAAAGTTTACATTTTACTAATTAGACATGACTACTGCTGGTCCAAATGACACATAATTCCATAGAGAGAACCGGACCGTTCCTTCCTTGTCCCAAATGTACCGCTCCCGTTGTAGATGGGAGCTCAGCGTGCCAGGTCAATAACGAAGTCTACCATCAATCTTGTCTAACCTGCCATACCTGTCACGTTATTCTCACCTCTCAAATGTTCTTCTCACTTGATGGAAAGTTTTATTGTGATTCTGATTTCAGTGCTGAAGCAGTCAGGTGCACAATTTGCGAGAATCCGATCAGAGAAAGGCTGGTAACGAATTTTGATTATACTTCCCCTCTTCTCTATATCTACTTTATACCATTTTATTTTATTTAGAATAGTCGAGACCTCTCATAATTTCTACCACCCAGGATGTTTCAGATGCTCTCAGTGTCTGAAGCTACTGGACGGGGAGCCTTACACTACTGATGCTACCGGGAATTTGTACTGTATTGAGGATTTCCATAGGAAATACGCGCCTAAATGCCATCTCTGTAAAGAGCCAATTGTCCCTAAAAAGTTCGAATCCGAGACTTCGCGAATTGTAGCACTTGACAAGAGCTATCACCCGGAGTGTTACCGCTGTGTAGACTGTAAATCAGACCTAATGCATCCAGAGATCCTCTGCTATTGGGTAGAGTCTGGATTCTACTGTAAAGAATGCAGAGATAAAAAGATGGAGTTGCATATTCAAAATTCACTTATGACAATCAAATAGCGTTCCAATACTAACCCCCGGATTGATCAAATTCACTTTGAGGAATTTTTCATTAAACTAGGATAGTAGTATATAATTCGTTGAATCCATGTTCAATTTAATATTGTTACTTTTGATACACTAAATGTGACAACTTTGGCTAATCCTTGAAAGTTAATACAACCGATGTTCTTTTGTTGTTGATTGATAACGCTAATACTTATAGAAGTGAGAATGCTCTCTAAATATCTAATTTAATGAAAAAGTTTAATCGTTCAAAAAGGCAAAGGACCCCAGAGAAAGAGATCCCATCGCCCAAAAGGAGATCAACTCCCAAAAAAATACAAAAAGAAACAGAAAATTCATCTCCAAAGAAGCAAAAAATGAGTCAAACTTCGACCTCAAGCCCAACATCTCACCAAGAGTTGACCTCTAAGAACAATGGTTTGGTTAATTCAAATAAAGTGAAGGGTGGACCGAGAAAAATCACCATTCAAAAGCTTAGATGTGAGTATTTCTTGATGCAAATTTTAAAATAGATTTTTAGCTTTTGTTCATGGTGTGAAGCTATTAATTTATGTGTTTATCTAGCCATTGGCCAGCAGTCGATTCCTGATAATTATATGGACGAAGTATGGGCGCGTTTGAAAGAGACGCTGCATGCGATATATGAGGAGCGTCCCGTTCCCTACAGTCGTAACCAGTTGTACAGAGAGGTGGAGAACTTGTGCATTAACCAGATGGGACCACAGCTCTACGAGAGAATTGAGCCTGTGTTAAGGGATGTAATACGCGAGTCATTCGAGAAGCATTTAAACAGGTATTAACAACGCGGCACATCATACTCCTACCAGTCCTTATGCGTTAGAAAGTACTTACACATAAATACGGCGTACTGGATTGCCCCATTATTACGCTATACCGCACTAGACGAAGAAGCTAGAAAGTAAATTTAAATCTATACTAACTCGTGAAATGGACACGTGAAGAATTATATTTAAAATGTTAACTAATTGATATAAAAAATGAAATAACTATCACTGCACTTCTCTAAATAAGAGAATAAGCACTAAAATCATTGGACAACTCTGAAATGAGATACACAACACATTTCTCATTTTGGGGTAGCCACTTAAAATTATTCGAATATCGACTACTGAAAGCTATTTTGAGTAGCAGACGTGTATACAGATATGTATCATATGTTACTTATTACTTGTACTATGTTAAACATATTAAAATTTCACACGTTGATTGACACGTCACTTTCTAGTGGAGCAGTCACAAACAACGGATTTCTAAAACAACTGGAAAACTGTTGGAACAGCAACTATGAACAACTTGTAAGTTTCAGGATAATTGTGAAACTATTTCAATTTCAATGGATTAACTATTTTGAACTTTTATTTAGATTTTAATCAGAAGCATTTTTGGCTATTTACATTGCACCATTCAGGCCTCAGGAAGAGATTCGTTGTGGTGAGACAGTTTCAAATGTATTTATTTGTTGATAACTTGGTCGAAAATGGTCGAATATACTGCTCTGCTAACAGCCCTCTGTGATAATTGAATCTATCCAACACTTCATTGTAACTCACATCAACAAATTGTAAGATACACGAAACGATTTAAAAACAAATCATTTCCATTAGTAAATAACATACAGGTTACAACACATTCGAAATTGCAACTCCTTTCATGTCATCTACTTAGTAGTGCATCAGTGTGGAATTTTACCGGTTAACTCATTGTGTTGTTTGAAAAAATAACATACACATTAATACATCAGACAGATTGTAGATTTCCTGCGTAGATTCATTCCTTGTGTCCCTTCACTCTTAAAATATCGCTGTAGGTTATCCCTCATCGTCCATCATTAGATGATTTGTCCCACGTTTAAATTTCACGAATATTGTAGCATTATCGGAGTCAGCTTAGTCACAATTATATTACTAAATCGTTTTCAAGGCAAAATCTGTAATGATTATATAGCATCAAGTTGGGTCATTTAAAACATGATTACCTCCACATCTTTTGTTTTCCTCAATCTCACTCTACACTCTACAGAAGTTAAATTTATAACATGATCCTTGCACCTATGATTGGATCAGGTCTTATTTGCAGTAAAGGTGATGGTGCTATACTTACACATGAGCTATTTTAATGTTTACTTGTTGGTGGGTTGTTTATCTTGCTAAGTACTTTCTAGAATATTCACTAACTCCCTAAATCTGCTTTATAATATTTGTCTTTTGGACTACTCTATTTATTTATTTTGCTTTTATGGAATAAGGGTCATAGTCTGAATTGGGGAACTTTAATCAGTCTACACAATTATTGATGAGTCTGGATTTGATTTACATGAACAAAATTATTTTATTTAGGGACTTAGGTTTGAAGATATTTAAAGAAAATTTGAAGCCAGATGACCCTTTGGAACCTTGTTTCCTAGACCGTGCAATATCTCAAATTCTAGTTCAGATCGAAAAAGAGAGGTCCTTTATCTATAAAATATATTTATTTTATAGAAATAGTCTCATTATGATACAGTATTTCGTTCAGTAATTGTAATACTACTAGTAGATCTCAAAGAGGACTGTGATTCTTTTAAAAATCTAAATAACCACACCATATGACTATAAAATATCCATACAACTAGTCACTTCCCGTAGGGACCTTGAACTTTTTGAAATAGCTGAACGCTGCCTCAGCTGCAACTGAGGTAATATTAAGCAGAGGATGTGTGACTTCGAGTTCGTTATCCTCATGTCCGACAATACACTTCTCTCCTCCACTGTGCTGGGCTAGAGACAAGCCACTGAGCGAGTAACACGTGTGATAATAATCGCTGGAATTGCCAGGTCTATCTGTGAAACCCCCTGAGTAGTATTGGCTGCAATAGAGTAAGTAATCCTGGAGAGATTCCCTATCGAACAAGTTCGTATCGCATTTAGGAGATGATGGATCTTTACTTAGCTGAGCACTGAGCAGTGGAAATAGCGCTCCAACCCAGAAAGAGTAACAGGAGTCCACCAGCTTATTCGTCCTTCCTTGAAACCCACCCTCGATTTTCATCTGTCTCATCGCCGCCCAGTGAGCCAAGCGTTTAAAATCTACTTTATTCTGTTGTCCGAGCAAGAGGAGAGACGCATACCCACAAAACCCGTACCCTCCGTGTGCTTCTGTCCCCGGCCTAGCAGAGAACCCCCCTTCATAGGTCTGACACCTGCTGATCCAGTAGGCTGTGTTCTCGAAGAGAGTTGGTGTAGAAATGTTCGTAAGCAGAGCGACTGCTATCGCGCAGTACGCACCACGGATATCCTCTTCCCCGTCATCATGCATGATGAAGCCACCTGACTGCTGGTGCATTCGTTCGAGGTATCTGAAGTTAAAATTAAGAAAAAGTAGCATAACGCAGCTTTAGTACAATGATTTGCAATATGCCACTATAACAGACAGCAATTACTGATACCAAAAGGAAATGACTGAATTGACATCGGTGTGTGAAGTAAATTTGTAAGATTTATAAGAAAGTACATTTTCGAAGAATTCTAGCGAGCATTTAGCCAAGACGGTTTCCCCTTATTTAGAATGACTAAGCAAACCACTTGATGATGAATATTGTGATTGAGTAATGGTTACTTTCATTTTTAGAATTGCAACTGGAATCACTTACTCTATATTAACACGTAATAGTTGTATATTGCATTACCTTTGGAGAGAAGGCCTTTCAACCACTTTATAAGCCCCCTCAGTGCCGAGGCTGCATAAGGTCATCACTGCGCTGTAGGTGGGTGCCAGATGTGGAATCTGTCCAGGTCCCCCTGCGAAACCTCCGTCTGGGGATTGACAATCGTTTAGAAACTTAGCAATGTGATCCGCCTGATCTCTGGGTATGTATTCACCCAGGAGACCCAAAGAATGGATTAGCCAATAGCATAGCCAGGGGTGACTTGCATCCAAAGATTGGAATCCAGTCGGTAGTTTTTTCAAACCAGCTCTAAGGAATCCCGTGTGAAGTCGACGGCTGAGGCGAGACCTTTGCAAGACTATTTTATCCGCGGTTAATTTTCCTTGATATATATCTTTCACATGATCTTCTATTTGCGATTGCTCCTTAGATGTTTTCGTTTCGATTTCATCTCTTTCGGTTTTAAGTTCTTGGAGTTCATTCACGTTTGTGGTTAATCGCAAAGCCATGAGGTGGGAGTTGGAAGAACTATTTGGTTTTAATGTAACAATTCTCAATGCTTGTGGGACGGTGGTCAAATGGTTCTAATTACAGGTCAAAATCCGCTCAATACTTCTAAATAAGTATTTTAATACAATTTAATCTGACAAATCAAATATAGTTAATTAATCTGACTATCCGATTAATCGGTAAATTAGATCATGAGTGTGATACTAATTTCATATTCGTCAGCCTCCCTAGAGGAAATAAAGCTGATCAAATCTTTAAGGAAATTTTCACTATTAAAAAATTAAAATATTTATTCATCAAGTAAAATAATAAGTGTGATCATGAGTATTTAAATGATGATCTAGTTCGATTCCTAAAGAAAATAAAAAAATTTCGCTGAAGATATGACATACAAATCGATTTAATTTTTTTTTTATAGGCAGGGAGAGTCGATCAATAGAAGTCTTCTCAAGAAAATAATTCGAATGCTGATAGATTTGCAGGTTAAATTAGTTAATTAATTCTTACTTTTTAGTATCTTATAAAGCTGAGAGTTTATTTTTTTATCAATAATTTTGTTGAGCTATACCGAAGTCCGGGGCTAGCAGCTTCGTCTGCTATGCAAGCTTACCTTTAAATTAAAAATTACTTCGGATAATATAGGGTGCGGTTATTGCCACAACCACATCCGTGATCAACACAAAATATATCGGGACCTGTTTTCTAAAATGCAATGCAAAACATTATATTTATCACGAATTTTTTTAAAAAAATATTTTACTTTGATTGTGATTAGTCATACTTATCTTGTGCGTGCGATATTACTCAATTACCACAGAAATAAGTATAGTTGTAAAATAGCTATTTTGTGATTTAAGTTTGCCGACTATTCATGTATGTGGTTTTCAACCTCCACTTGAAGTGGATGTTTCAAAACCGAGAATTAAATTAGTGGAACCACTTCAGCATGATTAGGACGCAGGAGGATTATTGAAAGGATCTAAGAAGGGTATTATTAAGAAAAAATAATTTTACTCGATACAGCGAAATATGATATCGCAACTTCCTGTCTTTAGTATTTATTTTACCTATTTTTCTGTAGCTTTATTCTTTAGAATTTGAAATGAAATTTATTAGCGGGACAAAGAAACTTTACCAAGTTCAATCGATATCAAGAATTCAAGATGGTTCATTTTCTGTATGTGATACTACTAGATTTACTAGTTCCTATCACACAATATTATCCTATCCAACCCTCAGTTACCAGAATACCTCGACTATATCGATCTAATCCTCGCACAAGAGAAGGAGAGAGTCCTGCATTATCTGGACACTTCGACCAGGTGATTAAAGAATGACTGCATTTTAATAAAATTTGTTAAATATATTTGTCTTTTTTAGGAAACTACTTATTCCTTGCATCAAAGCGCAGTTAATCCAGGTTCATATTGAAGCAATCATCAACAAAGGCCAGCCAAAACTCAATGCATTCCAATATCGCACACTAAACAATTCAACACTATTAGATATACATATAATTTATAATTAATTTATAATTAATTATGAAATTAAATATCTCGCCTAGAGCCTCGAGAAGTAACATCTAGCCTAGGCAATAGATGGATAAGTCGAGTGACCAGATGGCACATTTTGCCCTAAGCAATCTTTTGTATGTGTAAATTTGGGTGATAATATCCAGGTTTTTAGTCAATGTTCAGTTGTTGGTGCGTGCCTAAGCTACTTCCGGTATCGTCGTTGTTGTTGTTGTTGTTGCATTTTTTCAAGAAAAAATGTCCAGGTTTTGGTTAAAATTCTTCTGGTCACCGATAAGTATTGTATGACATATTTATTGAAATAAAATTTTACTAATTTGCATTTTCAGGTTTTAGCCATCTCTTGAGAGCTGAGAGGATTCGCGAGCTCGGTCTAATTTATGACTTCCTCTGTTCTGTCAAGAGTGGAGAAGAGAAATTGAGAGCTGCTTTTGAAGAATTCATAAAAGTATGTTGATTCCATCGATACACTGCATTCTAATCATTTTAATTAACTGAGATTTAATAATATGATACTAATTTGTCATAACTTGAATATATTGAATATAGCAAAATGTGAATATAGAAAGAAGGTTATGAACTGGTCAAAAACCCTGAAAAAGACAAGACTATGATTAAAGAACTGCTTGAATACAAGAAATCGATAGACAACATAATCTCACAGGCATTCAAAAATAATCATAAATTTATAATTTCAATGAAGGTAAGTGAATGAATTAATAAAATGTACCAATATTAGTCGAATAAAGTATACAGATCCCTCGCATTCATGTCTGCATGTCTCTTTTTAGAAGGGGTTCGAGAACTTTATAAATATTAGAAAAAACAGGCCAGCTGAGTTAGTAGGTAAAGCTCTGCATTTTGATTGTGTAGTTAGAAATTATCGATTTAGATAGATTATGGTTATTTTCCTTTTAGCTAAATATCTTGATGCAATGTTGATAGCAGGACATAAGGTGGGTAGATTCATACATTACAGAGATATATTTGAGAACATGGTAATATGACGAGGTGTTTTACAGGGCGCATCCAGTGATGATGAGTTAGAAACCAACATGGACAGAATAATGATCCTGTTCAGATTCATTCATGGTGAGATATCATTAAAATCAACTATGGGTGCGATATACTAATTGTATAAAATACTGAGTGTAAAATCTCATGATTGTGTAATTAATGTTTATCATTCTCAAAGTTTATTTATAATATCGTATCAGTTCATGTGGCCGTAGTACAGAGTATTTTGGACACTCAATAAGATGAATTAAAGATGTTAAATATATCTCACATCAATTAATTAATTCTAAAATTTGAAAGAATCTTTATCAGCCAGTTTTGTATTGTTTCGGTACATGTGTTACTAGTCGAGCATATTCAATTTGGCTTTGTAATAGCATTTGAAGTGGGTATAATTATTCGCGGATAAGAAAAACCTTACATATATATATATGAACTCAAAAAGAACGAATAAAAATCGAAGATAGAAATAGCAGTAATTTAGGAAGATATTTACTACTTACACTTCAAATGGATATAGCATCGCTTTCCACGAAAATGTGTGCCGCACAAAGAATTCTAATAAGCTATACCATACCGAGCGAGAATTTTTTCGATCTTATCGATAATGATAAGTTGATCGCAATCGACGTTTGCGAGATGAATTCTATCTTGGATTCGGGGTGTTTCAGTGTGCAAGAGAAAGATTACATCCGAGAGCTTAGAAGGAGAACAATGAACAGAAAAACAGCTAAATTATCCCGTATCAAGGATAAACAAGAGTGTAGTGAACTGAATGAAGAGATTGATGCACTCGCCGAGAAAAAAAAAGTATTATCAGATGAGAAGGAACAACTCACAATGCAGATCAAATATTATAAAGACAAGACTACTACTGAATCCACTTAAACAATTCGCATCATGAATGGCAGTTTCCTCACTTCTCAAACGCGTGTGAAATCTTGCATAACATAATAAGCTCCATTAGTCTGCTCTTTCGTAAAGAAACTGCTTTTACCAAATAAGTTATTGCATTTTTATTAATTATAATATTTTAGTTTGCTCTCATTATGTTGATGTATTTTTTTAATTTTTAAATAAATATATTTCACATTATTAATTATACGTGCCTATCTCAGAAAAAAAGAATTAATCCTTTCGAAAATCAAGCTTATTCTAATCTCCATCCAATTATTTATACTGATCATGACTACGTAATCCAACTGTAGAGAATATACCATTAACTATGGACGAACATTATTGGGCTACGATTACAGGTGACTCCGCTTTTAATCGGGACACTTTGGTCCCGGATATTTATTGTTCCGATTAAGCGGAGTTAACCGATGAAAAAGCGGAGTTGACTGAAATATACGTGACTCGTAATATTCAAATTTTATATCACTATACAACTATCTCTACACTTAAATCAAATAAAAAATGTCTACAAATGGTAAAGAATAAAATGTGTATTTTATTAATATCGTTGATTTGTATTCAACTACGCGCATAACGTTATTTTTATTAGTAAATTTGGCAAATGAGTGAAGTACCTCCTAACCGCATTCCATAAATTGCAAAGTTTGCATCAACACTACATGAATGTGACACGAATTAAGATGATCGACTTGAGAAAATTGTATCACCCTACTAATTGCCATCGTTTCTTTTTCGTTTGACTGCTTACCCTAACTACGTGGACCCTCCATTTAAAAATCCCAGTGCTATTACACATACTTTGGCTCATTGAATTATATTTTTGCATATTTGACTGACTTTCAAAAATTTATTGTACCAATATGACAGTATAATTCATTTAAAAACAATGATGAGTATTATTTTTTAGTATAAATACAGAATAAGATATTGATTTTTCAGACTTGAAAATAAGAAAACAATTTGTGAAAATAACAAATGGATTGCTTTAGTGATTCACAATTTTATTCTACTCCGAATAGTTACGAATGGCAAACTAATCCAATGCACTCCAAAATAAGAGCAGCTCATAAAATCATTATACGGAGTAATGTTCATACTACTAACTTCTTTGATCTTATCGATAACAACAAATTAATATCTATTGATGTGAATGCAATGAACCACATCCTCGACTCGGGATGTTTTACGATGTCTGAAAAGGATTATATTCGAGAACTCAGGAGAAAGACGATGAACAGAAAAACAGCTAAAATGTCAAGAATCAAAGACAAGAAAGAATATCGTGATTTAAGTGAAGATGTAGATGTGCTACTAACTGAGAAGAGAGCATTATCCCGCGAGAAAGAAGATTTGATAAAAGAAATTAATTTTTATAACAAATTCAGCTACAATTACTCTTTTTAAATACACACGCATATACAAAATAGGCACTTCTTTTCTACAAAATCGCTTTTTGTTCATGCATTTTGCTTGGTTGTTGTAACTTTTTGCTAGAAATCAATAAAGGCATCGTTTTGAACTACCTTTCTAATCCTACTGTTTAACACCAAATTATCTAATTCAGAAATATGATACATGTATACGTAGACTTAATTTTAGAGATAGTATAACGACTTGATAACAAAAAATATCTTCATATTTCATAGGAAAAGACATATTTGAAGGCTTTTACAAACAAAATCTTTCGAAACGTTTGCTCCATGGGAAAAGTGCTTCTGTGGATGCTGAGAAAGCAATGCTAATCAAATTGAAGCAAGGTAATATACATCAATTATATGATTTCATAGTCATTGATAGATTAAAAGAAAAATAAATTGAAATTTCATAATAGTATAGATTCCAACTACAAACGAGGTTGTGGCTAGTGCCTTCTTGTATATATTACCTGGTGGCGCAATTGTTTTTAAAGTTTATTTTTCAATCATATATAAATTTATTTTATGCTATCCCTGACCTCGATTAGACAAGCATGGATTACCAATTATTGTTGGTCTGGTTGAACTAAGTGGTCTTTTTTACCAGAATAAAGATTTATAACAAATTTGAACTTTTATTCAAAAAAATAGCACTAGTATTTATTACTCAGCTAATTTTCTTAACTGATAGATACGTTACTAATTAGTTTCAGGGTCAAAACTAATATGTTCATGTAATTTATTATTCTGTCTACACAGAGTGTGGTCCAGACTTTACTTCAAACCTAGAGGAAATGTTCAAAGATGTTGAACTTTCGATGGATCTTTCTCACACCTTTAAAGAGGTATTTCTTCCAAAAGTTTATACAAAGTTTTTACAGTGTACTTATGTGTATCAAATATTCTAGCAAAACCAGAAGAAACTCTGCGTCGATATGAACGTGAACATCCTGTCCAAAGTACATTGGCCAACATACCAAGGATGCAAAGTCAATTTGCCTTTTGAGGTAATAGAAAAATAACTGCTCTATACTGTACATCTTTAGATAAATTCGTGTTTTTCTAAGCGGAAAATGTAATAAACGTCTGAGTTAAAGCAGGTATAAATTGAACCGGAAGCAGACACTATGCGCTTATCTAACCAAGTTCTATTTTCGATTATATTAACTGAAATATTTCATAAACAAAATTCCCAATCATAATTAACTAAACAATTTCAGGAAGTCTGACTCAGTTCATTTGAACAAAGTGAAATCAGATGAAGTTTTTAACATTTTCACCGTATTTTACCACAAATAAAAGGAAATAACATATTTTACAGTCGTGTTAAGTTGTATTTATAGACTCTTAGTGCGAATTTAAATTATTTATTTGTTCTTTTGGAAAATATTAATACGTGAAATGATTGAAGTTTTAGAACATTGCGAAATTAAATATACTTATGCCGCCATAAAGAAGTATGGTCGCTATCGCTTGAGACATGAATGTCTACGCACAATTCTTTAAGTCTAGGTCTTTGTCCTCCTTTATATGTTCATAATTGAGTTAATAAGACAATAGTTCAACTTCAATACCATAAAGATGGAGTTTAGATAGATAGGGTGATTATAATAATATCCCGAACTTCTATTGTTTCCAGAAATTAGAAGCAACATTCAGCGGTACCACAAATCTGAAATTATGTAGCAATGATCAGACACAATACAACGACCAACTAATTAACATATCAAATGAAGTCTAGATTAGAAAAGATGTGGAACTCTTTTATTTTTTTCCTGAATTAATTGCAATAGACTAATACAACCACCACAAATCATCATATTTTCCTGTCTAATGATATAGCGATTAATTATATTCAGAACGATATGTCTCTCCCCATTTGCAGATGAATAATTGATCTATTAGATACTAATACAATATTTACAAGAAAGTTTAATCGATTGCTGATGGGCTGAAATCGCGCCGTTCGAATTGCAATGATTGACCTCATTGAGGTAGATCATAATTATTAGTTAACAATATCATTTCATTTCCTATGATGACTGGAATCGCTTTAACGAATTTAGACTTGGAGCAAAAATTTTTAAATTAGATTGGCTCATCCATTGAAAAGTAAAACAAATTGTTACAAATGTAATTCAATAAATATTGTTTTCAAATAATGCATCAATTCGTTTATTAGATTTTATCTAGATTAATTTTATAGTTAAGCTCTTGTCAAGATAATTTTCAAGAATATTATAAATCGAATTACAGCGGCCGTATCCTGGAATGGCAACATTTCCTTGGCCATTGTAAATTAAAGGCAAATTTCCCATTGGTAAGTTTATGTAATACATTTGTATGTTTGCATGTTAACGTCGAAAAGGTCGGAAATTTAATAATGGTGAAGAATCAATGAAACAAATGATTGTGTAGAAGAAAAGAAGTAGGAAGCGGGTCCTTGGAAATTTTAAATCTTATATAAGCAGTTTTAAGCTTTATGTCCACAATCATTAAACATATGCGTCGACTGAAAGGGAAAAAAACCTTAATTATCCTGTACTTCTTCGTCAACTAAAGTTCTCTACTAATTAACCTCTGTTACTCAGCGATCTAAAGAACTCCACGTTTCATTTTTCCAAGCACTAGTACTACTACTATTCAATACACATGACACGCTTTCGTTAGATCAAATTCAGGAGGAAACTCAAATACGTGAGTTGTGTAATAAACGGCAGAGGTGTTATTTCTGAAGTTCATATACAAATATGACAATATTATTTCCATTTTAGCCAACAAGGAATTGATCATGACGCTCATTGCACTGACGATGGGAAAAGTAAAAGTTTTGTATAAGAATTTAAAGGTTCTCATATTCAAATATTTAATTAATCTAAATTCTTTGTCTTTTGAATGGGTAAACGACTTAATTCCCAATTTAGGGAACGAATATCCAATTTGATACATTATTCACTTACAATGACAATTTCAACCATCATCTACACAGCATCAAAATAAATCAAGTCCAGATGAAGGAATCAGTCAGTGTTTTATATAAAATCAACATTGTGCATGATTTTCTTTCAAATTTTAGAATCTTTTTTTACAGGAAGAAGAAAATGACAAAACAAGATGTAAAGTAATAGAAGACAGGAAAATGCAGGTACAAATGAATAAAAGTTTGTGACGATGTTTGAAATTGATGTCTTCCATCCTGATCCTATATTCTATCTAGATTGAAGCAGGGATTGTACGGATAATGAAAATGAGGAAAAAATTGAATCATACAGATTTGATGAGTGAATTAACAGAGCAGTTGAATTTCCCAATAAGGGCGAGTTACTTTATTTTTGTGAAGTCCTAAAACTTTTTTTTTAACCAATCCCAAATGCCTTTTTTAGCAAGTTGATTTCAAAAAGCGATTAGAGGATCTATTAGACCAAGAGTACATCAAAAGGAACGATGAAGATAAGAATGTTTATGAATATTTGGCTTAACACTTATGATTGTTTTTATTGTTTTATTTCTTAGCAGTAAACACGTAGTTTGTGTGTTGCTGTTGTGGAGAGTGATCAATTGATTTCGTCATCACATTCCAGTGGAACGCTGATTGTTTTGCAGTTTTATAAGTTCCTAAATTCAGATAAATTTCACATTTCATTTCATTTCATCACGGGATATGAATGACTATATGTACTGTACTGACTGTGTATAATAAAATATTAAAATATTAGTGATATTACATGGATATATGTATCTAGAACTAAGGCTAACCCTATAATACTCAATATTGGGGAACAACTAAATATGCGGACCCTTCCCTTCACTGTCCGCATTAGCCAACTTAAAATATACGTATAAGAGACCCGTTAATTGATTAAAACTAATATATTACAACCAAAATATAGGTATTGAATTGTAACCAAATAATATTGATAATAAGCTAATTGGTCTAGCATCAGATATTAAAGATCCACCATTATCCTTTCAAAGCCTTCAGGTGGAGGAAAGTTGAAATCTCTGAAGGTTGCTTCTAAAATTGCTCCGTCATCCACTAGATATAAGTAAGCAAGATAAAGCAGTGCTGTAATTCTTATGTAGACTCATGTGGTGTAGTATACATTTCAGTGTGGGAAGAACGTCAAGAAAAAATAGTGCGTGGGTGGACTTTCTGATCCAATTTCTAAAATGTAGCCACTAATTTATGAAAATGTGGCGAGTTCGCAAATTACGTATTCTTTAATGAGCATTCAACGAAGTTCAAAAAATTTTGTTTCAAAAACCATTTTGCCTATTATAAAAATCTACCCCATGATACTCTACTTTTGGTAATTGTGCAAGTCAGCATAAATGTTCCTTTGTTGGAGTTTAACCCTAATTTGACGTGGGGTCAAAGGTATAAATAGAAATGACCCCACTTTCATTTTCAATTTCAATTCACTTTCAATTAACTTTCACTTTCAATTCAACATTCCTCGTCAAGTTGGGGTTAAGAGAGTTCCTAAGTACTTTACTGAACTTTTTGTTAACTGGTTTCCAACCAAAAAGTAATAATATAAGTGTTAAGGCTTTGTGTGCATAGGTAACTAGGATAACCAGAAAAAATGCTCCAAAAAGAACGAAACTTCGTACGAGCAGTTGAACAACCGACAATCACGTTTAGATATGTTTATTAGTCAAATACGAAATGTAATAAACTCGACAAAAAACGAACTAAAATTATCTAATCTAGCGTATTCTTCTGGAAAATATTTCATCCAAACATTCTTGAATCTCTTTCTTTTCATTGCAGTCAGGAAAGCTCCGAATTTGTGCACGTAAACTAATTGCCCAAGCAATTATCCCCTCGTAATGGCTGAGATCATTCCAAGCAGAAGGGATATAGGAAACAGAAATAGCGAACTTGACTACAGCCAGACAGATTTGTTTGTCGGTGGAATAAAGATCACACATTGAAAACAACAGTGGGAACACGTGCCTTCTCTTGTAGAACCTGTAATCATCTTCGCTTCGTGCTCCTTCTGTGAGTAGTTTTATCATCCAGAGCTTTTCCTGTTTTTGAGACGGACTGCTACTCAGGAGCATTGTATTGAAAAGAGGAAGTTCCTCGGTGTTGAGGGTTGGTTTGGAGAGGAAGAATTTTGCGAGCAGGATATAAAATTCACTGTGTGGGCGTAGCATTATCTGGATGGATCGTGCTAGGAGTGATGTGTGTAGGGAAGGAATCCGTGGGACTTCCTCAGTTAGGGTATTAGCAATGATGTCTAGTAATAACGACACTTGACGCTTTTCGCGAAATGAATTATAACCTAGATGTGTGGTGTACCGCTCTAAGCAGTGAGCAGCAGAAGCTCTGATGTCAGAGCTGAGTGAGCTCAGACACCGGAAGAGAACACCTAAGCACCCGAGCTCTGCGAACTTTCTGCAATCCACAACCACCCCCGGCGCCAGGATATAACTGAAAAGCGGAAGTAAGAAACATGGATCGTACATTTCATCTGGTGCGCATGCACGGAGGGTGGATAATTCGTTATAATTCAGAGTTACAGGAAAATTCGCTATTGTCGTGTTCAACCGGTCCGATGAGAGATTCGTTAGAATTTCATTGGGATTATGACGCTGTATGATATGTGTTGAAGTATTCATTTGTTGATTTAAATACATTTCCACACTCGCTCCCCATACAAAAGGTTTTAGCACATGGCTTGTACTTGTATCTGAGGCTTCTAATGCTGTCAAAGCGCTAAGTGTAGATTGGTCCTCTAAGGTCAGACTCGCTCGGTACGATTTCAATAGCGAGGATAATGCATTGTCAATGTTTATTCCGGCACTGCTTAATGATCGCAGATCTACAGTGGTTGAAATGATTTCATTATTATACAAAGATTTTAGAAACGTCAATTCTTCCATTTCAGGTCTACTCAGGGTGACTGTGTTATTATTAATCTTATTATTATATTTTGTTGTCTCTTTAATAAAAAGCGCTTCTCTTTTTTGCTCAATAAAGGTTGCAATGACGTTGGAAAGGTCGGACGACATATCCCTAGCGATATTCTGTAAGTAGTCCGAGTGTTGACCTATATTACTTTCTTCTGAGCACTGGCTGATCATATTTAGCTGATGCACCAGTTCTAGTACACAAGCAGCCTTGTCACATTCGACATTGGCTACAGTTTCCAATAACGAAGTGATTATGCTGTCAGGTAAATGTGATGTTTTGATACGTTTCGCCTTATTCTCTCCAAGTTCAAATGTTGAATGATTATTCAAATTTGGTTGCGAGTGTTTTAACCATTTTAAGAGAGAATTTATCAATAAATTATTTTGCATTCTGTTAAAACGTCTTGAAGCTCGGATGATCACATTTCCACAGAATTTGGTTAAATTCGACAACGCAAGCATTCCATCTTGATTTACTATCTCGGATAGTTTTAGCATCGAATGACAAAAATCCGATAAATCCAAAGCATTTTCAAAGTTAATTATCTCAGGCTCGCATGAATTGAAATAAAGCATGACCAACGGTTGTATGTGTTGCAGGAAGTTCGTAAAGTATGTTGTGGCATTATCGGAGAGATGATTGGAAACATTGCTCGATTGAATCAACCATTCACCAAAGTTGAGTTGGTGGATGAATTTTGATGAGTAAACATTAGTTGCTTTTAAGAAATGATTAGCAAACCCAAAGGGAATAAATTTTAAAACATGAAGGAAGTTTTCGTCGGAAGTTTCAAGCTCACAGATTCGAATAAATTCATCCAAGGATGATATTCTAGAATTTTCAAATGAGCTAATAGGAATACGCTGAACTAAAATCGAGTTTGCATTGATCAAATCTTTAACATCTTCCAAATCATTTAGATCCAAAGTTTTAGGTTGAGACCAGTGTGCAAGGTAGTCTAATATACGCAAGTATATTATTTGACAAGCAATTGGATATTTAAATATGCGGTCTCTAGATAGATGAATAAATTTGAAGCAGGTAGAATGATATTTAAAAAGATTATCTTGCTTCATCCCTAAATTAATGACTAATTTCGTAAAAAAGAAGAATAAAATTAGTAATGTTTTTTCATCTTCGAAACTTGATGCAATATTCGTCCAAAAATGCTCTAAAAATAGGCAAACATTTGTTTCGCACTCATTTGCTCTCTCCAGAACTTCAATCAGAAATGTGATACCGTCAGCCTGATTTGATCTTTTGTCTTTGGTTATATCTCCGCTTTTCAATGCGATAACGACTCGCGTTACGATTTCTAAAGGGTACTTATCTATATTGAGCAACATCGCAAAATTCAGCATACTCCATAGTGTAGAGAAAACTATAGCCATTAATTCAGTATTAACACAGAGGTGAGACATTTCGCGAGCAAATCTGAACAAAGATATTTCGATTTCTGATCTTACTGAAGCAGATTTGGATAGTACGTAAGTGCTCATTAAAACAATCAAAGGACTGTGATCGATTTTAGAAACAAACCATTTCACAGCTCCTGGAGGAGAGCTGTTTATTATTTTTAAAATCTGTAGTAGAGTCTGGTCTGGAACGGTTGTATGCTCAAATAGTAATTTTGAAACGTCGTAATTGGCTTGTAGTAATGAAATAGGAAAAAGGTTTTGATAATTCAACAGCAGGCTGAGAAAGAGATTTAGAAAAGTATCAGTAATGTTTTCTCGCATATGAACATATTTTAAAACAATAATTTGTCCGAATTTAGCAACATCCTCAGTGAACTGCTCATCTTTAACCTGAGCCGTCCATTTTATTTGTGAGATCACTGTCATAACATCTGGAAGCATATGACGAATTGATTCTACAAGACCAACCGTTGTCGTTGCCATATCAGAATCAAGAAATGTACTTTCAAAAATTGTTACACGTGATAACAGACATGTCAGAAGTTTTGCAGTCAAATATTTGCAGAGGTAATTGCTATGCTGAAGTCCTTGACTAAATTCCATTTTTGTGGTAAGCGGGGGCCAAACCAGAGCAGATAAACTCGATTTCTTCAGGAGAAAGAGAGTTGGCTTGAACGTAGTTTTCATATCACTGGCCTCGAAAGAGTCATAGAATTTTGTAAGAAACTCTAGTGCCTTCACCCACTCGTATTCAATCTTCGGGCCTGTTCTAAACCACTCATCAGAGAAGTAGTCATAAACGATATCTGGCGAAAAATGTAGCAATTCAATAATTAACCCTTCAACCTTTTCGCCTACGCGTAACTGGTAAGGAATTGCTTTCAAAAAATGTAAGATAGATGAATTGTTGTATTTGTACTCTTGAATCATTTCGGTTTTAGGTGCATAGAGAATGCCAATGCGTCCGGATTGACACAGGACCCTAATAAATGACTGGACATAATCACAAAATGGTATTTCCACATCAGTGATTCCTTGAGTACGCAAATGAAATGTGACAGGGTCAGCTTCTAGCGAAATTTGTTCCTCGTGGTCCAATAAGTGGAGCAGATGAACCAGCGAGGAAGGCGAAAACAATGATATTTTAAGTTTTTTACTGATTTCAACCGAAAACACATGTTTAGCCAAGAGAGCTACAACTAAATAGGAGAGTTGTAATGTGTCGTGTTTGATGTATCTGAAAATTTTGTTGAACACACTTCTGTGCTCCAAAACAGATCTAATTAGCTGATAATCATCTGTCATAAAGAAGCTGAGAATGAACTTGATAATTGTAGGTCTTACAGCTGATTTATGCGAGTACATGTAGTGGTAGATGTTGTGTGAGAGGTTGCAGTGCGAGAGTATCAGGCTAGCATGGTGACTGTCGTAGAGCACCGCAGAAGACATGAACCCCAACACGCAGTGGGTTAGGGACTGAGGCGTGTTCTTGGACAAGGAGTAGAATATGTGTTTGAGGTATTTGCTGACTATGTCTTGGAGCATGGAGGGAGATATGATCGATTTCTTTCCACGAGCGTATATGCGTGTACATGCTTTCCAGCATTTCTCAAGAATGTCTGGAGTCAGTTTATGTTTTCCAAGGGATAAGCAATGGTAAACGATATTGCATTCAGGACTGGATTGTAAGTAAGCATCCCAGATCAACTCATTTGCTTCAAGAAATATATTAAAGCCAGAAGATATCAATTGTGGCTCGTTAGAGGAGAGAAGGGGTTTGATTTTGTCTAAAACTGCAAGGGAATTGGAAGTAGCCATGTGCTAATACTAGATAAGAGAATAGTATGTAACCACTGGATAGTACATTGGACGAATAGTACAGTTCAAATAAATAATGTTTTAAATACTACTTTTAAAATTCTTTTATTCTTCCAAATAAATTGGGACTACACTGTGAGCTCAAGAAATTGGAAGATAAAACTTAAATTAAGTTGCCTTCTGTCTCGTCTGTACTCATAGTTCCAATTTGTAAATATAATGCTCACTAATCCAGTAATTTGTAAATTTGACTGATAAATGGGAAGTATCCTAGTAGCTCTTACATTAGCCAGATAAACTGAGAGAAATTTTAAGAAAAGAGCCGACAAGGTTTATCTCTCATAGGAAATAATGGTTGGATATGCTCTCCCATGATAAAAGTGAACTTCACAGAATTTTAACCTTTGATCTTGATTAGAACAATTGTTCAAATTCAAATTGGTTTAGGTAAGCAAGGAAACATTATGCTGTCCACAAGAGATACTGTTTTAATCTTAATCCTTTAAATTATCATATCGAAAGATGGAATTACGGATTACAGCTCAGGATATCCAAAAATGTCGCACTTAAACACGATTGGAATTAATATCGTACGCCGACATAATTCCTTGGCTCTGATAAGGATTTTAATTGACTAATGCATGGAATGAATCACCGTTGTATTTATTTAAATAATTAAGACATACAAAGACTCAATACATCAATTATAGTAAATTATGGATAAAAGAGCAGAACCTAAAAACTGTTACAAAAGGTGTTACAAATGGGTTCCAAGAAATGCAATTTGATACAGAAATTACAGACAGTTTTGACACATCATTCAAAGTATCGTCTCGTGGCAAAATGTCATTTTGTCGATTTTATATATGTAATCTAATTATGTAAAAATTAAAATATCCTTTTTCAATTCAGGTTTTGACAGGTCCAATTTGAGAATTTGGAAACATTGCTGAAATAAAAATTTCAGTGTAATATTCTTCTAAGCAACATATTGTTCGACTAGCTTATAATAAGACAGGAATTGTATTTACTTATTTCAGTCGATGTAATATGAAATTGGTTGGTTACATATTGCCTCGAAAGGTTCTTTACATACGCAAGTAAATATCAATTTTCAGCATCAGAGGATTGGCAAACTAGCAAACAGTCTTTGAACTGAAATGTTACTAGCTTGGCTTTAGGAACTTTCATGGCCCTGGGAAAAATCCCCATTACTTCTTTTGACGCCATACCATAGTCTCGGGAAAGATATATTCCTGAATTTATAACCTACCATATAAAGCAGGAAAAACCTCTCCGTTGATTCCCTCCACTGAATGAGCAGTGGATTTACCATTGATGAAGAGGCTCATTTCCACTTGATCATAAGCAACTGACTAGAAAAAGGAAAAAAGAGATTCGTAACTGAAACTTTTACCTAACTTTTAAATAGTGATATATCGATGTACATAATTATTACTGGTGCCTTTAATTTTGCTTTAATTCTTAATAGAATCAAATACTACTCATTCTGCATTACAAATAGATAATCATTACTGGCATGATATAACTGAAATGGCTTTCCACCAGCTGATATAGAAATGGCGTGTTTATTATTTAAATCATTATTTAATTAATTGAAAGTGGGTTGTTTGCGTTGCGTGCAATTTCAACAAAGGTTAGATACGACTTACAATTATATCTCCTTCTCGCATCCGCTCCTCTAGAGAAAACACTACCTCTCCATTGTGGTATACCTGACTATCATTCCTTAATACCCAACTATCCACATCTTCCCCCAAAGGAATTTGGTCATAGTTGATATCTTCTCTCGCTAGCCCAACTCCCCAAGATCCTATAGACAAAAGTGTTTATAGAAAGTGGATTCAATGAGATTACAAAGATATACGAGCATTTTGACCATTAAATAAATGCTGACTTTTCCCTACAAAGTAGAGTACCATGATTATTATCTATTATTTTGGACTTAAGGATGTAATCATTGCACGAGTTCGTTCGAAGGTTTCAATACCGTCATTTTGTTTTAATTTCTACATAAACGAAGGCACAAACGCATCAAGCTAAAATCTGCTTTTTCCCCAAATATGATATACAATTTCACAACGTTGCAAGCAGCTCAACTCAATGAACCAGTTGCAATTATTTCAGTTGCAAGAGATGATTAATTAAAAAAGAGCAAACAAACCGTCATCTGTTTGTACTTTAACTTCGAAGTAGCTTTTTTCTTGTAATAAGGGAGCATTCGCAAGAACCACTCCAGACCCACACAATCTACGTCCTGACTTTACAAGCACACAATTCATACCTGATGGGAGAGAGCATATTGAAGATAAGGCAGATGACAATGTAACTTATTTCTATTGGATGTTCAATTCAATTGCTTTTATACCACAACGAAGTCATACTAAAGTAATTAATGATGAAATAATAGCCTCAAAATCAATCAATACCGTACACGAACAAAATTCGACAATTTTGAATGTGGTTACTACTAATAATTATCACATAGAGGCCTAGCGACAAACAAACGATAAAAAACGACTTTGACTGTTTTTGAGAAGTGTATTCCTCCTTACCCGTATTCGTACTAACGGGAGTCGACTGTATATTTATAAGGGATTACTTACATGTCGGCGAGATTCGCCTTGAATTTGCATTATCGGCCAAAAAACTCTAACATCACTCCAAAGGATAAGTATCATACATGCCAACCGTCTCGTTTCCGGCGGGACGTCCCGATTTTTTCACTCTTCTATTGAGCCAATATTCCCTTTTTTTACATGAAATTTCTCCATTATGTCCCGCGGGGTCTAACTCCGCGTCCCGCCTTTATCATGGCTCTAGTTGGCATGTATGAAGTGTCACCAGCGGCTGACATATAATTAAATCATATTCCTACTCTCATACTAAAATTTTTTAGTGCAGTATGCTTATATCTTAACCACATTTTACATGAAATTTGCTTAAAAAGGAGTCAACTTCTAACTTAAACAAGCTCGCTATGAACTGAAACTTGCTAATAGAGCAGTTGCAATGGCACAGTGGATAATATGAGTGATCTTCAAATACAATATTATTCATACTGAGTAACATCAAGAATGGAACATACCAACTAACCCATTTGATTCTCGTTCAGCATCACAGTTTCTAAAGTTTTTAATCGAACATATTTTCCGGTTTTGTTGCGCCAACGCCAGCGAAAACAATTGCATCCGCATAGCAGAGACTTCATTCTTATGAAGATGGAAGCTAGATACGAGATAAGGACAGAAATAAGTAAATCCAGCCAGTGGTCCAACTTCCCTTGTACCCCTATTTTCCTATATTCTCACAAAATAATTCAGTCTCAACCCGTGGGAGTCCATTTCCATGACAACACGCCATCTTGACAGTGGCGTACCCAAGGGCCAAGGGGAATTCTAAAAACTGCCATTGTACCGTTACAGCAGATAAATCTTTGAATTATTTGACAGCATAAGAAGAACCATGCATATGCAGGAGTATGCATTTTTATCAGAATATTTAGGATGTTTCTAGGTGCCACAAACGGTTTTCGAGCCTCATAATGAGCCCCAAGTACCTCTGCTATTTATGAAGCTTCCCAATCCCTTCCTCATTTCCCCCGTTTAACACCACCTATGTATATCTACCGCCAAGGATACACATTACACTATAGTAGTGCCCTTCGCCATGTCCCACCGTCCATAATATTGAACATGGGAAGAAATAATATTGTGATAGATAAGTAATGAACTCAAGGAACAGCTACCGGCCTATTTATGTAAAAATTTATAATGGTATGTAATTCCGAAAAGTGATCTTACTGGCTAGAAATAATACTAAGGATATAAAGGGTCTATCTTAGAGTCAGAGGTTTGATATTACTTGGATGTCATCATCTTGACAAATTCCTCGTAATTCACTTGTCCATCTCCGTCCTGATCAGCCTCTCTCATCATTTCATCCACCTCTTCGTCTGTCAGTTTCTCGCCGAGACTCGTCATCACGTGGCGTAGCTCTGCTGCACTGATGTACCCGTTTCCGTCCTTGTCAAATACTTTGAACGCTTCCCTGATTTCAGTCTCCGCGTCAGTATCTTTCATCTTCCTTGCCATCATCGTGAGGAACTCGGGGAAATCAATGGTACCGTTCCCATCTGCATCAACCTCATTGATCATGTCCTGCAGGTCTGCCTCAGTGGGATTCTGTCCCAGAGATCGCATCACTGTACCTAGCTCCTTGGTGGTGATGGAACCGTCTCCGTCTTTGTCGAAAAGAGAAAACGCTTCTTTAAACTCAGCGATTTGCTCTTCTGTCAGTTGATCGGCCATATCGGATGATTCAGGAAAATGGATATATTAGTCTAGGCTGAGTCGTAAGGTATATATTCAATTATACAGGTTCAAGGTTGAATAGTAATGAATATATTTGCCTATAGAATACTTAGCTAAGACAATATCAACAATAGACCTTTAGGACAATTAAATCTTTTATAATATTGGGAATACACTTAACTGTTGTTGAAGTATAATCATAGAATGACATACATGAACCCGAGTATGAGTCATGCAGTCATAATTATTATAGCCATGAATTTAAATCCATCCGATTAATTAATTAACTAACTTTCCAAGCAATATATAAAGTTGTCAGACTGTTGTCCTGGGCTAAGGTTGAGTCCAAGACAATTTTGTACCCTTATATGTAATGTAATGCGTAAACTAAGTGAAAACAATTAATTAATTAATTAAGATAGGTTACATGTTCTCTGGACCATGGGAACATGCTCTGTTCAAAACTCAATTAACCCGAGCACGTCCAGGAATGTTGAATTGAAAGTGAAAGTTAATTGAAAGTAAACTGAAAATGAAAGTGAAAGCTGGGTCATTTCTATTTATACCTTTGACCCCAAGTAATCCTCGGGTTAAGGATGCATATTATGCAAATGCTCTATGAGTCACTTAATGGAGCAGCACTATCAGTCTGTCGACTGACATTTTCTCGTCCATTTTCTGTCTTTTTTTCGTTCTTAAAAAGAATTTCTAACTATAAAAAAGGTGACAATTACGTCATAATTCCATGATGAGTCGACATTTTCGTCCGAGGTCAGAACTTAGTGGAGCCATAGCTAAAAGACTCGCACATACCAAAATCAGCTTTCTGTGCCCGGTTTCTTCAATCAATTCGTTACATAAATAAATATATATATATATATATATATATATATATATATATATATATATACAGTCGACTCCGCTTAATAGGGTCACTGTTTAATCGGGTCAACCGCTTAATCGGACCACTTTTGGCAGGACCCGAATAGCTCTCACACATAGAAGCTAATACAAAATATTTTCGGTTAATAGGGTCCTCCGCTTAATCGGGTCAAAATGTCCTCTGACCGATGTGACCCAATTAAGCGGAGTCGACTGTATATATATATATATATATATATATATATATATACAAACATCAATCGAGTTTTAATAGTAAGGATAGACAATGCTGATACTTTTAGTAAATTAGTATAACAAAACTATTTCACATACGTATATTCACTTAAAACAGAAAATTGATATAAAAGGAAGAGTAATTATACAGTAGTATAAACAAACTACCATTTGAAGGCAGGCTTACTTGCTGGGCGTACCAACGTGTACACACCAATACCGAGTTCTAAGCCTTCATGAAGCTTGAGCTTGGTCCTCTGTAATGGACGCTTCTTATAATCTTTAGATCTCACTCTGGTTAGTAACTCGTCAAACTTGTCAACTGCCTCGGGCAGACTTCCCTGATTTCAGTCTCCGCGTCAGCATCTTTCATCTTCCTTGCCATCATCGTGAGGAACTCGGGGAAATCAATGGTACCGTTCCCATCTGCATCAACCTCATTGATCATGTCCTGCAGGTCTGCCTCAGTGGGATTCTGTCCCAGAGATCGCATCACTGTACCTAGTTCCTTGGTGGTGATGGAACGGTCTCCGTTTTTGTCGAGTCATGCAGTCATAATTATTATAGTATCCTAGTACCAAGACAAATAAGATTTTACTTTTCTCGTCCTAATCGATTATTTTAAGCTTTTAACCATGAATTTAAATCTTTCCGATTAATTAATTAACTAACTTTCCAAGCAATATATAAAGTTGTCAGACTGTTGCCCTGGGCTAAGGTTGAGTCCAAGACAATTTTGTACCCTTATATGCGAATAGCAAATCTATTTTGCTCGAATTCCACATATTTATTAATGTCTTATTGACAATGAATTAACGAAGAGCCGAACTTTTGATCTGTGATGATGAGAAATTAGGAAATACATTAGTTGATTTGAAAAAGTCTAAACGATTATTTCTAATTGTAACCTAGTAAGTGGTTGGGTTGAACTGGATCACTTGGATGTCATCATCTTGACAAATTCCTCGTAATTCACTTGTCCATCTCCGTCCTGATCAGCCTCTCTCATCATCTCATCCACCTCTTCGTCTGTCAGTTTCTCGCCGAGACTCGTCATCACGTGGCGTAGCTCTGCTGCACTGATGTACCCGTTTCCGTCCTTGTCGAATACTTTGAACGCTTCCCTGATTTCAGTTTCCCCGTCAGCATCTTTCATCTTCCTTGCCATCATCGTGAGGAACTCGGGGAAATCGATGGTACCGTTCCCGTCTTTATCAACCTCATTGATCATGTCCTGCAGGTCTGCCTCAGTGGGATTCTGTCCCAGAGATCGCATTACTGTACCTAGCTCCTTGGTGGTGATGGAACCGTCTCCGTCTTTGTCGAAAAGAGAAAACGCTTCTTTAAACTCAGCGATTTGCTCTTCTGTCAGTTGATCGGCCATAACGGATGAGAAGGAGAGTATTCTAAGCTTATAAAGTAAGAGATTAGAAAACAGGATTTGCATTGGTATCGCTTCATTTATACTGTGACAGGACTATCATCAAGATTACAGGAAAGGGAAAGTCATTGTATAGAAATGTCACTTGGGAATGCATGAGGTCTGACCGCAATTATTGCTAGTTCCATCACATTTCTAGTAAACAATAGCTCAATTCCATGGACAGCATTTGGTGAATAAAATTTGAAAACATTTTAATATAAACTATTCCTTTGGGTTCGAACGCTTCGCAACGGGAACTCACTCGCAAAAGTTGCTTTGCGGCCTTTGTTCTTCGCCTCGTAAACTTTGAGACGGATAATGGACGAATTATACAGATTATTAAATTACGGTTGTCTCCAAATTTTCAGCTTTCTATGATGTATAATAGTTAGGATGCGTGCCTTTAACTAAGTGATAGTGGTCACGAAATAATTATTTAACCTTTGACTTATAGAAAAAACAAGCTAAATAAAGAACAAATTATCTCCATATTTTTTATATATTAAAAAGTCCAGAGAACATGTTCCTATGTGACGTGTATTCCAAGTCATGAGCCGGCTTAGAATCATTCCTCTTATCTGGAAATGCCAGGCTTTTCATAAATTTACATACAATTTCGACTGACATTTTCTCGTCCTTTTTATGTGTAATTACACATATACTTACACATATGATCGCACTTGTGGAAGATTTCCTAATCCCATTTTTTTATACCTCCCGCAGGCACATAAACGTCGGGGGTAAATGTTCTCTGGACTTTTTAATACCTCATATTTTTACGTTATCGATATGTTATTAACATCCCTCTGAGTTGAGATATCGTTTATCGGATACTTTTGAAAGGCGGAAACTCGCGAAGATACAGGTAACTAAGCCTTCAGATTTTAAATAAAACAAGCACGCTTCGCTTGCTTGCGCTGCGCGGCTGGGCTCACATTGATTAATTATAAGGGAGATAACATCTCTAAATACGTCTGTCTTACTGTTACAATGACGTCATAATTCCATGAGTCGAAAAGACATACCAAAAATCAGCTTTCTGTGCCCGGCAGTTTCTTCAATCAAATCGAGTTTTAATAGTAAGGATAGACAATGCTGATACTTTTAGTAAATTAGTATAACAAAACTATTTCACATACGTATATTCACTTAAAACAGAAAATTGATATAAAAGGAAGAGTAATTATACAAGTAGTATAAACAAACTTCCTGAAGTGTGAAGTGAAGCTTATAAAACTAGAGAAATAAATTGGTTTACAATTTAAAATGTTCCTCAGTTATATCGTCAAATCAAACTAACCCTTAGTGGCTAAATTTTCAATGAACATGTCTAACTACTTTGGAAATGGTCTATAACTGCCTGGACTAAATCAGCTTTCTTGCCTGTCGTTTTCTTACCCACGCTGGCTAAGAATTGTTTCAGCTTAGGGATAGTCAACTTGTCCACCTGTCCCGACTTAGCCATCTCCTCAAAATCAATGTCTGAAGAATCGCGAGACTTCTTAGCAGAACTCTCATCCTTATCAGCGTCTGCTCTACCACGTTTCGTCCCCACTTGTGAAGGCTGTTGCCCACCTGGGTATAATAGCCGCGATAAATCTTCCAATTCCTGACGCGCTTTCTCCAGAATTAACTCATTATTCGGTTTCGTATGATCCGTAAATTCCTCTGGTTCCTCTTTGTCAAGAGCAAGAGCTTCTAACACGCGATACTCACGCTGAAGCGCTGGATTCTCAAACGATTCGCTCTTAAATCGGAACATGAGCTTTCTGATAACATTCTTGGTTGCATCCACTTGATCTTCTGTTGATTCCTCTGGCTTCTCGTATCTCAGCTTGCGAAAGTCGTCAGCAAATGGCAGATATATCAGATGGAATCCTGGAGGCGTGACCTACACACAGTTAGATCATGGAGATATTGTATAAACACCATCAAAGTGCTCACACTCATACCTGCACCCCTGAGTCGTCCTTTTCTTCAGCCTGTGGTAGCAAGGCGGCTAGTCGCGGAGCAGAGGAACCTCTGCCCTGATGCCAGCAGTAGCCTATGAGCTCGTTGGCTAGACATCTGGAGAGGAGGAGAGAGAACAGTTTCTTGCTTCCTTTCACTGAGGTCTCCTCGGGGTAGATGAAGTTAGACGGACGTAAGTGGTGCATTAGTTTGAGGCGAGAACGAGGTTTGAACCCAATCAACTTCAGACCTTTGAATTCATCGAGTTGTTTCATCTCATTGATCTATTAGAACGAGATTTGATGCTAACATCACTCTTATAAATACAGTGTTTAGCATATGAAGTTAATAATAAGAATTCACCTCTTCTTTCTCAAAGATTACTTTCTCACCACCAAATTGACGATATAACTTTATATCTACGCTGGTCAGATCCTGGCCGGTGTCATTACAGAACATTTTAGTCTGTGTTCGGATATCTTGGTGGTTGGATTCGTCTAACCATTTGAAGGCAGGCTTACTTGCTGGGCGTACCAACGTGTACACACCAATACCGAGTTCTAAGCCTTCATGAAGCTTGAGCTTGGTCCTCTGTAATGGACGCTTCTTATAATCTTTAGATCTCACTCTGGTTAGTAACTCGTCAAACTTGTCAACTGCCTCGGGCAGACTTCCAGTCTTCTCATCGTCATCAGCGTTCACTATTTCCTAATAAAATTATGTGAAAATCAATGGTAATTACACACTATAGATCTAAAATGAATTTTAAGGGCAATTACGGCGTATGGATCCAATTAAATTGCAAAATTGCAAGAGTCCCCTTTCGGAAGGGAATGAGGTTTAAATTTGTAGTTTACCACCAAGCACCCTCTGGAGGTTTTTTTTTACCTAAAATGCCTATTTAGCTCAATACTTTAAATTCAATTTTTGACAAAATTCCCAACCTCGAATCCTCGGTGGTAGCATAGCTCAAAAGGGCGCAGGTCAAAACGGCTATATTGAGCTAAGGAAGGCACTTTAGGTAAAATATTTAGGTAAAAAAAGTGCTTGATGAGTGGGGTTTTTGGTGGAAAACTACAAATTTCAACCTCATTCCTATCCGAAAAAGTGGGCTTCTTTAACAATTTTTCAATTTTGACCTCTACACCGTGATTTAAAACCAATTCAACTAAAAATTTCAAGATTATTACTTAGTTAACACAAAAATTCAGATTTAAAATAAATCTTGATATTTATGATAAACTTAAAATTAACGATAAAATACTTATTCCATATTGATTCAGAAATTGCATGGCAAAATAATTCAATTATTTTTTGAATGTTCAGGAATATTATAACAGCGATAACGTTAATAGATTACAACTAGAAGAGGAGAGAGCAGAAGAGATATTATAATTTTAAGTTTAATATATATTCCTTGATTTATTATCGGATTCGGAGTATACTGAATCTGCTCTTATAATTAAATATTAGAAGGTTAGAGGCAAACATGTCATTTGATCTTGTAGAGTGAGGGCAACCTGGTGGGAAGAGACTTCGTGTGGACGCGATAAGTACGCACCTCTTCCCCATACGAGAAAAGAGCACATCTTTTGGAGGCGAGTGAGTAGGTGATGCGCGGGAAGTGATCGCTTGACTCTGAGAGAATGCGCTGTGTAAACGATTTCTGTTTGCGATTCGATTTAGTAGGCTTTGAAACGGGAGCGGGAATGGCTGGCTGTTCCGTGACTGAGGGCAAAGGTTTTTTATCCGGATTCTTACCTAGCGGTAGCTGCTGGGGATTAGTGGTAGTAGGAGGCGGCTGTTTGGGGAGAAGAGGAAGATGTGGTAACTTTTTCATGTCAAAGTCAATCCTCCATATTAGGTATCGCCTCCAGAATATCATGAGAGTGATAAAAACCGCGAGTTCTGCATCATGGAACAAACCACGGGTAGCACCATTCGTGTCTAAGTCTTGTAGGATCGAGTTAGCGAGGTCAGGAGTAATGTTGATCTGGACTCGGGGTGGAACGGTCGACTCAAGAAAACAGCTGACAATGGTCAGCGCCTTTCTGTAGAGAGTGTCGGAGTGACATCCGTCGTCATACATGCTCTTGTATCGCTCCACTTCTGACCAAAACTCAATATCTTTAATCAACTTATTCGTATTCAAAACTTTATCACCAATCAGCCTCATTGGATTGTGAGAGCAGAGTTTAATCTCTTTCAGAAGAAATGTTTTGAAGCCAGAGTGGCTGCCTTGGTCGAGGAGACCCTTCCTGAAGTTCGTCACAGCCTTTATAAACTTATTCCAGAGGGAAAGCCGCCTAACTCGTGTGTCTAGTTCCTTCCCGGCGGTGCACTCCGCCTTGTCGCCTTCCTTCTTGAATTTGCTCGCGTACGCTGGGAAATAGTCGTCGTGCAGCAGTTTAGCCAACATGCACTGGCCCTGCACCAGCATCGAGATGGATGGGTTGTGCATTCTTCGGAGACGGAACCAGAGTGGATGCTTTTGCTGTAAAAATATTTCTCCATTCGCTCCCAAGAGAAAAGACTTGATATACCGGAATATGTTCATGATTCTATCCGGCGTTAGTGTGTACTGCTTCAACTCATTCACTGCTAAGATGTAAAGGAGAAAATACTCCGATCCATCGCCTAGGGAAACCAAGAACTTCTTGAAAAAATCCAGTTGAGATGGATCACGAAAGACATCATGAAATTTCTTTGGACATTGGTGTTCGTGCTGTGTATCACTGGGAGCTAATATTTTTCGCTGAAATTTGTCTGTGTGCAGTCGCTTCTTTCTCGGGCTGTTATCCTCGCGACTCAAAAATGTCCATACAAAAATAGATTTTTCTGTTCCGTGACTTGATTCACTGGTTTCTGTCTCGTCCATTCGATTCTTGGATGACTTCCTCAACAAAACAGAAGATCGCCGCTTTTCAACTTTAAGCATTGAATCAAATTTTAATAAAATGTTGAATTCGCATAATAACCCATTACGATTTACAGAAAACAAGATCGATTAGAAAAGGAACTCTTACACCTATTTATCTGCCTTGAATAGACTTTAAGAATTACGTTCGAAATAGATTAAATTTGCTATTATGAAAACTGTTGTTCTCAAACACAATTAAAATTAGTGAGGAACCGAAAACAAAAGCGACATATATCATTATCTCTTTATTATGTAAGTACCTAAATACTGGAAATAGATCGATTGTTCGATTTTTAACTCTAGACACACTACTATTTTAATGAATTCCTTAAGTTCATTTAATAATGTAATTTTTTGGATTACTTAAAATAGAACAAAATTATATTCGCAAATCTGATTCGATGGAAATATTTAAATTATCTTATATATTAAAAATCAATGTTGTTTTTTTAGTAGGGAGCTAGAAGAAAACAATCAACCGTCTCTTTGACACCCCAGGCGCCCGCAGTGTGTCCCCAAGCCGCGCAGCGCAAGCAAGCGAAGCGCGCTTGTAGTAATGATATTGTGTTGTATGAAATTCACAGCAGTCTTATAATATGAACTAGAGCAGAAAATACAAAGAAATACAGATTTAAAAAATCAATAATAGAGTAAAAAATCAGAGAGCAACAGCAGGGAAATATCTACAAGCTGGTTATCTTAGTCAATCAATGACCGGGTCCCAGTGTAACGCATGGAAAGAGAGTTAAATCGCATCACTTCTACACAGAAGGATACTGCGCATTTCAGTGAGTAAATGAAGTATGGAAGGAACAATACGCTGACTACGAACATATCGACGGCCATTTCAGAGATGGAGATCACTCGTTGTGCAGAGATGAAATGAGTGAGCTGAGTGCTATTGAGCAGAGGAAGTGGAGGAACATACTCGAATCCGTAAACGATGGGAAAAATACATTTTCCGTAGAAGAGAAATTGTTCAAGAGTGCTCTCTAGCAAAAATGCCAGTTCGAGGCTGAAAAGTCCAAATAGTGCCAATATTAAAATATAGCCAAAAAGTCTGAAAGTTCTCTTCTTACCAGAATACGCTCTTAATGTATCCACACTTACATTAAACGACATATCCTGTTCTCTCCATTCCAAGGCTTTGTTTGATATAAACGAGAGTCGTTTTGAAATGAGTGCGATGTATACAAATAATGCAATCACACAAATAATTTGACTCAACACAATCGTCTCAAGTCTGTTTCCAGCAATTAAAATAAAGAAAGAGAGAAAAATCGCACTAATACATGAAGCATTAATGTGTTTATATTTCCATTCATCTACAACATAAGTATTGGCAACAAACTGTAGGTAATGATCACCAATACCCATCCCTAATAAGGCAGCGGCCCGTCCCATACTAAGCAGCAGGGACACCAGGGGATATTGAATGCCATCGATCCAAAGCCTATTCTGCAATCCATGGTTGAGACAACTAGCATTAATTGGCTTCGCAGTTGCTGAAAGGTTGGGTGTTAGTTTCCCGATGAGGTGGTAACAGGAACTTAGCAAGTAGGAAAGTACTGATATAAATTCAAAGAGGAAGATGAATAGCATTAATTTGCCTTTTCTAGCGTTAATTCGATGGTTTGTTACAATCATCTCGTCATTGCTATCGCCAATCTCACGATTTGCTAAACGAATCGACTTTCTAACATATCGAATCAAGTACACGCTCCAGGCAATATGAAGAATAAAGCTAATGAGAATTATAGGTACGAAAAATGTAAACTGAGCATACGCAACTACAAAATCTATCCGTTCCAAAGTTTCTCTAAAATTCATTCTTGGATTTGAACTTATTCATTGCATTTATTGTCCTATTTATTCGATAAAAGTGTGAGGCAACATGACACAAAGTTTTAAATCATTCACTTGGATAACTGTTTACATATCCTCTAATTCTAATTAATAATACCACGTAATTAAGGTCAGTTCTGTAGCATTACTTCCTATTTAATTAGCTAATATTAATAGTAAACTGTTAAACCTGAGTTGAACAGGAAAATTTGTCCCTCATATACAGCATAGTAAATTAAAACTAAAATAATTGAGTTCAGAACTTACTTGGTAGAAAGTAGGGTCAAACTTCCCGCCTTGCTGTGGAGTCATATGCATCAAGTCGATAGAAATGCCATTGTCAGCAAGGTCCCTGGCCTTCGTTTTAGCTTGCAGTATCATGCTAGGTTCATCGGCATGTGGGTTGTCCTCTCTCGTGAACAGGAGGATACGCCTGTGGCTAAACTTCTGTGCGGCTCTACCAAACATGTCAGAACAGGTCCATAGCGCATCGCTCAGAGAAAATTTAGCCTGTTTGACTTCTCCAAATTTCTTCTGAAATTCAGAATTATCTTCGTCCTCAATAAGAGCCTCGAGTTCCCGTATACGGTCCGAATCAGGACTGTCTAATTCCTACATAGCAATGGACTGATCAAACATCAAACTCGATTGCGTACATTATTCTCACAGTTAAGTACCTGCATGATATAAATGTGTTTGAAGTCTGCAGGGTTACTGGTAGTCTGTGTGCCAAAGAGAACTACCCCCACCAGATCCTTGTCAGACGAGAAGACCTTGTTAAGCAAGACAGAGCGACAACACTTCATACACATCTGTAGACCCGTGTCCTCTTCCTCTTCCGACATGGAGTCGGGGTCGGTTTGGTAGGGGGAGAGCATTGGAGGGGAACAGTCGATTAAGAGGATCAGACAGTCCCTACTCGGGAGGTAGTCCTGTGCTGCTTCGTTCTCATCTTCATCGAACTCACCCAAAGCCTCTCCAAAGTTCCAATCAGACATTTACCTGATTGGTTCCTAGTTATCTGGACATACTCATATAATATCACACAATCACAGTTGATTATAAGTGCAATGAAGAGTGGGGTTTTAGAAAATCATTTACACTGCACAGAACTTGTAAACCGTTGCTCAAATTCGTTTCCAATAGGTGAACCTCAGAAAAATGAAATAATTTTATAATTTAGTTACTAATAACCGAATGAAAAAAATTTCGATCGCACTCTTGCACAGTCAGGTCACAGAACGATTGGTCTAGTAATTAATATCAATAACTAAGAACTGATATCCATGCTGCTAGACTCTATCACATCCAACTCATCGTCCTGTAACAACGTCTGGAGTTCATTTACAGAATGGACTAACAACGAGAACTCTTTCTTTCTCTCCTCCACTTTTTGAGACAACCTTTCTTTATTCTGACTGAGGTCCAAGAGACTATGCTCCAATGCTTCAATCTCTTTTGTCGTCTCTTTGCGGTTTGGATACCTATTGATAATCTTGGCCAGAGCATCATACTCTTGCCTATTCCTCCTCACTTGCCTCGCATCCACCAACTGATCCTTGTACGTTTCAATCTCACCCTCTGCCACCTCTCG
This sequence comes from Aphrocallistes beatrix, assembly GCA_963281255.1. Taxonomy (NCBI): domain Eukaryota; kingdom Metazoa; phylum Porifera; class Hexactinellida; order Sceptrulophora; family Aphrocallistidae; genus Aphrocallistes; species Aphrocallistes beatrix. Next base: position 647,350 of record OY725497.1, read on the forward strand.
CCTATGCTCTATTTCAGAGCTCATTTGCTTATAATTGTCTTTCTCACGTTCATACATGTCTACCGTCAATTTTATCTTCTCCATAGCAAACTCGCACTGACTTAACGTGAAGAGAATCTGGTTATAAGCAGACTCAGAATCTTCAGCAGTTTGATCCTCGTTCAGACACCATTTCATGAAGAGGCGCATCAACTGGTTGAGGCGTCTGTAGTCACTACCTTCTCCCTCCATCATCAGACGAGTTCGCATTGCTTCATCATCACCAGCAGCCATTATACTAATGAGAAATTGCTATGTAGGATTATAGGAAGCAAGACACTAACTGTAGGAAATGTTAAATATACGTAGTACACTTAAAACGGATTATAATTTAATAAAATAAGTACTGTGATATGAAAAGAAAACTGTACAGTAATAGGGTTATAGTATCCAAATGTCCATTCAATGCCTTGTTCACTAATTTTTAAGTTGACAGCCATTTGCATCGAAGTGCTCATTAAAAGCTATTGCAAAAATATCAGCTATATTCCAAGCTGTGGTGGTGAGTGGGAATACGATAGCTGCCAAAGTTGCGATAATGAGAGCTGAGCAGTGCATGCAGTGAGCTAGAGGACGCCAATTCCTCTTGCTAGAAAGAAACACTGCACAGCCAGAGTAGAAGCAGAGAGTGAAGCAGCCGCAGAGAGGAGAGAGGAAGAGGATCAGTTGAGGAATGGCAAAGTCGAACCGGTTGATGTAGAAGTTGTCAGCTCCGGTCGTACCCACGAACAGACTGAGGAGGAGGGCGGTGATCTTACGAGGTGCTGATGACTGGCATTCTCCTAGGGCGGAGGAGTAGGAGTAGCAGGGGCTTGACACGAGGGTACAGGTGTTACTCGATGTGTTCAACTCGAAACATTCACTTTTGCACTCACACTGTGAACTAGTACAATTGACCAGGGATGTAGAAGTTCCATTCAAACTGAGGGGCAAGCAAACGGTGTCATTGGTACATTGAGCAGATGTTGATCGAAATATAAACAAAGTTAATGCCAGAGAGTAGATTTGAACTAATTTCATGATTATTTCTATTATAACTTGTAATGGCAAATGACAGTAAAAGACTCTTAAAAACGTATTTAGAACGTCTAAATAGAATGGATAGACAGAGACAGAGATAATGTGCTCTATGTCTGAATTAATCTAATAAGTTATGAACCAACGCTACTTTACAATTTAAAAAGTGAACAACCAACCAGACCATATTACTATAAAATATTTGAAAAATCGTTCACACATCCAATACTGCAAAAAGCTGAAGTTAATCTGATCGGTTGCATATATCCTGGAAATCTGAAGGTAGGAATCCTCAGAAGTTTGAATTGGTGTGTGAATAGAACAGCTCTAGGCATGTAGAACGGCTTGTGACATGAAAAGCAATGTCCTTGTATGGTCAGAGAACTGGATATCAAACTGGGGAGTTTGAATAGCTCAGAGAGGTGAGAATTATCGGTAGAGGTCGGATCTAGCCATTGACACAAACTACAGATAGAATTATATTTAAGTAAATATATAAATTTCGCGAGGAGGCTGTTTTTACGATTTTTTACAAAGTGGAATGGTACCATATTATTCTGTGAATGCATACCGATACAAGACTCACCGGTTTAAACATAGCACTTTGAGACTGAGGTTGTATTGTGCTATCTCTGTATGACCTTGGTCTTTATCATAAACACAATTACAGCCACTTAATCCCAAAATATCCAACCGCAATAAGCAGATAGAGCCTGGCAGCGACACGAGACCAGGATTATTATCCAGCATGAGCTGGGATAGCTTGGAAAGCTTGGAGATATCGTGAGGGAGGGTTTGAAGCAAGTTAGAGCAGAGAGAGAGCACCTTAAGGCTGGGAAGCAGACACAACTGTGGCGGTAGCAGTGCTATCGAGTTGGAATCTAACAGAGGTCAAAATGCTAACGTTAGAGTTCATTATTTTAATGCTATATTATCTAACTAAGTTCCTATAGAAGATTACCTAATAAGAGCGTTTCAAGAGAAGAACTGTTCAGAATGGTGGGAGGCATGTAACGAATTCTGTTGTGGGAGAGATTCAGAATACGGAGTCGAGGTAGTTTAAAAATGGAATGAGGAATTTTCTTGATGAAATTTCTATTTGCATCAAATACCTACAAAAGCATACCATTTATAAAGTAAAAATTGTAAATATAAATGTACATAGCATCCAACTAACTTCCAGATTAATCAGTTTGTGCATTGAGTCAGGAAGAGAGGTAACTCTGTTTTGACTGATACAAATTTTGTTCAGAGATGTTATCTGAGATAAGTTGTCTGATAAAGACTGTATTCTGTTGTTAGGAACGTGAAGAACCAATAGATTCTTCAATAGCTTGAGTTTCTCCGACAACTCTTCAAGTTTGTTTCCCTGAAGAGGAAAATGCGTAAATTTAAATAGAATTTGTGTCTATCTTCAGAGCCAACCTTAGCGTAGAGCTCGGTGAGTTTCTTTTGGAAATAATACTGGAATAACTCGTCGGGGAGAGTGGAGAGATTACAAGAATTGAGATTCAAGATGTAAATATCGCCAGCAATCGCCAACTCCAATAGGCTTTCTACTCTCATTTGAGATGACATGGGAGAACCAGGATGTGAAATGGTGTTTTAGCGCTCTAAACACTAGCAAGCCCAAAAAGATAATATTCAGTCAAATTCCTAAATATTTAGAAATTATTTTTGCTTCCCAAACCATTGCTTTAGAAAGTTTCAGTATTAGTTTCTGGTATTGAGGGCCTTTCATATCATTAGGTCGATCTTAGATGGACCACAAATTTAACTAATTCAATATTTGATATGGTTGCCCTGATATACAATACACATTATACAACGCACATATTAATCAAGAATTAATTAATAATCCGAATTAAATTGTACATTATCAAAAATATACAAACACACATACATGTATTGACAACATATCGTAGGACAGCATGCAAGTAAATCACTCATATTGAAATTTTCCTCGAAATTATCGTACAAATAAATTGGTATTCTAGTGTCACTTCGAGACAAAGACAGGAAAGACGCATGAAGAACCAAATGATACAAATTTATTCTTAAGTATTGCTACACATAATTAACTTCTAGCAATTGTTCTCGAGTTGAGCTCCAGCTTGAGGTTGAACCTTAAAATTGTCGTCCAAACAGAGGATGACCTTGGAGTTCTTTTTTGGGAGAAACTTTTCTTCTTCTTTATTACTCAGCTCCAGTTTGTTATCAATGCTAGCAGAGCGAGCTGTTGAACTTTGTCGGTGAAAAGGTCGAAGAATGTTCGCGAAATCATGTTGAAGTTCGTTAATGCGGGATCCAAATGTTCCCGTCTTGTGAGTGACACGAATCTTGAGGATGTGTAGTGACGTCACAATGTAAACAAACACAAGGAATCCCAGGACGAGAACACTTGCAACCAGAGGAGCGAAGTGGCCGTCGAACTCATCCGTGTCAACATACGTAGAGTTAACTGCCAGTTGCTCGGAGTGGACCCCGTGAGGGTAGAACTTTATGAAAAGAATCAAGAACAGATCTAAGAGAAGACAGAGGTTTCCCAGCACGTTTGAGAACAGCCAAGACACGTGGACGTAGGTGCTGTACTTCCTATGCGGAGATGATTGAATGAGGAAGTTGCCTAGTACAGGCGTGTGCTCGTAGATGGCAATGTAGTCCAGATCCGGCAAGATACACGTGGCTATCATAAGCGAGTAAATGTGCAGGAATATCAGCACGGACGTCACAATACCATATAAGGTAAGGGCGTATGTGCTGTTGGTGCCGCGGTCGTTCTTATATTCCTCAATACTCAGCTCGATCAGTGCTACCATGGCAAACCCAGCCAGCAGAGCTGAGATCTTGCTAGTGGTCTTGAGTTTAGTTCGGTTGATGTGCAGCTCCATCCAATTGGCAGCGTTCTCACGAATGTTCCCCTCTTCCGTCATCGTTCCGTACCGAATCAGATACTAACTATTCGTATAAATACAAATAATAGTTTCATATATTAAATCAGGATTAAAATACTATACTGATAAGGAGGTGTAATTTCTCACATCAAATATTCACTACCATAATCTACTCAACACTGTGTCTCATATTTGACAAGAATCGGCTTAGGGCGAATTGAAAATAGAATCTTTTTCTTCACAAGCGCTACTATTTCATAATCATAAGTCAGCTGATCCGCTTCCAACTCACTGGCGGTGGTGTCATTAAGTGGTTTCGTTTGTTTTACGAAGACAGCAAGTGGATTAGTGAGAGTAACTATTCTGCCTTTTAGCAAGTGATGTCCTAATATAAGCATCGGTATGCCTTGAGCTGTGAAGTGGAGGTCTCCGAGGCCTACATCTTTTAGTGGTAACGCATTGTGTGTTTCTATTGAACCTTGTAATTCTAAAATAATCCATTCTCTCGAGCCTGCATTGTAATGTATTGATATTTCGACCATAGACACAATCTAGCATTATATGCAAACTGATAGTCAGAACTCCTCCATACACCCCACGTGTAGACAATACAATGGAGACATTGTGCGAGGTTAATTCGAATAAATCATTGCACACGTATTCAAACAAAGCTGTTTTACATGTTCACTGATTACGTTTGTCCCCAGTTCACAGATAACCACATCTCTAATTTATGTTCTCTAGTGCCAATTATGTTAGCTAAATTTCTAGCCACGCTTTGAGAGTTACTGTAACTTAATTGGATAAATATATGAATTGGAACGTGCTTAGCGCCCACGGGACTGGTCAAATCCAGGTCCGTAGGAAGCAAGTATCTTTTGGTGCGGGGTTCATAGTATGACGATTCAGCAATGAATAAGGCGAAGTGGTTAAAAGTTTAATAATTACAAATGTATTCGAACGTGGTAGTGATCCCCATAAGGGCTGCACTAACAAACATATTTTAATATTCACAAAATATAATTTTCCTAGTTTCCAACAATTTTTGTGAAATTTCGGGGATAAATGCCATGGTTTAAACATTGATATATCATTTTCAATTCTAAAACAGGAGATATAACATTGCTAAGATAGCCAGATAACATTGCTAAGATGGGAGTATATTATAGTATAGTACGTAAGCGTACGTAAAAGCAGATAAAATCCTGTTTATAAGTTGAACAAGTTTAATAAAAATATACGTTTATGAGGTTAAATGGAGAATATTTACAGCTGAAAAGAGAACAACTCGTGAAACAACCAGCATTCATGAAATGAGAATATTAAAAGGACTCTCAGAGATCGGCTCACCAGCCCAAAATATCTCAAGTTTGTAGGTACCCTTTATCTCTGGCATGTAGTGCACGTGGTCAAATTTATCATAAGATCGATCGGGGATTGTATTTAAGATAAAACTATCCTGAGGTCCAGTCAGCGTGATGAGGAGCTCACCAGGACCCGCTAGTCGAGTGTCTGCAACAAATTCGCAGTTTTGACCTACTTTCCCGTTATACAAGCCTTTCCCATACACAAACACTTTAGAGGGGTTCGAACGAATAAGAACTTCAACTGAGAAGGGACTGCCCCTAACTTCTATATCATTCCAGGTGGTAAACAGAGTGTAGGTCCCGCCTTGTTTCGGGACAAAAGATGCCTTCAGTTCATTATTTCTTTCTTCATCAATAGTCATGTCCTCTAAAATTTTCGTGAACGTCGGACCAATCGCTTTAACAGCAAGATCCCCGCTATCTACAGCCTCAGTGCAGTCGATCACATACTCGAGCCTCTCACCGAGTAGGATCTCTTGAGGGAACTGCTTCACGCTAATCGGAGAAATAATTGGTTCGGTAATTGCTGTGATCGTGAAAGGACTCCCGATCACGTCTACGTCATTGTGCTTCACGGATACATTGTAGGAGCCTGGCTTGCTTAACATGAACTTGGCCTCATGGACGGTGTTGCGAAGGGGGACTATTTCAGATGGCGTTTCCTTGCCAGAAGAATCTTGTATACGGACATACAGAGACTCGGGCAAGACTGCACTGCAAATGACTTGAAAACAATTCTCCTCACCGACCACACATCTGCGCACGAAATCTCCATCAACAACACACTGGATCTCTTGATTTGAATCTGACAACGTGAGGCTGAATGGAGAACCAGGGATTGGGTTATTCCCGTATAGTATGTGGAGGGCGTATCGGTCCTTACGGCCGGGGATTATCTCAATGTTAAACACATTCTCATCAAGTTTCCTCACAATAACTGGAATCATTTCCTTCGCTTCGTCATTTATCAACACCGCCTCTAAGATTCCAACTCCCGCATTCTTAGTTGAAACCTGATAGATGATTTTCTCGCCTACAGAAATGCATTTATTCTTCGAAGGAACAATCAAACTGCAGCGATTTGAATCGCAAAATGAAACATAAGTAATGGGGTATGGGCTCCCAACCACGTGGTAGTCTCCAACTTTGACACCTAAGTGATATTCTCCTATCTGCTTTGGAATAACAGACACCTCATAATGCTCTGTGTCTTTGTGGATGACTTGGATTAGTGCGGAGATGGAAGGTATCGAAAACACATCTAATTCTCCAAGAACGTGAGGAATGGATAAATTGAAGCGAAAAGGTACACCCACACCCAGCACTTTATTCTCTAAACTGATGCCGTTCAACTCTGGATGATCGATCTCCTCACAGAAGTTGATCACAAGAGGACTGCCAACGATCTCGTACCCGCCCCATGATATCTGCACCTGGTACTGACCACAACTCTCAGCTGTTAGCTGGACACTGTGTGTTCTGTTGTTGTTATTCGTACTGTGACAGTCCGCATGGTCAGGGCCCTGGATCACGATGCTTAGCTCTCCTTTACCAGCAGATTCAGTGGAGATAGTAAATTTGCAAGCTTCTCCCAACAACAACGTGCTCTTCAGTGCCTTGTTCTCTTTTTCTACAATGAAACACTCACCAGCAGCTCTAGCCGCCTCTGTAATGACCGCCTTCACATTAAAAGGACTCCCAGGGACATGCTTACTGTACGCTAGCACTGATACAGTGTATTTACCAACCGCTCGAGGGGAGAACTGGCCGTACATGTGAAAAGGGTTGTTTTCATCTGTAATTAGCTCAACTTCACACGATCCAGATGGACCATTCACCTCTACCTGTAGTCTAGAAGTGTGTGTGGTGTCGGTTAGCTTTATATTCAGGACAGCTGGTCTGTTAACCTCTATCTTACTGTCCATCTCAGCGAGTATGTCGGATAGAGTATCATTAATGTCAATCGCCTCAATCTTCCAAGGACTGCAAACTAACTCATTCCCATTCATTCTAACACTCAAACTGTAAATGTCCGCAAACTTTGGAATGAAATTAATCACTCGCTCGCCCTTCTCATTTTTAGAAACCATTGCGGAAATCTTACCACTGCTTTCCCCGACACATTCAACTTGTATGTCAGTATCTCTCACATTTTCAAAGTTACATACTTCATTCGGTAATTTCACTTGAATCTGTCTGTTGGTCTCAACGACGTTATTACTGGAACCAAGAGGCAGTATGAATGGTTCTTCAATCGAGATCTCCCATGGACTTCCAAGGACAGGGTCGTTATTCCACGTTATATCCAGCAGATGAAGTTTAGACTTTTTAGGTGTATAATTCACAGTGTAAGTTCCGTTCCGATTATCCTCCACGTTAAGCATCCCTGGTTCCCCCGACTCAGTGCAATGAGTCCCTACCCGTATGACGCCCTTGCCCACACCCGCCTCAGAAGCATCCAGCGTGAACTCAATCGGTTGCTCCACGAAGTAATGGCGATCGTTCAACCCTCGTACATAGCAAGCCGCCGCATCGCCCATTCCATACTGTACCTCGAAAGGACTGCCATCGATATTATCTCCGTCAAGCAGAATGAACACTTGGTATTCCCCAGGATCGATCGGTTCAAATATTACTTTAAACTCTTTCCGGTCAGTTTCCTCGTAAATTAATGGGATTTTCTCGGTTGGATTATTCGCAAGGAGTCCATAGCCAGCTAGTGTGGGGATGAGGCTGAAGTCTCCCTTCACGTTAAGCTCCAGCACATCGTCTCTATTCAGGATGAACGGCGCTTCGTGGATGTTGATGATCTGGAGAGCTGACGGGTGCGGCTTGTCATGCGAATAGACGGAGAATGAAATGGGAGAAGAGGGGATGGCAGCATCATTCCAAAACAGATGCAGTCGATGTGCGCCGACTACTCGTGGGCGATAGCATATGCTGAACAGGTTCTCATGCTCCCTGGTTATGCTCAGGTCGGACTGAATGGGGTCCTGGGGCTGATTAGCTTTCACAGTTATCTCTCCTATCCCCGATTCGTTTGCATCGACTTGAAATCTGAGAGGCTCGTTGATGCGAATCCAAGCCAGGTTGGAATCCATGCCTAGAACTTTGCACTTCTCCGGATGCGAGAATTTCATAACTGTGAAACGAAAAGGACTGTTTGGAAGTGGCTTTCCGTCCCACTTGATATGGAGATCGTAGGTGTCAGGGATTTTGGGCCTCAGAGTAACAAGACATATTCCATTGGCTTGTTGGGATAACTCGGGAGTCAATTCTCCAACGTTCTCTCCATACGCAACAGCTTTCAACTTTTCCTTCGCGTTTTTCGTACTGAGCTGATCTAACTGGAGTTGGATAGGTTGTCCGAGAGGAAATAACTGAGGGAACTGGGGCTCTCTAACGTTGTTCGGTTGGATTGTGACCATGCGAGCTTTCGGGAACAATGAACTGACTAAGTAAGATTTCTTATCATTTTTGTAATCTCGGTACACTTCACGTTTCATCTCAAAGAATCGATTTCCATATATGAACGGACTCCCGAGAATGGGCATCCCTTTGATGGAGATGTGCACCAAATAGACGTCACCAGGTCCCAACGGATTATTGAACTCCAATTCGTAACGCAAATCATATTTTTTCAATTGAAAGGGAATTTCAATTCCTTTCTTACTCATCAATTTTACTTCAATGGTAGTGTTACCGAAATCGTCCAGGCAGATCACCATATGGAATTTTGAATCAGAGAGCAGTGTGTATGCGTAGATCTGATGACTTGTATTGTCTAATAAACTGATTCGGTTGCTCTCCTTCAGCGAACTCGACTTGTGGATGTGTACCGTGTACTCTCCCGGAGCCTGTTGGAGCTTGGTCACGTGAGATACTTCTGATCTGGAGAGTCGAGGGGTCGAGGGCAATGACTGCTGTTTTTTTGGCAGAATACGCGGATTATCGAAATGGAGGAGAGAATTATTGCTAAGAATGCTCGACTCACTTTGTGAATGTTCTTGAAGGAAAGTTAGCACAGTGCTACCTAACCCGGAATCCCCTTCAGGGATTGAAGGGGAAAAAAGATTGAGGTAGGAGGGTAGACAGAAGAAAAAGGAGAAGTAGATGATGATAGACACGAAATCAAACTGACTACTCACGAATTGGGAAACAGGAATGACAGTGGGTATGTTCAGATTGTCCTTGGCCAGAGTGGTCAGGTAGTCGAACTGATCTTCCACAGAGTCAAACTCCTCTTTGAGTTCTATCCCAGACACTTTCGATCGGATCAGAGAAATTAGAAGAATGTTATTAATCCAGAGTTCGGAAAGATTGTCTGATTTAACACTAGCCTCGATACTCTGCATCTTCTTTATTAATATCTTCGCCGCATAATCTCCTCTCGGTTTCTTGTAGCAGTCAGAACAGATCTGGTAGCGTTGAATGATATGCCAAACCACTTGTATGAGAGTGCTGTGATCTCCTGCTTGCAGCTTGTCAGCATCTATTGATATAATGGATGTGTAGATAAGGATTGCTTAAGTACAATAAGGATTGTAGATAGAATTGGGTACAACTATGTACTTGTACCTATGAAGTTGAGAGGATGAACGCCATCCATCAGCTTCAATATGATGTCTTTAATCGCTTCCTTCCGGTGGAAGTCCCTCGCTAACTTCGAACGTCTAAGTAAAATAAGATGGAGAATGAGGATTATATATCGCATATAAAGAATAAAACCAACTCAAACAATAAATTCGGATCCGTAAATAAAATAAATGGGATTTTACCTTTTCCCAGAACCAGTTTTGGTAGGGTAGGTGACGGGGTCGAGGAGCTGCAGGATGAGTGTGAGGTAGAGTTCCTTCGAAGGCGCGAACGCCAGGACCTCGTCCAGGGAGTAGATGGTGAGGCTGGTGGGGAGTAGGATGTGACAGCACCAGCGACGCAGGCACTCGCATTGTTGGTCCAACTGCTGAGTTTCCTGGAAGTTAGTGCTGGAGCAGGATGAGTGGGTGCTAGAGCTGCCTCTCTTCTCTCTTCTACTCATGCTTCTTCCTTGTGACAAACAGAATAAATATTTACTTACACAGACGTACCGAATATATATAGTAGTAATGGTAGGTGCAGCTTTATGCTGGCTATTCACATTATATAATACACAACAATATACAAGTTCTGCTCCGTATGTTACGTAGCAGCACAGGTTTCTATACATGTAAATACGAATTTGTTACAATTGTGAAAAGCCGCAACAATACAACTTCATTTTCAGACACATAATTTAATTAATATATTGTTATAGTAAATACTGTGTACTATAGTTTCTGTCTCATCCATAGCAATCGCCTTTTAATGAAAAGCTGTGAAACGAGGCTAGCCAAAAGCATTCATCTCTTAACAATGCTTGCATTTATTGGGCCATTATGATTATAATGTAACGGAGATATCGCATAAAAGAAACAGTTAATTAATATAATAATTAAACAATTTAATCACAATATCCAAATAAGCGAGTCTAGCCCAGAGAAGAATACACATGTGTTATGCGTCAATATTATAGAGCTGTATGATGGAGGATCCATGTGGAGTTATGACCACTAATTTATCATGTGGAGTTATGGCTAGAGATGTGGGGGTGACACAAAGATCGTTTCTAATTGGTAGAATTACCTTAATCAACTTTCCTTCAATATCGAATACTATGATACGGTTCTGGTTCTGGTCACTCATGAATGTATTATTTGTTCGTATGTCAACACAGAAATGCCGACCGTGAGAAAGGAAATCATCAAAATGTGAGAGAACTCGTAAATTTTGTCCTTCCAGTGTACAATACAAGATTGTGGTTGGGTTAATACAGAAAATGACCATTATGTCAGAGAGAAAATTGAGTCGGATCGGAATTGCGTTAGTTATTAAGTCAACATTATTCACAGAAGACAGATCTGAATTGCAAACTAGAACAGATTTATTATGCGAGTCTACCAAATAGAGATTACCTTCCGTATCGCACATGATGCCCGTGGGAAATGGAGTGGTATAGTGCGGGAATATTTCGTTTTTTACATGAAAATCAGTAAAGTTGACAATTGCATGCAGAGATGGATTGGAAACGTAAATGTTATTCTCGTCTATGGCAATATCGCAAATTGAAGTGAGCTTTCCTTTCCCAAATGATGTTATATGCTCGCCTTCACAAGAAAATATGTGAATATTCGGGAGCGTTGAAAGATAGGTATTCTCTCCAATGAAAATAAGACCGTTAGAAGGGTGGATAGTTAATCCTACTGGGTTGAATAGGGGACAGGTTGTTGAACCTCGCCTTCCAAACGAAAGAAAAGGTTTCTGAATATCAGAAACGGCGTAACAATCATCAGTGTCTTCTCTGGATCTCTTGTTTGGGAAGCTATCCAGACTTAGTTTATCCTCTCGCTTCATTCTATGACGGAGAAATACTATTACAAACATTGGCCCGGGCCGTACCATTCTACTCCTTACTAAACTACACCATCTGATTCTCAGTATGTAATTGCTATTGGGATTAACTGCATGCTAAAATTCAAACCTTGCCTAGCGTAGATTTATTCAGAGAGGCAAAGTATAGTGTCAAGACACGAACCAGACTATACAAATATATTCTAGACTGGCGAGGTTAATACATAGTTTGTTAACAATCATGTTTTAAAATCCTCCACAATACAAAAGTGCCAACGAGACAAATCAGTGTGTAGTAACAATTAATAATTATATACAAAAAGAATTAGAGGTAATGTATTATAGTATTATACCCTATTAATTAAGCTTATTAGGCCAAACAAAATATTCATTTTAGATTCTTAACACTGCCATAGGGACTATCACGCTATCCTACACATCAACTAGCAATCGCCGTTCTCTTCTCGGGCTGCTTACTGGCGCTCCGAACAGGTTCAATTTCGGGTGTTCCGGTAGGGGCATCAGGTAACCTCTCCAGTAATTGAGCTTCATCCCCTCTCGTGATCTGGTCTAACTCGAGGAGGAGTGCCTCTTCATCATCTTGTGTTAATTGTGTACCGAGGAGCCGATCAATCTCTCCCTGATACTCAATAGCATCTTCAGTATTAGCCATCAAAAGCTCAACAGCCTCTATGGACATGATCTTATGCATCTGCTCGAGTGCCTCATTCCCACTCCTCAGTCCTTCAACTACCTTCAGTTCTATCTGAGCATACTCGATTTTACCGACCATTGTCTCCAGATTGTCCAATTGGCCATCTGTCTTCTCCAACAAAGATTCTAAATACTTCTTCTTCTTCAATAATAACTTTGCCTTGTCACGTTTCCCATCCCGAAGCAATTCCTTGGCAAGTTCACGCTCCTTGCCGACTTGTTCTTCGATTTTCTTTTGTAGCTTCTTCAACTTGTCTCTCTGAAGTTTTAGATTCAGGACTGCTTGGTCTTGCTGCGAGACTTCATTGGCGCGGTTAACTACTGGTGGATCAGGAGCAGTGTCACGTCGGAATAGACGGGCCAAAACACCTCCCATTTTCTACACTGAAAAGATACTTACAAAAAGTATTAGTTTGTACTAAATGCCTCTTAAATCCATAAGTTCGATGTTAATCGCTCTTATGGATTTAAGTTTTAGGCATAGTTTTAGGAATGAACTTATAAATATTTATCTTAATAGCAATATCTAGATTTACCGTGTATACTCGAATAGCCGGCCCTCGAATAATCTTCCCTCATAGCATTTATACAATCACTTGTACGGTTATACTTGTACTCTGTGAAAAGTCTCATATATTTGAAATGTTGAATTCCATCAGGTGCTATATAGGGCTAAACATTCATAATCGCCCGGCTACTATTCAAGGATATACGGTGTATTAACCTATGTCAGATTTTCCATTTAATAGAAGAACACAAGCACCATAATAATAAACAACACCAAACAAACACCGGATATAAATACAATCTTATCCCCTCTCACCCTCCGCTGGATCAATCTCAGCACGGTGCTAGATAAACCGAGCCGAGAAAAGATGGACACGAGTTGGTTCTGAGTATTCTTCAACATTTCATCCTGGTACTTTATTCTACTCCTGGAAGTGCTCGCTATATCGATCATTTCGTGGATAGAGTTGTGTACCCGGGTCAGTCGCTGGTGCTCTAACAGCTCATCGTCTATCTGTATGATCGTGTGATCTTTCGAAGTAAACCTATTTCCAGGATCCCTTCCTTGTTGGTACTGATAGAAAGTCTGCTGAATAGACTGGGCATTACTACGCAGAAGTTCTAATTGTTTTATTCCCTCGTTTTGAACTGAAACATTGCCATTATTGGTAGATAATTCAATACGATCCAATTTTTCCATGAGGTTTCTCAAAAGGTCAGATAGACGAAGGGAGGAGTGAGGCAGTTGGTTAAGTAAATCTCTTGCTTCATGAATAAGAGACCAAGACTCTTGATAGAGTGTGACAGAAGCAGCCATTTTCTAAAACTGTATTAAACACAAACACAATCTACTTGTATTCTAAAATTGCCAGCAGTGATCAACGAGGTATATCATCGATGACCGAACATAGTATACGTTATTTAAATTTACAATACATACTACGTATGTCTCTTAGCTTGTGGAGGATATACAGCGAGTAAAATAGCAAACACTTATTTTATGTCCATCAATTTCCATTACAATCATTGGAGACTGTGATTATAAGGCGCAGAGCGACATTGTCTCAGAGTTATTTTTAGTACATTTTATCATCAGCGATAAAATTATCTATAAGATCCTGATAATATTATGTACTAAAGATATTAGCAACTCTGCTGGGCGAAAGTATTCACATGCATCATGTCAAGAAAGGTTCTATTGTTTTACTCTATACGTACTGAGCATCTGATATTTCCTGCTGTTCTTACCAATTGTCAGTATTATCATCTCTAGGACATCTCTAAGACATCAGGAACTCTTATCTTCCTTTGATAGCTGCAAAAATATTTTAATGCCTACACCATCAGAACGTCATTGTACTAGAAGAGTTTAAACGTTGTGGATACTCTCTGGTTACATAAGTTGACGACAAACACCATCCCAATCGACATTTTTATCTCTCATGTATACATCTGTTTTTACAGAACTGTAATAACATGTAAATACCAAAGTCCGTAACGAAGATATGTTCAACAGTAACTGATATTCTCTACAGTCATTTGAGCACTTCTGTACAAATTAATAGGAGAGATAGTGCCATACGCGACTGTTCCGATAATTCGCTATTTACGTATGGCATGGACCGAACTGTCAATCTGCCAAAGTTTTGGATCTTTTAGTCCAGACGAAAAGTTTGGCTGACCCAGAACATTTAAAAATTTAGCAGGCTGACACCTCCACACCCCATTGCATATTGTGGTCTCCACCAGCATGCTCCTTCTCACAACCTTTCACCCAATGGCTATGTGGCATAGGTTGTTGCGTTGTACTCCAGCTGGACTACTTCTCATATATGGGACTGAAGGATGGAAATAACAGGACAGGGAAGGAAGAGGTTATTAAGCTGGCAGTTAGTGCTTGGTATGTTGGTACATGAACCCTACCTGTTCGTGTGTAGAATGGTTTTAATATTGCTCACTCATTCGTTTTTCAGTTGTAAATGTGTTTTATCTAACTCTTCGATGGCAGCGGGACGAAAAGACTATTTGTTATGGAAGTCATCTCGAAGTTGTGAGACTTTTTGTAAGGGAACTTCCCTCCTCGATCAATGAATTGATTCCAGCAATGATAGTGTTGGAATGCCTAATGGTTATAGGCAGTGATTTCTAGGCATTTAGGATAGTTTGTGACAAATATAAATATAATTGAACTCAGCATTCTGTAATGTATATCGACATTATATTACAAAATACTTTCGCCCATCGGCAGAGTTGCTAATATCTTTAGTGCATGATATTATCAGGATCTTATAGAGGATTTTATCGCTGATGATAAAGTCTTACTAAAAATAACTCGAGCGAATGTCGCTTTGCCCCAATTGTATTGCTTACATAGGATTAGTATTAAGTTGGGATTCATGTGAAGTCCATCTATTATGAACATTTTTGGTACCCTGATGGATAATAAGCGGCCCGAATGAAGGAGATATATTAGTATTTCACACAATAGTTATGTAATTAATCGAGCAATGATGATAACTATAACAATAATTGTAAATATCATAAAGTAAACGTATTATTGGAGACTCCTGCTACCTCCTGAATATCTGACTTTAGATGATATAGTCGATGCCAATAGTGATATGATCAGACCAATTACTAATATGCTGACGTATCTTGAGAACAGAATAACCTTTTCACACCTTGAGAACAACGGTTGGAAGCTAGCTTTATCTGAGGATTGTTCATTTAAACTAAACAATTTGTGGCGAGTATTCTGTGAAACTTTTTTTGATATTTTTTCCCAATTGCTACAGAGCAACAAAAGGACATTGTGACAGGTGGTAGAGAAGAACCCTATTTCTATGGCCAAATAATATGCTGCCGCTTTCCATGAAACGTAGAAAGCAAACACACAACCCAGAGAGGCTGATACTAACGTGAATAGTAAATCGATTATTGTAGTTCTTATTTGGAAACAACATGCATTGCAAAGACTCTTGGTTATAAAGACTATATCCGTAAAGATACCAAAACCTAATATTTTGAATCCAAATTCAACTTCTTGCCTGATTTCAGGAACCGCCGTGAAGAGATAAGATAGATAATAAGAAAAGAATGAGACAAATATTCCGAAACAGAGTTCTATCGCACTCACAAAACAGATAAATAGAATAGTCGCTCTCCTCGCCTGAACCCAATTGTTTTCACCGAGAAGATTACCAATGCGTACATTAGCTCCTATTCCAAATCCAAGTGAGACGGCAACAAAAACGAACCAAAGAGCATTAAATATTCCCACAAGAGCAAGTTGATTGGTGTCTCTCAAGATAAAGCCAAAGAATATGATTGGTATAATTCTGCAAGCAATTATACCTACTAAAATTTGTAAAATTGCAGGTGCACCATATTTCAGAAAGTGGTACCAACCTGACAAGTTAGACCAAGAGAAGATAGAATATGTAGAATGTACACCTGAGAATCGAAGATAGGCAAATATCAAAACTGCAATTAGATAATTACTGATGACATATGACACAGCAACACCTTTGATTTCGAGGGGAATAAAAACGACAAACATGTACTGTAAACAGATATTCAACAAATTCCCGATTATTAGTACAACCAGATTAGGGAGAACCGTGTTTTGAGATTGCAAAAATATGAAGACCAGTCTCGAGTAGATGTAAGCTGGATAGCTAAAGCATAGAATGGAAGCATAGTCACCTGCACCTTGTGCTAGCTCAGAGCTTTGAGTGATGTAGTAAATGACAGGTTTGACACTTATCCATATTGTCCAGATGGGAAAGCAAGTGAGTGATGCGATTATCAATGCTCGCATGAAGTATGTCCCCATCAGTTTATAGTTCGTAGCACCATAAGCTTGAGAACAGAGAGTGCTCATTCCAGCAGCGATTCCCTGTACCACCACGTAGGATGTGCTAGCCATGATTGCTTGACCAATGAACAGAGCACTCACTTTGTTTCCTATGTCAGCCCCTGATGTACGGGAAATGAAGATGGTACCTGTTTTTGCCTGTATGGCATCACAGAAGAATCCAAGTGCCCCTGTAAATCCTAGAATGTTGAGATATTTTAACTCTGTTAGTATCCATCTATGCTTGTTCATCCAAGACAGCATATTATTAAGATGTGAAATTATTAAATTATGCATTAGTTGTTATACCAAACTTATATAAATGGACAGCATGTTTACTCCGACGCAATCCGAGTTAGTAAATGTCCCCGTAGCCATTTTGTATTCACATGCATCATGTCTAGAAAGGTTTTATTGTTTTAAACTCCTTACGTACTGAGCATCTGATATTGCTGCTCTTACCAATTTGTCAGGAAGGATCATCTCTAGGGCATCTCTAAGACATCAGGAAATATTATGCACCTCTATGCCTTCACCCTCAGAATGTCATTGTATTGGAGGAGTTTAAAGGACGTGGATACTCTGTGGTTACATAAGTCGACGATAAACAACATCCCAATCGACATTTTTAACTCTCCTGTATACAATGGCTTTTTTTACTGAACTGTAATAACATGTAAAGTCCGTAACGAATATATGATCAACAAGACACTGTTGGACACCGTTAGTTTCAGAAAAAACATTGGCTTTAATTTATGAATTGGTTAGGTGCAACG
Organism: Aphrocallistes beatrix; assembly: GCA_963281255.1. Classification (NCBI taxonomy): domain Eukaryota; kingdom Metazoa; phylum Porifera; class Hexactinellida; order Sceptrulophora; family Aphrocallistidae; genus Aphrocallistes; species Aphrocallistes beatrix. The sequence goes on from OY725497.1 coordinate 664,946, forward strand.
CCCTAACATCTACGCTCTTCAGCTCCCCCCAATGTTGTAATTATTAAAGGATTTTATAATATTAACATCAACATAAATTTCTAAGATACTATTCTTAGAATTCTTCTTAAAATACACCAATTCTAAGTATATTTCTTAAAATCCGTAAAGAATTTCAGAAAAAAATGCTATTCTAAGATTTGATCCAATTCTAGAAGAATCCGTAAAGAATGTGATATCACATAATTCCTTATGAATTCTAAGAATAAAATTAAGAGAAAAATTCTAAGAACTTTAATGAGTGAGGCCCCAGGTAAACATGCTGTCCATTTATATAAGTTTGGTACAACAATTAATGCTTTAATTTAATATTTAATTTGATATTTCACATCTTAATGATATGCTGTCTTGGATGATTAAGCATAGATGGATACTAACAGAGTTAAAATATCTTAACATGCTAGGATTTACAGGGGCACTTGGATTCTTCTGTGATGCCATACAGGCAAAAACAGGTACCATCTTCATTTCCCGTACATCAGGGGCTGACATAGGAAACAAAGTGAGTGCTCTGTTCATTGGTCAAGCAATAATGGCTAGCACATCCTACGTGGTGGTACAGGGAATCGCTGCTGGAATGAGCACTCTCTGTTCTCAAGCTTATGGTGCTACGAACTATAAACTGATGGGGACATACTTCATGCGAGCATTGATAATCGCATCACTCACTTGCTTTCCCATCTGGACAATATGGATAAGTGTCAAACCTGTCATTTACTACATCACTCAAAGCTCTGAGCTAGCACAAGGTGCAGGTGACTATGCTTCCATTCTATGCTTTAGCTATCCAGCTTACATCTACTCGAGACTGGTCTTCATATTTTTGCAATCTCAAAACACGGTTCTCCCTAATCTGGTTGTACTAATAATCGGGAATTTGTTGAATATCTGTTTACAGTACATGTTTGTCGTTTTTATTCCCCTCGAAATCAAAGGTGTTGCTGTGTCATATGTCATCAGTAATTATCTAATTGCAGTTTTGATATTTGCCTATCTTCGATTCTCAGGTGTACATTCTACATATTCTATCTTCTCTTGGTCTAACTTGTCAGGTTGGTACCACTTTCTGAAATATGGTGCACCTGCAATTTTACAAATTTTAGTAGGTATAATTGCTTGCAGAATTATACCAATCATATTCTTTGGCTTTATCTTGAGAGACACCAATCAACTTGCTCTTGTGGGAATATTTAATGCTCTTTGGTTCGTTTTTGTTGCCGTCTCACTTGGATTTGGAATAGGAGCTAATGTACGCATTGGTAATCTTCTCGGTGAAAACAATTGGGTTCAGGCGAGGAGAGCGACTATTCTATTTATCTGTTTTGTGAGTGCGATAGAACTCTGTTTCGGAATATTTGTCTCATTCTTTTCTTATTATCTATCTTATCTCTTCACGGCGGTTCCTGAAATCAGGCAAGAAGTTGAATTTGGATTCAAAATATTAGGTTTTGGTATCTTTACGGATATACTCTTTACAACCAAGGGTCTTTGCAATGCATGTTGTTTCCAAATAAGAACTTTCATATTCTATTTACTATTCACGTTAGTAGCAGCCCCTCTGGGTTGTGTGTTTGCTTTCTACGTTTCATGGAAAGCGGCAGCATATTATTTGGCCATAGAAATAGGGTTCTTCTCTACCACCTGTTACAATGTCCTTTTGTTGCTCTGTAGCAATTGGGAAAAAATATCAAAAAAAGTTTCACAGAATACTCGTCCCAAATTGGTTGGTTTAAATGAACAATCCTCAGATAAATCTAGCTTCCAACCGTTGTTCTCAAGGTGTGAAAAGGTTATTCTGTTCTCAAGATACGTCAGCATATTAGTAATTGGTCTGATCATATCACTATTGGCATCGACTATATCATCTAAAGCCAGATATTCAGGAAGTAGCAGGAGTCTCCAATAATACGTTTACTTTATGATATTTACAATTATTGTTATCGTCATCATCATTGCTCGATTAATTACATAACTATTGTGTGAAATACTAATATATCTCCTTCATTCGTATTATCCATCAGGGGACCAAAAATGTTCATAATAGATGGACTTCACATTAATCCCAACTTAATACTAATCCTATGTAAGCAATACAATTGGAGCAAAGCGACATTCGCTAGAGTTACTTTTAGTAACATTTTATCACCAGCGATAAAATTCTCTATAAGATCCTGATAATATTATGTACTAAAGATATTAGCAACTCTGCCGATGGGCGAAAGTATTTTCTAATATAATGTCGATATACATTACAGAATGTGTGAGTTGATTAAATTTATATTTGTCACAAATTATCCTACCTAAATGCCAAGAAATCGCTGCCTATAACCATTATGCATTCCAACTCTATCATTGCTGGAATCAATTCATTGATTGAGGAGGGAAGTTCCCTTTCAAAAAGTCACACAACTTCGAGATGACTTCCATAACAAAGAGTCATTCATCCCGCTGCCATCGAAGAGTTAGATCAAACACAGTTACAAATGAAAAACGAATGAGTACCAACAGACCAAGCACTAACTGCCAGCTTAACCTCTTCTTCCTTCCCTTGTCCCGCTATTTCCATCTTTCCATGCCATACATAAATAGCGAATTATTGGAACGTTTGTGTGTGCTGTCACGAAAGTTTTGGTCCGCAAAAAATTGGTCCGGGAGGACCAAAATTCCATGAAAAAATTGGTCCCCCCGGACCAAAATTCCATGGAAAATTGGTCCCCTGGACCAAAATTCCATGGAAAATTAGTCCATAGTAGGACCAAGATTTTCAGCGTAGGACCGATTTTCCCTGAGAAAATTGGTCCCTGGACCAATTTTCCAGTGACAGTACCACTATATCACCTATTAATCTGTACATAAGTGCTCAAATGGCTGTAGAATATCAGTCATTGTTGATCATATCTTTGTTACGGACTTTGTCATTCGCATGTTATTACAGTTCTGTAAAAACAGATGTCGTATCAGGGAGAGATATAAAATGTCGATTGGAATGGTGTTTGTCGTCAACTTATGTAACCACGGAGTATCCACGCCCTATAAACTCCTCCAGACAATGGCGTTCTGATGGTGAGGGCATTTTACCTTCTTTCAATATTTTTGCACCAATCAAAGGTGCATAATAGTTCCTGATGGAAGTCTTAGAGATGTCCTAGAGATGATGCTTCCTGACTGTTGGTAAGAGCAGCAGGAAATATCAGATGCTCAGTACGTATGGAGTAAAACAATAAAACCTTTCTAGACATGATGCATGTGAATACAAATAGGCTACGGGGGCATTAGCTCAAATTGTATCTGGCAAACATGCTGTCTATGTATATAAATAAGCTTGGTAGAACAATGAATACGTATTTAATATTTCACATCTTAATAATATGCTGTCTTGGATGATTAAGCATAGATGGATACTAACAGAGTTAAAATATCTTAACATGCTAGGATTTACAGGGGCACTTGGATTCTTCTGTGATGCCATACAGGCAAAAACAGGTACCATCTTCATTTCCCGTACATCAGGGGCTGACATAGGAAACAAAGTGAGTGCTCTGTTCATTGGTCAAGCAATCATGGCTAGCACATCCTACGTGGTGGTACAGGGAATCGCTGCTGGAATGAGCACTCTCTGTTCTCAAGCTTATGGTGCTACGAACTATAAACTGATGGGAACATACTTCATGCGAGCATTGATAATCGCATCACTCACTTGCTTTCCCATCTGGACAATATGGATAAGTGTCAAGCCTGTCATTTACTACATCACTCAAAGCTCTGAGCTAGCACAAGGTGCAGGTGACTATGCTTCCATTCTATGCTTTAGCTATCCAGCTTACATCTACTCGAGACTGGTCTTCATATTTTTGCAATCTCAAAACACGGTTCTCCCTAATCTGGTTGTACTAATAATCGGGAATTTGTTGAATATCTGTTTACAGTACATGTTTGTCGTATTTATTTCCCTCGAAATCAAAGGTGTTGCTGTGTCATATGTAATCAGTAATTATCTAATTGCAGTTTTGATATTTGCCTATCTTCGATTCTCAGGTGTACATTCTACATATTCTATCTTCTCTTGGTCTAACTTGTCAGGTTGGTACCACTTTCTGAAGTATGGTGCACCTGGAATTTTACAAATTTTAATGGGTCCAATTGCTTGCAGAATTGTGCCAATCATATTCTTTGGCTTTATCTTGAGAGACACCAATCAACTTGCTCTTGTGGGAATATTCAATGCTCTTTGGTTTGTTTTTGTTGCCGTCTCACTTGGATTTGGAATAGGAGCTAATGTACGCATTGGTAATCTTCTCGGTGAGAACAATTGGGTTCAGGCGAGGAGAGCGACTATTCTATTTATCTGTTTTGTGAGTGCGATAGAACTCTGTTTCGGAATATTTGTCTCATTATTTTCTTATTATCTATCTTATCTCTTCACGGCGGTTCCTGAAATCAGGCAAGAAGTTGAATTTGGATTCAAAATATTAGGTTTTGGTATCTTTACAGACATAATCTTCGCAACCAAGGGTCTTTGCAATGCATGTTGTTTCCAAATAAGAATTTTCATAGTCCAATTACTATTCACGTTAGTATCAGCCCCTCTGGGTTGTGTGTTTGCTTTCTACGTTTCATGGAAAGCGGCAGCATATTATTTAGCCTTAGAAATAGGATTCCTCTTTACCACCTGTTACAATGTCCTTTTGTTGCTCTGTAGCAATTGGGAAAAAATCTCAAAAAAAGTTTCACAGAATACTCGTCCCAAATTGGTTGGTTTAAATGAACAATCCTCAGATAAAGCTAGCTTCCAACCGTTGTTCTCAAGGTGTGAAAAAGTTATTCTGTTCTCAAGATACGTCAGCATATTAGTAATTGGTCTGATCATATCACTATTGGTATCGACTATATCATCTAAAGCCAGATATTCAGGAGGTAGCAGGAGTCTCCAGTAATACGTTTACTTTATGATATTTACAATTATTGTTATAGTTATCATCATTGCTCGATTAATTACATAACTATTGTGTGAAATACTAATATATCTCCTACATTCGGGCCACTTATTATCCATCAGGGGACCAAAAAATGTTCATAATAGATGGACTTCACATTAACTCCGACTTAATACTAATCCTATGTAGGCAATACAATTGGGGTTAAAAGGGTAGTTCATAATAATTGCGACCCTGACTGTATTTCTCTAATACATTACGTATTGATATCATAACCTCTGTGCGAAAATGGGATTCCATATAGTGAATGTGACGTATTTTGTGACATAAGTAACCATGTAACCAATGACTTCAGCATATTTTCCCGAAAAAGATTAATAGTAATATAAACCTCACTATAACAATACTTATATGGTGTAAGTACGACAAATTATATTAGTTAGTTAAAAGCAGCTTCAATTTTGCTCTACTACTTGGGAATCTTGCTCCAGGGATCGGTAGTGGTAAGGAGGGGAAAGTGTCCTAGCAAGCCTTCTTCGCTGATGGTTGAAGATCTCTCCCATACGGCCATCCCTCCCGAACATCGCCACAAAACCCACAAGAAGGTTCATCGATCTGTTCTCGCATTTGTGGAAGAAATCGATTGACCTCTTCTTTATTCGCCCAAACTTGTTTTTAATCCTCACTTCCTGACGTTTCACAAATCCGAGATTCAGCTGCTTGGCAGTGTATCCTCTACTCATGTTTCTCCTTACATATATATCGTAGTCTTTGACAATGCGTGCTATCATATCGCTAGTTGAAATACCGTCTGTTCTTTCAGTGGAGATAAAACGCCCTTGTGCCTTCACTTCCTTGTAGATATCCTCAGTTCCAGGAGCTCCGTATGCAGCTGAATCGTGTGCAACAAAGTCAATGCGAAAACGGTCCATAAAATCAGGAGTAACCATCCATGGTGCGTCTCTTAAAATTTCATCTACATAGCGGCAATGCCTCACTGAGTCATACCGTTCCTTTTCTGTCATCACAGTGTTTCCTTTCAATCTCTGCGTCAACTCATCGTTGCAGATCCCAACAACGAGTTCTACATTAGGGAATGCAGTCTTGGCTTGCATAAGTGCCCGTGCATGTCCGAAGTGGAAGAGATCGAAAATGCCATCCGCATACACGCGTGTCTTAGCACCCAGCTTTGCTTGCTCTTGTGTCACTGGGTGGTACTTTTCTCCGCCGACCACTGGGACACTGAACTCAGCTGGTCGCAGTCTGCTCCTCTCAAATTGCCTGAACTGTAGAGGAATGCTCTCCGTGGCGGTTTCAAGATGGATGGAGCCTCGTTTCATGTTATCAATTAATGCTATATCTATGTGTAAAAACTTAAAGAGAGTTTAGAACATAATTCTGAAATTGAACATGCGTAAAGCTAGAAATGCTATTTAAGGTCGAAATAATAAGCTAGAATTCGTAAATTACTTTTTATTAAGAGAAAATGGTTCTAGTAAATTTAAAATAAGAAATTTAATCGTAGTTTAAACTCACGTCTTCTGGGCCTGAATTAAGGTACGTACGTACTGGTTTAGGTTTGGGATCACTACTAATCATTCCTAATTCGATTCTATAAACAGCTCACATTTAACTTGAGCTGCAAGGGACAATGGTCACTACCCTTCACATCCGCCTCTATCACCACATCTTCAACCTGATCCATCATCCTCTCACTAATTACGAAATAGTCAAGGCGCCAACCGATGTTTCTACCCCTGGCGTTATTCATGTAACTCCACCAGGTGTACGCACCTTTCTTGTCCGGGTACAACTTCCTGTACGAGTCTACAAACCCTCCTTTCAACAACTTCGTGAATCCCTCCCGCTCCTGATCGGTGAATCCCGCTGTTTTATTCCGGTTTGAAACCGGATTCGCAATATCAATCTCCTCATGAGCTACATTCAAATCTCCGCAGAGTATGACCGGTTTCTTCTTGTCGAGAGTACAAAGATATTCTTTGAAGTCTGCGTCCCATTCCTTCCGATAACCAAGGCGTACCAGACCGCGACCAGAGTTAGGTGTGTAGGAGGTGACTAGGTAGTGCTTGTCGTACTCAGCTGTAATCACGCGTCCTTCAGTGTTGTGCTTCTTCGCTCCGATGCCGTATGAAACAGAGATTGGCTTGGTTCGGGAGAGAATGGCAGTGCCAGCGTATCCATCCTTCACCGCGGAGTATAAATAGTGCGTGTAGCCTCCTATTGTCTTCAGCTCGATCGGGAATTTCTTTGCAGAAGCTTTTACCTCCTGCAAGCAGATTACGTCCGGTTTCTTCTCAGGAATGTATTTCCAAGCGCCAGACTTGGTCCATGCGTTCGAGCCATTCACATTCCAGCTGACGATTGAGAGTGTGTCGCAGAGAGGTTTGGAGAGGAGGGGAACATCTCCATCTGAATTCTCCTTCATTTCTTCAAGCGAATCAGGGGAATCAGGGTGCAAATCAGATTTCATTTTCCTACGTTTAGAGACATGGTCTGTGTCCGGATCCTTACTGGACTGGGAATCTTCAGAAGGGGGCACGGTATCTTCTACCTCCTCAACTTCTGGAGCCGACTTTCTTTTGCGAGAACTACGAGTTTCCATTAGAAGAAGATACTTAGTGTACAAGCAGGTTGTTCTATATATGTGGAAATGTAACATTGAAGAAGCACATAATTTCACTATACGTATATGTAAGAAGATTCAAGCATGTACGTAACAATAATGAACCACTTTAAATCTAAGATCGCATGATCAGATGAGCCATTATAACTTTAAATTCTCATAATTGAAATTCGTATTAATTGCAATAGAAACCAGGTGTATTTGAAATATTATAATCTGCTTACTAAATGATATCAAAATCACAGAGGTCAAACTCTAACTACACGTGAATAGTGACTAGAAAAGTTAATAAAAGGATATTTAATGAAATTCTGACCCTTCTAATCAAAGGAATTCTGACTAGAGACTACGTGTTAGTTATAGGTATTATACAAGAACTAAGTCCCTCCTTCAGACATATGATGCCTATAAAGAAAATTGCCAAATACGGGTATAACCAAAAATATTCAGAGCTGTCAAAAGAAAAGTTCACAGTCTCTACTCATTATGCTATCGTATAGGCCTCAAATTGATGATCTTAGAATAGCGGTGTAAATTTTTCCTATAATGAATAGAAGTAATAACAACAACATATTCAAATAATAGAATTCTACTACACATTGAATCACTAGCACACAGCAAGCAGACCTATCAGATAATAAGAGCAGTCATTTCCTATTCTACTTCTTCTGCACAGTGGCACCTGTTGAGAGAATCCAAACGATAAAAGCAGATCCGGCAGTTGAAGCGACGTAGTTCACTACAGGTGTGTTGTTGCGAAGAAATACACACGAAAATATGAAGAAAACAACAAAAAAGAATGCATTGTTGTAGAAGATCGAGAATGTTGTGGCCTGGCTATCTGCTACCTGATTTTTCTTGAGAGACGTCCTCTCTTCTTTCTCTTGTCGAGGAGCAGACTTACCCTTGCCAACAGCGTCCAGTTTACGCATCACCTCTCTACTCACGATATGCTCAATCTTCCCTCCTATCTTGTGGTGGAGCACGAACCTCCAGTTACGATAGGCGTTAGCTAGCAGCCAAGAGTTAGCAGCGGCTATGATCAGAAACAGAGGAAGGTAGAAGGGAAGTTCCATCATTTGTACACGGTAGAAATACCAGGTAGGGATAGCTGCTACCAAAAATGCGTTGATGTAGAATACGGCTGAAGCAGTGCTAGAGATTTCAGTGCTGTGCTCCATCAAGAGGCGTTCCTCCTCCTTGGTGAACTTGCTCTTGCTCGTTTTGGTAGAATTGCCTTGAGACATGTTCTGCGGATGTGAATCTTACGAAGGTATGGGCTAGCTATATCTAGAGCAAGAAGGTTCAGTTAATAGGAGGTTTCATAAATATTTTATTTAAATATAAGCTCTAGTTGTAGTTATTAAAATATTAAAATATCTGCTAGCATTATTTTCGAAACAACTAAGACTCGACTCCTAGCTAAATCTTAGCATCCGGTTTTTCATAATTTTTTAGTTTATTTGAAATTAATATCAAATACTATAAGTAAGTGAGGGCAATGATAAAATTTAGAAGGTATAAAATTTATAAATTTTACGATGCGAATTTCTTTTCCTGCCTATTGCTCTCCACCAGCTGTGAGTGTGCGGCTTTGAGAGCAAATAGAGAGGCACAAAGACTGCAAGCAGCTGCAACCACACAGAAATAGAATCCATAAGTGAACTGCGCCGGTTCCTGTAGAGTGCTGAACACGAAAAAGTGTTTGTTGATCGTGATGAACAGAATGGCTGCTGCAACATACGAGAGAGCAGATAGGATTGAGATGCCTATGCCCATGACGAGGATGCAACGAGTGAACAGTGGAAAGGAGAATATAACCCCAGCTCCCGATAGGAAGCAAGCCAACATACAGAAGAACAGTACGAGCTGCAACTGGAGTTTCATCATTCGGCAGTTGTCCGAACGATCTGGGAGACACCAGATGGAGGAGGTGTCGAAACAACCGAAGCTAACTGAACAGCTGCGTAGCAGACCTACGAAATCCTCCCCTGGGCTCTTGGTAGCCCATTCAGGGGAGAAGAGGGAAGCTATCCCAAACAAGAGTGCGAATAGGAAAACGGTGCCGCAAGCTAACATCCATGGTTTGAATAGCATCCTAGCATACTTGTACCTCTCTTTGGTCTTGGGTGGTGTACTTACACTTGAGTGAGAGGAATCCATTTACACAGCTAATTCGAATCATCGCAAAATGTTAATACTCGTAGGGGGGTTGGTCATTTTGAATTCGTCAAGCATCATAAAAAAAAGTTAATTTGAATTACTTAAATGCATATAGTATTTTCAAACAAGATTTCGAGTTTTTCATATTAATTATAGTAGGAATTTAAAATCCCACGAATGCCTACGTCAAATGCTATGTCATTTCCGGTTACAGCCATTAGGAAAGCCATACAATTTTTGGGGTTTGTTATTAAAATACCGAAAAGTAGTAGAATACGTAGTTCAGCGAGTAAATATAAATAATAGGAGTGAAATAAACAAAAAATGGTTCATAAGTAATAAGTGAAGGTGTTACGAATAGTAAAAAGTGTTACGAATCGCAATATTCCTTGTCTATTCCATTTCTATATTTATCGTATACTTGTGAATAACAGCTGTTTAACAGGCGCCTAGTCCTGTTATGAGAGTACCCAGTGCCCCTGATATCCGGGTTTTTCAGCATCAGGTTCAGACTGGGGTCGTGTAGCGTAGCGAGGTCCAGTCTTCCAGCTAGGACTGCCTCAGGGTCGATGTGAGATTTCAGGTCTGAATTCTCTCTCTTCTGTCTGTAAGAACTGCTGGACTTGATTGGAACATGATTCGTACCAGTCCATCCGAACTTGCAATGCTGTTTTATATCCACAGAGTCGATGGGATCAAATTTAGAAAGTTTCTGGTGTTTATCTCGTGGAAATCTGTCCTCTGAATTTGGAACGCTAATCCTGACATATTTCTGAGACTTCTCAGGCTCTTGTGAGAACCTATGGCCTGGATACAATGGCGTATCAATGGAATGCTGTTGGAAGAATCCTCTCGAGTCTACTAAAAATCTATCCTTACTTTCTCCAAAATTCTTGAAAACTTCTTTAGGATAATCCCTGATATCGGATCTCTTTTGTAGAAGTTCACTTGGGTAGGATCTGTCTATATCCGTTTCAGACATACATTTACGCCGATTCAGCTTTCTAAACGTATGAATTTGGTCGAAATAAGAGTCCGGCTTTTCGAACAAACATTTAGAATTGTCTAGCATTCCAACAATCCAGTCATATCCTAGTCGTTCCTGAGGGTAAGTGGACGTATCGGGTTCTCTCTCATGTATTCTAGCTTCGGGTCGATAATTCCCTGAATCATTTTTATCTATGCTTTGTGACTGTGTGAGCATATTTGCTGTACGAGTCATAAACATAAAATAAGTATGTATTTTTGCCAAATAATATCATATGTATAATAGTTTATTAATTAATTACTCCTTCATCTGTAAAGGAATACTACAACAAATAATATTTCATACTAAGTGAGAGTAAGCAATCTTCTACATAAGACCAAAAATCAGTTTTATAATAACGATACGCGCTTACAAGTCTAAGAAAATAATCTTAATCCGAATGGTAATACTCTAATGACAGCAACGCCTGCAACAAAAACTAGAAAACTCCAAAAAATCGCTGCTTTCTCCTCGTGTTCTGCTGCTGCAAGCTGAGCGAGATCAGCTGATTCTTGCATTGCTCCTTCCTGGTTTGAACCGAAAGTTAGTGAATCCATAGCCGTTTAATGTATCCAGTAATTAAGTAAAAAGCTAATTATATTTAAAAAGTTTAGAAATAAATACAAAATGAAATAGATATGCAATACATAGAGTATAAATATGATGGAGCAGAACATTGGGGCAGAATCAGATCTAGTTCAAAGAGGGTCTGGAGTGTTTTGGGGAAAGGTTAGAAGGTTTGAGTGTTTTGAGAGAGCAAGCGGTCGCATGCAGGATGGAAGTTATGAGTTGGAAGGAAGAAGTTTCCATTCAATTCCCTAGGAATGAATCTTGGAGGGAACTGGGGGGGAGTTGCAGTTGAGTAGGATAAAGCTACACTTGGCATAGGGACTTCATTGGTAGGAGTTAATCTTTTAACACTTTTCGGGTTGGATATCCTATAAAAATTCGCCTTATCGAATTTTTTAATGCTTATCACCTTATTGACGCTACTGCTACCCTTCCTCCAATTTCTCATATTTGTAGCCTTCAATCTGTTTTGCTTTTGAACTACAAATACTCCTGGATTAGACTTATGTCTATATATGGACATGTCATTTTCATTTTGTGAATAGCTTCCAAGAATGAGAAACTTGCGATTCTTCACACCCTGATTAGGATGTATCAGGCAATTATAATTGTGAGCTGTTTCTTGATTCATTGAAAGAAACAAATTTGATTTCATATTTGGGTTAAATTTTTAAAAATCCGTTTATCAATTCTATTAATGAACCTTATTTATACGGAAATAACACTATCCATAACTCATCGAGGTGTTTGGAAAATACATACACAGTTCTGTATATTTTAAGGCATTAAAAATGCATATGCGAATCATGCTTGTACGTAAAAAATACATACACAAACACAAGAAAGTATGAAAAGTACAGTCGTAATCAAAACCATGGCAATTTCTATAATTAATATATGACACAAAGGTTTATGTACTTAGATAGTACTTAGATACTGGGCTAAAAACTTAGTGCGTGGGCTAAATATTTTACAGTAAAAAGCACAATAGAACATGTTAATTACAGGATTCAGTTTCACTAAACAGGAAAAATACTTTATTTTGTGCCAGAAATCTCTTATATTCGTCAAATAAATACACGATGATGATAAAATAATTTACAATGTATGTACGTAATTATGATATATGATATGGTATGATATCCCTGAAACGCTTTATTAGAGAGATATTAAAATAGATAATATAATGTTGACATAGCTATTCAGCTCTGTACTTATTCAATCTGAATGCGAGTCATTTAATGTGATGGACCTGGGAAATATTAATATGATATGTATAATTGTATAGAATTATGTTGATCAATTAAAATTCGCTGTTTCGCTGAGTTTAAAAAAATCAGAATATATATGTTCTATCAATACAATACATACACAAAAATAGATTTCAAAGTTTGGAGGTAATCCTCTGTGAAAGAAACTCTGCAATAATCCTACCTATTAAACTGGGGTCATTCATGTGGACATGGTGGCTACCTTTCACATGTTTTACTTCAGTTGTCGGGGTTAATTCTAAATTGTCTATTTTAATCCAATCTTCAAATTTGATTGAGTCCAAGGCAGATATTATCAACGTGGGCATTGTAAGCTGTTTAAAGAATATCTGATTCTTCAGCTTGATAAATAAAACGTGATCATATACAGAGCCACCATTCATAATTCGAGGATCTCGGGTGAATACAAATCCTCCTTTATCAACCCTCTTACAACTTCTTATGCAGAGTATTTCTGCAGAGTCTCGAGTTAGACCAGTTTTTACCTCCATTAATCTATCCACAATCGCAGTCATTGATGGGTAGACTTTAAAGTGTTGTTCAGTTTTGGATTCAGAACCTTTTATATTCTTTAGAAATTCAAAAAAAGGTAAATCATGTAACATGGGAAGATGAGAATATTCTATCATCACGAGCCCACTGATTCTGCTCTCCAAGATAGCTCCTATAGCCAGAATAAACACGCAGCCAAGACTGTGTCCGATTAGAAGAGGTCGTTCCCAGGACATATACCTGAGCACCTCGATCATGTCTGATAGAAGATCAATGAAATAGTAACACCTCGCGTCTGCATGTATATGGTCAGAGAGTCCGTGGCCGGGCAGGTCTATCGCTAGAACTGGGATATCCAGAGGGAAGTAAGGAATGAGAGGATCGAAACTACCCGCGTTATCTAACAGCCCATGAATGGCTAGGGCGCCTGTCTTGGTGCCTGGAGATGGAGATAAAGGTACCCAGAGTTTTCCAGCCAAAGACCCCCATGAGACCGGGATCCTTACCTCTTGACAAGAGTGATGCATTCTTTATTCAAAATTAGCTGCACTCAGTTAAAAGCTAAATTATAATTCGAAATTAAAAGCAGTGAATGCTTACGCAGTCAGACAGCTAGCTCGTGATTGCTATCAGAAAAATATTGAAAGTAATAACGTCTTCGATTTTACATAAAATAGTTATACAAATGAGTTACGATAATAAACAGAATTACGAAGTCTTAGCTTGCAATGATTAATAATTTCCTTTGTATCTGTGTAGACCATTTGAAGGTGGAGTATATGCGTAGTTAGGTAAAGTTTAGCTATTTGCAATCGGAAGTAATCGGAAGTCATCAGAAATATTGGATGACAAAGTAAAATGATTAGAATTAAAAAAATTTGTAGCATGACCAATATCTATTGTTACCATTGTCCAATATGTCTAGAAACCAAGTTACGTAAATATTATATACAGAGGTATATTACAAGCTATGAATTGCACTCAGATATTTTCTCATTTGTCAATAGGAAAGACTAGAACTTTAGAAGCCAGATAGGATAGGTCAGGTAAATTCTGTAAAATATCTTCCGTCTCTTGTGATATTTTTAATTGCTCGCAATCTGATTCAGCTTCTATTTCAACAGATGTGTCGAGAGAGTTGGTCGGAGAAGATGGTTTTAAGATTTGTTCATCGATCGTATCTCCGTTTCCAAAATGTAAACTCAGTAATTCCTCGTCGAGACGGAGAACTTTATCAGGCTCATCAGACTTGGACTCTACCTTAATGGGTAGAGACAGGTCTAACAGATAATTCGTCGAGTCGAGTAGTATCGGTTCATCCTTTGGAGTGTTGTCGTCTGCAACACACAATTCTAACTCAAAGGAATTCGTTTTTTCAGGGAAAAATGACAATGAGGTCAAGCTAGGAATAGAGAGATTTTGAATCCCAGACATTCCTTCATCTGCCAGCGACAAGTGTGTGTAGTACGCTTGGTAGACTTGTAGCGTAGAGAGCTTGGCCATCTGGTTCTGACTAAACCCTTGTTCGAGTAAGGACTCGAGAACAAATTTCTTATCTTGTCCACTTGTTTGACTGTCTAGGATGTCTGTGCTGGGAGACGAAGTATTGTTCTGATCAAAGTCGAAGGAGTGAGAAATTATAGATTTATAGCTGTGCACTGGTATCGGTTGAAAGAGGGTGCAAGTTTCGCTAGCGGAGATGCTGGGAGTACTTGTGTGATCAGCAAATCCGCCAAACTCAGCACAAGAAAAGTCGCCAAATTCTTCCATTGACATTGACCTGATGACTTTAATAGTTGCACACACTACAAAACTGCACGAAAGGAAAGACAATATTAAGAATTAGGATATAAATATTACAACCCTGTGAAGGAGTGAGTGAAAAGAGTAATTCATAATTTCAAATAATATAGATATATTAACATACATGCCAACTTGAGCCATGATAAAAGAGGAACGCGAGGTTGAATTTCTCGTGAATGGTGGGACGCAATAGGAAAGTATTATACACAGAATTTAAAAAAAGCTGGACATAATGGGAAAATTCATGTAAAAACGGGACACTCGTGAAAAAAACGGGACACTCGTGAAAAAAGCGGGACGTCCGCCAAAACGGGACAATTGGTATGTATGTATTAAATAATATGCGCATACAACGGATTTAGAGCATTTTTAGCTGATATCGACTCGATTTTGGGACGCTCTTAGTGCATATTTATCTCACTGTGAAAACAAAATGAAATGATTTAAGAACAAAACAATTATCACAAACAAATTAAGAATAATATCTAAGTACATTTAACACAGCACTGTAAATTTTGAGTAGTACGTAATACCTTTTTAGAAAAATATGTTCGAATTTACAAAAGAATGTCTGGTAAATGAATTCAAAGGGACCATTAATCACAATACAAAAATCACTGAATAGACAATCACCAGAAATCCTCACAGTTGACAGTCACAGCTTCAACTGGAATTGCATTGTCTGAATCAGGCAATGCATCATGCTTCAAATGCAGATCTACACTCTGTTGTGAATTTGTATTTTTGACGGCACAAGATGGAAAGCATTCACTACCGACATGTGGATCTGGGTGGCATATTTGAGGACACTTGTGACCACATTTTAACTGGATATCACAAGGCGTGAGACAACCTCCATTTCGTGCTCTTCTGAAATCCTTATCTTTCTCTACCAAAGTAATGTTACGATGAGTTTGACAAGAAAGTTGCAACTTCTTACCAATATTATCCCTCAGCTCGTTGAAAATGACATTCCAAATATCCGCTCTCCTATCAGAGGCTTGGATACAGTCAGCATCTCCAATCACGTACAGCCCCTCGCTCGCGCTGGTGAATGCGGCATACACTACGTCTGCGTTATTCAGGACACCGATGTCATTCTCTCTGTTACTTCGGACTAGTGAGATGAGAGCGATCTTGTTACGCAGATTCGCGGAAGGAGTAATTAGTGATAGATTGATCTGCTCGAGTCTCGCCTTAGTTAGGATGGAATCTACCAAATCAATCTGAGCTGAATAGATCGTAGCTATGCAAAGGTCTGTTTCGGAGTAGCCTTGCTTCAGGAGATACTTGGCGAATTGTACAAGAAAGCTAGCTTCTTGTTCGTTTGAATATTCGACCCCATTTCTTGTACGGACTCTCTGTTCATGAGAAACTACGTTGAGAAAAAACAAGTTCTTAGCTACACCTCTAACATTGGGGAGGTTAGGGGTTGATTCTATGCTGCGGTAGGAGCTTGTCAATCGAGCTATTTCGGGACGGAGAGTTAGCTGAGGTGAATAGGAGAATGGTTCGTAACCGATTTTGATTAGTCTTTGAAACAGACTCTTACTTCGGATATTCTCCATATAAGGAGTGTTTGTCTGTTGATCTTGGTTGTGGAAGAGAATCAATAATTTGAGATTTTCAGGAAACAAAGGAAGCAGTTCACTCTCACGAATGCCACATGAGTTGTGCACAATCAATATCCGTGGTTTCACACCTCGCAACTGTAAATGGAACTTGACAGCTTCCTCTGGAGTGGTAGCGATGAATGGTGAACTCTTCATCACGCAAACGTCCATCTGTGCGAGTGTGTTTTTAATTTGGTTAATCAAAGCTTCGATCTCTTTAGAGAGCACGGAAATGTTCTGCAAGAGTCCCGCACGATGCTTTGAATCCCAGAGAGCGTACAACTTGTTCCTCTCGGAAAGATCCATCTCCCAAACATCAAATTTCCGGACCAAATTCAAACCTCCTAAATCAGTAGTATCCTCTTGCACGATTTCATCAAAAAACTCAAAATCACTGTCCCCATCATCTGAATCAGAATATTCTTCAACTTCACTAAATTCGCTATCGCCATCGACACAATTGGGAAGCTCCGCCACACCACTCCTGTGTGCATCTCCATCATCTCTATCGTAATTGCAATACGCAACTTCACCATTGTCCTCGAAGTCACAAATCTCATCAGAATAATTTCCACTTGCAAAATCTAATCCAGTCGTCTCTTGGTAGGTTACGTGGTGATCTTGAGATTCATTGGAGCTGTCACTACGAGGTTCAAAATGAAGAGAGGAAGGTTTGTTGCTAGAAAGCCAATGGTCAATCGTTAGAATGCCATGAGGCTTTGAAGATGAGGATTTCGAGTTGAAAAGACTATCATAATGTTCTGGACATGCCAATTGTTTGATATCAGATTGAGTGAGGAGAGAACAATCGAAATATCTTGATGATAATTGCCGGAATTTTAGTTTATTTTCTGACAATTTCTTTTTTAAATCATGTATTTTAGACCTAAGTTTACGAATCTCAGAAGGTGAGTCGTGAGTGTTCAACAAACGCTTGGACACTTCATAAAAAGATCTTTCAGCAAGACAGGTGTGGGGAGAAGTCCACGAGTAAAGTCTGATAAAATTATCTTCCACAGTGAACAGTGACTCTAAGAAGGAATCCATTGACTCTCTATTCTGGAATATCATCAACAATGGACTGAAGCAGAGCGTTGAATAGGATTCTATGTCCAGTCTAGCTCCTTGTTTCCTGCAAATCTCCTTCAAATGTTCCAATGTAACTCTCTCGTCCAAATGACAAGTAGGAGTGATTGGGAGGGATTGCTGCATCTTGTGGCGGTTGTAGAGTAGAGTTCGGATCAGAGATTCGCTTATGCTATTTTGTAGTACAGTATGAGTTTGGAATAATGATACTCGATTTGACAATGCGAAAGTTATCGCTGCATTTCGAGAAGAATCCATCTTCGACTGGCCTAGATCCCATGAGCCCAGTCCCTTAGAACTATCCGGAGGAAGTTGCTGCGATAATATGGCACTTGTTAGCGGGATTTTATGAGGATCGATAGTTTGGAGAGCAGATAAACATTTGTGTAAATGATAGAAATGGTAATTTTTAGATTCTATCATGTAATACTCAAGTCTGGGGTCGAATTCTGGTGGAATGATACTCTCAAAGTGGATTGAGATGCTCTGCCGTTTGGATAAGATGCGAGCCTCTCTCCTGGCTACAGTTGCAAAGTATATTTTATCAAAATACTTGCCATTCCGACGTTTCGTAAAAATGCATAAAAGTGAGCCATACCGCAATCTACTTGATTTCTCCCAACGATATATTGACAGGTCCGGGATACCAATCGGAGTGAATGAAATGTTGAACATTACACCTTCCTTTTCTGAACAAGAGGTACTCTCACATCGTACATCTTCGTAGACAAACATGCGATTCCTGGACTTAGGATTAGAGCGCTTAGAAAAGTAATTTCGAATTGTTTTTCTAATCGGAAACAGAGCTTCTTCTCTTAAGTCTCGAAATAAGCTATCGACATAGCTAACCGGAGAAGAGAAAGAATGAGGAGGCGTGTATCTTTTGGGAGCTAGATCTGATCTGCTTCTTGGGAGAATGTGACACTTCAGTTTTAAATTCGAAGTGGAAGAATGCTCGTGTACTCCACTCTCTGATGCGATTCTAGAACTCGCTTCTGGATTTTGAATGTTTAATTCAGTCTTATTGTCATTAATCAGAAGTGTTTCAGCTTTCCATTCTTTTTTAATGACATCACCACTAGAAGAAATCTTCGTTGATTGGTGAGAAACTTGGGTGGGACTTTTATCAAAAGTTATAGTTTCTTTTTTACTTGTTTCACTTGGCGTATCTTGCTGATTCTTGGCTGTATCTGATTTGGAATATTCTACTTCTGTACATTTAAACTTGTTCGTAATCGCAGAGAGTCGCTTGATTTTATCCTTCAACTCTTTCGAGATCATTTTGGCATCTTGAGAAGAGGTCAGAAGCTGAGTTATACAAAGTAAGAGGAGGTGCTGCTTGTCAGGAAGTTTGTTGATCAGAACTTCGATCAGGCTAATTATATTAGTGAGAGTTTCGAGTGTGATTTTAAAATCTTTAGACTCTCTAGTTTTTAACGATGACATACTATGAATTGTATTCTCGATTAGGCGAATGAAAGGTCCATTAAGCTCAAAAAAGTTATTGTCAAAAAGCGAAATGTAGATCCGCTTAAAAATCTCCTTAGAGGACTTGGTAGGTTTGGTAACTGTGGTAGAAGTCAGAATTTGTAACAATTTCTTAGAAACTTCCAAGTCAAGTAAGGGGTGCGCAATTATGTTGTCGATTAATTGAGGATTTTCGCGGAACTTAACAGCTAATGATCCTCGATCTTCACTCTTGCTCCATGTCAGACACTGATCAAGGTAAGCTAGCTGCTCGTGCTTACTCTGAAATGAGGAATCCCCAGGTGGATATTGAGCCGCTTTCTTCAATTTCTTGTCCGAATCATTCGGACCGGTTATACTAGGCTGAATAGTAGGATCTAATTTGCTAGCCATCTGAAATAACACGTTATAGAACCATCAGTTAATAATTAAACACTCGAACGGATAACTGTATAAAATAATGTTAATAATTTGTGTATTGTGAAAGTAGCTTTGCAAGAAAATATAAACAATAACTTGCAATATGTAAGAATATAGAAAAAGCTGCATAAACCTAAAATCAGTCTACCTAGTTCCTAATGGAATGCAAAATCTGTGATTAATATTCGTATGATTGAGTACAAAAGTTCTAACTATTCTTCTTGCCCTCTCTGAGCTTAAAACAATAAATATCCAGATAGTTACATATATCTAAACATATCGAGACACAAGCGTAGAACGTGTTAGCACATACGTAGAGCAGACAG
The DNA here is from genome assembly GCA_963281255.1 of Aphrocallistes beatrix. Taxonomy (NCBI): domain Eukaryota; kingdom Metazoa; phylum Porifera; class Hexactinellida; order Sceptrulophora; family Aphrocallistidae; genus Aphrocallistes; species Aphrocallistes beatrix. The sequence continues at coordinate 684,801 of OY725497.1, forward strand.
AGCCATAGTGCGAGTGTCTCTTCTAGTAAGTGACCGAAATAAATATTTATCAGAGTAAACAGGGGTCCCAGCATGATAGAATCCAAGAGGGGGAGCGGGGATTTTGACATATGTGCCAGCACTAGGAGCATACTGTACTTGGCTACAGGCATCGAGAAGGCGAGGGCAAACAGAGCTGGGTGTCTGCGAAGAGGAGATATTCTACTGTGACGAGCGTATAGCCAAGCGAACACAATCAGAATCGCTACTGGGATGCCAGGGCTCAGAACGGAAGTCCCTGCTTCAGTTGTTCCATTCCTCCCAACTCCTTCGTAGTTGATCGGCACCAGAGTTCTCAGCAGGATGTACAGCTGTATGGCAGAGATAGCATAGTGCATCAGGATGACGATGGGAACGCCAGGCATGACCTCCTTGTGTAGGATACCAGGGCCGATCACACTACGCACGCAGCAGGTAGCAATGACGGAATATTGGATTTCTGTAACATCGAACTTGCTGAATGTGAGCACGCCATTCACGTAGGTACGCCATTGATACGAATAGAAAGAGAATACCACGAGAAAGACGTGCCAGAATATATACCATTCGAAAATGCCTATTTGTACAGCCGAGATGGTAGCGAGAACTAGGAATATACAAGCAATGGAGTCGCATCCATGGTCGAACAGTTCTCCAAGGGGTGTTGCGCTGTTGGTACGGCGGGCCTGTTTCCCATCTACGGCGTCCAGACACGAGTAAACAAACAGACCGATTGCGAATAAGGCAAAAGGGAAGCGAACATCATCAGCGGAGAAAATGGGGTCAGCGTAAATTAGGAGGATCCCAGTGAACATAAGGAAGAGGAGACCTACAAAGGTGATGAGGTTAGGCGCTACCCATAAGGGTATCTGTTCTACGAGCCAATTCCAGAAGGGCTGCAGCAGAGGGTCCAAGAAGGTGGTACCTTCGGACTTATACTTGTGCTCCTTTAGCCTGCGGAGCTGCTGATGGGACAGGAAGTACCCGTCGCACATACCAAATATTGGCCTAATTTGATTAGGTAGAATATGCTGAATAGGTTTCTTAAAATAGTAATTGGTTTATCTGATTAAGTTTATAGGTAGGTAGGTAGCCAGAACTGCTGATATTTAAAGGTATCGCCAAATTTTTAAAAAAGCATGGCCTATACTCTATATATACTTGTACGTAGAGTAGGCCATGAAAAAAGCTATTTGGCAATTTCAGTGTATTAATTAATTAAATACAATTATCACCTAGCAATAATTCAATTGGAAAGATCTAAAATTAATTTTCAGGTATATTCTGGATCAAAATATTAAAAGAATCTAGACTATTGTGAACGTGGCTGTCAGTGTATTTGTGCTTGAGTGTGAGGAACTTGGGTAAGAACTCGTTGCGAGTGAGACGAGTATGAAGGAGAGATTGAAACAAATCTGCAAAGTTTCCTTCCAAACCAGATATCAATCCTTTCTCAATTGTTAATTCGATGCTTGGGAGAGTAAGAGTAAATTTTGGAGTATTCCCAAACACCCAATCCCAAGATCTGATCCTACTCCCTGATTCGATTTCCTTGAGATCAGCTGGAATCTCCATAACTCCATCTTCTCCACACAAAATCTCACCAGAAAAGGCTCGATAGAAACTTTCGGGATTCAAATCCGAGTTCACGGAGGAGAGGCTGATGGTAGGGGAGGGAAGACTGGGTGTGGCATTTGTCCTGATGGTACTACTGAGAGGAGACCGCAGGGAAGTTCTAAGGGAATTCATATCAGATGACAAGAGGAGTGTAAAGTGGTGGTAGGCCTTATCCCGTACAATGCGAGCTGCGGTCCCTGAAACTTTAGACCCCTGATACACAATGTCAGACTTCCTCGTCACTAAGCAGGAGAGAGAAAAATGTTTACGCAAAACAGTGCACACTAACTCCAAATTCACATTTCTAGAGTAAGAATTCTTACTCGAGAAGACAGTGATGTTACAGTTCCCCAAATCGTGATACACCGCACCGCCTCCTGAATTTCGCCTCACGAGTGGAATTCTCGATTCCTTTAAAAAGTTAACATTCGCTTCTTTCCAAGGATTCTGAAAGCGACCGATGACAACACTAGGAGAATTCTGCCAGAGCAAGATGACAGGGTGAGAAGCGAAGCTATTATTCTGGAAAATGACAGCCTCCAAGGCGAGATTGTAGAAAGGATCCACGGAGAGAGAACGCATCACTCTCACGTTCGAGGGGATTTTGAGAAGACCGCTTACCCCCTTAGACATCCCCGATTATCATTCACCACAGAACAATCATTTAGAAGTGAAGCTAAGAGTAACATTCATGCTTAAAAAGCGAATAATTGTATCATAAATTTCCTAAAAAGTAAGTAAGAAAGGAGTAAATATTCAATTAATCGAGCGAAGAAAATATTGCCAATTAATCTAGCATTATAATAATCGGTACAACTCATATGGACAATATTAGTGAGTATAATAATGGTATAACTAATAGAGACCGACCAAATAGGAGACAATGAGGACCAAGAGACAGAGAGCTAGTACCAGGATCCCGATCTGTTGCTGTTGGTATTTTCTCTGCATCCGGTTTGTAGTTTCCAAGTCCAGTACCAACCTCCCATAGTTGTCTCCTGTCGTAGCCAACTGCATCTGGACATTCTCCAGTCGCTCTCCCAGCACCATAACTCCAGTGTTTCCAGCCTCGCTTCTCTCCTGCTCCATGTATGTGATGACTGCTTTGGAGATGGAAAGTTCTGAGATGTGTTGAGAGAGGTAGAGAGTCAGCATCTCGGCATTTTCAAGGGTTTCTGATTGAGATTGAGATAGTTGGAACATTTCCTTTTCCAGTTTACTCAGTTCACTCTCTCGCTCAGTCAATTCAGTTCGTTGGCGGAGTACCACTTGAGTCTGTACTTCGAGCTCTCGAGCTCGCATAGACCTACTCTCCAAGGCTTCATCTCTCTCCTGCTGGAGACTATCCCGTGCCTCTTCTACTCGCTCTATCCTGTCCCTCAGCTCTCGACAGTCCTCTTGGAATTTGATACTCAGACGCTCTCGTTCAGCCTCAAGATGATCGAGTCTAAGTGAATATAGTATATTCTGAAAGCAATTATCGAATGGATGATTTCAACGAACGAACAACCTCACCTCTCTTGAAACTCTTTTATCTCCATCTGCTGCTTCCGGTTAGAATTACGCATGGCATCATAATCAATGGATAGTTTATCATAGGCTGATCGTACACTGTTGTTCTCTTCTTGTTTCTTTTTGTAGTCTCCGGTTGCTTCCTGGAGTTTCTCAGACCCTTCTTTCAGCTGTTGATGGTACTCCTGCATCATCCTCTTCGTGGAGTTCTCCAGGTCCAGTTTAGAGCGATACGACTCCGCAAGTTGTGTCTTGAGGTCAGTCTCTTTGTAGTCCTGAGCGTACATCTTGATTTGGTGCTCCATCGCCTCAATACGTGCGATCAGTTGATCCTCGTGTATCTTAGCTTTCATCTCCTCTCCAACCAGGCTCTGAGTTTGTGAAATAACCTGAAATAGAACAAATAATTAGGCATTTTTCCCTTGTCCTAACATGTTAGGAAGCTTGGCACTACCTGATCGAGATTATTGAGTTTCGCCTCCATTTCTTGCTCTCTGTTAATAGCGTGAGACAGAATCCTCACCAACTCCTTACAGTCCTTGGCAGAGACGGAGTCCCCTAGCCTGTTAGCTGCCCGGTCTATCGTAGAGAGAGGCCGTCCCATCTCCATTCCGTCCTTCACCAGGTGCAGACTAGCGATTATGCACCCATGCGTCACCTTTTTCTGATTGTCAGTCACATCTACTCCAAATTGTAGAACATCGCCTGGAATAGTGTACAGTCATGAACAAGAACTAAGAACACAAATAAAATAGCATTCCCTCAGCGAACCTGAGAATATCTCTCTCGGCTCTGATTCTTCGTTACAAGCAGACAGTCTCTCGTTATTAACGTAGGTCCCATTGCTACTCTTAGTGTCCTGTAAGTAGAACTTGTCACCTTCCCTCCAAAGGAGAGCGTGATTGCGAGAGAGAACTTTACACTCGAATATAAAATTATCAGTCGCCTGCTTCAGTTTAGCAACTGCCCTTCCTATTTTCAGTTTGTCGTCCTTATCAGGCACAAGACACTCTCTATCACCGAATGAGTGGGAGCCTTGATGGGCCACCAGAATGGCTGTTACATCATCACTCATCTATGCTCGAATTTGTTGCTAGTACCTGGAGCTCTATTCTACAGGTGATATTGATTGGTTGTAGTCAATGGTCATATGTACTTGTAGAGTGTCAAAAGGAGATTTATCTTTTTACAATTATGCTCTATATTTTATTTAAACTCGTTATCTATGCATCCGATTTGATCTCAACCAGTTCACCAGTTTGCGTTCTCATAAAATCGTTGGAGATATCGATTGATGAGATAGCAATTCGCAGAGCTTGCACGAAATCTTAGCTTCAAAGCCAATAACAGACATTAACAAATCAAATACTGAAATACAACTGTATGTAAAATGTTTCACATAAATAAGGTGAATGCTTATAATTTTCAATATTTCAGTAATAGATCGCATTAACAAGTGAGAATAAGATGAAGGAAGATTGGATCTTAATCCTGGTGCTAGTATTGGTGCTCCTGAGTTTCGGAAGTGGAGATCACGCAATATCGACCCTTACGACCAGCAGCAACTCATTTTACAGCACTAAATACGAAGATTATGACTATGGATATGAATTTTATGAGTATGGATACAAACACATGACATCAGGGTCAAACACTGCTCGAATTGGGATCTATGTTGTTGCTACAATTTGTGGTACTGGTGTGTGCTGTACGCCCTGCGCTATTGCAGGAATAGCCATTTGTTGCTGTTTCTGCATTTCAGGATGGACAAAAAAATCTCAGAGACGTAGAGAAATGATATCCAGAAATAGGACAGTGGAACCTGCAAACATGCAACAACAATATCAACAGCCTGCCTACCCACTAGCAAACAACATTCAATCAGTCCATACTCAAGCATACCCACGCCAGGACCTTATGCATACCGGTTGTGGAGGTTATGAGTCAACTGTTGGATATGGCTACACCTCCTATCCACTCGATCAAAATCCACCCCCGTACAATGTGGTAAGAGATCAGTATGAATGCAGACAGAAATAGATACTCTCATCTAACTCGAGGGTTACGAGTATGTATGTATGATTACTTGCTAGATATTATTGTACTACACCAAGGGCTGTAACTTGATGTTCACACCCAATAATGATATCATTTATATTTACAACTGATAATAAAGATAAATACAAAAGAGGAATGATTAAGATACTTTACAATTAAAAATCAACACCAATCTCAAGTTTTAACAAAATGCAAATCTATTTTGACTATTATCAGAAAATTATGTTTGTTTTACAATGTACAAATTTCTTTTTGTTTATAATTTTTTCAAGTCTCTGGTGACCAGTTCTTGATCTCCAGACTAATTAACACAACTATGTCCATTGGCTAATTTTAAATTTCGGTACAACCTTTGGGATAAATATTGAATCATTCCTCAGAGAAAATTTAAAATCCTGAATCCCCATTTCACTTGCTAGAACTTCCTCAGTATAGCAATTTCCGCCTTCTTTCCCTCTTCTCTTAGATAATGCAACATGCATTTTCTGACACAGAAACCCTGATCGTCTAATTATGTAGCCGATTATCTGGTGTTTAGGATGGTTCAGCTCCAAATAGTAACTGAACCATGTGACCCACATCTCCCTTGGCCAGTCCGTATAGACACCTCGGTTCTCGAGGCGAGCTGCTAGTGTATTATATAAAAATTCATTTCTTACATTTTTAAATTCTTTCAAAAACCACTCTACAAATCCTTTCCAAATTCTCATATTCGGAATTAAACTCCTCACTCGTTTAATGCTAGCTAGCACCAATGAGCTCTTCACTGCATATTGTCTGTAGAACAAACGGACTACGTCGCTGCGAGATCGCCATGGGACTGGAAACTCTAACGACCATCCAGCTACAGCCTCTTGTAAGGCCAGGGCACTACTATGCTCCAACACTGCACTCAGATACTCGTACCAATGCGGAGACAGTACCATACAGTCCTCCAATATCAACACACGAGTTGCTTGAATATTATCCAGACTGCTGTGAACTTCTAACCACTGATACAACTGTCCTCGATGTCTATCTTTAAGGAGAACTTGCTTCTTCCCGTGTAGCCATTCGAACTTCCTAGCTACCATGAGGGTAGGAAGGTCATAGTACCCCGATTTTCCGATATCTAGAGAGATGAACAGATCGATTCTAACGACGTTATTGCCTACATCTGCTAACGACATCAGTAGTCTAGTCAGAGAATCGGGTTTATTGAACGCTAGCACTGCCACTACCAAAGAAGGAGTCAATGCAGAGAATGAAGGTACTCCACTTTGAATGAATTCTATCCAATACCTGTGTTCCTTAACAAAGGATCCTGATATCCTTCCACTCAGATCTAGTATCGAGTTTATTTTCTTATCATATATATTTACTTCATTTGTCATTTTATTATATTCTGTTTTGTATCTTGCACAATTAGTTGACCAGTGATTAGTATTAAACTTCGCTAACTTTTGATTCCAATCATTCTCTATTTTATTTTTCACATTAGCGCTTGAGTATTCGGTGCCTTTCTCAGATTGGTGAATCGCTCGGATAGTCGAGGTAGCATCAATAGTTACCAACTCGTTACGCACGCCCATATCAATCAACATGTTGTCGTAGGCGCTCCTACCAACCAGCACTTCAGGGTACAACAGCCACTCAAAGCTATCTTTTGTTACGATAAAGTATTCCTGTGCGTGAGAAAAGAATTGTTTAGAATTTTCAAAATAGTATTGGAAAGCAGTCTCGCTTTCTACCGCTCCCTGGATGACTATATTATACCGCTGACCAACAATGAGTAATTTCTGCCTTATTAATCCGGCCTTCCACGCCTCCTTTACCTGAACCAATGATTGTAAAAGACTGGAGTCATAAAGTGTATCCGCATTAGCAAACATGTAGAAGAATGAAGAATGAAATTCCTGTGCATTCAAGAAGAGATCTTTCAACATGGGTGTATTGAACTCTCCCCTGGTTGGATACGGGAGGGCTAGAACATGAGGGTACTCACGTACTATTAGTTCCCTCAATATTTTAGAGTTTGTAAAAATTATAAAGCTCGCATTTTCTCTGAAACAATCAAAAGTGGTCATACGTAAAAAGTTGGATTGGGCTAAATATCTGTATTCAGAATTTGGCAAGTTTGTATCATAAATAAATGTGGTAAATATTGTAATAAAAATTTCCTTTTCCTCTCTTTGCTGGTGTATCTTGAGACTGTGCTTCAGACTTAACTCCTGAAAGACTGTATACTTGTTTTCAAGGTATACTCTATAGTAACTGTAAATGCAGAGAGCGAGTGCAAAAACTAGCAGTATGACTAGTCTTGTTTTAAATTTCATTCTTGAACAGGTAGATAAGTTTTGAAATATTTCATTAGAGGGGGTAAGGCTGGATTCGGTTAACAGGTTAACCGCAATAAATCTCGGTTAATGGTTAAGGAAATCTTAGTTTGGATAAGTATTATAACATGTGTTATAAAACATGTGCTATAACATGAGTTATAACATGTGTTATAACACGTGTTACAACACGTGTTATAACATGAGTTATAACATGTGTTATAACATAAAAATACCCGACTTAAATTTAGAAAAAAATGTATTAATGTATTCAAATTACTGAAATTTGAAATCTCATAGAAGTACCCTTTTAGAAGTGGACACCATTTGTTGACAACTTAGACTTTGAATTAGTAGAGAATGCACACTCAAATAATTAACAATAACCATAGTATATATCATCCAGGCTCTAAACACAGTTAACACTTTCTAAGGATAGTAAAAGGAACGAATTCAAACAAATTATCAAGTTCAAAATATACACAAGGCCTACGGGTGTTGAGCTAGAGCATTATGAATGTTCCTCACACAGAGAGTAAAGACTAGTAGTTTGGCAAGTTCCTCTTTGCGTCGATGAGATCTTCACTATCATCTTTACGACAGCAACAAGCTAGGATAAACGCAATGAACACTCCAGAGTATTGGATAAGGGCAAGCAGCACTGCTACGCTGATGGAGATAGCGGTGGACTGCTGGATCAGCTCGGTTAGCCTGGCGGCACAGCCCGTCGGAAAAATCTCACTCGCATCGTCAGTATCACACAGATCCTCGGTTAAACAGCAAGACTGGGGTGGTGACATGATACCGTCCCAATCAGAAGAACCGTTTAATCCACAACATTGTAAACCCCTCTGGATGTTGTCCACAGCAAGCCTGAACCCTTCGCTCTCATTGTAAGTTGCAATATTTTCTTCAAATCCAGTGGTAAGCGAATTCAGTACAGGATCTCTGAAAATGACAACAAGCACCCCGCCTATTACCTGCACTGTTACGACGATAGCCAGTAAAAAGCCATAGATAGCTATGAGTATTTTGACATCAAAGCAAGCGCTAATCAATCCTAACACCGAGAGTAGCAGTAGCATTAGTGCGACAAGGACGATTAGAACGAGCGGCACGATGGTGTAGACTATTATTGTATTGTCAGTAGTGAGATCTTTGTACTGATCCGCGGTGAAGAAGTAGTAGCCCACCCCACCCAAGATTCCCACCGCGACCAGCCACAGGAATATGTTGAAGAAGAAGAGATATATTTTCAGGACCAATTTACAACAAGCCTTCATTTTCCTTTCTGGACGAACTTAAATTTCTAAATCATAAATTAAATCAAACGAACAGAACAATTTATTATAGGTTCGTCAATACGGACAGGAGTAAGACCAAAACTATACGTACGCCATAAGGCGATCGTCGAAATTCGTACAATCTCCCCTGCATTCCAATTAGCTGGGGTTATTTGCACATACAGCGAAGTCGGGGGTTTTATCCAGGATTTCTTGTCCATCGTTATTTGTTGTTGCCTAGGCTATGAAATCAATTGGACAAAAAAAACCGACTTCGACTGTTTTGTAGGATGTTTTTTGTAATTTAAGTAATCTGGAATTCCTCCATTCATGCTAACCAAGTCAACGTATAGTAAAAATTCAACTCAACTCATAGTCATGATCCACTCGTAAACCGAAATCTGGCTTAAACAAATATATCAAACTAGTACATAAAACAGGGTTATTGCAGTCTCTAACAAAGATCAAATTCTAAATGTTAAAACTATAGCACAAGGTATACTGTATATTATCATTGATGATATATCCACACACACACATATATATATATTATATATATTGAAAGAGGGCCTACTATTCATAAGATTTACAGTAACAGATAAGTTATAATATTATAGTACGTGTATATCAATTTTCTTCTATTATGGTTGAATGGAGAGCTTTACAAGTATCAAGTTCTAGGATCAGGCTGGCTCGTCAGGCATGACAGATCGATACAATTGTCAATTCGTATTATATACATGAGCAATGAGGTCAGGCATTGAAACAAATATTAAGATTTGAAGGGAAGTCAATAGGATCGTGTTTAACCATTGAAGATATGAATATCCACTTGCGGTGAGAATTAATTAATTAAACGATTATAATTTTTTTACAGAGAGAGGATAGGATCGGCTGTCTATCACGATCATTCTAGAAGTTGGCCACATATGATAGTATCGTATAGTCGGCAAACTAGGAATTACGTGCCTATAAGTTTCTAATGGGTATGAAGCATTTCAAGGCGGGCGAACTCTGTCCAGAGTTAACTTCCTGTCTTTTACATAAAAAAAGGAGACAAATTAGAGATACCCAACCCTGAAGTTGACTACAAACAAATCAAACCCGTAAAAATATTTACAGTACCTGCCACCTGTCTATAAATATTGAATGATTACATATGCTAATAATTACACATAAAACAAACAATGTTTAAAATATTCACATTAACTGTAATTACAGGGTAGAACTAGTGTATAACCTAACTAAAACACAAATCAAAGGTTCAATATGGGAGAAACTTAAACTAGAGAACTAAAGTTATTACATATAGATAGTGGACATAATTAATTACAAAATCAGATGGCATCAAGGGGGTTAGTATTTGGGAAGCATCCTTTTCGCCTCAATGAGGTCCTCGCTGTCTTTTTTCGGACAGCAACAGGTTAGGATAAATGCAACAGCCACACCGGAGTACATGATCAGTGCGAGGAGAATCGCGATACTTATGGACACGGCAGACGATTGCGTAATAAGTCCTTCGAGTTTAGCTACGCATCCCACATTGTTTAGGTTATCTGTATTGCTAGTAACGCAGCCGGTATTTTTGCAACAAGAGTCTGGAATGACCGACCCAGCATAATCATCTACACCTTGAGCTCCGCAGCATTGCAGCCCTGTTTGAATTGTGTCCAAAACTTCCCTAACTGTTGTGTCGTTTTTATAAGCGGCAATGTTATGAGCCAAGCCCTTTTCCAGCTCAGCCAGCACAGGACCTCTGAATACAACAACAAGTACCCCGCCTACCACCTGTGCAGATACGACGATAGCAAGGAGAACTCCGTACAGCCCAATGAGCACTTTGACGTCACAACAAGAGCCGATCAGCCCCAACACTGAGAGCAGCAGTAGCATTAGGGCGACTAGGACGAGGACAACTAGTGGAATGACTGTGTAGATAACGACGGAATTGTCCGTTGCGAGATCTTTGTATTCATTCGATGTGGAGAAGTAGTAGCCCACCCCGCCAAGGATGCCTATCGCAACCAACCACAGGAATATGTTGAAAAAGAAGAGATACATTTTCAAGATATATTTGATGAACGTCCGTCCCATCTTTTTTCCCACTGAATTTAAATCTAAGTTGAGGGAAACAGTATATTTAAATGGTATTCTATTAAAATGTATCTATTTGTTTGTTGTTATTCTAAAAGAGTGCTGTAATCAATATGTCAAATGTTGTATGTTCGAATTACTCTCGTGTATCCTCGGTAATAATTATAACTTATCATAATCTTCCCCAAAGTTAAATTTTATAAATCTCGTAGCTCAGAGTGGCACATGACAACTTACTCTATAGAAAGAAGAATTCAGAAGCTCAACTGGTTAATTCGAATTCGTAGAATACAAAAAATCATAAGCGTACTATACAGATTTGTATGTCAGTGAATTTGCCTAATTATGATATAGTGCTGTTCAAATACTTTCATATAATAACCTGCTCTTAGATGTTTCGAAAAGATTTGAATTGATCAAGGAAAATTAAGATAAATTATCGAGTAAATTTGATCTTGAGGCAAAATTTAAAAGGTATAACGAGAGCCTACATTTTGACCTAAAGTAAATAGCTATTTTTAATGTACTACTTGTCATGTGATTGTATCAATTACACAGTGAGTCATATTGAATACAAAATTAAATGCCACCATATATTATGCAACTTGCGTGCAAATGCATTGTGCATAGCACACGTACTCGAATAAATCAGAAGATCGTTTTCTTGTCGACGTTCATGACAACATTGATTCATTGCAGAATATAAAGTTTGTAGAAGAAAAGCGTAATCGCAGAATCGATACAATTTACAAAGTAAACATTTCAGCAAATTAATATATCAATTAAATTACTGGTTAATTTGAAAAGTCATATTTCTACATTTTCCAATGAATTCGTATTGGAATGAATTAAGTACCCCAATTGCCACAAAGTGCTAGCATTTTTCATAATTTCGGGGAGCTAGACCATTTGTGATGTTAACTCACTTTGCAATGTACAAAGAAGCCAGTAACCCTTGTTTCTAGTAATATAATCTTGATCAATTACGACCGATACTTTTTTTCAGGGGCTTGTTAAAGCCTGGATATATTTCTAACGATTCGTACTTTCGAATCAACAAATATCTTCTAAAAGATGTGCAAAAATTTGCTAGCAAGTATAACTTATAGTTACATGTATTAGTATTTCTAATTGTCAGAATTATCAGGGGTAATTATTCAGCGAGCATACACTGGTGTAGGAACATAGACTATTAAGTATACGTACGTACATGAAATCCAAGTAGATTGAACAGATGACAAGGCAGTCTAGATATAATGCATGACAATTCTAATATAATGCATTTAATAGACTCATCTGGCGTCAAACACTACAATTCTCTTGGTTCGTTTCTTGTACATAATCCTATATCCACAATCTTGACATCTGATATGATCTCTCGACTTCAGTTCATTCTCATGATGGCATTCTGCGCAGATGTACACCATCACTTTCTGAGGTGCACTGGATGAAGTGTCCAAATTCTGTGATGCAATGCTCGTATTCATGCTTGAATTTGCCATTTGCTAATAAATATGGATAGTAGATATTAACTAATAAGTTAGTACGTATTAAGTAAATTTGGTTTGTATAATATCAGCTAACATAGTAAAGGAATGTATACATAGGGATGGTTATATAAGTTGAATATAGGTACTGTCGCGTAATCGTAGTGAATTATTATCAGGATTATAGAAGTGAGAGGAGTGCAGATTTCCTGGCATTCAATCTCTCTTTTATCTCATTCAGCAAATTCACTTCGTTCTCATTCATTTCGAACTCTAAAGGTTTCCTATTTGGGTAAATGATCGGGGCACAGAATGGTATTTTCAAATCTTGAAAGCTTTCCAACCCATCTTCTTGATACAAAACTACAGATGCAACTAATTCTTCTTCCGTGACGCGTTCATTGCCGTCAGTTAGCATCAGCTTGGCTTGTTTTGCCAGTGAGGAAGCGATTATGTACCCCGGACGGTCATGTTTCAAGCTCTCATTTAGAAGGTCAATAAATGTCGTGGTATCCCAATCCTTCTCATAAATCACATCACTACTGTCAAGTTTAAACCAGACAGGACCCCTCAGCCCTCCCTGATAGGTCTGCACCTTCGCTTGTTTAATAATGACAGAGAAATCCTTGGCAAATTCACCCCATGGGTCACCTAAAACTATAACTTCTGAAATGTAAAATGAATTTACATTCAATTTCCGAGCTAAAATAGATTTCACTTTCATCTCAACAGAAAGGCCAGTAGAGATAAATTTATTAGAAAAATCGGCTGGTTGCAATTTTTCACGTAAGTACACTAATAGTTCGAACGAATTTTCACCAGATATCAAGCATCTGAAATCCTTTTTGTTCTCTTCTAGTGGCCGCAATATTTCTGTTTGTAAAGACTCGATGTATTTCTGCGAAACTTTGTTAGGATGCCAGAATATAAAGTCAGCAGACTGTAAGGCCCCACTGTGGGAATCTAGGCATTCAACCTTACGGACGTATGGACTTGACATGTCACAGAGCTCCAGGGCCCAACCTTGGTGCGTTTCCAGTTGATGCGAATCTGATAGAATGTAAATAGAACGCAGTCTCGAACCAAATATCGACTCATCAACCAAGAAATTCATCAAAAAGTATAAATAGTCCGAGTCAATGCCAGGTAGTAAACAAATGACAAAATCTTGTGGAATCGAAGCAAGATATCGATTTAAACTCTCTTTCTTAAATTTCTCTTGCCTTTGAGTATCGTCTCGGATATTTTCGAAATCTAGCTTGTCATCTAATTCTATACCATAGTAGTGATGTGCATACTGTAGCAGTTCTGAAAGACCCCCAACCAAGCAGCTCTTGCCTCCTCTCTCGATCAGCTCACGGAATATGAGGGGAGAGGAAAATCGCTTGTTCGGATCAATACCTTGGGATTTCAGATAGGTGTTAACTCTGTTGTCCCATTCCTCATCTTCTAACAACTCCTTGTGAACCTCAAAAGAGGGTAGGAGTGTTTGGAGTGTGTCTAGGATCCTCTCAGCTTTGGCTGACTCTGTGCAAGATAGCTTACCGAAGAGTAACAAATGGGCCATACCCGAATCTAATTTAAAAGATTAAATCCGTTAAACTATGTGTCTCCAGTAACAGATAGAAGGATGGATACAGTGTAAATGCATGCAGTCAATGATATCTTAGATGAATTGGAATATTATTTAAATTATACTGTGGCAAGGGTCTCAAAGTAAATTTGCCTGTGATGTTGGGTCCAGCATCCAGCTAAGCCATCTGCATTTAAAATACTTGATTAACTCTTATGAACAACAATATTAAGGATATATTGACTGTTGACCCATCAATATGCGTAGCTAATAGCCCTGAAAATATAATCTTAATGACGCTTAATATACTTTGTACATAGGACAGGAATACAGGTACTGAGTAGAGAAGTATGGAGATTCAAATACTTGAGTGATTGGAACTTAAAGAGAGGATTGTGTTGTTCAAGATAGATTGAATAATGAAGTCGATATCTCGCTGGGGGAAAGATAATTCTGAGAGCAGAGAGTGTGCTTGTTGAACCAAGTCATCCAGATGAGTAGTCAGAGATTCATTTACACGATTCTCTTTCTGCATGCTAACCTACAGTGAAATGTTACATTATAGAACAATGCTTAACCTTAAGATTTGATCGCATTAAACTGACCTCTACATCTTTGATACACATCTCGACCTGTTTGCATTCAACAGCTGGGACATACTTACTCTTAAGCTCATCTTTCAAGTCGCAGATTATTTCCTCCTGCTCGTCATAGAGCATGTGCAGCCTCTCTACTTGCTCCTTCTGTGGTAGGTTGGAGAGGAGGGTAGTAGACGATAGGGTCTGGGGTAGTGTCATCAGGTCTTCTTTGGACTCCACGCGATTCTATTAATATGAAACTGAAATAAATATCCGGACAGAGATCAACGTAGTTATTAATATTGTGAAGTGTAATTGAATAGCTATACAATTATAATTGGAACTCGATTACAATTTGATTGATTAGAACCCAATTACTTTATTAGAATCAATGAGCAATTAAACAATCGATTAGTGATTGAGCGAAATATCATAACAAAGTATTGAAACCTGAGTTTCCAGATCGTCAATGAGTTTAATCTGATGGGAAAGCTCTTCTCGCAAACGTTTATTCCCATCGTGTAGTCTGTATAATTCCGTTTCCTTCTTACTCACACGGAGATGAGATTTTTCTATTTCCTGTTTCCTTTTAGTGACTCTCAGCGACACGGATGAGGGTGCAGGGAGGGGATCCGTTACATGATCCTCTTCGGAAAAAATGAATTCTTCATAGCTTGATTTGATATCTTCTAGGTTTTTCTTGTAAGGTTTAGTGCGGTCGATTATTTCAGAGAAATATATTTTGCAGATCTTTAGCTGTGCAGTGATATCATCTGTAGATAGTAGACAGTAACAAAAGTTATAAAATTCAGTCAAATCAGATTTTTGCCCCCCCCTTGATGCACGGAAAAATTGGCAAAAAAGCTCGATTTTGCCTATAAACTCAACTACATATCAATGTACTTCTAATATATCAATATATCCATTGTTATTCATTGTTTTTGTGGAGACTAAGGGGAAAAACGGGAGTATAAAAATCCGATTTGATGTGTACATAAGATCACAGAAAAACATCATGCACACAGGGAATGAGGAAAAAATGGTTGCAAAAAGACTCGGTTTCGACTGCACACATTTTTTGTACTCACACCTTGAGGAATGGGCTCCAGCTCACTCATTAGCCGGATGTGTACGTCTCTTGAGTGGGGAGTGGAGCTGGTGGTAGAGTGCGCATGAAGTGTATTCTTCCTATCAATAAATTGACTGTCCAATCGAGAGCACTCCTTCTCTTTATCTCTGTAAGTGAGCGGGATGCTGGGGAACATTAGCAGCTAGCAATGCAATATTGCATGAAAAATAATATTATAATAAAAATCGATTTCAATTTCGAAAAGGAACACAATATAGAGACGATGAGTATTTACGATCACAAATCTCTTATGTAAAAACAAGGAAAATATATAATCTACTTCCGCGAAAGAATTCCAGGTAAGAACCGACTTCGTTTTTATTGAACCACAAAATATATTTAAAATGAATAAAGAAGTTCTGAGTCTCGTTGTGTGAGATGAGATATGCTGCATCATAAATTAAAAACTTGTGTCAAATTGTGTCGCACCCCATAACTCAATACGAATGTCAATTCTAGAATAATACACATTTCAAATATGATAAATGATGCTTTGTTTATGATATTACGCATCATTATGGAATCTGATATTATAAATACGGTTCTAGGGAAATAAGATTGAGTTTCCATCCCAGACACTAGTTGCTCTACATAACAATAGATTAGTTATTTGATCCGCTCTTTATTGAGTAATTAGAATGGGATAATTCGTTCGAGCTTATGCATATTGCAATATTCGCTAAGGCCCTAACGAATAAAAGGGAATAATCCGACGAGTGACGTATAGTATTATTATAATTGAAATAAACAGTAGCAGATTATCATGGTAACAACTCTGGGAAGAAATGTGGAAGATTTTACTTTCGGGCCTCAACTTGGCAAAGGAGGATTTGCAA
Source organism: Aphrocallistes beatrix (assembly GCA_963281255.1). Taxonomy (NCBI): domain Eukaryota; kingdom Metazoa; phylum Porifera; class Hexactinellida; order Sceptrulophora; family Aphrocallistidae; genus Aphrocallistes; species Aphrocallistes beatrix. The sequence continues at coordinate 701,301 of OY725497.1, forward strand.
CAGTTTATTCTGCTCGATCCAATCAAACGGATGAAGAAGTAGCTATCAAGGTGATCGACAAACAGTCGATGCAATCAGCAGGAGTATTGAACCGTGTCAAGAACGAAGTTGCAATCCATTCCAAACTGAAGCACTCATCCATTGTCGAGCTGTTGACTTATTTTGAGAGTGAAAAGCATGTGTACTTGGTGCTGGAACTGTGCTACAAAGGCGAACTGTTCACTTACCTCAAGAAGCATCAAATGGTGCTGAACGAGAGAGAAACCGCATGCGTAATGTTTCAGATATGCAACGGCCTCCAATACCTCCACTCACACTCCATCCTACACAGAGACCTCTCTCTATCGAATATTCTGCTAACACGGAAGTTTCAAATCAAAATCGGCGATTTTGGACTGGCGACTCATGTAACAGACAACCTAGAACGGAGAACGACTATATGCGGGACCTTAGATTTCATGGCACCCGAGATCTTTTCCAGCGACACGCAGGGGTTCTACTCGGACATCTGGTCCCTCGGCTGTATCATGTATATCCTGCTAACGGGAAACAGCCCGATGGAGAGCAGTGGACTAAAGAGCGCATTCAGGAAGATGGCCACTTGCAAATTCGTGATTCCGTGTGACCTCTCAGTCGAGGCTCAAGACCTGTTAGGACTGCTTCTGAAGAAAAGTCCCACTGAACGTATCGAGCTGTCTTCTGTGCTAGAACATCGCTTCATTGTCAGGAATATACAGAGCAGTCAAAAGACCGACACATTCAAGATTCTTCAAGAGCACCAAGGAAAAAATTTCTCCATGCCCTCTCCTAAACAGTTCGCATCCAGATCCCATGACAATATCCAAGCGGTACACTATTCTCTCCCAAGAATGCCCCCTAAACACCCCCCTACACCCCCCACCCGTCTCCCTCCTTCGCCTCAACCCACCATGAGACCTTACAGCTCAAATTCCCTGCCTTCACTTCCACAGAGAGAAATCAACAACACCACCAGCAAACCGCTCAACTTCAAAACCCACCGGTCTGATTCTCTCACGGGTTTAGGTCCTAGGCGTTTGTTCCCCTCAAGGAGCACTGACTCCTTCCAACCCCGGTCCACTATCAACACCTCTTTGCAGTCAGAAGCAAGTCTTCATGTCAGCGCTATTCCTTCCATCTGTGCGTCTGAAAGACTTCCCCTCACACCAATCAACACCTCTCGACTCAAGCCCATCTCACTCAGCCTAAGCAATGTGGATGTGGAACTCACTCACAAACTCGCTACAATACTCTACCTCTATAAGAAGGCATCGCGAGAGGTAACTGAGATATTCCTAATCTCTCCAGATGGATTCAGCATTACCCTCTTCAGAAGAACTACAGCCAGACTCACTTCGGTCATTCTACCTTCTAATGAACACGAACTCTACGTCTCTTCCTCTTATCCCACATTCAAAATATATTCAAAGCACACGTACCAAGAGCTACCTGATCGCTTAAGAAAGAAGTATTTATTCGCTCTGGAGTTTGTTAACATTCTCAGGACAAAAACTCCGAAGCTAACTCTACATACTGAAGTATGCAAATGCAGTATAATGGAGAATTCTCCTAACCCTGACATCGAAGTGGCATTCCAATGCGGAATTAAGGTGAGGTACGCCGGTCATTCGTCCACGATTCACACAGAAGACAACAAATACTCATTAGAAAATATGCAGATTTTACCGCAACACCTTTTGCCATACATAGAACAAGCGAAACTCTACAGATCATATTCGACCAAACTAGAAGCGTTGTTGGAAGGAATTGAAACACAAATGAATGTCCCGCCTCTATTTCCGGTCTCATTTGGTACTGCTCACTCTAAAATTAACGAGAAAGAGATGACATGATATGATGGATATATATCAAATTAATTTCCCGAGATCATCTCACTGCTGATGCGAGTACTTTTTATTCCAATGTGTTAAAAAGAATAATTGACAATGGAGACAATGTTCTTATTGAGGGTGTGAAATGTAAAGTTATTAATTAAATGCCAATTTTTTCTTTAAATGTATGATCTAACTAGCAGAATTGTTGTATTGGCTATGAATGTATTGTTACAAAATAAATTACATGTATCAAGACATTGTGAGAACTAATTGTATTAACTGAATGAACAGAGTTGACATGAAGTAACTTCAATCCTATGGCTAAAGATTATCAGAATAATTCTGAAATTTTTAAATTAATTCTTCTTTTAACTGCAAATATAATTTTAACAACAGTGAAAGCCAGTATTTGTCCAAATAAGATATTTCTTAATAATAAGCAAGTCAAAGTATATTTGGTGTGCACACTACTGAAATAAGATAGAATTTAGAACTCTCCATGCAAGGGAATTTGTCGGCGTTAATAGATTAAAAGCTTGGCCTATAAGTATTAAGCCTCGGTTTCTGTCAAACCTACACAATCGCGGATAGTTAAACCAATATTCGGGGGTTTACTCTTGTTAATAAATTAAATATTACTCAATATTGCTACACAATAAAGCACTTACGACTATATAGTATATCATAAAATAGACTTGTTTTATATGGCTTAGTTCAGGATATTTACCGAAAATATGTTAACATCTGAACTGCATATTCTGAATCTGTGCAATAACCAAGTATCATTTAAGAAAAAGGATTTTCTGAATATCGTCATGAGCTATAAAGGCGGGGGAAATCTATGACACATCAAGTGATTCGAGGGGATATCTGAAAAAAAAGATCGCGGATGAAAAAAGATAAATCTCCTTCACTTTTAGTAATTAATAAACTATAAATAATTAATGTGAATCAATTTTATACAAATACATCCATCCATTTAAGTTTGAAATATAAATAACATATACAATACACATACACGTATATAATGGCTCGTGAGGTAGTTAAGAAATGCAAATCAAATGACAGCAGAAGAATGCCTGAAGAGAGATTCCTTAAACTAGAGACCTCAATTGGAGAAGAAAGAGGGGAAGATATGCCTTTCAACAAGTTCGAAAAGGAAATTAAAGATTTAGTGAAACAAAATTTCATTACTTCTAAAGTAGGAGCTCATCTCTTTAATCTTCGTCTTTCGCAGACAAAAAATAGAGCAACAAAAAGAAACCAGAAGAAACAAAAAGCAGCAGATATAAAGGCAGAAAGGGAACTAATATTTTTAAAAATAAGACGTTTTCGATTGCTAGTTGAAAAAATCGTACTAGAGTATGAAATACAGGAGTATAGAAATGCAGCAGGACTCACTGTATCATATCATTCAGGATCATTGATATAAGTAAATACATAAATGTTTTATATATGTACTTAAAGCTGATCAAATTTATATTGTTACCCATGCATGTCTATCCAATTTTAATGTTATTTCAAGTACAAGTTATGTGATAATTTTTAAAAAAATCAAAAAGTATAGTTATCAACTTAAATTGAGTAGATACGCGTACCTCAGTAGATCTGTAATTTGCAAAATTGATTCTCATATAATAAAAAAATCAGAGTGAAGAAATAAATTTGATTTGATGGAGTTTGTATCAGTAAACACAAATATTTATACAGCACTATGAGGGTCTCCTCCTGTTAAAAAGCGCAGGCGAGCCTGTAACGGAGGTCTCAATGATGAAACAGTCTTATCAATATCCTCTTTGTTAATATTGCCAAGGTATACGTACTTTATATGATAGAGCACATCGCATATAGTGTCCGCGTAAACGAGGTTTTCTGTGCGAGCATCAACTTGTTTCACAAAGTTGTAGATAATCGAAACGAGGCTAGGAAAGAGACGACGTTTCTCGATGAAGAGACGTACACTGAGTGGGTAGATTAGCTGGAGAATGAAAATAAGGTGGTTTTCAGTCTCGACGAAAGGATTTACTTTATTATTCAGCCAATTCTGAATGGAGTAGAGAAGGCCTACATTGGCGTGAGTCCAAAAAGCGTGCATTAGTGCAATAACACAACCTACACACAATGTATACTTAAAATAATACTTAGAAACGAATAGAGAATAGTATTGAACTCACCAATGTATCCGTTGGGACCTGTGAAAAGAGAAAATGTGGACAAGCTAATCACAGGGATGTTGAGGTGATTAATGTTATTTGCTGCTAGCCCCTGTCTAGCTACAATCTCCTCCAAGTTCTTCAGGCAGTGGAGAACCTCTGTGTAGAGAACCTCGTGGTAAGAGGTGGGAAGCATTACCAGGAGAAGACCGAAAGCGTTGATCAATTTGCTGACCTCTTCTTCATTTTCAGAACCCCGGGCGGTCTGCTGTGAGGTCTCCAAAATCACGTGTAACAGGTTCTGGCAGACCTCAGCTGGTGAGATAGGGAGGGTGAGTATCTCAACAGAGATGCAGGTGAGAAATTTCGCAGCTGGGCTCTGAAATTCTGAGAATCTCCAATCAGTCCAATCACTCTTGAGAGGCTCCGCGACAGCAGTCTTAATGCTCTGCACCAGATTGAACCAATAGTCCGGCTGTAGAAATATTTGAGGGGCGTCTTTTGGCAAGTTGCTGTCAACTGAATCTTCAGTAAAGGTGGAGAGATAGCTAATGAAGTCTGCGGTGAAGTACCAAGAAAAGGGGTGCCTGTTCTCCTGAGACCGCGTGATAGTGGACACGAGTTTAGCACGCAGAGAGGGTCTATTCACAAGGTTCAACTCGTAGTAATGCAGCGTGGTGTAGAGGAACATGAACGGCTTGTGATGGAACTTGTAGAGAGGGCCAACCTTGTGTATGAGACTGTCTAAGGATTTAGCTGCATCAGGGGGCACTTCTATTAGCCGGTGTACCACGATGTCGAACACTGGGAGGAAGCGAGTGAACACGTTCCCACAGAAGGGGGGTTGCGGTTTAGCCAACTCTTCACCTAAAGTATTTAAAAACTTAACTCACATATCCCAAATAGTCCTTGACTATTGATATAAATTCTTACCAGACGGAGTTCTTAATCCTTCGAAATTGAAGTACTCAGGCTTATTTGCGTGGTAGTAGAGGTGATCATTGAACTGCTCAGGCTTGGACCAGTACGTAGGAGAGTTATCCGAGTTGAGGAACAGATTCAGACTGTATCTGAAGTTAGAAGGTACCAGTAGCAACAACTGCATCAGTCGATAACAAGTGTGGAGCTGTTCTCCTTCATAATTCTTCATCACCATCACCAGGATGATCTTCTCGAGAGGGAATAAATTGTGCGTCCATATGAGTTTGTCTAACAGCTCTATGTATTGATTTATATTCTGTTTTTCTTGGGAAAGTTTGAAAACAATGTAATCGATGAAGCTTCGCATATGTCTCGTTAAGCCTCGTTGTCCAAGAGTAATGAATGCCTAACAGCGCAAATAATATAAAAAGTTTGTGTAAAAATTCGCTAATGCTATGCTACAAACTTTAAGAAAAGAATTCGTCAGCTTCTTCTTCTCCAGGATGAAGCACCACGTGAGGCAGAGGAGGGTAGGGTGGGACTCAGGCTGCACGTAGTAAGACACAATGTCCGTTTCTGATGTGCTGTTATTCAGTAACTTCAGTCGGTCATCTGTCACCTGTATGGGAATACGTAGATACCAGTCTAAATATGTTTTTTGTACACTAAAGTGTAGACGCACATACCTGTGAATTTAGAAGTTGCATATCTTCATGTCCTATCACTTTATGCGTTTTGAATGGTTCATAAAACTCTTGAATTGGCGGAGGGAAGCACCTTAGCGTGTGGCTAGGCCAGGAGTGGGGGCAAAGCTTCATTAAAGTATCGAGATATTCCTCCGAGAGGCCAGGGTCAATCCCTCGTGTGTGGAGGGTCTGAGCTAACATAAGAATGAAAACTTTATTTAACTCCTCGAATTCTGGTTCGGTTGGATGGGATGGCTGCTTGTTGTTGAGGTAGTGAGTGAAATCAGGTCCAGCTAACCCCATTATCAACTTGAGTGCAGTGTTCTCCAATAGCAAATACAGATAATTTCGAATCTGAAAGAGGAGGTAAGAAAATATAGATTCAAACTTGAGTTATGTATTTGAAATTGTATTATATGTGACGATACGTATAATAAAGCAGGATTTAGCACACTGGTAGAGTGGAAATAGGTTTCAATAAATAAAAGTCGAATTTAGCCCAATATATTTAATCAAGAGGATGACAACCAGGGTTGCCGTGGGAATGGGAATATGTGGGTATTCCCACATGTGGGTTTCTGTGGGTTTTCCTGTGGGTTTCCGTGTATATTCCCACAGAAATTTTGTGGGAATGGGTATTGAAATTCTATTCCCACGGCAACCCTGATAACAACTGTATATCCAAAGCAGAAAGAGGTTTTTGAAACATGGAAACAAATTTTTAATAATTTTAAAGTTCATGGGCATCATGGCCTGCTACTATATACATGGCTAGATATGTGAGGGGTATTCGCATAAAGATTTCCAGGCATTTGTTTACATTTTGATATATTGTTGATACGCACAACTTATCACTGTGATTTAAACCTTCTAGCACTTCTAGAAACTGCGAAAATAGATAGGATCTTTTTGAGCATCATTCTTCAGTATTTTAACCACAATAACACATTCAAAACATGATACCCATTTTTAGTCATCATGTTTTATCAAATACTGAAGAACGATGCTCAAAAAGATCCTAGACATTTTCCGCAGTTTCTAGCAGTACTAGAAAAGTTGAATCACAATGATAGTAATTTGTGTATCAACAATATATCAAAAATTCAACAATGGCCTGGATTTTTTATGCCAATACTTTCCTTATCTTGCTGGGAATATAGTCAGCCATGAACAGATTATACCTTGTGCTTTTGGGGGGAGTTTGAGAAATTATTTTGCAAAAATCGGGGAGGATAAAATTCGCGTAGCGTTTAATACTCGGATAATCTTAATGACGCTTTGTTCTATTTTAAAACTTGTAACGCTTACTGGATCAAAACCAATGGCTTTAATGCTTTTAAGTTTGCATCATGAATATCATATCAACACTTCTATGAAAAGAAGAATTCAGTATGCGTCTTGAGAAAAGACAAAACAGTAATTATGCGACAATTTAGTCTATTGCATAACAATAAACCGCAACAATGTTCAAAGGGTATATAATTGATGAGTATGTGTGAAGTATGAATAAAATGACAGATTACCTCAGCCAAGAAGAGATACAAGAATTCAAGAAAGCTTTTTCTCTTTTCGACAAGGATGGGGACGGTTCAATTACAGCCTTTGAACTGAGGACAGTGATGGAATCATTGGACATGACACCGAAAGATGAAGATTTGGAGAGAATGATTCGAGAAGTTGACCTGGATGGGAATGGAGATATCGACTTTGAAGAGTTCATAACAATGCTGTCTCAGATGAAAAAGAAATCGGGAATAGAAGAACAAATCCGAGAAGCGTTTAAAATGTTTGACCCAGACGATGACGGACTGATCGGCAGGCAACAGCTGCAACACGTCTTGGAAAACCTAGGAAACGGAGTGAGGACAGAAGAGATCTCACAAATCATAGATTACGTGGACACTGATGGAGACGGAGTTATACATTATGAATTTATTATTAGTCAGTATCTGAATAGCTTGTCTCCTGTCGAATTATAAATTTAGTATTACGCGTTACATAATAAACTATATAATATATTATATAATTAATGTATATCACCTCGGAGCAATTCTTTGTGTACTGGGTAATCATAGCTAAGAGCTGCTGTTTGAAAAAGTTAGTAACGTGAACTGGAAGTCGGTTGTTCACCATTTCTAGCCAGCAGGTGTTGATCACATAGAGGCGTTTCTTCATCACGTCAAGAGGGGTTTTAGTCATGACTTTGTAGCCAGCGATTTCTAGATCTGCATTGTGGAACAAGCTGAAGAATGTGTGGATTATCAGGCCTTGTCCCGGGAGCTCTGTAGAAGAAATGGAACACATACAATTCTAAATAGAATGCTTTAGTATTCAACAGGGTAGAAAAATCCACGAATAATTTCCATTCTTTCTAAAGGCTCACCAATCGGTCTCTGATCGGGTTTGTGCAAGTCATGAACAATCGCGACCATATCTTTCACGATAGTATCAACCTTGCAGTTCAAATTGAGGCAGCTCAACAGAGGAATGTCTGGAGGTGGCTGAGTTCCACGCCCATTGAGGCACTCCCTCAACTGATCCTGTGCCTGCTTGAGTCCTGTGTCGATCAGATCTGGGGATTGGATGTGAGGAGGGTGAGCATTACTCATCACGATCAGCTCCTGGCAGGTAAGGCCGGCCGGCTGTAGCTGCGAGCTCAAGACTTTCAGGTGTTCAATCTGCAGTTTCAGAACTCGGGGCATTGGACGGGGGAACTTGTAAGGCGTAACGTTTCCAGGATTAATTTTGTTCTAACAACAAACCATTACTCACACAACTCTGTACCACACCTTATAAGGAAAATAATATTTATTATACACCCATTTACCAACTGGGAGTGATCGAGCATCCGGAGGTAGAGGTGAATCCAGAAGTAGCTGGGAGAGAACTTGTACACATAGAGCGGGTCTGCTATATCCGGGACTGTGAGGGTCTCTTGGTCCGAATAGAGGTAGTCGAAGATAGCCAGCATTATGTCTCCAGATTGTAGAGGGTCCGCAAAAGAGCGAAATACGAATGACATAGACTAAATGAATAAAGTTGTTCTAATTGGATGACAAGGTGACAATGACATGTCGCTATATGCAGTATCTTACATAGTATATATCGAATCCAGTCAACTCGTACCAAGTCAACAGAAAATTCTTTTCGCTGTGTTCCTACGGATATCTCATCAAAAATGCTATAAAAACCGTATATTTCAGTTTGGTAGTTGGTACGAGTTGACTGGTTCCCTACATATCTGCACATTGTATTAATATTAATAGAATATTTTGAAAAGAATAGAATGCAATCAATACCTTTTCAGTGGATGGGATCTTAAAACTGAACCATATAATAATCCAAATAATTGAATAGTAACCTGAACAAAGAAGTGCATGAGTGCATCCCTCCCATCCATCAGCCCCTCCCTCACTATCACCTTGTAGAGAAGGTAGTAGAACGAGTTGATGGGGGTCGACTGGCGGTAGCTACTGATAATCTTGAGCCAGTAGTTGAGACAGAGGCCTGAGATCTGTTGGTAGCTCCACAGGCGGCGCTCTGGATTATCGAGCAGACCATTCTTACAGTTTTTTAGCAGCTGTACCATAACCTCGACACACAGCACTATGCTTGATTGGATGTGGAGTGCTTGGTGCTCTGAGTTTTGCTGTGTGAATTAACAATGAATTAATATGATTTAATATTTACAAATAACTAATAAGCACATGAGCTGAAACTGGGAAAGCCTCAATTTGTATGTTGTAATTTATCTAAATATTAGTAATCTGTTTTTAAAATATTTTTTCATTACATATGGTAAATATAATTATTTGGGGAGTTCTCATTTGGTAAAACGTGGCTGTGTTTCAATGCAGAAATTGAGCCATGAGTTATATTTTAAATTATATGGAAGAGTCCGTTTCAATCCGAAACGACGAAAGAACTGAACTTCACCTGTCGCATCATCCGCGGGAGTCCGTATATCTGAGGCAGAAGAGTCTCGGAGCTGATGAGCTGAGATGCGATGTGCACCAACAGGTCTAGCCTCTTCTTGGTCGCCTCAGGCGGGAAAGGAAGGATCTGTCGAACCTTGCGAGAAATATCCTTAGGAACCTTTGGACAGAGAGTGAACTCTTCATCCAATTGCCAAGTAATCCCGCTTATGAAGGATATGCCCACAGCTGGCAGCAGCTTGTGACTGATGGGCATCGTCATCAGGCGCGCAACTCCAGAGAAACTGTCTCTAAACTTAGTCAAGAGGTCTGCTATCACCCAGTGTGGCTTCTGATTGCTGTACTTCCCGGACTTGTAAGGATACCTGAATGACATCAATGGCATCACTACTTCACATTGAGAAATAAAAGTCAAGGAGACTACCTCAATTCGATTTCATCCAGTGCTAGATAGGCGGGTAAAAGCGCAGATTTTCTATCCAACATATATCCGAGTAGCTCCCTCACACTGTGAAGCAGCTGTAAGTCTCTAGGAGACAGGGAGATCCGGGGGGGACTTTCAGTTCCCCCGCCTCTGTCCAGGTTAGCAGTCGCCATGGGAGAATCAATCATGGTGGGACACTTATCTAAGAATATCAGCAGTTGCGTGATCACCTCTCTGCATGCGTGGTAGTCGAGAGTTGGGAGGAGTCTAATTAGGCGGGAAAATGTGTTTAATTCTCACATCGACAGAATGCTTGAAAAGTCATAATTCAAAAATAATAATCTCTAACTTACTTATTTACAAACTTCAATCCTTCTTGGATGAAGAGAGGGAGTTGTAAGCTAAATATTTGTAGAACTGATTGGCAGACCATGGAGAAGTTGAGAATGCCATGCTTCGTAATCATAGTGATCAGGAGACCGAAGAGATAATTGACCTGTGAGGGGGGACAAATGAAGTGGACTATTTACTTTAACATTTAATAACTATAAACTCACCCGTTGCTGTCCTCTCTGCTTAGTGATGAAACTCAGGTACTCCTGAAGGAGGATTGGTCCTGACTGAGCACTTGCATTCACTTTGGTCTGGAAGAATTCAATCAGATTTCGCTCAAACCCTTCCAAGGGTGGAGGAGGGTTCGGGTAAATGATTGTAGCGCCTAAACCAGCAGCAATTAAAGAGGAATCTGAATCCACCGAAAATCTGTTCGCAAGGATTTCCTGAGAAAGAGAAAGTTATATTCACAGCTTAAGTCCCATTCTCAATGGGCTAGTAGCTTACCCCAAGCTGTTCTATATCCGGCTTATACTTGAGGCGCAAGTCTTCAATCACTTCAACAGGTACCTGAGGCATGATCATAGGCTCTTCTTGCATACCACCGCTATACATGGCGTTGCTAGGCATAACATCCATAGGCGTGCCCCCAATAGACCCCATGGTACCTATAGGGGTGTGGATAGGGGCCATTGCAGGCACCTGCACCCCTGGAAGGATCATATGAGGCGAAGGGATGCTAGGAGGGGCTAAAGAGAGGCTGGAAGGGTACATGCTAGGGTGTACATGCATAGGGTGAGTGGGGGTGTAGTTTGCCATTTAGCTAATATAAAGTAAGAAAGTAATTAAGACGCTATTAGGGCATGTTTTAAGAAACCTATTCAATATATATGGTGCAACAAGACACAATATTTGATTTTGTTATTCTGTACAAAACTGCACAATAATTATATCGATTGTATTACACCATACCAACAGTTCGTGTACTGTAGAGAATAGTTAAATTATAATGGAAATGCATATTTTGTAAAATCTATACACTCTTACAAAACGATAATCACGTTCGATCTGGGATTAGTTAGAGCTACGTATATGTGCTAATTATGACTTCATTATCACAATAAATCTAAGAGTGTTTACTATTTCTTCGCTTGACTCTCAAGCAGACTATGCACATCGGGGTCAGGCTGTACGAAGGCGAACTCTGCTCTAAGGGAAGAACCCTTACTCTCCCAACAGTTAGCAGTGCACGTGAATACGAACACACTACCGAACTCAACTGCTGGGCTCTTCTGCCCTTCAATCCTTAACGATTCAACCAAGGTTGGTAACAGCTGGAATTCAAATGTTCGCTTTCCTCCACACACCTCACAGTTTGGCACTAAGCCCAAATCCTGTGCGAATTTATCACACGTCCACAGGGGAGCTCCCCCTCGCTGGTAGCGAATTACTTGTGATGGGAACAGATTAATTTCGGTGTAGAATTTTTCAGATGTTTTATCACTGAATACAACAGTTTCTTCTAAATCATCAATTGCATTTGCATTTGTTTCGCTTTGGTCATTCATCATATACTCGTTATACAGCAACATTTCATGCGTGTTATCCGCTGGCATTGGTGATAAACAGCTCGCTTCAAAGTATTCGAGCATATAACTACTTAGACCTTTCTCTAACTGAAGACAATTCCCTTTACGAGGCTCAAGAGAAAGCCCTTCGAGTTCAGTGGGTAGAAAGTTAGCAGCATCTGCTCCTTCCATTGGGCATGAACTAAGATCCCCCAGCTCCGCATTGTCGGGTTCATCGTCCCAATCTGATACCTCAAACATAGGTTTGCATTCCATTTTGGTAGAATCCGTAGTTAAGAAAGTCTCGTCATTCGCTAAAGATCTGAAAACCTTCCAACTATCAGACTGATTCCAACAAGAACTGTTCCTACACGCGAACACATGAATAATCCGATCATATGAAGAGCTGTGTAGCGGCCAGTACAGTTGGACAATGAGAATTAGTTGTAAATCACAAATGTTGCAGAGGGGTGACTGAGTGAACTGACTGCCAGGCAGAGAGATAAGCTCTCTCCCCCCAATGAAGGATTGAGTCAATACGCCTCGGGCGTTCAGACAAGATGTCGCAGGCACTTCAGCACCAAGGTAACCGATCCAGAGACATTCGTCGGGATTCATTGAACTACCTTAAATAACGAAGAATGAAATTAAATTTAGAAATTTAGAACAAATTCAAAAGTGATGAGAAGAATTATCTCCAAAGCTTTAAAACTAATAATAACAGAGCTTAAATCTTTTCGGAAATTCTGAGTTTGGCGGACCTAGCTCTCCGATTAACCTTGATCTCTTGTTTCGAAGGTCTGATAGGAGATTGGGATACTTTTAAAAACCTCGGGTTAATTTGACTAGCATTAGTACCAGACGTGTGACCATTGCCAGTCAACCTCGCTATTCCATACTTGTGTGCGACTTGTAGCGGACTCTTTTTACGCAGTTCGCTATCTTTATAGCCTGTAATGAATTTCTTTACAATTACATCCTCTAATGAATGGTAGGATATCACAGCCATTCTCCCGCCTGAAACTAGAAGTGACTCGGCTTGCTTTAATCCGTTTTCTAACTCCTCCAATTCGCGATTGACTGCGATTCTAAGAGCTTGGAATGTTCGGGTAGCAGGATGTATTCTCCCGCTGCCCATGAATCCATCACGAGGCACTGCCTGCTCAATTGCCTCTGCTAGTCTCTTCGTCCGAGTAATCGGTTCCTTCTCTCTAGCAGCGCATATTGCATCCACTATCTTAACGGCTGCTCTCTCTTCTCCAAACTCTTGCAACCAGCTAACAAGGATGTGTGGAGGAGTTTGGTTGACAAGATGCTCAGCTGTCGGAGTGTCTGGATCGGACTGATCCATTCGCATATCTAGCGGACCATCCCTCATGAACGAGAAACCGCGTTCATTATCGTCTACTTGCAGAGAACACAGTCCTAAGTCAAACAGCACACCATCTACCTGAGAAACTCCGATAGACTTTACCAACTTAGCAACGTTAGAGAATTTCCCGTGTACTGGAATTATTCGGTCACCATAATTGGAAATTAATTCTTTAGCAAACTTGTGCGCAGTCTTGTCTCTGTCTAATCCTATGATCTTACTGGCTCCTGCTTTGAGTAAGGAGTGGGTATGGCCCCCACAACCAAAAGTCATGTCCAAGATGGTCTTTCCATTCGGAATTAACCCCATTATTACTTCTCTGCATAGAACAGGTAAATGAGGTGCCGTGTTCATTCTTATTTCAATTTGGAGTAGGATCTTAATTACTAGGAAACGGAGATGATTTGCTGTGCATTCTTAAGGTAATCTTAATAATAAGATCTTTCATTACAAAATTTAATTTGATTTAATTTCAAATAACATAAAAATAACCAATCAAAAGAATTCCAGTATTTACTAGGGTTCAAACAATCAACAAATAGTCCGCTAAGCTTCTCAGAAATTCAGTCCGTCTCCATTGGACTGCTCTAGTTAAAATATCCTCGCTATTGCTCGTATTGAGGTCTGGAGGAATTATACTTAAAGACCCATTGAGTGCAAAGTTTCGCTTCTTTTGGAAACTAAAATACCCCAAATATTCTAGCACATTTATGTCCCATATATACTTGATGAAGTTGGTAGGAGTTGCAGACTCAATGGGCTTATCTTTAAACAGTTCGTTAACAAGGTTCAGTGAGAGTTGGTAGTCTACTGGTCTGAGCAGCTGTGAGAGCAAGAGGGCGTAGCGTGTCTCTCGCAACATGCTCAGGCAGTCTAGCATGTGTCTTAAACAGGCTTCCGTCCACACGTCAGGGGTAACACCTGCCTCGAAGTAGTTGGTAGCCAGAGCTCCTGCTTCTATGTACAGCTTGAGTGCCATGTTGTAGTTGAGGTTGTTGAAGAGGTAGTCTGCTTTCGTCAGGAGCCAACTCTGACAGTTGGTCGGGTGTATGGCTATGGCGTGGTCAAGAAGGGAGAGGAAGAATCTGCTTACTTGCGAGCGGTCGAGTCGCTCCACATTCGGGATAGCAGCTGGCCAGCAGTTCGTGTGTTCAGAGCTAATCTCCCATTTTGGATTCTCAAGGAGAGTGACTAGCTTAACGAAGCAGGAGATGGAGAGGGACAGCGGTAAGCGCTCCACAAGGTTGTTGAAGAATATCCCTAGTCCAGTTTTTAGTTCGGTATCCTGTTCACGCTGTCCTTCCATGATTCGGAACATCGCGTCAAATATCTGTCTGCCGTGACGCCGCAGCTCACTGGACTCCATCAAAGCGAGGCAGCAGTTAGCCAGCCCCGTGGCAAACTTAGCCTGGTCGATTTTGTCTGAGGAGAAGAATTTGTAATCTTTGCAGTTGAGGAGGAATGCAGCTGTTAGTTGTAAAAGGAGGCCATTCGTGGTTTTGGAAAATGCTTGTTTAGCATTATCGACTAGGCTCTGTGGGAAAGTATACTTGTCCAGGAGTTTAGCCTGGGAGATCTCAGCCTCTATCTGCACCAGAACGAACTTCTCGTGGATTGGAATTGAGAGATAGGGCTTTAGATTGGCACTCTGACAGGTGTCAACAGCTGTGCGAAAGTATTTGCAAGCCAATTCCAGGTGCTTGTTGCTCTGTAGAATACTGCCCAAGTGTAGAGCTGCATTAATCCGCGTAAGAAGAATATGATCAGACACCTGGTCTATTTGTAAGAACGGCTTGTGCGAAACAGTCCACTGCGTCGCGAAATGTTGCGCGTCTGACAACGGCTTGCTACCAATCGCAGAAATGAGCTGTGTGAAGAGAGGAATGTCACAGAGGTTGAGTATGTTCCACTGTGTGAGGTAGGCTTGGTGTGTGGGAGAGAGTTTGAGATGGTGAGGAGGCTTCGAGTGCAACCTTTTGTAGTTGTCCACTGAGAGGGAGGGCAGGTGTGGATGAACCGGGGGATCCGGAAGTGACACCGAGGCGTGCACAGACTTGTAGATGTAGGAGGGGTCATACACTTCTCTAAGGTCAGGGTACATGTTGGAGAAGAGAAGGTGCGCTAGGTGCAGAGGAAAGGGAGAAGGCTCGTGTGTGGAATGAGGTCGACCGGGGCTGTCCTTCCTCTTGGAGAAGCCGAGTTTGTTAAGAGTCCGATGGAAGCAATCGAACTCTTCTCTCGAGTTCATCTGCGTGAAGAGCTGAATGAGAGAGGGGGAGGGGAGGGATAGGGTGTGGCACTTGATCGCGGCTAGCAGAGACAGCTTCCACTGAACCTCTTCAGGAGAGGTGTCAAGTTTCGAACGCTTCGAGCTAGGAACGCCATCCGTCTTAGCTCGGGGGCGATTGAAAGGTTGCGTTTTTACAGAGATGGCCAATATCCGGTGATAGAATCCCTTCGAGAGTTGAGCCGTCATGTACGGTTTCGAGATGAGGTCTAGGATGGGAGGGAATGCTGGGGAGAGCAGTAGATGTTCCAAATGCCATCTCTGTTCTAAGATCTTACTTGTCTCTTCTGAAGAGAGGAGCAGAGTTGAGTCAAGGAAAGCTTGCAGCTGCTGAGAATTTATCCACAGCATCGTAACCTTAGCATCCCTGGTTCCTCTGTGAGAGAACAACTCAGAAGATTTGGAGAAGTGAGTCAATGCTTGAGTGTAGTTCATCTGATGGAATGAATACCTCCCTAGCTCGAAATGGGTCTGAGTGAGTAGAGTGCTTATGGAGAGAGGCTTGCTTTCTGGAGGTGTCAGGAAGGGAGTGGATGGGAGGATGTCTTTCTTCAGCGTGAGGAGGAAGTGGAGGAAGGAGTTGGCGCTCTCTGTCGGGAGGTCGTTGTAAAACGATTTTATCTCCATCCGCTTGCAAGGCCCGTCTCTGCTCGAGAGTGTAGACACGAGTCGGATAACCCAACAGCTGTGGAGGAATTGCGCAACCAACTGGTCGTGTGACAGAGAGTCTAGAGAGGAGGGGTCCAAGTCAGGGGTAAGGGGTAGCCGCCGGTTTAGCACCGTCATGAGTTGGTGCTGTAGTGGGATTGATATGTGCTGGTCCAATTCCGGTAGCGACCATCTGAAGTGCTGGCAGGTTATCTTGAGTGAGAGCTCAGCCAGACGGAGGGAGTATTGGGAGTCCTTGAGGAGGCTGTCTTCTTCTTGCTTCATCAGTCTCTGAAGAAACGCGACCAGGAGTTCGCCAGGCTTGGGATGCGAGGAAGGAGACGTGGAGTAGTCGAGCAGGTACTCGTCCAGGTCTGCAGTTTTCAACAGGAAGTCGTACCATGTCACTACCTGAGACGACATCTTTGAACGAAGATGAAGTCTAAATTGCCGAGCTATTGAGAGCTATTGAAAAAACACGTGTTTGACTCCCGAGATGAAATGCGAAAAATGGTCGAAAAATTGATGAAAAGTGGACAAAAATTGGATAAAAGTGGAATTGTTATACGGTAACAGGGCCGGCGGTGTCCTGGTTGTCCGGACACCCCCTGCCTCCTATTTTATCTAATTGTACAGTATGTATCCTCCAAAAATGGACACCCAATTTCAGAGAAATCCCTCTTAGGACACCCACTGTCTATAAAGATGGCGCCTGCCATGAGTAAGTGATAATTATTAGATCACGTACATGTTTTGTCTTGTACTTTTGATAAGTCTCCAGCAACGAAAATTTTTAAAGAGAGCACTTATAACTTATTGACACATGCGAGACGATAGATACAAGTAGAGGATTAAGTTCTCTCAGATACTTTACGGCTGAGATAGGGTGTATAGTTCGTAACCCATTATAATTAAGAAATAATTTGGTCCAATCTAATTCAATTTATCGAGTACGCTAGTTCGAGTACAAGGGGTAAGTGAATGTAGCAATGTAAGCGGTTACGTAGCTATGCAGAAATCAGATGTGACAGATTTCTAACATGTGTTCCAAGTCGAAATCTGCCCAATCATCCTGTGGCAAATCATCTGGAGGTCCGCACTCAACCTCAAAAAATCCGATCTTCTCTTCGATCGGTTTAATTTCAACTGGTTCTGGAGGTGTATGCGTAAATTTAAAATGGGGCGAAGCGATGTTGACTTTGTTCAACTCCTTTATGAACTCCAAGTCTTCTGGAGGAGACAGTTTATCTTGTGGTTCTGGGTCCTCTTTCGGCGTCTCTTCTATCTCTGGAAACTCCATGTGCTTGAATAGCTTGAGATGATCTGTTTTTATATTTTCTTGTATCTTGTGCATTTCAGAAGTTCTTCTTGAAGTTTTCGTCTTCCTGTTGGACATTTTGACTGTGCGTTTTATAGACTGAGATAGATCAGGTTTGAGATTGATGTCAGGATTCGTTCTGAGAGCTGAACCAGTATTGCAAATATCTTTCAAGAGTTTCATGGGTGTGCGAAGTACCTCTTCATGTCCCGGCTTGAAATTAGGTCCACTTATTGAATGTTGGTTCTCTTGGTCGAAATTCTTCACATTAGCCATTAGAAAGTAGAATAGATGTCTAATAGGTGGAATATAAGAAAAATAATGGCTGCGAAGTTTTAGGGAAGACTTAATTTAATGGGAATTTATTATATTTAACATTCAAAACCTACTAGGTTTGTATCATCATAGCCTACTGCATATAAGGAGTCACATTAACTTGCGGATTTTGGACTAGGGATGCGGTCGAAGATGGTTGAACAAATATATGACCTGCCTAAGCTCATTAACGACGCAGAGGCTTTTTTCGTGCTTTTTTTCATGCTTCTTTCGTGCTTTTTTCATGCTTTTTCAAGTTACTGTGAGGACTTATATGCAGTAGGCTATGATTTCATCTAATGACGAGTGGTATAAATTGATTTGACAGATTTCTTCACACCTCAATATATTCTCAGACAAACACAGGTAGAGCAATTGAATATGTTATATGTGTATCGTGTATCTAGATATGTACAAACCTAATCAGTTAAGTGAGAATATATTCGACTCTCACATACTAAGCCTACAGTTGTTGTTATCAAGCTGTGAGTTGGATGCAAATAGTAAAATATCAGCTATATTCCAAGCTGTGGTGGTGAGTGGGAATACGATAGCTGCCAAAGTTGCGATAATGAGAGCTGAGCAGTGCATGCAGTGAGCTAGAGGACGCCAATTCCTCTTGCTAGAAAGAAACACTGCACAGCCAGAGTAGAAGCAGAGAGTGAAGCAGCCGCAGAGAGGAGAGAGGAAGAGGATCAGTTGAGGAATGGCAAAGTCGAACCGGTTGATGTAGAAGTTGTCAGCTCCGGTCGTACCCACGAACAGACTGAGGAGGAGGGCGGTGATCTTACGAGGTGCTGATGACTGGCATTCTCCTAGGGCGGAGGAGTAGGAGTAGCAGGGGCTTGACACGAGGGTACAGGTGTTACTCGATGTGTTCAACTCGAAACATTCACTTTTGCACTCACACTGTGAACTAGTACAATTGACCAGGGATGTAGAAGTTCCATTCAAACTGAGGGGCAAGCAAACGGTGTCATTAGCACATTGAGCAGATGTTGAAATTAGTAGGGACAAGAACTGTACAATCAAATAAACCTTAAACAATCTAAATGCCATTCTTAGGTACAACTATATTAAAATAAACGCCACTGAAAATTAATATTACATGATATAGGATTTCATACAACAAAATAGTAACAACTGCACAAAATATAACAAATTTGCAAACAATTGAATTTTCAGATTCTATTAAGATTCGGGATTAAACATTTTGACTATCATTTCATGGCAACCCACACACCCGCAAATGGCAGAACCTAACCCGACACCGCACGTAAACTTAGCAATGGGGTTAGGCACCATGCCCATTGTCGGAATACAACCACCCACGAATGACCCAGCCTTGTAGCCTACCAACCAAAAGAGAAGATACTTCCTCATTCGCTCACTTGAGATGTTCAATTTGAATCTGAAGAAGGAGTGGACTTTTTCTGCTATCAGCTTATCCAGATGGTGATCCGCGAATCTAACGCGAAAGTCTTCTCGCACATACCTAACCGTGTCTGCAATTAAGGCTTCAGCTTCTTTCTCCTTTGAAGGCTTAGGTGCTGTGCCCACCGCTTTCTTTTTCTTCACGTCATCAGTGGGGGTGAACTTGGGAGTGGTAGACGAGACGGGATCTGACGGATATCTGTCAAGGCATCCTTTACACAATCTTCCTGTTGTACTCATTTCCTCTCCACAGTTTGTACATTTGAGGCAGTTTCTCACACCCGTTCCATCGTCCGCTAACATATCTGTCCCGTCTTGTTTCTCCAGTAGTACCTTTTTACCTATATCAACCAGGTCTTCTTGCAAACTCGCGAAAATTTCATCTTCTTGGACTAATATTTGTATTTCTTCAAGTGAGATATTCTGCTTTTCTTTCAACACTTTTTCCATAAATGTTTCGAACAAGCAGTGGTAGAAAGAGTTAGCAAAATCAATGGTACAAAAGAAAGGTCCTGGATAAACAATTCCAATTTTTTTAACACCGTTTAGGTTAGCATTCAGCATCCCTCCAGCAAGAGCGAACTTGGTTTTGTTAGTACAAAAGAGGACTGGAACAAAAGTTAAATATTTGTCCAACTTTTCATCTCGAATCGTAACTACTTTCTCTGATTTAATACTCTTTACTATTGTCAGTATAGTTTTCGCTAATTCATTATTTTCTCTCAGATATTTGTGTAGTAACGTATATTGGTGGAAATCCTTCGAGATTGGAATGATCAGTGATGAGCAAGTAGCACCCGCGAGATGTTGAATCTGGTGAACTTCTAGTGAGAGTGAAGGTACTTTTGCATATCCTGATGCTGCCATCAGTGAGTACTCTGCAAGCTGGGTGACACTTGACTAGTCAAATAGTAGAGGAGATTACTTAACTCTTCAACATGTTAGGACGGCCAAATTATCGATACAAAGTATATGTTTGCGAAACGTATCAATACTCAATATTTGAGCAATAGCTAATAATTAAATGCTAGTTTCTGGGGAATCCTCCCCGTGATAGGACAACGTTATATAACATCCCAGGTTTCCACGAATACGGAACGGTAGTCCATGAAGTTTTAATTGCCTCTACCAGTCTACCTGTCCCATCCTGTGCTTAGTAACTGGCATTCAAGCAAGAATGCTTAGGAAACATTTTATCTTCGTACAGCAGAGCCCTTAATGTAGGTATTATGTATGTATGTACGTATGTAGTATATAAAAGAATCAAGCGATTATGAATTGATTTAAAATCGATATAATGGAATACATTGGCATAGAAAACAATACCCATCCATAAAATAACCACTAAAATCAAAGTGAGCTACTTTGGTACTAAATGTTTCTCAATTTAGTGATGTATGAATAATTTTTCGCTAATTGCCTATCAAAAGTGATAACTGCTGAACGGATGGGAAGGGCTAGACTTGGATCATCCAGTGAATCCACCTTGGATACCCTCAGCATGTCTGGAATGTGGTACATGAGACTCTCTCCAAAGTGACTCGTAGCCTCAATAGGGAGCTGGGTAGGCAAATTGTCAATATTCGAAATTAACATGCCTACCCTTTCGAGATTATCGTGAAACTCTTTTTTACAAGCATCGTATATAGCGAATGGCTTATCTAGGGTAGTTAGAGTGCGAGAAATCTCTATAGAACCTTCATAGTCATTCGAAATGTCTGCAATAGCAATCAATCTTCCTCTTTCCTTCTGGATAGCCACAAAATCCTGTTCGGTCAAGAGTCGAGGGCATCCTGAGGCCCAGAATACTCCATTAACTAGACATGTGATGTACGGAGCAATCGTTTTATTGAAGTTTGAAGTGTATTGAGACTGGTTCTGAAGGTAATGCTGTATTCCGAAATCTCCTGAATCTTTGTGCCGGAGATGATGCCCAGCGTTTACGATGGTTCCATATAAACGGTTTGGGTCCCCATTCTCTACCACCTCTTTCAGGTCATTCGGGGACACAAACTCATGTGGGAGGAGTTTAAAAACGGACTGTGCACCTTTTGATACGTTTCCATCTCCTGTGAAACAGAATATCAGCGGGCTCAGGGATGGCGGGATTGCACCGCTGGAGATGTACGGTCCGAGCTGTGAGACTGCAGCTAGAGCCTGTGGCAGCAGCGGATAGTTGTGTGCTAACCCCACGTGGACCAACGGAGTGTGATGCCCCAAGGCCAACAACCGAATGCCTAACCCGTATATGATGTTAATCATGCCACAGATCCCAGCTTCACGGCTGAAAGCCACCATTCTATTCCCACTCTGATCTACAATCATCTCGTAGTCTATAAGCCGTACATTCTGACGTATGCACGCATCAAGCAGTGGCATATTCGATGGCTGAGCTTTGATAGTGTGTGAGAACAGTGCGTACGTTTTCCCAGGGATAATCTTATCGACCAGAACTTGTTTGACTCCCAGAATGAGGTCAGCTTCGGTCAGATCTTCAGAGAATGTTGCCCCTGACCGCTCGTACTCATACTGAGGGAACACTCGCTTACCTGAGGGCTGTATCAACACACGGTGTCCTTCTCGTACCAGCTGTCCCACCTGAATGGGCGTGAGTGGGGCCCGTCGCTCCCATAAATAACTCTCCTCTTTCAAAATACCGATCACCCCTTTTCTCGGGGTTGAATGGAAAAATTTTGTTGTTTGAGTGGTATTGTTAAATAGGTGGCATATGGACCGTGTACTAAAAAAAGAGGATAGCTTTATGGAAGAGAGGGACATAGGGTGCTAACGTGTAAATTATTCAAGTTTAGATACAACGAAGAATGTAAACAACTAGTTAGCGAAGAGAACATTCTTAATTAATAGTCCAGCCTATACAGGGTGGCTCATAAGTTCTGATACAAGCTTCGTTAGGTATAAAATGTCTTATACTCAAACAATCTTAGTTACTATGGTCTTTAGAGATTGTAATTCGAAAATTTTCAATGATTTTAAAAGATTTTTCGAGCCTAAGACCTGGAACTGTGTTTTGTATGGCGAGTTTTATGGGGGGAAAATGTGTCCTGGCACGCAGCGAAAATCGAGAATCAAGGTCACTGCTTCTGTAAAAAAATGTCTTCATAATCGATGTTCTATGACGATTTAGCACAAAATATTTTTCATTCACCATGGAAATATTTCATAAATCCATTGAATTCATTATCAGAAACAAGATAAAGTTATTATTTCACGAGATGAAATTAGGTACATTTTGCAAAATCACCTAAAATTGCACTTTTTTTCACATCACCAAAAATCTGATCCAAATGGTTCTCAATATGTACTGATATAAACATCTTATATTTCTAAAAAGTGTTCGAGAAAAATGTGAGAGCCAATTTTTCCTAGAATTTGAAGACTCTAGAAAGATCATTTGAAAAGCAGTGGGCCCTGATTCTCGATTTTCGCTGCGTGCTAGGACACATTTTTCCCCCATAAAAATCACCATACAAAACACAGTTCCAGGTATTAGACTCGAAAGATCTTTTAAAATCATTGAAAATATTTGAATTACAATCTCTAAAGACCATAATAACTAAGATTGTTTGAGTATAAGAAATTTTATGCCTAATGAAGCTTGTCACAGAACTTATGAGTCTGTATAAGCCAATTCAGAAAATTTAAATTTGTATGTATCTTCATTTACTAACTAAACTAAACATCATAAAACACTCAAACAATTCTCTAATCACTGTCATCTGAAACATCAAATTTGAAAGAGCACACCTCAGTTCCAATAGATCCGCCCCTATAACTCCCTCTCTTCTTCTTCGTCTTCTCGTGTCTGAAACTTTTTCCAGAAGTATTCTTGAAGTCATTGCATGCCTTCATTCCCCACTGCTTATCATTACCTCCCATCTTCACCTTCTTAGCAAAGGAGTTATCCCGCAGCATGGGATTTATTTCGGAGAGATCTGTTGTCACACGTCGAAATCCGGTGTACCCTTGATCTGCATTCGCGATATTTTCGGGAATTTCCATATCAACAATCATATTGACATCTGATTTATTTTTCCTTTTTCTCTTCTTTTTCGTCTCCACTTCATGGCCTGTGCCATTTTTCGTGGCATCAAGAATTTGATTAGGAGTTGGATCTGCTGTGAGATTTTCTGTTAATTCAGGGTCTTCGTTCTGTATTATTTCGGTGTTGCTAGAATGCAGAGATTCTCTCTTTTTTTTCAAATATTTCCTGTACACCGCCATCAAGTCAACATCTGCATTTTGATTTAAGTCCAAACTTACTTCTTTTCTGAGAGCTTTCGCTGTCTTCTTCAAATCATTTTCAGTGAGAAATTTATAAATCGCAAATATTAACTCGGAAGGTAGAGCTTCTTCCATAGCAGTTTAGATAAAAAGTCGCCTGTATGTGAAAGAAAGGGCCTTTTATATTGAACACGGCTATTGACTGGGGACTGAAGAAAGTTAAGTATTTTTTTTCAAATATTATTTACATACATATCAACCTGCAAGAAAAAAAGCAGGACATAAGTAGGTATTATTTTGGCTGGACATTGAGCTATTTAGCGGGACAAAGTATATTTGTATTAGTCCTATACACTGAAAAGCGGGACAATTCCACTTTTTGGAAGGTTTTCGCGGGATATTACTTTCAACATATGTCCGAAAAAACGGGACCGTTGGCAAGTATGTATTTATTAGAAAAGTCAGTATTTTGGTGTCCTAACTTATAACTATTACCTCTGCCCACGCGTCACAGAAATAAAATAGCGTTAAAAGCCTAAAACAACCGTACAAAGTAATAGAAATGAACATATCATTGATTATATAATATCACAAAGAGGCAAGGAGAACTAACTATAAAACTATTCAGTCATATTCAAGAACTATGTACAGTCAGTATATACACTGGTCTCAAAATTCAGAACGTAACTCACGCATGTGATGGCGCTTTTGGTACTGTGATTACCTCAAGAACAGCTGTATTTGACTCGCCTATAAAACTGACAATATTAAGGAGACTAGTCAGTTCGATGGGGCCTATTAAAGGTGTAGGAGTCATTTGATCCATTCGAGAGACTATATTATTTTTTCGATTCAGATTCAGAATAGATATTCGAACACTTTCCAGCTCCAGATTACCCAAAATACCATCAAATTTCCCTTCCATTCGCTGAATGGTAACGCGGATTACTTGATCATCCTCTTTCTGCGCATAGCAGCACAGTTTGAAGCCGGCAGGAGTCGTGTAGAATGGCTGGGAATAAATCTTTGTAAGTCGATTGGCATTGTTGAAGATACTTTTGAAGTTTGGAATCTCCCAAATGAGGACACCGTTTGTAGGTATGGTAACCTCAGCAAGAAAGTCATCCCAACTCTCATCAGGAAGTGGAGGCGTTTTCTTCCGGATATAGCAGGAAAGCTTCATTTTAGTGGCATAGTGACTCTGCTGAACAGCTGAGAGTTCTTTTTTAAGTGCCGTGTTTTCATGTTCTAGTTTATCTTGTCTTTTAGAGATGGCACTAAGTAGTTCTGAAATCGATTCGACATGTTCTTTGTAATACAGTGCGTGTTGAATGGGATTTTCTGCTAAATGCTTATCTATTTCGATTAGTGATCCTCTCCCCGGGCAATTGATATAAGGACAGCTACGTGGCATATTTGTGCAATGCAATTTGCTAGGATCTTCGTGCATATCCTTCTGATCACGACAAAATACAGCACTACACCCGAATATACATTTAATAAACTCCTTCCCGCATAGATGCTCTATTCCTGATGTGGTCAGTTGATTGCACAAGGTACATCTCGCATTTCGTGTTTTGCTGCAGTTCTCCTTATGTTGGCTAAGAACTAACACCTCGACCAATTCTTGACAATATTCGCATTTTTCTGATTTGAATTTGCAACTTTCTGTATGTTGCTCAATAGTAGAGATAGAACCACACCAAACACATCGAGTGTACGGACACTGAACTTCTAAAGTAGATATAATATTCCGCATGTGTAAGTCTGAAAATACCTGGGTAGAATTTAGTGGTTTATTACAAGATACGCAATTTGCTTCGGGATTTAAATAACCAAGTATGCAAGATCGACAGTAATGATGTCTGCAATATGACTGCATTGCCTCACGCATAACCTTGGAACAGAGTAGACACTTGTAATTCTTGACATTTTCCTCGAATTTGTAGTCGTAGCCACCCTTGGAATATGGAATGGCGGCGCCTAAACTCATAGGCCCTGAACTGTTACTTTCATATGGAAGCCTGGAGGCCATATCTATCAGTGGGTAAAGCATATAACAATGTATTAAGATTCCAAAAGTATATGTTTAAAATACATATTTAGGAAATTAAAGGTAAACGGAAGTTTCGTCGCTGATATTTTAGAATGGAATTACAAACTGTTGGGAAACATGAATTTGTTCTAAACTGAATAGAATTGATAGGAGAGTGAGAGTGGGCATTTTGGAGAGTATTTTATATAAGAACAAAGAGAAAGTGGGCATTTTGAGTTTGAAATAATATCAAATGGCACGCGAGAGTGGTATTTTTATTTCGTGAAGGGGTGGGTTATTGTCATTTATTATTTGTTAGAATGAATGGGAGAATGAAAGTGAGGATTTAATAATTTCATTCAAAGAAATATCAGCGACGAAACTTCCGGGCGACATAATTTCAGTTGAACGTGGTCACTGGTCACATGAGCCTATTTCCGTTCAGAATAGAATGAAAAGGTGGCCGGGATAATTATTGGTATTCTGTCGCATTTAGTGAGAAGCTCAAGCAAGGTCGAGTCTCAGGTGAAAATGTCGACCGATGTTTTAAAATACAGTCAACTCCGCTTAATCGGGACAAGTCTCCAGGAACGAAATGGTTCCCATACATAGAAGCTAATACTAAATTTCATCGGTTAATTGGGAACTCCGCTTAATCGGGATAAAATATCCGGGACCAAAGTGTCCCGATTAAGCGGAGTCACCTGTACACTGAATCAACATGATTACGCAGCATATTAGAATTTTACATGTACGAGGGTCACTCGATAAGTTTTGAGCCTGGAGAAAATTCCTAGGATTATTCATCTACCTATTATTACTTGTATCTTAGGCTTTGAGTTAGATTGAACAAGTTTCTAAAATATTATGCCACATATAATGGAGTGTCCTTGTGGACTCCGACACATTTGCAAGCCATTTCCTATGGAATTTTATTTATTCTCTTTATGGAAAAATGATAGTTGGGAACAAACTTTTGATAATTCAATATTATCAATGATGCGATATATTCACAATCCGGGGGGATTCTATGATTATCATATTTACTAAATTTCGTTTACAAAACATAAATAAATGTTCAAAGATATCCCAATTCAACACTTGTGGTTGTGTTTTCATAGATGCTAATACAAAATATCTTAGACAATTTCTTCATTACAATATTTTAGAAACTTGTCTGATTGAAATCAAACTCAAAGTCAAAGATAATAATAGGTGGGTGAATAATCCTAGAAATTTTCAACGAAATCAAACGGAAGCAACTACTCCATGCTCAAAACATATTTAGTGACCCTCGTATATCCATGGTTTTTATAACTATAAATATGAATACGCAATCGTAAGCAGCCTTATAACATTTTATTGCTATCTTTCCACAGGCACCAGCGGGGTTGCAGTGGGGGCGGGATTCCAACTCCCACAAGATTTCTATAGGAATTCCCACAGGGATTTTTTCCCTCATTCCCATTCCCATTCCTATTCCCACGGCAACCCCGAGAGAGTGTCGGATAAGGATCCAAAGTTTCGCCAATCGACAGCCGCCCAGCGCTAGTACAAAACAAATCAATAATATCTAGTTCAAACAAAAACGGAGATTCTGAAAATATTCAGTGATGAGGCAAATATTTCCTCTTACTTACACAACATATCATGAACTAATATATACAAACATACACAGAAATATACTTTACGTGGAAGGAAAATTACTCGAAATTACAGTCACTTCCAAAAAAGCCGAACTGGAACTGGAGTCTCCTAGAAATCCTAGAATACTTTGTAAGGAGCTCAGTTCAATGGGACTAGTGCAATCTTCAACAATTTGTCCATGTTGGGCAGTGAAACTTAGGTTCTGGTGTCGATTAAAATTCAAAATAGATATTTGAACACTTTGTACCTGGAGATTACCCAAAATACCATCAAATTTCCCTTCCATTCGCTGAATGGTAACGCGGATTACTTGATCATCCTCTTTCTGCGCATAGCAGCACAGTTTGAAGCCGGCAGGAGTCGTGTAGAATGGCTGGGAATAAATCTTTGTAAGTCGATTGGCACTGTTGAAGAGAATTTTGAAGTTTGGAATCTCCCAAATGAGGACACCGTTTGTAGGTATGGTAACCTCAGCAAGAAAGTCATCCCAACTCTCATCAGGAAGGGGAGGCGCTTTCTTCCGGATATAGCAGGAAAGCTTCATTTTAGTGGTATAGTGACTCTGCTGAACAGCTGAGATTTCTTTTTTAAGTGCCGTATTTTCATGTTCTAGTTTATCTTGTCTTGTAGAGATGATACCAATTCGTTCTGAAAGCGATTCAACCTGTTCTTTGTAGTACAGTGCATGTTGAATGGGATTGTTGCTTATATGGTGATTTAACGCGCTAGGTACAAGTAAACCCGTCTGCGGACACTTTTCGTATGGACAATTACGAGACATGTTTGGACAATTGAACATTTTCGGATCTTGATGACTAGGCATGTCAGCTCGAGGAAGTATAGCTCCACAATTATGCATACACATGATTTTATCTCCAGGACATAGATGGGCTTCCCCATGCACAAATGGCTCATTGCAGGTAGCACATCTCTGTCCTGGGCAGATCTTTTTGTGTTGGGAGATTCTTAACGTA
The DNA here is from genome assembly GCA_963281255.1 of Aphrocallistes beatrix. Taxonomy (NCBI): domain Eukaryota; kingdom Metazoa; phylum Porifera; class Hexactinellida; order Sceptrulophora; family Aphrocallistidae; genus Aphrocallistes; species Aphrocallistes beatrix. The sequence continues at coordinate 729,446 of OY725497.1, forward strand.
TCTATGCTTTCGCCACAGAATTCGCACTTTCTATTTAGTCTAGCCTGCCTGAACGCGCAATTCTGCAAATGTGATTCAACATTTGAAGTAGACCCGTGCCAATCGCATCGACTGTTTGGACATCTAATTTCGAGTGCATATATACGATTTCGCATGCTTGCATCAGAGAATATAGAGCTAGGGTCGATCATTTGACGACAACTGGGGCAGTTTGCATAGGTTTGTAAGTGATAATGTAGACAGGTGCGGCAGTAGACGTGTCCGCATGAAATCTGGGTTGGATCCCGCATGACTTTGTAGCATAGCAGACATAGGAATTCGTCAACGTTTCCTGAGAATTGGTAATCGAAGCCACCTTTTGAATAATACGATCCAGAACTCATCTATCCCGCTTGATCCATAAACTAGCGTTTTAACATATAAAATACAAAGGGGACATTAAAACATGAAATAATCTAAAAACGGCCCCCTCGTACTATATCATAAATTTTAACCTCCTTTTTCAACCAGAGTGACTTATAATTAACAGCTTTCTCTCAATCGCTTCAAGCCAAGGTTAACAACCTTCTTCCTGTGCCAACTGCTGCACCTATCTGTATATCACCATATTAAAAAGTGGTGATAAATGACACATTTGAATAATTCTTTTACTCTGTAACACTTATAAAGCAAATAAAATAAAATTTCAGCTGTTTCTGTCTCCCTTACTTAATCTTAACTTTGTCTACTTTCGTGCCAAAATGGATTTTATTAGCCAACTTCGTTAATTCTCGTGTGCAGATTTCAAAAATGTTAGGTGCCATATTTTTCAGTCGCGTCTTCAGTCCCAAATTTCAATTATTAAATCGGGACCATTTCACTATGACTGAAATGAATAAATTCATCACAATATAAAATATCTGACATATCCTACGCAGCGGAGAGGCCAAATGAATTTTAGGGTGCGGCTAGAGTGCGGTACAAGATTTTTGGGTTGAGGCCTTGGTCGCGTGTGCTGCACCCTCGCTTCGCCTCTGGGCCCTACTGTCCTACAGAGAAATGGTACGATTATGTTCATACATTAGAATTAGATCATATTACAAAAATAAGAACACAGTAAAAATACATTGCACAAAATGTATGCACGCTAAGAAATAGAATCTAGAGATAATCCTAAGAAATTAGGAATACGTAATGTAGTAGACACGAATTAGAGCTTCAAGCAATTCAATGACTTGATGGAGGAATAATTTTAGGAAGTCTGAGCTCTCTAAACGCTAGAGAGAACGTCTTCGAGTTTGGGACGGTTTTGAGGCCAAAAGCTAAGCATCTGGGACACCATTTTAGAATACTGGGGCGATATTGGCTTAGAATTTGCCCTGCTTAGTGACCCATAAGGGAATAAAGAATTTATTGGGGGTATATCTATGTCTCTGTACTGGGATGCATCTATATGAGTGAAGGGAGAAGGGTTACAAGCTAGATCGTAGGATAAGGCTCCTACGCTCCATGCATAGTGAGCAGTGTAATCGAGGAAGTTTGATGGTCCCGGGACGGCATTCAGTACCTCAGGAGGAAGGTAGCTGTTGAGATCACCGATTGAGGTCATATGCGTAGAGAATGGCACGGTTTGTCCGTGTATAGCTGTTTCGAACCCGATTAGTTTCAATGTCTTCGTGTTAGGATCGTAGAGAATATTCTCATGCCTGATACTTCGTAGGTATAAATTCTTATCCGTGAGGAATGAAAATGTTGAAATTAGCTGTTTCATCCAATTTAGGTAATCATTTGGTTCCACAGCAGAATTCTTGTGATTTTTGCTAAGGAAGGAGATTATGGTGTAGGGGAGGTTCTCTGTAATTGAGAAGAGAGCAATCTGATCTCGCAGGTCTGAGCGGGTGCAGCCTACTTGTTTGGTAGGCCGGTCATGGAATATGGCAAAGTGGTACACGATGTTGGGATGAGGCTGTAGGGTGGAGAGAATTTCAAATTCACTCGTTATACCTAAGCTATGCACACTAACTCCTGAATTGAAGTAGTTGAACACTCCCTTGAGGGTGTATCGTTTTTCGCGATCGGGCAATTCTGGCCTGTTACAGCGTACAGTATGCTGGCAAATAGAGTCAGGTGCAGGCACTTTATGAGTCTGCAAGATCTCAAAGTCAGCGAGGTGACATGTTGACAGGATTTTCGTCATAGTTAGCTTCTCAGTTAAGTCTACTACCTTTCCACTCAGCTCGTTAATTTCTATTTTATATATGCTACTATCTTGTCTTAGCAGCTGAGCGGATGGTGCTTTGAAGCTCGAATCTCTTTTCTTCTTGATGGCGTTAATCATTTCACTCCGTTCATTTAAAGGTACAGCATCTTGTAGGCTATGCAGGTTCACATATTTCTTCAACTTTGCAGCGGGCAACGTTTCGATATCTTTATCTGACAGCGAAAAGATACTATCTTCTGGCGATAGTGGAGAGGCAGGTGGAGTAGGACCAACTGCGCCAAGAGAAGGTGGGCCCCCACTCGCAGGATAAGAATAAGTATCGTACACGTTCCTCTGTTTGAACTTTAGCTCGGGGAACTCTTGGTAGAGTTTGCCCAGAAGCTCTGCCTTCTCAGTGATGCCAACCAAATTAATGTGAAGACGACGAAACATGTCTTTTAGTCTGCCAACTCCCAAACCCTCGATATCAGTCTCATTCTTCAACTCATCGAGAATGATCGGGCGATTTCGTTGACGTTCTTCTAAAATTTCTTTATCTCGCCTCTCCACAGCTTCTCTCGCTCTCGCTCTCTTTTTCGCTTCTTCTTCTTTAGTCTCTTCCATCTCTCCTATTTTAGACTCCAATTCCCTCACACGGGTCTGGTTTTCTTCTTCCTTCACCTGATCTCTCTCTACTAACTTCAAAATTTCATTCGCTATCATTCCTTCTATGGAATTAACCAAATTTCTGCGATTCTGAAACTCCTTGATAATATCTTGGATCGAACCTCGGCGTATTGCAATTTCGATATCCCTCTCTCCCTCATACTTGGCCCGTTGTTTCCCATCTGGAAGGAATGCGATTATCAAGATGCAGGGAACAAAATCTACTCCTCCCACTGATTTCCTCACAAGGTGCCATTTATTCGAATTAGACAGCCTAACTTGCACGAAAGGTAAGTTTTGGAATCTCCGAGCTAGCTCGAGGAAATGCTGATTGGTGCCTCGGCAGGCCGGAAATGACTCATCATGGAACTCAATGCAAAGAATGGCATTCTTCTCGTCCGCAGCTTTGTACAGTTTGAACCAGTCGAGCTCTGAATTCAGAACAAGGTAGTTATCAGGAAGTGTAGCAGCACGAAGAACCTCAGCTAGTAATGAATCTAGTGCCATGCTAGAAATACGCAAAATGGGGATTATTAAACAAATTTTATAAAAAATCTATAAATTTTTAAACTGCATAGTTCTTGGTATCAAACTATACATCATGGGCATTGAAAAACTGAATTCCTTGCTGTTTTTAAATATGCAATAGTTAGGGGTAGGGTAGGGTAGTGGTGAGCATTGGTTGTATGTACGGTCGCTCACTCACACCCAACCCTAGATCTGCACCTGTTTCCAACGAGCTCTAAAGCAAAAAATTAACATTTAATCTCATACGTTGTCCCACTCTAACATCATCAACTTAGACAAGAAATAAAAGTGGTCATTAAACAACAGGTGTTAGTCTAATTACGTGCCCAGAATAATCAGCAAGGCTAGGGGAAAGAATTTTGATAAATATACTATCAAGACGAATCAGAATCAGGCACGATCCTTACTATCTATTATCTTACAAAACGCATACAAAACACTTTCTAAATAATATTTGCCAGCTAGCATGTGGATACAGTAAGGCATTATTGTCATAGTCACAATGCCACGGTGGCTATAACAATGGTTGAGTCAGTGCAAGTAGAAGAATGGCCTATTGCAATAATATGCTAATTGATCCGATAAATAATTTATGTATGAAAAGTTAGACTCGTGTCCTTTTATATATGCTAGGAATTCTTGAACAAGCCCACAGACTTTCCTATCAGAAATGAGATGAGAAGTCGACATTAAAGCCTCTTTTTAGTTGATTTTTCATTATCGTACATTAAAATAAAGATTACAGTAATCAGAAATATTTTTTTAGAAGAAAAAAGATAAACAATTATAGAAATAAGAGAGCAAGCACTGCTTACTAAACTGTTCGTATCGAGAGAATTTGTCAACAAAAACTGCAAGTGATAAGAAATGTAATCAATCGTAAAATAATCAGAAATAATTATAATATAGGTTACAAGTGGCCACAAAGGAATGTATAAATCAACCTATTAAATTTCATAATGATTATTCCTATTCAAAAGAATACTTCAACTATTTGATTCTGTTTATTAATACATATGTTGTCTAGTTCTTCAAGTCTAAATTATGAATATCGATATGAACTAAATAGATAGCTCTTCTATTCATTAGGCGTATATGTTTATTTACCAGTCTAAAAGTATTGAAATATCCGACAATAAAGCAAATGTGCTTGAGTATAAAGTCTGTTTTCACAAAAAATGAATGAACTTTGTGCTTGAAATATAAATAAAAACGTTTGAAAAGAGAATAGTTACATTTCAAATGGATTATAAATATCGAATTTTCAGAATATTTACTAAGTTATTACAGATATTAATACTCACAGCTCACTTTGAAAGTTTAGTTACTTTGATACTGGCACAGCAGAGCAATTTTACAAGTGAAAATGAACCCATTCTACAATGTTGGAATAATATACAAATCAGAGAAGTCGAGACACGTATTGAAGATGGCGTTATGACCATACCAGAAGAAAGGAAGAACAGGAGCATATGGACATGTTGTGAAGAGTTTCATGGACCAAGATGTACAAAAGGAATTCAAGAATCGATATCAAAAAGACTTTTTCAAGAAATCGAAGATACAGACACTGAATTCTTTCTAGTAGATACGCACTTAAATGAGTACTACTGTCCACCAAACCACCCCATTACGGTCCATCTCGACAAAATACAAGATAACATTGACGAGATGAAACTATTGATCAATGAATATCAAGAGGAACTTGACAGGCTCCGGTTAGAACATGGCAAAATAATGAGTTGCAACGAAATACCATTCTGCCCTGAAAATCCCTCTCTTATATGCGTGTACATCAGTAGGTGTGGGGAAGATCGCATTGCATTCATTCATAATGAAACATTCGAATATGGCAACTGCCCTGGGGTAAGGGATTTTTTCGTTGGAGAAGGTTGTGATATAAAGATAAGAGATTGCGGAAAAACTGATCCTTGCCTAGATGCAGTATGTGAAGGATTAAATGACACCGTGTGTACGGTTGATTACTGTACCTGTAGTCCCATGTGGGTGACAGAGACAGGAGAAATACTGGAGTGTCCTGACCCTGATAGGAGGAAGCCTGCGTGCGAGATTCCGGATCTGGCTGAGCAATGTATGAAACGAAGAGAATATTTCAATAGAGGAATAAACGGACATTTAAATGTAATATACTAAAAAACGCCACCACAATTTGTAACAAAAGCTGGGTTTGATTTATTTTTATTAATATAAAATTCACATTTTCACACCTGTTATATTACAGTAGATCGTACAAGAGTGGCGGTCAGGTCCATGGCCTCACCATCGCTAATAATGGTCAGGCATCAAGCATTTTACCATTACGTAGCAACAGAGGAGTTCATGCTGGCCTGACTGGACGGACACTTCCGCTGGTTCTGTGCATTTAAAAGTATTGTCACGAAATATTTGGTCCGACCGCACTTAAAACAACACGGACCAAATATTTCATAATAGTTCAAAATGAAGATTTCCTCATAATGGACGGTTTCTCACTTCGGTTTGTATGTTACCGAGATTTATTATATTTTATAATTTTGAGTAGAAGGATGAAAAAAGCACGAAAAAAGCATGAAAAAGGCACGATAAAAGCATGAAAAAAGCACATTCATAAAGTAAACAAATTTGAGATGGATTAGTGACAGTATTAATATTAACCACCCGTTGTGGCTTCTGAATTTGTTTACACTCCCAGGCGCCCGCAGGGCGACTCTGCGACACGAAATTTTCGCTAGCAGTACTATGCAAGTGCGCGAATGCCCTTGTTTTAAATTATTCTAGCCTAACAAGCGAAGGTCGTTTGATTAACATATTCCCTTTAATTTCTGATATATCATTGAAATTTTAATAGTGAATGAATGTAGAAGAAAGAATAAACTGTAATTAGTAAATACAGTCAGGGTCGCTTATTATGAACCCGCTTAATATGAATATTCGTTTATTATGAACTAATCTCCTGGTCCGATTTCATTCTTTAGATAGGATTTGTATTGAATCAAGTTCGCTTAATATGAAGTATTATTATGAACAGACTATTTGGTCCCCTGGGGGTTCACAATAAGCGACCCTGACTGTATCTGAAACCTATTGTCTATTTCCGAGCGGCACACAGGGCACGGCTGGCCTAACTCTAAAATTCTTGCACTACACTCTGCGCAACAGTTTGCATGCCTACAAGGCATAAAGATCCAGGTTTCTGTGCGAATTGAGAGGCAGACGACACAACTGTTTCCAGACAGGACAATTTCCTCACTCTCATCCTCGGAATCGCTGGAGAGTAAAATAGTGTCTGTAATAATGCCAGCATTAATGTTACCAACCGTATGGCTGATGGCCTGGATGAATTCCCATAGTGTATACACTCCATCACGCAACTTTTCTTTACACATACTATCGTTGTCTGTATCCCGCATAATATCGTTGAGAGTCGCCATACTAAATGTCCATATTTTGGGATGACAAGTCCTTATGATAGATTTTAGTTTAGAGTGGTAACTCTCTGCTGCATTGTTCGTCGCGATATTAAGCTCATTAATAGAGAGTTCGTTGGGAGTTATTTGTCTGATCCAATGTTTTGTGTAATAGCTTTGTAGTTTTTCGAGCTTATTCTTCTCCTCATCGCTTACCGTAGGTAATTGGGAAAACTATAAGTGGGGTTGATGAGAGAAGCTGGAAGAAAAGGGATAGCCATTAGTTGTTTTACGAATGTCTGGATTTGAATGTCATTCTTGAAAGCATTACTGAGTCCGAGCTTCTGTATTAACAATATATATGTTACAGTCAACGTGTGTAATCAGTTATTTCATGAAAAGCCTAGTGATTTCACGAAATTACTAGGCTTTTCGTGAAAAAAACCACACTCATTTCACGAAATGCCTAGTAATTTCGTGAAATCACTAGGCATTTCATGAAATCCCCAATTTCACAATCTGACTGTAACATATACAAGTGCTTAAATCAGTCATCAAAATGTGTGTAATTGTCAGTATATTGCGCAACAAGTTATAATCACGACTAATTTACCAAGGTTCTCGCATGCTTTGCACAGTCATACAATATTAATGTTATTTAGCGTAGGAAATCTCACTTTGGACGAGGCGTATGTATTTGTCCGAATTTCTAAGTTGTCATTTGTCCGAATCGATTTTTTGGAATACTGTCACTTGTCCGAATCAATATTTGGGTTGACTGTCACTTGTCCGAATGTGGACGCTGCATTTTTCAGAATCTTGAAGCAGACATTAGTCAGAATTTCCTTTGCTGGCGTTTGTCAGAATAGGGTTTCTAGTTCTAGTAAATGCCACTCAACCACCTCGTCACGGAATTAATATGCCAATTTTACACTCAATTGGACAATATTTCGAACTTAAAAAGCTCCAAAAATTGGAGTTTCCCCTAGTGGAAATTTAAATTCCCCTAGGGAAATTTAAAGTTCCACTAGGGAAATTTAAAGTTCCACTAGGGGAAACTCCAATTTTTGTACGGCAAAATCTAGTCTTTAGAAATTTAAATTCCCCCAGGGCAAATTATAATTAGAGTTCCCACTAGGGAGATTTAAATTTCCACTAGGAGAAACTCCAATTGAAATTCCCCCCAGTGGAAACTCCAATTTTAATTTCCACTAGGGGAATTTAAAATTCCACCAAATTTGAAGCTTCCCCATGACATATATATCATCTCCAAAATGTTGACTTTCAATCTCCCATTCGTTCTAGAAAATCTAAAATGCCACTCAACCACTTTCTCAAGAAACTATAGTAGAACTCGGGTTCTGACAAACGCCAGCAAAGGAAATTCTGACTAATGACTACTTCAAGATTCTGAAAAATGCAGCGTCCTCATTCGGACAAGTGACAGTCAACCCGAATATTGATTCGGACAAGTGACAATATTCCAAAAATAGATTCGGACAAATGACAACTTAGAAATTCGGACAAATGCTGCGTCCCCCTTTGAACCAGTTGTTGAAAAATATGTGGAAATTTTCATCAAAATGTACACACATTCCTGCGTTGCCAGGGAAACGTAATCTGACTAATTTCGCCTATATCTTCTCAATAACTGTAAGCGCTGTTGCGTGGAATTCTGAGGCACTGCGTGAAATTCTTTTTGTTCTATTTTATAGTTATTGGTTATAATGATTCTTGCTTACGAATATTAACTTTCGCAAGCTCAATAATGTATACGGTGATCCTAGAAATAGAATAGGATTTGGAATCAAAATAGAACAAAATCATCATGTTTTGTGAAGTATCATTCTGTAATAGGAACTATAAGTTGCATAATATTAGATCAGAGCTTGCTAAGGCTTCTAAGCGGATGTCTCAGAATTTCACGCAAGTTGCACATCCATGGTTCCTTTTATATAAGTGCATTAGAATTTCACGCAAAACACTAAAAATGATGTCATATGATAGGTAATAGGCGACTTCCCATTCACTAATACATAATTTATTCGCCTAAATATTATAGTTTTACAGTTATGGGCCAATAAATGTCATCAAAATATATTGATCCATAACTGTAAAACTATGACATCATTTATTAGTGTTTAGCGCTTACAGTTATTGAGATATAGCCTAAATTAGTCAGATTACGTTTTCCTGGCAACGCAGGAATGTGTGTACATTTTGATGAAAATTTCCACATATTTTCCAACAACTGGTCCAAAGTGAGATTTCCTACGCTAAATAAACATTAATACTGTATGACTGCGCAAAGGATGCAAGAACCTTGGTTAAATTAGTCGTAATTATAGCTTGTGGTGCAATATACTGACAATTACACACATTTTGATGACTGATTTAAGCACTTGTATATATTGTTTATATATGTCGGTAATAAATTTCAATGATCTTACACAGGAGAAGAAATTTTGTGAGTGGTGTGAATAAGTCTGAAGATACTCCACCAATCCCTGGTCCAGAAAAATTAGGGAGTACCATTGCCTTAGTATATAGAATGCTGTGAATGAAGGTATTCAACAATGACTAACTAATTTAATAAAAATAAAAGTCACAACATTTAATACAATTCTAAAAACAAAGCAGTTTGTTGGGATAAAAAGAAAAAAATGTTTTGATGCGCTGAAAAGGCAAAAGCATGAAGCTTAATCAAATAAAAAGCAAAAAAGTTTGGAATAAAAGCAGAGATCAAAGCACTTAAAAAGAAAAAAACAACCTTCATTTTCCAATCGTGACGACGCATACCAGCTAGAAGTTAGAGTAGGATACCTCAAATGGAATGATATGCGGGTTGATAGAAGAATCATCTACAAGAAAAATTTTATTCTTCAAAATACTCACTTCCTTTGCCAAAATAGATCTTTCCTTCATCAGGCAATATTTAAATTTCGACAATTGCTCAAGACTTGAGCCTAGGCTAGATATTTCTGCATCAGTTTTCCTCTTAATTCTCTCACGCTTGCGAAGACGTTTAATAGACACAATTTCATCATTAGTCAATTCCTTTTCAATTAAATGTATTTGAAGTTCTCTAGCGCCCATACCAACTACTTGAGTGTACGTCAATCCGGCGCAATTAACCAATTCCGCCATATTCAGCTTACTCATTATGTGATATATATAATATGTGATAGCGTTGTGTCCTACACTTGAAATTGTTCCATTATTTATACCAAGCTCCTAAGTTGACTTTTCTTATCATTAATGCAGGGGAACAAAAACAAATCTGAAATTTAATAGTGACACAGTATTTACTCTGTGCATATTTTGTCAAATTGTGGACATCAAAACAAGACTGAAGGCTTATTATCCCACTTAGAAATATTAAATATTCTGCTTAATCGTCTAGGATTAGCTGGAACCATGTGCTGACTGTTAGAATTCAGAAAAACAAAATCATTACCAGCGAACCAGTGAAACTAGACAAATCACTGAATTTAATTCAGATTTTGCATTGTAACCTGCAGACAATTAAGAGCACTTAGGATAATTAATATTCAATTTGTAAACGACACCCAAATCATAGTAAGTAATCTCTATGTAAATGCTCTAATATTACTTAGTCCTTAAGTTCAACAGTTTTAACAAACATGCGTATAATTAACATTAGACATAATAAATAAAATGAATGGTAGATATTAATTCTTGCTCAGTACAAAAAACTGAATCAACATAAATGCATCAAAGTCTCTATACGTCTAATTCTGAAATTTAAATAAGGCTACTTTTTTGCAAAATATATATACTATAAGAGTGTGCATAATTAAATTGCAATATGTTGTCCAATGCACATAATGTAGCTCCCAGATATTCTCGTAAATTCCATCAGCACAGATAGAGTATAAAGGCTACTGGTTCAGATAAATGCTTAGTACACGCATAATGTCACTCAAGGGGATTATCTAAATTTTGTGAAACATTTATGTTACTCTTTAATTAAATGGGAAAATCGGAATTTATATACATGGAGTAAGTATGTATCTTATATTTGTCTGTTTATTCTAGCCTGTAACGTATGAATTTGTGTATGTGCAAAATATACTACGTACATAGTTAACTCGATATATCCTATACAGGATACTTGGATGTCTTGATTAATTGGAACAGACCTCCAGGAATGCATTTCTCCCAATTTCCATTTCCCACATACAGGTAAATCCTAAATACGGCCTTCCGAGAGGTGGCGTACCTCTGAAATACGGTACAACGAACCCATTCTATTCTACAATGGTGCCATCGGGTCTCGGAGGTCTACCAGTATAGAGCTAATTCTAAGATGAGTCACTCCAGTTAATCTCGACGAAATCATCTATGTACAATGTGTGGCTCGTTGAAGTGGAAATTCCTGTCTCCTGAAATATGCACATTAGTTTTTAAGTGTGAGTATCGGAATAAGTTTTAAAAATACAAATAGGGATGTGAAATCATTTAAAAATAAATATCAGATGTAGATCCACACTATAACGAGATTTGGGGTATACAGGTCAAATAACGGCTACAAACCTAAGGCGCGATGGCAATGTAATCATGGAAAATTTTGTTTGTAGCTGTTTTGACTCTAGATTATCTGTTGCAATAGTATGCAATATTAATTATTCGTCCGTTTAATCGGAGTGGTTTCAAGACTATTATTACCTCCCCATAATTACACCAGAACTATTCCAGTAGGGCGAAACTCGAATAAACAAGACACGCATAGTACATAATACAACTGTCAACAACATCAGAGAGAAAATAGGGGATAAGTTTCAGGTAAGCAATAAAACAGTAAATCAAAGTTATGACAACAAATTTGTTCACAAACATCCTGCAAGACCTGGTTCATTAGTCGAGGGGCGAATTAGACAGTGTAGGCCGGGGGCTTGGTCTTGTAATTAGTATTAGGGTCTATCATGAGGGGACGAGAGGGATCCTCTATCACCACTCCTCCGCTTGGCCGACGACTCGTGTTGGATAGAGCGGCTAGGGGACAAGAAGCGATCATGAAACACATGAGTAGGATGATGAATGTGGAGCAACAGCAAAAGAGACAGCTGAGGAAGAATGAGAGCGCGTAGATCATTACTTCCCAGCCTGTGATACAGGCAGCGGTAGCTGGGGAATCGCAATCAGTACTGGCTGTGGTGTAGTTACTGTACGAGCATTCCAACAGGTTCGATTCGTCTCCTTTGCACATCATATCGTGGACGAGATACGTCACGTTAGGTCTGCTATAGTACCCGTTAATAGACGGAGTAGTGGCGTAAGGATAGTCCAACTGGCCGCAGACTACCATGATAGCGTCCATGTCCCAGGTGTTCGAATTATCCCCACACACACCACTCCATATCCCGTTGAGGAATACCTCCACGTTACCTTCATTCTTCTCCTCTCCCTTCTTGATGAGACGGACGTTTCCTTCTTGCTGGCAAGAGGCGAACCCAGCCAAGAGAGTAAGCAAAAGTATTCCTGACAGCAGCATGGAAAATCGCTAAGTGTTTACTGAGATGAGTGGTTAGTAAATAAGATAAGGTTACATTTATTCTTAATTTGTACAAATGAATTAATAGCGAATTATAGGATGCAGCGAGGAAATATGCGCGAATGGAGAAGCTGCACAAACAGAATGCATATGCACAACAGTTGTGGACTATTGTAGTATAAACAAACTTGCATTCATTAGTGCATAAGGTGATACACTGTGATGTTCATCAGAAACCCTGGGTATTAAGAGAAACCCTGGATTGATTAAGAGAAATTCCCAAAACAAGTTTTCTCATTTAAGTAAAATATTTCAAAGTGGCGATTCCGTTAAAATATTGCTGGAAAGAGTGAAGGAAATCTTAGACTACAGTAGACCATCGCTAACGAATATGGATTTATGAAATAGTATACTGTTCAATGTGGAAATAATGTTCATATAGCATTATAGCAGGTAATAAATAATACAGTGGAGTCTCCCAAAACGGACACTCTGAAAATCAGACAACCCCTCTACAAAGGACAAACCTCGTGGAACGGAATGATTTTACCATAGTACGTAGGTAATAGTTAAGCACTCTCCGAGAGGGGACATCTCTCTACAACGGACAAAGGCCATGCCCCAATGTGGCCATTAGTCGGAGACTCTATGGTATTATAATTCAAGCCTTTAGTATAGTAGAAGCGAATAATATTATCTTAATTAAGTGTTCGGAATCGGACAGCTATGGTGTCTATACTACAATATTATCTATTAGAGTCCTGTTTTAAGCTACAAGGGTGTAGAATCAAAAACCTATACTACATATACGCATATAAAAAGTTTAGGTGATGAACTAAAACAGTGTTTCTTAACCTTTTTAGACTTCCGCACCCCTCCAGCTTTCGAAATCAAATCTCGCACCCCTTTTTAATTTGAAGGCAGTGTCATTACGCCTGTTCAATAAAATGCATTGACTTACACATTATATGATTTGGGCATGCCTAATTTCCGGGACGGGATGTCGTCCCGTCCCGGAAATTAGGCATGCCCATATGATTTTGAAAAAGCACTTCCAAGAATACAATAAAATGTGCTAAAGCTAAACAATGCACTTCATTGAGTAGGCAAAATGGAACAAATTTGTTATTTCTCAGTAAATATTAATCAAGTGGCTATACTTTCTCGCACCCCCCAGAATCGTCCCTCGCACCCCCGGTTGAGAACCGCTGAACTAAAATGACTTGGCTTTTGAGTGCCTGAAGCTATTGTTGATTGACTTGAACTGATTTGGATATTTTCAGGTAACCTAAGCCTGGATAACATACAATGATTGTCACTAACTTAATATTATAAAATTTAATCATGGACCCCGACGCTACATCAATTAAGTATACACTAAACTGAGCTAAAAATAGCAGCTAGGAAATAACCTGAAACGACCTGGAAATGAACTTGATGAACTCGAGTGATTAGTAATGACTTGATGTGATAGTACTGATTGTAATGATTTCACAAGGGATATAGGTATATAGTCAGGGTCGCTTATTATGAACCCGCTTAATATGAACATTCGTTTATTATGAACTAACCTCCTGGTCCCAATTTCATTTTTTAGATTGGATTTGTTTTGAATCAAGTTCGCTTAATATTTAGTATCTCTATTATGAACAAATTTTTTGGTCCCCTGGTGGTTCACATTAAGCGACCCTGACTGTATGTAGTATAGTACATATATGCATGTACAATTTAAATTTGAGAGGCTATATCGCTATTTTTGTCAAACTAAAAACAAATATAAAAGAATGCAATATACAGTTACAAAAATAATTTAGGAAGTGATCCTACACAAGGGTTTACTTATTGTTATAAATTGTAGCGATGAGCTAAAAAGATGCAGAGAAGACAACTCATAAAATTTCAAAATGCGAATTGAGGTTGGGAGTAAGGGAATATTGAGTATGAACTTTGATTTCACATTTCGAATTCTGATTGAGTGAAATCAACACACTAACTGCCTCGGGAGAAATGAAATTCTCGCTCAAGTCAAGAAGAGTCAGAGAAAGACCTAATTTGAAAAATTCTGTTACCTGTAGCGTATCCACAATACCGTCAGTTAGTCCGTTTCTTGCGAGGGACAAGTATTTGAGTTGAGAGTGTGTGACAGCTGTCATCACCTGCATCAGGTTATCTGCTGCCATATACAAAGCACACTCAATAAGATGCAGAGTGTGAAGATGTTTATTCATTCTGACTTCATCACAAAGATATACAAGCACCCACTCATTTTCAAAACTGGATCGGTAGAATTCGAGGTGAGTGACTGAATCTCGGCTCGTGCTTAATTGAGAGAAAACTTGTTGGAGTTCATGAGTGGTCAGGTTGCGGTATGATAACTTCTTGTTGCGATGAGCAATTGTTGAGTCAGTTATCTCTGTCTCTGTCTCTGTCTCAAACCTACATACATGTGACATAACTATTACTTACACACAACATCACCTACTTATCGTCTACTACATGAGTATGAAGCCGCTGTACCAGTTTAGAATTGAGGTATAATATCACGGATTCGTGCAACTAGCACTGTTTACGTAAAAACTAGACACAATAAATATCTATTTAACGGGAACCGGACACTTCCTCCCCAGTTAATGAATGATACTAAATCGCGGACATTTCTCCCCCAAAGTGTTGACATTGATCACCGCTATGTTGAATATTAACAGTTAATAGAATCCACTGAAATTTGTGGTGTTAACAATAACAATTCAAATGCATAAATTACGATGAATGCGAATAATTTGACCTACTATTACAAATGGAAGTTATCACCAGTACTAAAGGGAAGAAGCAACTAGCGTATGAAGGCTACATTTACGTCTTTCAAAAAATACTTGCATCGGGGATAGATTCTTACGAATGCCAAAGGAGAAGAAACTATGGGTGTAATGCTAGGATTAAGATCTTGGATGATTCAATCGTCGATGCAAATAACGATCACACACATGCTCCTGCGATGAATCATGTGGAAGTTCAAAAGCTGCGTCATGGAATTAAGCGTAAAGCAATAGAATCGCAAGAGACTCCTCAACAAATTATATCATAATTTATCTTTCTGAAATTTCTAGATTATCGTTTGTCGCATAAATTATATGTTAGTTATTCTATTTACTCTAATACTAATGTTAATCAAATAATTAATACATTATTTATAAAGACAGCTGAATATATAAGCAAATACTAGTAACGGGGGGGAAATGTCCTAGGGGAAGTATCATTCATTAACTGGGGGGGAAGTGTCCGGGGGGAAATGTCCGGGGGGGAAGTGTCCTAGACCCTTATTTAATATTTGGACCAAGAAACTCATTTCCGGTTAAGTCATTTTGGGCGGGGAATCCATAAAAACTATGCTAGTAATATCAGAATATACCATATTGGCTGGGAAGCGAATTACTATTCACTTCCCAGCATAGTATATTCTGAAGTAACATTAGTAATTACTCCGAAGTAACATTAGTAATTACTCCGAAGTAACATTAGTAATTACCCCTAAACCTCGTGATATGTGAAATACAAGATAAAATGCCAGCAATTATGACGATAGATTGAACTAAATGTATAGCTTGCATACGTTATCATTTAATCATAAAAACTTAACATACTTCTCCCTCAACATGTCTACTGAGACTTGTACTTTAGTTTCCATTCCTTTCTGATCTAAACTATTGTCAGAGTGACTGCTCTCACAACTCATCTCATCAATTCTATCGAGCTTGAAGGATTGGTTCCGATAGCATCTAGCTGCTGGGGGATCTACAGATTGCGGTTTAAACTGAGGGTGTGGACTCCAAGTATGAGAGCTTGCGTCTTGTGCGAACTCCTCTAGAAGTGAGGTAGGGATATCCTCCATGTTGCCAGGTGTACAGTTCCTCAGATCTCCGTCCGAACGAGGCCATATTCCAGACTGGAATTCAAATGTATCAACAAACTTAGGTTCATCTCGCTTGACAAATTTACCATAATCCATGGTATTTTTCGCCTTTTTAGTACCTAAGCTGGTGTTCGTTAATCCTGGAAGCCTATCGTGTGCAATTTCCTGCTTATATTTCTGTTTGAAGCTCACAGCATTAGTGGGAACATCATTCAATGGGACATGCTTAACATTTCTTGTGGACCCCCCTAACCTCAAGTCTGCTATACCCTCCAATGCCTCTGCACATTCCTCCAACAGGTTCCTGACATTACCAGTCCCCTGTGGAGTGTGGAAAGATGCGTTGGGAGAAAAGAGACTTCCTTGTGGTATGTAAGTGGCACCGATGTCTGCATCCGTGAGTGAGGAGGTCGACGACCCTCCAGCCCCAAGGCCGCTGTCCTCAGTCGGACTGTGCAGACTGGTGGAAGTGTGGGAGTGGAAGGAGGAGAGGAGGGAGGCGAGAGAGGAAGACTTGGAGGGGTTGAGGGGGGTAGGATTCGACCCGCTCGAGGAGTCGCTGATGAGACGAGATACGTCGCTGAGGGAATCAGAGGTTGGCGTTGAATTGTGACCTTGTTGATGCAACTAAACATTATGTAGTATTAACAAGCAACTGTATCAAACTAAGAACTATCTACCTAGAAATGTCTGTGTGGTGAAATTTAATTGCTATTTATGGATATACTAACAAGTACTACTTGCAAACATTAATAATTTCTTAATACATAATATCCTCCTATGTGCCATATGACCCATATCCAAGGTTTAATTAATAAAATATATCCTCGAGGTAGCTTAATCAGATGGAATTGGGTGATATAAATAAATTTAGACTCTGTTAAGAATGCTCAGAAATATGATAGCATTCCCAACCCAACTACTCATCATAGCAGTGCTATTTATCAGTGGAATATGCAGAGTGAATTCCTTCCAAGATGCAGAGAATGGGAAATCTTCTGAGAAGGGCAAGGTCGCAGTTTTACTGAGATTACAGTGGGAGCCTGGGGAATGTCTCGTGCTGAGGCAGTATGAGGAATGTATTGAGGAAAAAGTCGCAGACAAATGGACAATACATGGGCTTTGGAGGGTTGAAGATTGTGAGGAAACATATGACCTAAATTTGAGCGCGATAAGCAAAGCGACCATGGATGAGCTCAACAAATACTGGGTTAGTTTCAGGTCAAATGTCAATAATATTCAATTCTGGAAGAACGAATTCCACAAACATGGTTGCGTAACAAATGGAAAACAAAAAATGTTTTTCGATAAAGCGTTAAGATTATATAAACAGAATGATCCCGTTACCCCCCTAGAAAAGGCTGGAATCGTACCGGGCAGGAAATATAAGACCGGTGACATAGAGAAGGCACTTCCCGGCCAACAAATCCTCTGCAAGAACGATAACACTATTGATGAGATAGAAATCTGCTTTGATAAGGAATTAAATAGTGTTTCCTGTGACAGGGGTTATAATGCTTGTTCAGGAGAGTCAGTATTCTATCCGACCAAGAAACAGATAGAGGAAGATGCCACTACCAATGCTAATGGAAACACCAAACACTATAGAATCTCGGTCAGAAACTTTTGGTAGAAAAAGAAGCTAAGAAGACTCAATGTAGTTAGCTTGTAGAGTGTTTGTAAACTAATTTAATCTAAACTTTTGTTATGTTACCTGTGTGAGAACTTTATGGAGCTCTTTGATCGCTCCTTCCCTTTCAGCCATTGCCTTATCTCTCTCCAGCATACACGAGTAGTAGAGCTTAGCGTAATAGTTCCTCTTACTGATCGCCTTGCTAAGCTTCTTCTCCAGCAGATCATTCTCTTTGAGAGCACGTTCCAACTCGGAGTCAGTGCTAGAGGATCGATAGAGCTGTGGTTGCATATTTTGGCTAATCATAGAAAGGAAAAGTTATTCAAGATCCTAGCTAAGATTTATTTCCGTCACTCTGGTCATTTCTGAATAGAAAGTAATAACCTTTTTATCATTTATAAAAAAGTGTCATTTCTAAAAATATACCTTAAATACGTAGATAAGTGGTTAATGTTTTCTAGGTGGCCAGGCAAACAAGAATTAAGGAATTTCAGAGTGGAAAAAGGGAGACATAGCATTCGTTCTTCACATGATCATAGCTTTAAAAATAATTCTCACAAGGAAACACCTCTTTTACAAGGGCCATCGCATAGCGATCCCAGATAGAATACGGACAGTTCGCTACATGAATAGTTCACTACATGCCGCGTTCTAGTTTGACGAAATTTTAAAGTAACTGGAAACGTTAAAAATAAGTTCAATAAAGTTTTGATCAAGATAGCATGCTTAGTCATCTAAGTATTGCAACTGTGTTGTGGCAGGAGTGCACTACGGTCTGTTCATATTTTGTCTTAAGAACTGTTTTATTTGTAAATCATCCACCTTAAAAGTCCTTTGTGCATTCAATTTTTTTTTTTACTTTAAATAGATATTCTTTACATTATTTTCAAATCAAGCCGCTATATAAAGAGATAGTGCATATTGCACGTAGATTATTACATCAGAATATTTCTTGGTTTAGAATCACATGCATGAACTTAGAATTAGTACATTACTATTGTTGCTAAAAATAATTTGATTTGCTTACTCTAATAGGTAGAATATGATATGCAAGTTGTATGTACTATACCTCCTCAAGACAACTCGCAAATTTGGTCTTCGTTCATAAAAATAAGCTTTCAAATCTATCCATTGGGACGCTTCTATTCTTCCTACACAAGGCAGGCGCGATCGATCAGGATGACCCTGTTTATTTGGAATTACGTAGATATAATTTGTTGGAATAGAGATGGAATATTTTCAAATAATACTACAAAGTGCATATAAATTATCAAAATAGTTCCATAAGCTCAATTTTCAATCTTATCTTCCCCAAAACACAATCTTGCGAGCTAACAGCCATAAGATTCCGCTCAAAGTGGAATTTATTCGGATTAGTACAAGGTTATTCCAACTTTTCTTCACCAAATAGGAAATACTTTGTACAAATTCTCGGTGCGGAACAATAACATTATTATTTAAATTCTGCCTTATAAGAGGATTCCTCCAAGTTGGAAGGTAATGAGATAGAGAATTTTGTAATGGGAATACACTCACACACGTATTACTCAACTATCACAACAAATTGATAGTTCTAGCAATGAAAATAAGGAAATAAGTATATACAAAACCACTCTACAATCTAACTTATCTAACTATCATAACACAATAGAATAATACAACAAGATCTAATAAATAGCAATTGTGAGTAGATCTACAACCTCTCCACTCAGTTCTTCTTCCATATCCTCACACAAGAATCGTACCCCGTGGACATAATATTCTCACCAACCCACTGCAACCCCTTGATAACGCTGCCAGGATGAGCTCGGTCAATGATCGTCTTCTCAATCGGGTCTCCGAACTCGTAGACCTGGATGTGAGAGTCTAGGCCGCCGCAAGCGATGCGCTTTGAGTCTGGCGACCACTCGATGTAAGAAACACGAGCATTCGCTCGCGTTAAACTCGCCACTTCCTTGAATCCATCCTTCGGATCTAAAATCAGAACGTCCTTTCCAGCGGTCACTGCGAGGGATAGGGCGTTTGGAGAATATCGCACCATATCCCCCACGTCTCTCAGCTCCTCGGTCACGTGCGCTTCATCCAGTTTCCCATCTTCTCCGTATTTGTACACATGCACCTTCTTGTCTTTGCCGAGTAGAGCCAGCTGTTTCGTTTCATCATTGAAACTGGCAGAGATTCCTTCGAAAGGAATTGGAATGGTGTTCTGAATCCCGTCGTTCTTAACCACAGTCAGGTGGTTGTTACAAGTCACAAATATAACACCTGGAAACGAAATAAATGATGTATGATAGAACTAAACTATTCAAATAACCTAGAGGGCTCTCCTACTCATTAGAAATTCGTTCGTGGCCCAATTAAATGAGAGTATGATAGCTATATTTTTTAGGAACAGTGGATAGGAGTACATCTTATCTGTTAAAACTCAATGTTTTTTTTGTTTGTGCGAGTTGATTCAAGAATTGGAAGGTGCTAGGAATACGAAATTTGGCATACAGGTAAATAATCATTACAAAGGAGTTATTGATTTTAAATTAATTTAAAGCAAGCGAAGCGCTCTTGTATCCGATAAAGTTCCTAACTCACCATCCTTGGAAATTGCAATATCTCGAGAATCACTCTCCAAAGGTAAAGCCAGAGGTGTGAACTGGTCCTCATTGATATCCAGACACCGCAGAGTCCTCTCTATCCCCGCACTATATATCCTATCCTTGTACCGCACGGACCGGTCCACCTGACTCGAGTGTCCTGTACCCTTACACTCTTCAATGCTGAAGGCTGTAGGGTTCCACCTTAGACACTTCCCTTCATAGCTAGTCGTGTAGAACTTAGAGTTATCATCGCTAGTAGTGAGAGTATTGATGTTCTTTTCATGGCCTTTAATGACACGGAACGGATGCTCTGGGTTATTCTTGTCCAGGTAGTTGATGTTACCGTTCACGCTTACAGAGAGCAGGAAGTCTCCAGCCCAGAGGCAAGAACCCTAGCATGGCATGCATTACAATTGAGTTCTCGCTTAGTGAGGTGTTGAATTCATGAGGAATCTTACCTGCATGTCATCTGGCTTCCGGTCTCCCATTTTGAAGGTCGTGACGCATTGGTTCGCCTCCACATCCCACAGTTTCACCGTCCGATCACTAGAGGACGTGAGGAGCTGTGCACCGGATGGACTCCAGCAGACATTAGTCACACCCATCGCATGCGATTTGTCCCCACCCAGGCAGGCGACCGCATCTCCGTCCTTCCCCTCGAATAGCATCACCTTCCCGTCCGAGCTAGCTGAACAGAACAAGTTTCCGTCTGGAGAGTAACGAACCTAATCAAAGACAGAATTAGTAATACTTTCCGATTATGTGAGTTGTCATGAATTAATGAGTCTACCTGGTTGACGAAGTTCGTATGCTCCTTGATCTGACGCTTGAGTTTGAATGGGGGCCCTTCGTACAAGTTCACTAAGTGGTCTTCACTTCCGGTCACAATCCTGTACGGTCGTATAGGTCGAAACGAGATAGAATTCCCCGCCTTCATATGCCCCACCATATTTCCTACAGAGCTACCAGTGTCCCACATAAAAGCGTGCACTACCTTCTCATTGCCCTCCCCGGC
The DNA here is from genome assembly GCA_963281255.1 of Aphrocallistes beatrix. NCBI lineage: Eukaryota > Metazoa > Porifera > Hexactinellida > Sceptrulophora > Aphrocallistidae > Aphrocallistes > Aphrocallistes beatrix. The sequence continues at coordinate 750,890 of OY725497.1, forward strand.
TACCGCAATGCGGGTACTTTCTGAATTCCATGCGATGTCTTTGATCGCGCCTCCTAACTGCTTCCCTTCGTATTTGGACAGATGTTCTGGCTGTGTGGCGTCCCATACAATCACCTAGACGGATATTGTAATTATGAACAGTTCTTCACTGCAACTAGATCTCGACTCAAATCCTCGATACTTACCTTTCCAATGACATCACCAGAACAAATGAAATTGCCGGAAGGTGCGTAAGCTGCAACTGTGGTAGCATTCTGGTGTCCGTGGTAAGATTCGCAGATTTCAGGCTGGGCAAGGTCGCGAATAAAAATAGAATTTCCATGCGCATACAATATTTTTTTCCCCTTTGGGTCTGCGTTCATGGTGAAGCAAGTCCCACGAGTTAGCTTGGGGGCAGGCGCATAGAGGCTTTTCAGAGCATACGTTGTCATCGTTCTATTGATTTTAATTTGCAAATAAAGTAATACTTACGTATGAGAAAGTCGAGTAATTTAAGATGCAAAGAATCAGTATAATTTATAGGGAGCAGTTATACTCTGTAAATGGCACACATCTGTGCGAGGCTTGCAAAATGACAATATGCCCATAAATGGAAACAAAATATGGAAAACTAAAATAGGATGCCAGGCTATAAAGCAAAAGTATCAATGATGTATCGTGACGAATGTATATTGGTGTATCAAATTCCTTATTTGGTAAGATGCACCCTAAAAGTGCAGAACATTACCAAATTGGGAAATTCAAAAAATTGGTTAAAATAATCATCGAAGTTTACTCGTTAGTGAGGATATTAGATTTAGTAGTGAGTACAAATCATAATCTTTAATTATTGAAAACAAGTGCATTGATGAATAGGGATGGACACATTAGCTTTCAGTACAGTTGTAGAATAAACTGGACGATTAGAACTCGGTTTTGGTTAATAAATGCGCCGCTGAGCTAACTTAGAGATACCAAAAGAAAAATGAATGTGTGATCTTCAAACTGTAATTATAAGATAGAGGGCTGTTTAAATGGAAATTAAAATGGTTTCATGACTGAGGTATTAAATAAGTCGCATCAAAAGGAAGAACTGGGATACAGTGAAGATCTATTTTTACGAACCAGCAACATTAGTCAATTATTATGAACGTTAACCCCGGGAGTCTGCTGGTCACAATTGGACATTATGCATAGGATTCATGTAAATAATCTCAGTTCGAAACCCTTGGAATATTATTCGATTATTGAAAAATATGGGTTTATTCCAAATTTCAGCCTAAAGAACATTATGTTGGATAGGAAATGAAATCGTAAACACCACTGAGTTCCAGCATAATATTATAAATGCTGGTATCGCTGACACAGATGAGTCACAGAATTCATTTTCTATCCTACATAATTCTTGGCAATAGTCCGTTCGAAATGATCTATATTCACATTAAAAGTTCTTAAAATAAAAAATGCAATAATCTCAGACAGTTTGGACGTATAAAGTATCCATGAGCTATGCAGCAGAGCATAAAAACAACAAACACATCAGAATTGAATAAACAAAATATTCATGAAATTAGAAAACATCCATCCGATTAGCAAATGAATACAAACAAAAGCTGCGAACATGAAATGAAAGAAAAACGTATACAAACTCAAAGTAATCAAGTATCAGGGGCTTCTAAAGTATTTCCTTGCTCGATTTCCTGACGGAAAGATCTGACCTGATTAAAGAAATTCTCACATTGATTATACGTATCCTCTAAACTGGTAAAAGTGTCGCTTAGAGACACATCCTGCTCCGACCAGGGGATATCGAGACTGACGTGCGGGGAGTCGACTACGTTCAACCTCAACCCTTTCTTCAGGATCGAATCAAATGATGAGTTGTAGGCTTTGAGGAACTTGCTGTTAAGATTGCAAAGAAAATCCTTCTGAATCAACCCCATTGTGCGATCGAAATCGTACTGATGGTCTCTGATGGATCGATTGAGAGCGATGCACTCAAGAAAGAAGGCCTGCATCTCTACATACCGCGAATTGATGAAGTCAATATAATCGTTAATGTCGGTAGCTAGCCTTGTGCCGTTGGTGTAGTAAGTACGATCGGAAATCTCCATGAGGAGACGCACCACACTTTGAAGGTGTAAAAACCGCATTTGCAGCTCCTTAATGTACCCCTGACAGGGGTGCTTCGCAATTAACTCCTTGGATCGAGTAATGGTTCCAGCTGCAGACTTGAAGTGGTCAGTATCGATCGCGTGCATCTCAGGAAGGAGAGAGTTTATCATAGATTTCAATTCACTCCACAGATGAATCGAGTTCTGAATGGAAGGAACTTGATCTGGGTCGGCGCTACGTAACAAGCTCTCCAGCTCCTTAAGCGTAGTCTGCACCATGCTATCTTGGATAAACGAGCATCGGGAGTAGACGGTTTCCGTAGACACACGTAAATTGTGTTCTAAATCCGTCATCTCTTCTAAGTGTAGCTCTAAATAGTGCTGCAGCGATACGCCCGCTTTCAAGAAGGTGAGGACCTCCTGAGTTCGCTTGTATACGAACTCGAAGACAGGATTCACTATGAAGCTGAATCGAGCTCCATCGATCGCTGAGAAGTCTTGCTCCAGTAGAGTGACGATGGAAGAAGAAGTCTCTAGTGAGAGCATAGGAGCCTTACCGATGTGTGTGGTGGGCAGGATGTAGATCTCCCCGGTGTACTTGTTAGAGAGGCACTGGTCGACTGACCCTTCAATTTGTATCAGTTTCCCTTCGTTGCACAGGATTATCATGTTACTGAGGTCCCCAATCTCCCGACTGATACGCTCTATCACTCTGGACATGTTTTCCCCAGCAGAACACTCGTAGAACTTGGATCGCAGTTCGTGGAGGAGGGACACCTTCACGTACCTGGTGGAGAGGATACTGTCTAGACGAGCGGGCCAATCACACTCCATGACATTGTGCCCTTTGTCCCTGCCTCCTCTCGTCATCGGGTCCTTATCGAGCATGAAGGTCAGAAATTCAGCGATAGCTTGCGCGTATGGCTCATCGAGCTGGTTCGGACAGAGCAGCTGTGTTGAGTAAATAATATTTTCCTCTTTATTCGTGAATATACAGATGTCCTTTTTCTCCTTCTCCTTCACCCACTGTAGCCACTCCATCCCGGTCATGTTAGGGACAAAAGGCCGCGTTCCACAGATCAGCTCAAAAGTGACAACGCCAAACGCCCAAAGATCGACTGAACTATTTGGAGTTGAGGACTCTTCGACAGAAGTTCCTGGCATTCTGAATCCCACCTCCAGCATTTCCGGTGGGAAGTACTGCATTGTGCCTACAAAGGATTGAAAATTACTTTGATTCGTGAATTGCATCGCGAATCCAAGGTCAACCAGTTTGAAAGCGACCGAGTTCGGAGCTTCTGACTTGATTAGAATATTCTCGGGTTTGATATCTCTATGGATGATATTCTGCTTGTGGAGATAGCGTAGAGCGGATGAAACGTTGCTGAGGAACAGCAGGACCAGGGATTGAGAAGCGCCGAACACATTCTCACTCTGCTTTATCATCTTTCTAAGGTCTCCGTTATTGCAGTACTCCATGCAAATAACTCCACAGCCCATATGAGCTTGAGGATTCACAAACCCGGGTGGTTGTTTATAATAGGCCACAATGTTTGGATGCGTTATTTGCTGCAGCAGCTGCTCCTCTCTCAAGTTTCTGACTAGAATAGCGTGGTCGGCATTCCTATCATAGAACTTGACGGCCATCACTTGACTATCATCGTCAACTCGTTCCCAGAGAGAGACCCGACCAAATGAACCTTGACCCAGGTGTTGCTTCTCTTCCCAAAGGGGTTGTTCTGAGGATAACATCCGCTGAGGTCCGCTCATTCTTCTCCTCGTATCTGGGTAGTTGGGCGGGAGAAGAGAAATGTCAGCCATAGCTAGAACAAGTTATGCGCGAATGAGAAAAAAGAAAATAAATGGAAAACGTACGAATATGTGGCAGTGATTCTCAACCTGGGAACCACAAAGTTTCACGAGATCCACAAGATCTAGTTTGTATTATGGACATTTCAAGCTTCATTTAAATAAAAGGTAGTTGAGTAAGCCAAAATGAATCTTCGTATAAAACATCACGTACACACACATCCTAAAAGTACAATGCATTGAATGCATTGAGTTAGTAGTCTTGTTTTGAATATAACTGAGCTTATATATATATACCTTTTTGTCCCCACAAAAGTCATTTTGAATACTTAAATTTCACTGTGGTCCATATGACACGACAGTGTGACGATAATTTCATTATTTTCATGCACACAGTCGAAAGCTACATTGGGGAAATACATCCAGTATCAACACATGTGCCTTTATCCTACAAAACTAGTCATGTTTCATTCATTTAATTGGGGATAGTCAACTTCTCCATTGTAAAATGCTTCACAGGCAAGACTCTGGCAACCTCGTCTTGCTGCGTGTGAAGGGTCGGGTGTATGTCATTGGTGTGACTCTCTTTACAAGTGAACTCCCTCAGAAGATAGTCCGTGCCTGTCTCGTGGTACATTCGCGTCTCATTAACGCGGATAAGCACGCCATCCACACGCAGAAACTGTCGTAAGAGAATGAAGAAAGAGCTGGGCATGACACGGATCTTGACTCTAAGAATGGATGATCCGTTGTCAGCCAATTCATCATCAAACAGAATGATGTCATTATAAAATAAAATCTTCTCTTGTTTCTTCAGTTTCACAAGATCAATTCGTTCCTTTGTCTGTTCCACTTTGAAAGAGTGGGGAGGGGAGGGTATAAGGGTGCCAGTGTACTCGGTTGTAAAGGTCCAATCGAAAGGGTGTACCACATGACCAACGTTTTCTGAGCCTGATCTCTCTTCCTTCCATTTCTCTGCCATCTGTACTTTCAGTTTATCATTATGAGCGTCCACAAGTTTGAGAGCCTCAAACGCAGAAAAGCATATCTTCACGCCAGAACTGTGCTCAATACTCAAACAGTTCTGTGGGAAACACATTTCAGGAAGTTCTGGCAGCTCCAAGCACTTATTGAAGCAACAATGATCACAATAGAGCTTGTGCTTGTCGGAATCACTCGCAGATTTAGGAACTGTCTCGCATTGAGATGGGCTGGTGCATTTGGAATTGAGAATGTGACTTTTTCGGGAATAAAATCTCCAACACCCAAAATCTAGAGACTCGTCAACTGGTTCTTGATCATTGATGGACGCCATCTCAGTATCAGGAAGTAACTTCTCTTAAGCGTATCGGATATAATGGAAAATATTCGTAACCAATGAATTAACTAATATAAATACTTTCCTGTTTTAAAGCTAAATAGTTGAAAATGACTTAAGGGATATATATTATACAAGCGCGCTTTGCTTACTAGCGCTGCGGGGCTTGCGGACAATGCGTGCCCGCAGAGTCGCACTGCAGGCGCCTGGGGGTGTCAAAGAAACGGTTGATTGTTTTCTTCAAACTCTCTACTAAAACGTCATTTATCTACGGTGAATCATGAATTCAGAACTGGAGAAGAAAAAAATTAGGTGCATTAGAATTATAAACCCATTTAGTTTTAAAATATTAGATAATACGCCTTAGAAGGTAGGGAAGTCTTTTTATATCCTTTCGGACGGAAGGAAACGATCAACAAGCCTAAACGACCTGGGGTCCTGGATGAACTCATAATCTACAATAACCACAAAAAGCAAGTTTTTAAATAAAATAAAGTTAGAAAGATTGCGATTGCACCAGAAAAATTTAAATTTAAAAATTGAAAATAATAAATACAACTAGCTTCAGGTAATCACCAAGGAATTGCAATGATACGAGTATAGCGAGCAGAGCAGAATGCATAAAACACATCATTATACATGACACACATTCAAATCAAATAGTTCTATCTTTATCCATTTCGGTTGAGCGGTTGAGAGTTTGCGCAGATAAGGAAATTAGTTCATCAATTGCTTGATTTGAGACTTGAGACACGCCTGAGATAAATTCTCCTCGCATTAGGATGCTAGCCCTTTCCAACTCCTTCTCATTAGAGATAGTTGTACTTATGATCTTTCCCGAGCTTACAGTCGAGTAGAAAGCCTGCAACTTCAAAGGCCTACTTCTTATGAAGTCCAACTCTTCATGGAAACATTTGCTGATTTTGACTCCGTTAGTATATCCCACCTTCTCAATCATCTCTAGCAGAATGCTGAACAGGGACTTGATGCCGATTATCTTCGTCTGAACCTCAGAGAGGTATACCTGGCAAGGATAGACCTGAACTAAGCTCTCAATCTTTTGGATGAGTTTCTCATTAGTGCTGCATAATTCTCCAATAGCATTGATTTCTGGTACAGTCGTAATGTAGGCCTGTTTTAAATTCGTCCAGGTATGTATCACAGAATTGATACTGTCTTTTGTTTTTCTTACATAAGTGTTATTGGATAATTGTTGTAGTTTTATGACTGTAGAGTCGATGGTTGACTCTGGAATTGCAATGTCGATTGCTTTCATTGATGATCTGAGACACGCCAACTCCTTATTTAGATCCCTCAGTTTTTGTATGGAATGTCTTAAATGATTGCTCAATGCTACTCCACCTCTGAAAAATAGCTCATATTCACAGAGTTTGTCGAGAAGGAAAGAGAATACTTTTTTAACTTGTAAAATAACTTTTTGTTTATTTGTTGAAATAAATCCTCCTCTTAAGATTTTATGTATTTCGATTGGTACATTAAATTCGGGGTATTTAAATTCATACTTGGAAGGGATTGGGACGACGTAAATATAACCCTCATTGCGATTGCGGTAACATTCAGAAATTTCAAAGTTATCCAAACTCTTCCCATCCTCACTCAACAATAAGAAATCAGTTGGATTGCCGATTTTATCTTTGAAGAGTTTTACGATACCATCACGATCTCCATCATGTGTGAACTCACAGGGCTCAGGCATCGACCATTCGTGGAGGAGTGCAAAATTGATGACACGTATTCCTTGGATAAATTGCAACTCGTTAAACCACACGTTTTTCTGGAGGAGCCTAGGGTCGCGTCCACCTCTTGTTTGAGGGTTCGAGTCGAGAAGAAGTTGCAGCCATTTGGTGAGATATTTTGTAAATATCGGAGACAGGTTATGTGGCCGTGGAATCAATTTGGAAAAAACAGTACGGCCAGATTCGTCAATGAAAATGTGAATGTCTTCCATACCTTTGCATTCAATCTGTCTCGTCCAATCCATCCCCACACTCTCAATCATGAAGGGGCGAGATCCTGTCATCAACTCGAACGTGGAAACTCCCAAGGCCCACAAATCTACCGTACTGTTCGGCAAAACTAAATGATCTGGCTCTTTCATTAGATTCATACTTTTTATTACTTCTGGAGAGATGTATTGGAAAGTGCCGACAAAGGATTTAAAATTGCTAGTCACTGAAAATTGTCTTGCGTACCCGAAATCTCCCAGCTTATAGATAATATTATTCGGGCTCTGTTGGTGTAGAAGTATATTCTCGGGCTTAATATTCCTGTGAATGATCTGTTTCGAATGGAGATAATCAATCCCATTGCCTATATCAAACAGCAAATCCATTATGATATGCTGTGGAGCGCCAAAAACATTCTCGCTTTTCTCAATCAGTTGCCTTAGATTGCCGTGATTGCAATACTCCATGCACATCAAAGAACAGTTAGGGAAAAATCCGTTCAATTCTTGGGGCCCAAGAATCCATTGTATGATATTGATATGCTTGAGTTGGCGGAGAAGATTCTCTTCATAGTAACTCTGATATTTGCAACCTAAATTCAAGGCAGGGTCGAAAACCTTTGCAGCTAGAGGGGCTACAGTAGTATCTTTGGAGTGGAAAAGATATACTTTACCGAAAGGCCCGTCACCTATTACAGTCGGGTCGTACCATGTTTGTGGAATAGAATCGTGATATGTACCCTTAGACATATCAAATTAGATTACTTCGAAAAGTAATCTGAATGCTAGTGTGTAGTATTAGGTTTAAGAGCAGAGTACACATAGCTATTACTGCTGTAACTTTATACTTCTCTGAGAATTAGAGAACATGTTAAATTTGGATAATTGATGATAGCATGATAGTTTAATTAATAATATCCCCCTTAATTTGAAAAAAACAAAAAACAAAAAGCAAGAAGGTATAAATGAATTTAACAATCTCATTTCAAATCATTTTTGATTCAACCATGCAGAAAACGCAACTAAACATATCTTTCTTCAGCAGAAATATAAATGTTCAGGATCGAGTAAGCAAGGTAAACGCTTCCATTGCAAATTTTTGGTTGCAAGTACTATAATCAAGTTTTAACTCGTGCAACTCAGGCCAAAGAAAAGAAAAAACAAAATAAAAAGATATGAAATTTATTTTACGTACTTATGTTAAATCCGTAAATAAAATAAATTTCATATGAATATAGAAGAGTAGGGCATAAGATTTAATATAGCCTAAGTTTTATTAATAGATAAATTGTCCAAACAAGCAACAAAGCACTAGCCTAGCCTCACTCAATGCGTATGATACAAACAGACATGTACACTAGTGTGGGGGAATTACGTGCTGGTAATACAATAATCAATCCATTTCTAAACCTACTCTATCGCTAAGTTTTACAACTATCTAAGAATATATATAAATATATTAGAGAGATAGGATGGCCTTGATAGAGTCGAACACGCCAGGAACAACATCCATGGTCCGAGACTTGATTGACACCTGGGCGTTACCTCCGGATAGCTTGATCTCAGTCAGCACCCATATGTTGTTGACAAATTTCATCGTCATGTAGAGGAGCTCTTGTCCTTCAATAGTTTTCATCGTGGTATTGTAAATGCAATTAGTTTCCAATCTTTCAATAATAGATTGCGAATTGTGTAAAGTTTCAAGGCTAAATGATTTCTCATACTCATCAGGAATCTGCCTCCAAGCTTCTAGGAAAGTTTTCGTGTCCAATTTTCCATCATTCGTGAATAGCACGTGATATGGTACAAAACAGTCGAAGATGTGCATTCCAATGTTATTCTTGATTGCGATTTCTAGCTTATTGAGAGGGTCCATTTTCTCCACCGGGTTGGTGGTATTCATTGAGAGAGACACGTCAATGCTCTTGTTCGGTTGTAGAGGGGCCATTATAGTTAGTGGACCTGCGGCAGCGAGAGCGAAACTATTCTTATTAAACTTAATCCCGAAATCTACCATTGGCATTAGTGTTTTGTTAAATAGTGTGAGATCGATGCAGATCTCGTTATTCCGCCTAGCAAATGTTAGAGAAACTTCTAATCCCTTTCCTTTACTGGCTGGGAGCATAACTTCCTTCGGGAGGACGAGTTGTAACGGATTTAACAAGGACGGAGTTGTGCCGAGGTTGAAAATATCAAAACCGAAATCAGTGGTCATAGGCGGCATAGCTTGCGAAGTTTGCCCGGCGGTATTAGGCATCAGGGGCGGAGCCTGTGCCAGGACTGGATCGAAAATGAGACCACCTAAATCCCCGCCCAGCAAATCGGATCCATGTTGTATAACCTGCTGCGGGGGCTGGGCCAAGTCCAGGTTGTCCATAGCGCCGAGCACGAGCGGCGTTGAGAAATCTAGGTTGAGGAGATCTCCGATGAGGGAGTCAACTTGAGGCTGTGGCGTTGTTCGGCTATTAGTTCGCGCGTCTTCTTCACTAGTCTGGCTCTCTGTCTCGGGCACATCTTCCCCTGGGACATCCGGAGCGAGAGGGGGAAGCTCCTCTAAGACAGGGTTCTTCAGCTGTCGCAGTGGGGCTCTCCCGTCAATGAACGAGTTGGGAGGTTTGTGGTAGACAGAGGCGAGCGTCGCGATGTGAGAGATGAGCTCCTTCAGCATGGCTGGCTCTAGCAGGTCGGTTTCCTCTGAGATGAGCGGCTTCATAGCCAACACGACATCCTTGGCAGCGGCAGGATCGCTGGAGAGTAGCCGCCAGTAGATGTACCCTCTGTCTCGCAGATCTGGGTTGTCACTCTCCTGCGTGGACATATTCAGAACACGCTGCACCAATTCCTGAGTGTCGTTAGGTCTTTTCAGGAACAGTTTCACAACTGAAGTTAGGAGCTGGAGCTGTACCTGAGTGCTCTCCTCATGAAATCCGTCCACAAACGAAGTCAGGATTTCGACGGAATTATCGATGCGCTCCCCATACTCTCCGATTATCCAGATCATGCTAGCCCTCGCTTCAGGCTCGTCCAGATTGTCAAGGTTCTTGCAGAGAGGGTCAATCACCTCCTCGTACTGGTTGGGGTATTTCCTGAATATGTCTCGGATTACAATCACTGCTTCTTGTACCACGTAACTGACTTTGGTCGAAATCAAGTCGAGGAGCGTACGGACACATCTCTCAGCTGAAGAGTCCACTTTGATGGCACAGCGACCAATGGCACGGACAGATTTACGCACGAAATCCACATCAACCTCCGAAGCATACTCTTTCAACTCAGAGAGTACTTGAACAATATTCTCAACAGACGTCAGGCGGATCATAATGTCTAGCTTCTCAAGTTTGACGTAGATGGGGTCGTTGTACTTGACAAAGAAAACCTTAATTTCCTGCTTCATGATCTCGGGTCTCCGCTGCACGATGAGGTTAATGTTCCTCAGAGCTACATACTGGATCTCGGGCTCTGCAGACAAGAGGGTGACCAGGGGCGGCGCTAACTTGGCGAGGATGGTCTCTTTGTAATCAGAGTCGGGCGCGATGAGTTCGAAATACTTCATGAGTGCTTTCACAGCTGACAGAACGACAGCCGCGTTACCGTGTGCTAGGCGGGGGACTACACGCTCGCAGATACTCTGGGCTTCCTGAGAATCTTGTGGATCAAACGAGGCCACTGCGTCCAGGATGAACACCTGTCCCCATTCTGTGCACTCGTTCAGAGCGGCCAGCAGCTTGCTGATAGTGGCGTAGTCCAGCTTCACAGCTTCCGATGCACTCTGGGAGCCGTCTGCGATCTCGCTGAGGGCGGCCACGGCGTTGGCTACCACCATTGGGTTTGGGTCGGCGAGCAGATCCTTCAGAAGATCCAGGAATCCCTGCTCCTCCACCAAACTCGGATTCATGTCATTCAGCTTCGCAACACCAATAGCTGCGGTTTTTCGCACGTAAGGATCGTCATCTTTGAGGCATCTCCGCAGCGGATCGCAAATATGCTCGATAATCCGATCAACGCGGATACAGCCCATCGTTCGGATGGCCAACGCGCGAATGAGAGGGTTGAGATCTTCGGAGTCTCGCACAAACGTGTTCACAGACATTAGAGTTAGGTCCGGCTGGCTCTTGGCATAATTCAGAACATAGAGGTAGACCAGCTTCTTCAATTCGAGGTTATCAGTTTGTATGCAGTTGACGACATCTGGAAACAAGGACCCCACGTCCTTGCCAACAGTCATACTGGCTATCACCTTCTTGACAGCTTCCTTACGCCGTTCTCTCTTGTCGCTGCGTAGTTCAATCCGTAACTCGGCTATCTCTCCCTTCTTAGTCGTGGTAAAGTACTTAGCATCTGCCATTCCTACCTCTTACGAGTACCTGTTACTACTAAATAGTCAATTATGTACTAATTAAGCCTATCAAAATTCATTAAATAAGAGTTCTTCTTGTAAAATAAGCCGAATACTATATTAAATTAAGGAAATTCAGTCTGTATAAATGACTAGATATGAGGTATGAAAGTGTAGCTATATTCCCAACTGCATGCACATGTCGGGTATTTCATATTGGGTATTCAGAAGTTGCCACTATACTCTAATATAGTCGGCAAAGAAAAAAGTGAAAGTAGATTTGTAAACCTATCTCTATAGTACAATTAAGAGTGAGAGGAGTATTGCATTGCAGTTTATTCCTAAGTATTTCTGTCTATTCATTAATTCCAACTTTATCTGGGCCTAATTGGTCGTAAGAATAAAATTGCTAGATCATTTAATAGGTTGGGTTGAAAATACTTTATTACGTACACATTGCCATAACCAGACATATCAGGCAGATTTGTAGTGACTAGCCAGGCTATGGAACTTCAGTGGTTAAAGTGAAAATAGTGTGCATACAACAAATATTTCTAAAACGCTCCTAACACTGATGTCATTTACTTCTTAGAGCATTATAAAAATCGAAAATACCCGAGTTTGTCAATTTCCTCCTACTATGAACACGAGCAACTCCACCCAATAGATTGGAATGATATTTCTTCACAACTCTTTCCTGCTTCTTCTTACTCTCGATCAGCTGTTCCAGCTTGATATCCTCGAATGGGTCAGTATGGTAGAGAGACGTAGCTTCCAAAATCTCGTCACAAGTATGGAACTTGTCCGAGGCTAGCTTGAGGCTGTTCCTCTTCCCGACCAGTGCACTTCCCTCGGAGAGATAGTGGGCCTGTTTCCTGATCACAGGATGGTAGTGACTCCTGAGGAGGGACAGCTCCCACAGACAAGTAGACTTAGCCTCACACACGTCAGGGTCTGGAATCTCTGGTTGGTAGGACGCGCCTGCAAGGCTGTCATTCGTCAGCAAGTTATCCGTGATGAAATCCCTCCTAAGGAGGGAGCGAAGAGAGAACAGAAGCCCAGCAGCATAGCTGGTAGTCTTAACGAGAGAACAGGTGCAAATTCTCTTTGCGAATCCGAGTGCTCGCTCTTGGTGCATGCACTGTGTGTTGTTCAGCATGAGGAGCAAGGTGTTGATCAGAAGCTTGGTGGATTCTGGCGGCAACTCCGAGGGAAGATCTAGCAGGAGGGTGTACATATGCTGGCAGATGCTCCTCGGGTCTACGCTTAAGTCCTGAGTCTGCTGGGAGAACAGGACGGTACAGCTCGTGTGTAGGCAGTAGAGGCGCTGTTTGGTTGAGAGGTGGGTGGAAGGGGAGGAAAGGAGCTCAGAGAGAAACCGCAACAAGTCCAAGAAATATTCTACGCTAATAACATGTGAGAAGTGGGACACACCCTCCAAGGCGGGGGAGAGGAGGGGGCCTGAGCGCTCCAATTTCAGGATGTGGAGGTAGATTGAGAACACAATGTTAGCGATCTTACTGCGGACAAGAGAGATGTATGTCCTACTCTCTGTGGCTCTTGTCTCCCTGGTGTCCCTCTCTAACTTCCTCTCCAGTTTGTTTACCTTCTTCTCCTTGCGTGACATACTCAGTTTGTTCCTAACAACGGAATCAGTTATAACATGCGTAGATATACTATATACGATTATAAGTGCATAATGTGCCGTATACTCACTTGTGGTAATTATCACTCGTGGTTTCCAAGTTGGTGAGGGCGCCAGTAGCATCCTGACCAAGCGGCAGGTGCAAGAGGGGTAGCAGGACGATGGGAGGGAGTTTGTATTTCTTTTTCTTGATCGCATCAGCCAAGCACCTGATCACTTCGAGGGAAGTCTCTCCCACTTGATCTCTCTCGAATAATTTTATGAGACACTCCTTGGCGGTTCTTCTATTCGGTGTCTCATTAGTCAACTGCCGTACGATCAGCGAGATGAGGTTGTCAGAGAGGTTGAAGTAAGGTTTCTCAACTAACAATTCACAGACACACTGCATTGCTGCCAGACTAAGTTCCCTCCTTCCCTCAGACCCGAAACTTAAACTGCTCTGCACTTCTGTTAGGAGTGCTCGCGAATTTGCAGATAATTGTTCTATAAAATAAAGATGAATAGTAGCATCCCTGTTTCACATCAAAATACTGCTGAAACTATTCAGTATACGTACTGGGTAGAGTCCGAGTGAGGTAGAGATGCAATAGGTTCAGGTAGAGTTTGTAGAATGAGAGGAATGTAGCTTCAAATGCTCTGGCTCGCTTCACTTCTTTAGATAACATTTTCCCTTGATTTTCATTCTCTTCATAGCTTTCTCTTATCTACAGCAGAAATACAGCACTAGATTATCGTATAAAGTACGGTGACCTTTAAAGGCCATTTTGAATGTAATATTCGAAATATACTCGCAAATATACACAGCTGTATTTAAAACTATATTAATGTAATCTCAACGGTTAATATCAGGGTATTTCACTTGTAGAATGTGATTTCGCACTTAGATCACATTGAATAGTTGATGGACTAACTATAGGTACCATTACCTTATAGCCAGGCATGATGTCCTTCACTACAGCTAGAGCTGATATCAGTCCGAGTTTCCTGATTGTGAGAGAGATGAGCGGTTCCTTTTCAGTGCATAACGCAGTTAGGGTAGAGAGCAGGGTACATTTGGAGTAAGGGTCTTCTATGACCTTGTTGCAGATTGAGGCCAGCTGCTCACGCCTACTTTTCAATAGTCTTTCTCTCAAACACATTAACTCCGCATTCGTCATTGGTTCCTTAATAACGTCATCGTCTGGTTCTGCTATCTGCTGCACTAACTTTGATGGAGGATATTTTGGCCTACTTTCTACTTCCTTCACAGCTCTATATATCAGTACATTCTTTTCTTTCGTTGGAAGAAGATATCGCACTTTCTCTTTGCGACCACTTCTTTCTGGTGAATAGCTCCTCGACTTTTTCTCATAGGACAATAACTCATCATTCTCCTTTGGTGCCTTGCGTTTGTTCGCTTTTCTCTTAGAAAAATTCTTTCTCATTATTAATACTAAAACAATGTTATGAGACATTTAAGTGAAATAAGGTATTTTGCAGATTAAATAGACACACATTTATCCATACAAGATAATAAAGAGAAATACGTATATGTCACAACAAAATCTTGAGTGTTTCGTTATGAGGCACGTGATTGATAGCAAGCCTCCCGTCGTAAGATAGACTGGCAAACACCCACGAGTTAGCAGAAGACCACTGCACCCTATACACGCTGTCTTCATGGGCGTCGTAAGTCACGATGAGCTCATCTGGCTGTGGAGACTTCACTACCGTCTCTTGCAGCTCTTCGTCCAAGATTGGGATGGGATCTGATGCGATGCTAGCTAGTCGTGAGAGAGCAATATTCGAGTCGCTACTACACGACACAACTAACTGGTCGTGATTGGGGTTGAATTGAACGCCCCATACCCAGTGGTTATGGTCCTTCCTTGTGATCAGAGGATTAGCTAACTGGCGAATATCCCAGAACTTCACCTGACAGTCGTCTCCACCTGTGACTATGTGGTACGGCTTGTTCGGGTTGAAATCGACATCTCTGGTTGTGAGAGAGTGTAGGCGAGATAGAGAGAACACAGGCTTAGGGATTCGGAAGTCCAGACCGGAGACATTTTCACCCGATACGACACAATCAATCAACCCCAAGTGAGGGTTGAAAACTGCGTTTACATTGGTATGCTTCGTCTCGCCCGTTTCCATAACAAGATGAGGGTTCAGATTGCTCTGTCCATGGTCCAACTTGTACAATTTAACAGATCTCTCGTCTACACACATTATAGCATTGGATCCCTCCTTCGGATCCCAGCACAGGGCCGACACACGTCCTTCTAACTGTTCAAACACGCCCACTTGAGATACAGGAGCGCTCTGGGAAGATATTCTGTCTCTGGATGCCGCACCCTCTAGTTCTTCTACATCTGAGCCAATCCCTTCAGTCAGTGTTACCTGTTCATCTGGGAGAGTATAAATAGAGGCAGAGAACTTCTGCTTTCCCCCTACTAACTGTGAGTGCACCGTGCTAATCAGGTCTCGGTTAAAGGGACTAGATTTTATATCCCACACTTCTCCTGTGTGTGAGTAGATGTACTTGTCTAGTTCGTTATTCTCGTCATTATACATGAGCAGGTGGATCTGGTTCTCAGATGTGACACTCTGAGTGGCAGCCAGGAAGTGGATCTCATCTGTCTCGGCTAGTCGCGCGCAGAGAGCGCGGGAAGGGAGCTCGAGACCATGGATAACAGGAGAGAGAGTCTCCTCTTCAGCCATCAACACTGACTATACTGAAACTAATTCCAATTATCCTATCAAGCAATTATATCACATGAGTAAGGTATCAGAGTTCCGATTGCCAGTTTAAAGCACCGCGTAAATTCTTAATCAAAATGATTTGTTAAAAATAATATACTACGTTAAGTAATTAATTGATAACGTCATTAGTTACTGGATTATTTCTTGCCCTTTCCCCCTACGTCACTGTCCGAATCTGAGGAGTAACTAACTAGTGCAGGCCGTTTAGCAGCTGAGCTATCAGAATTCAGTTTAGAGTCGCATCCAGTTTCCTCTTTCACACCATCCGCTACGTTAACTTCTCGAGTTGATCTCTTACGGTTGACAACAACACTGTTTTTCAGAGAACTCTTGTTTGTCTTCGATTCTCTACTTTTCAAAATCGGAACGCTTTCATTTTGAATAACATTCATGGTCTCCTTCTCATTTTCCTCCCTCTTCACACATTCCACTATTTTCCTAAACTCAACCAAACCATTCCTTTCTTCCTGCTCGATCTTCCTGCGCTGATCCACCTCAGAAGTGCTGATACTCTGAATCAGGTTCAGTTCTTCCTCGGTAGGACCTGAATACACGTAATTCTTTAAACTCCGTTTTTGCTCTTGCTCAGTATCTTTCTGGTCTTTCCTCTCTTTCAGCTGTTCGTAGAGAGATTTCGTAGGAGGGGCTGGCCTCTCGCTTCGTCTGCTCTCCTCCTCTCTCTTCTTCACTTCCTTCCACTCCAACTCCCGTTCATGCTTCCACTTCTCAAGTGATCCCTCTGCGAGCAACTCTGCCTTCAGATCAACATACTCTTCTTTCCCTTTACTCTCAAACTGCATCACTAGTCCCACCTAACATACAAAGTACAGATGTATTGTCAAAACATATTTAATATCTTCAATCGTTAATTCCAGTTCTAAAGAACAAATCGAAGAAATATTATCTACCTCTAAATCCATCCTTAGACTTAAATATTCCAACTTTTGAGCTAATTTAATTATGTAGTATTTGGTAATAATATGTATCTCAAGCAATCTTCATATCTAACTAAAGCAATGGAACTAGGAATTATTTGGGATTCCGTTTGTTCTTAGGAGAACGCGGGGACTTGCTCATGCTCTGGGCGGCAGCAGGAGAGACCCAAGAGAAATCCACGTCCGTCCTCTTCTCTGCTTCTTCCTGTCCAACTATTTCCGCAGAAGTCTGAGTTTTCTTCGCCGACTTGTTCTGATGTTTGCGACCACCGGAAGTGAGTGTCCACACGTAGTGGAGGATGAACACAAATATGATTATCCCCGTGACCATGAACACATACATGAAGAAGGTTTCCGTGTCGAACATCTCTTGTGCTTCCAGCAGGTTGATTGTACCGTTGTAGACAGCATGTCCGTACTCTTGTTCAGTTTCACCCTGCGTTTTCTTGTAAAATATCTCAATGACTAGCCCATACGAGCGAGGGAGGTACAACTCTCCGAGTGCGAATGAATAGTCGAAAGCAGTCCTCGCGTTAGCAGGAACACTCTCTTCCAACGCTAGCACTGTGAAGTTCTCGATGATGTAGGAGATATCTTGCGGGTGGCGCAGGGAACCATGGATGCTGTGAATAAAGTAGTCTTCTTCTGCTCCATTGAAGAACCCAACCAGCGCCACGGCCTTGTCCCCCACAGTCATTTCCAGGTCGGGGTGGCTAGTGAGCAGCATGTAGGTCTCAACGCCAGGAGCTTTTTTCAAAACGTTCTCTTCCTCCACACCTTCAAACTCGTCTTCGTATTCCTGATCCGAGTGAGTGACTCCTGCTCTCTCTTCAGGCACAGCTCCTTCGTTATCAATAAAGGTTTCTGCGTCAACGTCAGAGTCTTCACCAGTGTCGTAATCTTCGTGAGCGAGTGCGAGTCCTTGGAACGAGGGCGTGTGCAGCAGGGGGAAGGAGAAGAGGACGAGAATCAGGAAAAGAGTAGAATAGTGCATCGAGTGCATGTCAGTAGATTATCAGGAACTAGGCTAGGTTCTATCTAATTCTCAAAAGATAATCTATTATGCGTGTTAGAGACGTTCGAATGTTACATAACGGGCCACTACAGGGTGTGTGTGAGAGAGAGAGAGGTGTTACATAGGTAAGAGGGATATATCATTATGAAAGCACTAAAAGTAAAAATTCATTATTTGAATGCACATACGTATTTAGACTGATAGTATAAATGAAAAGTCAATTCAAAAGGTAATCTCTCTCAGACACAATTTGATACTAGTCTTGGGTTTGAATAAGATATCTTTTCTAATCGAAATTGGGATATCCGAAATGCTGGGATGTAGCCCGATTTCATATTTCCTAACAACCATACAAACTACAGATTTAATCTCGTGCATAGCTAGGTTTTGTCCGATGCAGTTCCTCTCTCCAACGGAAAATGGCAAGTAGGCATAAGGATCCATTTTGGATATATTTTCAGAGGAAAACCGATAAGGATCGAAGATGAATGGATCGGGCCAGAATTCTGAATTCCAGTGAAGTTGGTAGATTGGCATTTGTACGTAGGTTCCTTTGGGCAATTTGTAATCATCAATTGTCATTGGATGGTCAGTTTGACGTATAATACCATACACAGGGGGGCGCAGCCTCAAAGTTTCCTTGATGAACATAGTTATAAATTCTAGTCGTGCTAGATCTTCCAGTTTCAACTCACTTTCACCAACACATTCCAACACCTCATTACGACACATTTCTTGGTATTTTGGACACTTGGCTAGGTAGTACAACACCCATATCAGACCGGTAGCTGTGGTGTCGTGTCCTTCAAACACAAAAGTGTTCACTTCATCACAGATTTCTTGTTCTGTTAAATTTTTCCCATTTTCATCTGTGGTTGTGAGCAGAATGCTTAGGAAATCATTCTTTCGTTCTGAACTGACATTACTTGAACTGATAGTGGATTGTTGTATTAACGCTTGTCTACGTTGAAGGATCAGATCACGAACGTAGCTTCGAGATCTAGAACAAGCTCGTCGAAATTTTCTACCATCTTCAGTTAAATAGAAATACCAATCGAGTATATATATCGGGTTGGCATAACGTTTCATAGAGATCTCAGTGAGATCTTGCACATCTCTAACATATTGATTACTTTTCTTTTCGATTTGACAATTCGTCTCGAGAGAACCAATACACTGCAGTAGAATATCTAGAGACAGGTATGGAATGGAATCTTGTAGCGCAATGCAACCATCCTTTTGCATTGCTTCTTCCCACTGATGCAGCATCACAGTGATAGCCCTCGTGTAGATGGACATGAAAGATCTCAAAATGTTGAAATGGAAAGCTGGAGTAACCATTCTCCTATGGCGAAACCATTTGCTGCCACAGGCTAGCAATAATCCATCTCCAAGCCAAGCACTAAACAATGTCTTGTACAGATAGTGTTTGGGGGTCTTGTGTTTCACAATCTCTTTAAAAGATTCTGGGTGCCCAATTGATATGCAGGGAATGGGCCCCATAAAGTATCGACAAATACGAGGATACCGTTTTTGCCATTTGGTTCTGAAAACGACAATCTGATCCATAGAATCTGAATACTCATTTACTTCATGGCGCAACAACCAATCAACAGGAGGACCCGGAATCGCAAGAAAGATTAAAATGCTTTTCACAAATCTCCAAATCAGAATGAGAACAAGGATCCCACTTGTGCATGCAAAAATTTGCAAGATTGCATAAAGCATCTACTTGGCAAAATAATTGAAATTAAGATACTCGGAATAAAACAAAATCGAATTAACAGAATAACGCGAAAAGAATACCTCTGTCTATTGAATGTTATGTAGGTATATAGTGTACTCGGGGCTGGAAATAATATGCCTATTCACTCTAAAAATAAAACACAAGTTATGCTAGCCAAGCTACGTAGGTTGCTAGTTTGTCTATTTTAATCATGTGTTGCTAGTGCACGTATGTGTCAAAGCTGTTATTTCACATATATACTATTCGATTGATATTATTTGGATTCGAGAATTAACAGTTTAAATAAGGCAGAATAATAACGGATTAATCGGTGTTCTGGCAAACCTCTAAGAATATTGGCGCCCTAACGTCAAGAATGGGATTAAAGTCCTCCCTGGCATCAGGACCACCAATAGCTACAGACAAGTCTCTCCTCAGTTCCTCCAGGACAGTATTTCCAGGGAACGCTTCGTTCATACTTTGGAATGCTGATTGCGTGCTTAGGTAGTCTATAATCCCGCTGAGAGGAACTTCCCTCTGCAGTTCTATGCCATCAAAACGCTGTCTCGCCTTAAAAGGGAGTTTCATATCTTTATAATGATTATCTACGAGCTTTCTTCTTTCGGACCAGAAAGAACCAAGTGTCTCGTAATGAAATTTATGCAAGATCGCCTTTGTATCCTCAAATTGAGAGATTATAGGTCTCGCATATCCGAAAACAGCCAAGAATCCGTTTGGAGTCAATATTCGAGAAACCTCATCATTGAACTTATCATGATCGAACCAATGCCAGGCCTGTCCTACAGTGATAAGATCGAAGGTTTTATCCTTGAAGCAGGTTGTCTCAGCAGGAGACAGCAGGTGGAATTCATTGTCGTGACCATTGATTACTGCTTGTTTGGTTTGCTCGTAACTGATGTCAATGCCCCATGCAGCAGTGAAAGTAGGTGCGAATAATTGTGTTACAATGCCAGTCCCACATCCAACGTCCAGCATCAAGCTACTACCTGATTTGCTATTGAACCCGTTCGTTTCCATGTACGATAATACTCGCTGCTTTACTTCTAAGGGATACCTTGGACGGAATTTCGAATACTTTTCTGCGTGTTTTGAGTCCTCAAAAAGTCTATAAAACTTGTCTGTTGAAGCCATCGCCGTACTTCTGCTGTTTAAGTTTCTAAACAGTAGAAGAAATTCCGAAAATTTAAAAACTGAACATTTCAATGACATCCGCCTCGATAATTTTCAGTCTAAAAGTTCTAAGTGACCGAAGTAAATAGATTCTCAGAACTAAGCTCAAACCAATGCGAGTGTAAATTTGTACACCGTAGTAGTATCTGTTTTTGCCTGCTCTGTCATGTACAGTTTTAGTACAATTAGTAAGTATAAATACTTATAAAAGACGGCCCGCGCCACTGGTCCGGTTGGTCGGGTTAACCGGATCAATTTTCAACGGTGGTCCAGTTTGTACGTCTGGTTACGTTACGTACTGGATAATTATCAATAGAAATTTAACAGCCCTCGTAATAGTAGAATCTGACTCCAGCAAATATATTTTGTGGTATTTTAACCCAAAAAGCATCCAAAGAAAACCAACTTCAAAATCAGAAAATATAAAACAGGCGGTAAGGAATACAAAAGCTAACGTTAAACACCAGTATGGACCCTAAAAATACATAAAACATTTTAATCCTAAAATACAGTCGAAGCTGCTCTAGCGGCCACCTAAGAACATGCAGGCCAGTACGATTTCCTATAATATTGAACCTGTGTTTAGCGGTCATCTGTTCATCGGCCACTCTCTTTTGGTCCTTTGCGGGCGTTAAAACTCTCTATAACATCCACTTCATGTCTAGAATACGTACATACATGTGTTTATTACAATACCTACTCCAAGCGAATTGTCTAGTTTCTAGTATCAGCAACATAAGTAGTACGCACATCAGTGATACCCAGTACATTTATAGAATATTACTGCATCGCATCGTTGTATAACAACTTGTAAATTCTGGGTCCTGTCTCTCCATAACGGCTAGCTGTATACAACGACCATTTTACCCAGTCCCTTGCAGGGGTTACGTGAGGGGGGGGCAGGGGGGCCGGGCCATAGGTAGAGGGGAATTATAAAATAACTATATAATAATTATACAATAATCTTATACGTATATTAAAACGCTAGGATTTTTTAGTTTGTTTGTGTGTTTGTCCGAATTGATGAAGAATTGGCAAGTCGTAGAGATATGAAAATTGGCATGTAGGTGTCAAATGATATGACTACGATTAAGTTCTAAGATCCAAGCAAAATTTTCACACCTCTGCAAAAAAAAATGGAAAACAATTTTCCACACCTTTTCAATACAATATATATTACTTCACTCTCACAATAGAAATCATTGTACGACACTACAATAGATTGCCATTGTTATTAATGCTTCAAAGCCACAACTTAGTATGTTTGATATCTTAATTTGATGATAGTGTATAACAATAAAAAAGGTTATGTGGATATTTTCACAACTTTATATACATACAAGCGCGCTTCGTTTGCTTGCGATGCGCGGCTTGCGGACACTTCATTTCCGCAGAATCGCCCTGCGGGCGCCTGGAATTACTCAATCCAGCCTATTTTGTTAATTTATATACATATTTTAAACAAAGGTTAACAAATAATTTATCATATCGATCAGAAAATATAATATCCGAATTCTACACCCCTAAACCCTATGCCAACCGTTGGAAGCTAATCTTTACCATATTTTTGTAAAATGTTTACTTTATGTATCTATTGCAAACAAATTATTTATCATATCGATCTGAAAATATGATATTCGAAATCTACACCCCTGAAAACACCATGTTAACTGTTGAAAGCAAGTTTCTAGCATAATTTTGAAATTTGTTTACTTTATGTATCTATTGTAAACAAAAGTAAACAAATTAATTATCAATTTACTCGAGTATATGATTTTCGAAATCTACACCCTTGAAAACCCCATGCCAACCGACAGTGCCGGATTTAGGAATGTGGGGGCCCTGTGCGAGTGCGATTGTGGGGGCCCTGGCATCTAAAATTTTAAAAAAATGATTATAATTATTATTAAAATTTAATTAAAATTTTGAAATGAAAATGAAAAATGAGATTTGCTGCATACAATATTCATATTAGTGAGAGTATTTCATTAGAAAAACAAGTACATATAATTTATGTCAATTTGTGGGGGGCCCGAAAATGTGGGGGCCCTGTGCGGCCGCACACTCCGCACACTCCTAAATCCGCTACTGCCAACCGATGAAAGCAAGTTTCTAGCATATTTTTGTAATTTGGACTTTATGTATATATTGCAAACAAATTATTCATCACATCGATCTGAAAATATAATATTCGAAATCTACACCACTAAAAACCCCAAGTCAACCATTGGAAACTAGTCTCTAGCGGCTAGCCCGTTTAAACACGTTTAAACACAAATAACCGCTTTTTAAAATGTTGTTCTACGGCGATAATGCAAATCCAGAACGAAAATATGATATTCGAAATCTACAAATCTCAAACATATGCTAGAAACTTGCTTTAAACGTCTTCTAACCTAAATATATACTCATTAATAGGTATCTACATATTTATCGTACATATCATTAAAAGGCGCCGTTCGCGGTTTAGACTATTGCGAAAAATATTTTGTGCCAAGTTTGTGGTTTAGGGAAACTCTGTCAATTATTCAGTTTTCATCACATTTTAGCGTAACCCCGGTTTCCTTTGGTCTCGCCGTTCGTGGATTTGCTATTCGCGCTAATTCTCAGGCGAAACCCTCACAAAGTCAAGCATAGTTCCAACCATCCTGGGATCTTACACTGAATCCAGTGATTTTGAGATAATTTAATAACGTGATCATTATTTATATAAGCATTCTGGTTGTAAACATTCAATATTACTTTAGTACCTATCCAAAATTATCTATCCATTAATGGGGCCCATCGATACGTGCTGCCCCGGGTATTTTTAATTTCTCAGCAGCCCTGGTCCATTGTTTGGCCGTTATAGACAGGTTCGACCTGTAACAATAAGAGTAATCTGCTGTGAGAGGAAAACATATGCTGCGTAATAGAACAAGTCAACACATCTATATAGCCTATAATTATTATAACTTGCAAGAAACATTCCACACATGACATTAGACTAAAATATATGAATTAGAATAATAATTACAACATAGTTGTCATGAGATAGTGTTAATACTAGTAAACATATTTGTAAAGATAAGATATCCCAGGTGTACAGATAATCCTTTGATATTTAAAAAGACCTGCATTGATCCTCCAATATGACACCAGACTGGGGGAAACCCAAAATGTAAAAGCATTTTGCGAATTAGTTATAAAACGTAATCAATTCTGTGGATTGAGTTACAAGACACTCGTAGATTTATCAGGTGCTATTCCTGAAATACGGTCCAACATCTGGCCTCCCAGCCGTTCTTTTCGTTTGTGCTTATAGCGATGGGAGGACGCAGGATTCTCGAGAATTGGCTTTAATTCTTTTTTCATCGCCTGGAAATATTTCTCTAAATTACGCTGATAGGCGATTCTGTCCCCTCGTGTGTTCACATCTTTAGACATTTTCAGTGACTCCTCGCAAATTTCCATGAAATCTTTAAACGCAATCTTCAACCACCGCTCGTGGGGACCCATGTTCTTAACATCTTCCGGTTTCAGGAAGGCGTGGGCGATAGCCATTGGTCCCTGGTTCACAGTGGTCGCGATTGCTCCACTTAACCGCATGTCCAACAGGACCTGATCAACTGTGTGAGCCGAGATCAACTCACGCAAAACTAGAGTCTGTTTCTTGATCTCTTCAATCCCGAGTTCGATTGGAGTTAATTCGAACTCTTCGATATCCATTACAGAAACTCGCGCTTTGAGGTACGGGAATGAGTTGTAGGTAGTGAGAATTGTTCGGCGCATGTACTGGGTGGTAGTGTCTCCGTGTGCTTTGCCTTCTAGAGTAAATGGGGTTGAAAAGACAAATCGCGAAATGTTGAAAGATCGCTCCATTTCGGTTTTGCGATCATTCAATTCCCAGTCATCGAAATAGGGTTCCACAAAAGTCACTTGGATATATGCGATGTCTGGGATTAATTTAGTTTCGTCTACTCTATTACTATCCGTGATAACCTTGACATTCTCCTCCCCATACTTCTGCTTGAGTATTGCCTGCATGCCTTGAGTGAACTCACTCAGCTTACAGATTGTATTGCATTTGTAGATAAATTGCTCTCCATGGAGAGGACCGAACTTCTCTTGTCCAAAGAAGGCGACTCGATAATAAGACGTGTAATACTTCCGTTCTTTAATGTGGTTGTCCATGGTCCTGTAACAGTTCTGCATCGTCTCGTGTATTCTTGCCAGTTTCGAATATTCACGATTGTGTTCAAGGACGGGGATTATAACCTTGTCAATCTCAATAACTGCTTCATACAGATGCGCCTGTTCGAAGGAATGATGTGCTAGCTTTAACATCCCCAGCAGTCCCTCCTCGGCGAATTTCTGACTGTTACACACCCCTTCTTCCTTTGCAGACACAGTATCTTCGGAAACGGCGCTCTCTTCGATCACGTTAGGGGATATTTTCAGGAAGGACACAGCACCTATTGGCATGTAGGGCTTGGGCTCTATCTTCCCCAGATACTCAGCGATCATGGCGGCTGCATGCACCAAACACATGCCCGCTTCCGCATAGTTCCCTTCCTCCTTGTTCTTATTCATCATGTTCTCCAGCCAGGTCAGACGGAGGTCTGGGCTGTTCTGGTAACTCTTCGCGATGCGATACATCAGGTCTAGGAGCATCTCCGAGTCGGAGCCACAAGCACGTAGCTTCGAGGTATCATCGATGACAATGAGCAGCTTAGAAGAGAGATTGGTCACCTGATCCGGGAAAGAGCTGCTGTCACTGATATCTCTCAGTTTGTCGACTCGGGCGTACTTCGACAGAGTGTTCAGTGAACGGCGAAGGTAGATATCCTGTGCGTTCTCTTCACTCTCAGCAAGCTCTCCGACGATCGTGGAGAGAGCCGAGGTTATCTGCACCTTAACATAGGAAAACGTGCCGGCCAGAATGAAATGCTGCCGCATTATGGTGTAGAGGGTGGAGGTAGCTTGCTGCCTCACCTCGTGCAGGCTAGAGGAGCAATGGTGCAAGAGGTCTTTACACAAATACGAGCACTGCTCTTGGAACTGAAAGAGAATCAGGTCCGGGTATTTAAGGATGAGGGAACGGAGACTAGAGCACATGCATGTTAGAACGTATGTGCTCTGGTTGGTACGTAGGTAGTGCAGGAAGAGATTAATGATCGAAGGAAGAAGGGTTGGAACGAGAAACGGTTGGGACTTGTTCGGGTCATCCTCCTCTACATCTTCCTGAATCAGTGCTTCTATGAAGTCGAGGATAACCAGACTGACTTCTGCGTAGATGTTGGACTGTAACTTCGTGTCTATAATCCCGTCCGTCATCTGCTGTCTCGACTCCTTATCCGATGGGAGTGTGCGAGTGTTTCGAAACATCCATCGCTTCTCCCCAGGCTTCACATTGGCCTGCTGATGCCTCAGCTGCTGCACAGCTGACTCCTGTCCCAGTATGCAATTGGCCAGATTCTCTCTGAGCTCTTCTGAAGGTTTGAGTTTGAGGTTCTCAGTCCTCATGGCCTCGATCCCCTGATACTCGAACGAGTCGAGACAGATGTCCAGCAGTTTGAGCAGCGCTTCTAGCCGATCAGTTCCGACTGCGATGAAAATGTGATGCTTCAGAGAATAATCGATATTTTTAAGCACCCAAATAACGCAGAAGAGAAAATCTTTTGAAGTCTGTGGATCCAAAATGTGCGTGTCCCGTATGTCCCCGGGGTGAACTATCATCGATTGCCGCGGACTCTTCAGTCCGTGCATGTTGAACACAGAAGCGGGGCGTGGAGCCCGCTTAGACTGTTTATCGGCAGAGGTGTACAGGATGGGCAGGTAGTCGATGGCTATGCCGATGAGAGGGAGGTAGAGGTAGGCGATGTAAGATCTAATCTTCCCGTAGCGAAGGTCTGTGTCGTGCGACTCTATGAGATCCTTGACTAGCAAGACCATCTTAGATTTGAGAGGGAACGTTCGGAAAGAGAGCACGTAGCGTAGCGTGGAGAGGAGGATGCTGATGAGGTAGTGGTGCTTGAAGAAGTTCTCGGAGAGATCGATGAAGCTAGGCAGAGAGACGTGCTGCTCTCCTCCCTCCCAGCTGTACGCGCCTAAACTAATCTCCTCGATCAGCTGAGTCTCAATCTTGCTCAGCCACCACTCAGGCATCGCCAAGTTGAGCTGCACGAAGTACTCGTGCAGACAGAGCACGTGCAGGAACTCTATCTTCAGCCTGAGCAGAGTGGTCGCGTCGGCCGTACTCTGGTTGAAGCGCCGGAAGTAACTATTCACCATATTGAGGATACAAGTCCTGTTTATGACGGAGACCAGGTCGTGGATGAAGTAGGAGAGACTGAGGGACAAATGCTTCGCTACTTCGGAATGAGGATTGGGGATCAGTTCGATTATCGATTCTGTCACTTTCTTGACTAAAGTCTGAAGATTTTCTAAGAAACTTTTATCGAATCGCGTTGCCTGTTCGACCTGGAGCTTTCCATAATCGTTGAGATACTGGACAATACTCTTCACGATTAGTTCGAAATAAAACCAGGCATGTTTTTGTATAATTTCGCGATTACTATCACTTGCGTTGATCCACAGTTCGACTAGCACCTCGTGCAGAAACCTCCCCGTCCCTTTCTTCTCCACAGATATCGGCTGCGGAGTTCTGAACACGAAATGGACGTAGGAAGCCAGTTTCTGATTCCGGCCGTTGATATCCACATCTGCGGGAGGCGTGGAGTGGATCACGTGGACGATTTTGGCGAGAGCTTCGAGTGTGCTGTTCGCTACGGGTCCTTCTAGGATGAGATAGTTGAATAGGGAATCGAATGCGAGGTGCATAAACTTGAAAATTTGCTCTGTATTGCAAGAGGGCAGCGTTTTAATAACGGAGATAACTTCGCTGGGAGTTGGTTCGATCTCAAGCTTATCTGCCCAGAAAGCTGTGGTGAAGTAGTTGTGCAGGGATGGACAGAGGGTGTACAAGGTGCTCTGCAGATACAGTGACACTCTGAACAGAGGCTTGTGCCCCTCAATCCACCTCACAGAGGGCAAGGGGATTTCAGGGCTGCTTCGACTGTAGTCTTTGGGCAGCTGTTCCGAAGAGAGAGGAAGGTTGAACTCACCCACGTTTACCATCCCCGTCTTGATGTCGATAATCGGCAACCAAGTCACTCCTATCAGTTGATTCATCACGGCCTCTTCTTGTTTCCGCGGTTTTTGACATGTGATGTGAAAGAATTGGAAGAGAATGTGTGAAAATTCGGTTGTCTTAGCTGGCATGTTTATTTTTATTTCTTCATAAAAGTCAGGAGATTTATTGTGATAAGTCACAGCTGCATAAGATTCATTGTAGAATTTCTGTGAGTGGGATTTCCCGTAGAAAATATTCAGAGCCGAGTCCGTGTCTTCGTGAGTGAGGTAGATGACTCGGATTGCGATATTCCGCGCTGAGATGGGGGTACGAATGTTGGACAGGTTGAGGGTGTGCGGATACACGTATAGGATATTCTTGAAGCTCACACTCGGTGTGTTAATCTCCTTGGCTGGGAATTCCTCAATCTCCCTAACAGGTCGGTATCGCTTTTTGACTTCTTTAGGCCCCTTGACACGTGCGTAATCCGAAGTGAACACGCAGAGCATATCGCTCTCAACCAAGGTGGATACCTCGATAGCGATGTCTGCTTTTATATACTCGAAGTTGGTCTTAGGCTTAGCCTTGTTGCTAGCTTCGTATCTCTTCAGCTCTTGACAGAACTTGTGCAAGTCTTCCTCCTTCATTCTCTCCGGATCCTGCAGGATCAGACACTGGAGCTTCACCGTGCAGTGGAACTGAGCGTCCAGGGGAGGGATCTTCTCAGCGTCTCGGTCTTTCAGCTTCGTCTCGAATATCTTCGCCATACTCACGCAGTACCACGCGAATGGCATGCGGTACTTTCCAAGTCGGTCGCAGAATTCACTCGCCCCTGCCTTCAGTTTCTCCAACTGAGCAGCCTTCAACTTCTCACTAGCGTAGATCTCACTCAGCGATTTGATAAGCGCGCCTTCTAACACCTTCTCAATCCGGATGATAATGAACACGTCAGGGTGGAGGTTGGTGATGGAGAAAATGCCAGCGTGCGCCTTAGTTTCATACGCTCGGTCAGGAATGTGCTTCAGCAACATTTTCTGCTGCTCTTCTTCGTTGAAATCGAAATACAAATTTTCAGATACGCGTCTTTTCTCGCGGGTGTCGTAGAGGAAGAGAGAGCCGAACAGCGGTTCGAACTTCTGCCCCATCTCGAACTTGGTTACGTGTATCTTCAGCTGAGTGCCGATGTGCTCGGTGGGAATCTTAGCTTCAGCGCGAGGTTCTATCCGGATATCCTCCTTGCGGGGGTAAGTTGAGAACATGGACTGGTGTCTGAACTTCTTTCTGTACCTCGTGTTCTTATCGTCCTGTTCCTCCCAGTCCTTCATGTCCACCACCACCTCATCCAGGACGCTGTCTTCCAGCACCCCCAGTTGGCTCTCTCCTTCCTCCCCAGGTGGAACATCCACCGGGTAATGGAATTCGTGCACATTTTTGACGAACGAAGGTGTCCGCCTGCACAGCAAACCTTTATCCTGAGTCCTGTTGAACCCTTCGAAGCCATTGAAGGTGCCATAGGTGCGAGAGCAGGTGCTCCAGTCCCGCATGAACGTGTTAGAACAGCTGCGGAAGTAATGGTCAGCCTGCTCGGAGCGCTTGATGGACTCGGGACTCTCGATCACGCGGTGCTCACGCGTCGATTCCGTCGCAACCACGTCTGACTTTGGAATCTCCCAGAGAACTTGAAGTTCAGGTAGCGGGTTCATTTCGCGTAAACTCTCTTGCAGGTACGACTCGAAGTCGACTGGATCGTAGAGCATCTGTTGGGGGTTGACTCCGATCTCAGGCGTCCTTGAGGTGGCCATTTCCTCTTCATCGAAACTGATACGTAAGGTGTCATCGGTACCTAACATTTCAAACGTCTGATTGCCATCAGATAACTTATGTCCTGAGTTGCTATGCACGGTATGTGGTATGAAGTTTTCTAACGAGTCCTCATCATTAGCGAACGTTTCCTGTGCCTTAACACGAGCCTCTGCCGCAGGGGTCTTCTGAATTCGGTTAGCGAATTCCCTCTTCTTGGGTTCGCCAGTAGTCATTCAAATATATATCTGCTAAGATACAGTTAATACATATAATAGAATTTATATGCTATTGGACCATCAAAACTAAGGGGATGTGAATCAAATTTGTCTGCATTAGTAATAGCACAATGTTGCAATGTTAGCTCAAATCTGAAATATGAAGAATAGTGAAGTTCCTGGGTATCTTGTTTATTACATGGAATAACTGGCACACGAATAATAGTTATAATGAACTACAAGTAAATTGTTCAGCAGGAATGCTCACCAGTCCATAACATTCACTCTTCTACATTCCATTCATACTTATGTAAATAAGCCAATACATTCACATTCCTAGAAAATACTGTCTGACCGAGTATTAAATGAGTCTATCTACAAATACAATCGATTAAACAATGCAATGGTATGTCTACATACACCGTATCATAGGCGTTGGAGCCGATCCGACTGGTCTGTTGGGGCTGCACTGGCCAAGCTCAAATAGTATTTTGTATTTCAGTATTTTAATACATATTGCACTAAGTATTTGACTCATATATCCGAAGAGACTACGAATATTTTTTACATACCTCCGCCTGATCTAAACTGCCTATTTACAAATTTCCTAATTCAAGGAGATTTACATTGCGAATTTTTGATATCTGAATTTATTTAAAATAATTTCATTTTTTCGTAACGATGAAGCACAGTAACGTAATAACCATCAAAATTGGAAGATCATTTAACTCGACTCGGACTAAATTTGGGAGCCTGGTATATCTTATCGACCACTTTTCGGAGAGGTGTTAGTAACACTTCTGCGTATATTCTTGAATAGTAACCTACTATCTGCTAATATACGTCGATTGTCGATGGTGTATCCACATTCGAATATAATTAAGAAGCTTCTATAGAATAATTCTTATCTAAAGGCTAATTATTATCAGAATGTCTAGCATTGTCACCAACAATAACCATGATGTATTGGTCACGACTCGTGAGTTGTACGTAGTCATAATGGTAGCTCAGCTAAGCTCACTGATTCTTGAGGAATACGTAGATTAAAGTCACTCGTTAATCATTACAGCGCCGGCGTCACGGTATTTACCTAACCAACCGGACCAGTGGCGCCTGCCCTGCATTATATTATATTAATGAATTATTCATCAATCTTGCCATCGTTCAATGAATAGGCCAATTAATTAAGGATGGCACAAAGTTCAAAAATCTTAGAAATGATATAGCTGATGTCAAATCAGAAGATATTAGACATAACTTTTTATTAAAAAGTGCCATCATCCATGTTATGAATATTTTAGATATAAAAGGCATAAAGGTTGTCTAAAGCGGACATGAATTACTTGCCACAAGCAAGCGAAGCGCGCTTGTCTATCCATATATACAAGTAATAAAGAATCAAACATACTTAAAGGAATGAGTTACACAAAAATACATAATAATTTTTAGAAACGAAAAAACAAACAATATAAAAACAAAATACTAATGTGACTATAAATTCGTTTAGGAGTGTAGCATTAAAAATAATCTTGTACATTAAAAAAACTATGAAAATGAAAGACAATTTGGTTATAAACTAGTATAAATAAAATGAACTATTAATAGTCTTCCCGAGACAAAAACATGTCTAGAATATAAAATATATTTTAAAAGAGCTGTGGATCGCGATATATTCCATTTCTCGAACATTTCTGTCCCAATCATTGGAATTCGAAAAGTTACTCTTGGTCTTTAATGCGAGTGGCCCAGCACCTTTTGTACATTATCTACTTTGTTAAGCCCCTCGAAGAAAGGAATGAGATCGAATAGCTCTGTGTCTGTAGGGTCGTCGAACCAAGTACTGATTGGAACCTAAGTGAGGCAATTTAGAAAGACGAGATATACCATTAGAATACTACTGTAGAAAATATCGAAGTCTCTCTAAATTGAAAACAGATTGTATCATACGTATTGTGATCAAGTTCTTTGAATTGTTGAGGTAAATCAATTAAAAGTAACAGATATGTTCACATATACTAATTTGGATCTACTATGGCTGTGAACATGGATGGTTACACAACGAATATGCTTAGTAGGGCAAGTTAAAATTAATTAACAAAACCTCTCATATAAATTCGTTCATGATTCAATCCACCAATAATACGATAGCAGCACATTATACGTACATCCAGATGATGGATATCTCCCTGATTCTGCAATAGGATGTAAGCTCATTTTGAATCGCTCCTTTTTGTAATTATTGAAAAACCCACACAACATATCAGTACGTTTTTTTCCTGTAAATCTACTCCTTCCCTTAATTGATTCTCACCCCATATATGATTAATAACATGGTAGTAGCAAAAAAGTTATTGCCAATTAGTATTTAATGATAAATCAGATGTAGTTATGATGTACTTACAGCGTTCTCTGGATGAAAAGAATAGGAGGCTGGCGAGTTGTCTATGATAACTGTTGTGGTTAGGTCCCTCCCTAATTTGCTTAGATCCTGCATAGAATTAGAATAATTATATAGAAGAGTATCAAATTTAGTCAGTGTAGCATCTTGGGCTGTACAATATTTACATATCAGACATGTAGCTCTTCTTAACTAATAGCGAGAGTCAAAACACAATCTTATCGATAACTATCCAAAATATGTAATGAGCTGTGCGCACCTGCACCCACAGTTTAAATCTACATAGTTAAACGACAAGGTTTAATTAAATCCTCAAACGTTAAAATGGAAGTTTTCTGTGAAAATATTATTAATTAATCACATACTTTGACATAATTCCCTTTGTAATAGACACAAGATTCCCTGAAAAGCTTTGCTTTAAAACAGCTGCTCTTGTCCAAGAGGTTGGAAACAGGCTCGGCATACTGAAGAGAGAAAGAAGAGAAAAATTACAAACAAATAAAGAAATAGAAGAAGAATTATGTACCTTAGACAAACTTGCAGTAAAGAGAACACACTCAAATGTCTTTCCCATGTAATCCAAAAACTCATCAACATAAGGTCTCTTCAAGACGTAAACCTATGAAAATAGAGAAATGTTAACTAACAGTAATACATACGTATAAAGTATTGTATACTCTTTCTAAATGAAAAATTACCTGGTGGACTTTTCCATCTAATTCAACTGGAACAATAAAATCAGCTTCTGGAACAGGCTAAAGTATATGAAGTGATATAAACGAGACTATATTTTGATCTGAAAATACGTATAATTTTGATCAGAGATGAGGAATTTCAATAAATTAATACAAATTCCACATTTCTGATCAAAATTTTACATATTTTCTGATCAAATATATAGTCTCATAATAAACTACACCCATATACGTATTGCAAATATGCATACTCTGAGATGTTCGATTCATAACAATAACAATAACAATAACAATAACAATAACAATAACAATAACAATAATAATAATAATAATAAAAATAATAATAATAATAAACAAACCCGAAAAGAACTATGGACCAATGTCTCGTCCAGATCTATAACCACACACTTCTGAATTCCATTCTTAGTGTCTATGGGCTCTAACAAGGCGGGAGTTTGCCCATTCGCGTTTATTAACACCTAAAGAACGATCTAATACAATTTCTGCATCATAAGCACAATAATTAAAGTTAAATTACATCAGGTCCAGGTTCGGGGAGTGGAATGGGAGGTTCATCTTCTACATTCGCACTGAAACGACAGCACAACAATGATTTGCAGAAGCGTAAGACTGGTCTGGACTTAGTTCGCGAGCTTTTCGGTGAGTTTTCATTTAAAGAATCTGAGGAAAAATACGTAGTAATTTTACCTACTTTTATAATCACTTGATCTTAAATATGAACATCTAAGTATAATTATTCTAAAGAGGAACATATCAAAACAACATTTCTAGCATTCTCTGGATTACATTGGTATGTATTATCAGGCATGAAAACTTTGGATGAACTTTTGACTTTTGGCATGAATATGGCAAAATACTTAGGGCGGTCAGAAAGTTCTAATCAGTGCTATCATATACTCTTATTGTACCTTATTGGATCGATATTGAAGCTTGAATTTACTTCTTAACACATTCACAAGTGATACCAATTTACAGAATCAAAATCTAGAGAAAACTCTTTGTATACCACGTCCTATATATTGTGTCGCTTGAGCCACCGTGTAAAATTATGGCCACAAATCACCAGTTCACCACTCGTCCTTCCCTAAAAAGTAGGCTCCATTATCAGATATTTGAATCTGAGAGAGTATCATTCCCATCAACTTCCTAAGATTGATTTGTATTTGAGCATTCGTATCGCTTAGTAATGCCCTTGTAATGTCGTTACTCTTGAGGGAAGGTCGGGTGGTTTGTGGCCATAATTTTACACGGTGGCTCAAGCGACACAATATATAGGAAGTGGTATACAAAGAGTTTTCTCTAGATTTTGATTTTGTAAATTGGTATCACTTGTGAATGTGTTAAGAAGTAAATTCAAGCTTCAATATCGATCCAATAAGGTACAATAAGAGTATATGATAGCACTGATTAGAACTTTCTGACCGCCCTAAGTATATAGTCATGAACATTTGAGCTTTGGCAATAACATTTGAATTCAAGGCATGAACATACTAAGCAGTCCATCTGGAAACACTGATCATAGTCTACACATGGAGTCACTGATCAGTTTACATAACGATAAGTGACTCTGCAATATTATAGTTATCTACGTAATGATATCGATACTTCGGACTTGCAAGATGTCGAAAGTTTTGTTTAATTTATGTAAACTAAAATCAAATGGAATAAGAATTTAAGAAATCTATCATCAATTAAAAATAACAACAATATCCGAACCAATTAATATTAAAATAAATAAATAAAAGTGATTATAAAGAGAGTGAATGCAAGAAAACAGACACTTTGTGTATACATAAAGGAGGAGTTTGTGCTTCTTTCTAAGTTTGTACTTCCTAAGCTTGCACCAATAACGTTAATCCACGAATCATCATCTGCAACTACTGAAAAGTAGAAATTAACCTTCTCACTGGGCAAGTAATCAGGGGACACCCAGGTAGCGAGGACTGCACCCCCGACCTCACCGTCCACTACATCTATGTTTCGAAATGTATCGTGAGAAGAATGACAGGTCTCAAGCATGAAATACTTGGAAGACAAAGAAAAACCTCTCGTGTCAAATTTGAATCTTCCAATCGGAGTATTGGAGCCTTCTTCCCGGGCTTGCATCCAAAAATGTTTGTAGGCTCTGTTCGGATCGGAGGGAGCCATTAAGAGTATACTATACTCTCTATTTGGTTCATATTTTGGCGTTTTAGTGCCAGTTGATCGAGCGAAGTTATATGTGAGAGTCATTTCGTAAGGAGATACTGATGAAGTGGAAAGAAATGAATGACAAATGGTTGGCTTTTGTGTAGCAACATTTTTTGTATTAACAAGTGTTGATAATTGAATTATGAAAATCAAGCATGAAATCGCGAAAAACAACATTATGAGGAGAAGAGATTCAATAAAATTATTCACTTTTAATTTGGAAAATAGTGTAGATTACAATATATAGGCTTTTATATGAGGATCCTATCATGATCTAGCTCAAGCTGATAAGAATTACTTGTTGATGTAGTAGGTGCTGGTCGATGTTAAGGATTAGACCAGGGTAGATTACATTGCATGTGCTAATGGAGTTACAGGCATAATATCAAAGGAGAGGCGGCTGGAGGGCGCTCCTTTTGCAAATATAGAAACGGAAGGCGGAGAGATCTAACTGGTACAACCTCTAAAATGATACAAGCACAGGGCGTATCATTAGTGTTGTCAGGTAGAGAATTGCTTAGGTAGTCAACTATTGTATTATAACAACCATAAGTAGTCTCCATTTATTAGTTCAGTATTGCTTAGTATCCGGTTGAACTTTGCAAAAAACGACTTAAAACCGTAGAATGCCCACTGGGGACACAGTGTCCCCGATATATCGCGGATGTTTCCCAGCCATTTTCTATGCAACTGAAGCCATGTAAATGCTGGGCATTCTACAGTTAATCTATTTATAGCTAAACTGAAATTCCATAATTTTTACTAACGCTGTAAACCTATTATTTCTTGTAAAATGAATGTCCGAGATCATGGTTTAGAGCTCCGTATGCAAGCCATTGGAATGCTAAATGCTTTAGGGTTTTGGCGTAAAGGGGAGTGGCAATCAACTCACCCGATCTCAATCCTATCAAGAATCTATAGTCCATTTTAAAAGATAGTGTCAGTCAAATGGAGAATGTTACTAAAATGAACACCTGATTTTTGAAGTAAAAAGGCCTGGGCAAGCATTGATCCGAATATCTTAAATCTAGTCGCCAGTATGCCTAATCGTATTAAATCAGTAATACAGTAGATAGTAGATGAGATTACATAAATAAATAAAAATGTATACTACATGATATACATTTCTGGGTTTTAAATTCAACTATAATACCCGACAACACTTATGATACACTCTGTATGCATAGAATTCTCTATACGTTATTATTCCATATTGGTCGAAAATGCTTACTCACCATAGATGATGTCATTGTCACCTCTCGTTTATTATGAATTTATCTTACATCCACATGGATTCGTGAAAGTAACCAATAATAGGCATTCATATGTTTCGTCAAGGTATTAAAATATATCATACTTCTCTCGAATTATCTCGAATTTAAGATCTGATACACACTCGTGTCACGTGAAACACTCTTACAGTATGGCGCCCATGCGAACACAAAGTGTAGTCAGCCGCAAAGCGCGCTTGTTATTACAAAATTTGATAATCAAAATGCTTACTCACCATGGATAATGCCATAATTATCACATTTTTCTTAATTCGACCTTTGCATTCAAGATTAAGGAAAAGTAGAGAATATTAGGTGCCTGTGCCCTGTAGGGTGTCTATAGTTACTAGTTCCACTAGAAATTTTTAAAATGCATACCAAATTTCGTAAGAACGCTAGGGTTCGCGTGATCATTTGCTGATCCAGAATCTTAATGGGAAAGGAATCGTGAGTATTACGGACGGGTCAGAAGCAGTAGTAAACATTGATTGATGAGCAACTAATCAATTGAAAGGTACTTAGATATTTAGAATTAGGAACAGGGACATCACAAACAAAACGATCAATATTAGAAGAGTGTTGAAGGTAATCATGTGGGAGCTTGAGCTTGAAGGGGTGCGAGGTATTGATAAACTAGTTCCTTTAGTATTATTCCAGCTCGTGCCGTTTTCTGCAATGATTGAGAAGTAAAAGCTGACGTTATTAGTAGGAGTATAATCTGGAGAAGCCCAAACGGCCAATACAGTAGCATTTTCTAGAGCCAATGTATCATTAATCAAATTAGAATTCTTAAACGTATCTTCTGTTGAGCTGCATTCTTCGAACAGAAAAAACTTTGCAGATAGTTTACTTTCAGTATCCAATTTAAATTTTCCGATAATAGCACCGATATCTTCAACTATAGCTTGAATGGTAAAATTATGAATCTTAGAATTTCCCAAATTAAGTACCACAAGATACTCGGAATCTGGTTTGTAGGAAAATATATCGTTTCCTTCCCGTAGAGTTGCATTCAAATTAAACTGAGTATTGCTCTGTGATTCATAATCGGATTGACCAAGGGTACAATTATTCTGAGAGGTACAGATACCCACTAGGAGCAAACATGACAATAAAGAGAGCTGTAGGGAGATGATGAGAGGGAGGATAGTCATTCTAAAACTGAATTTAAAACTCCTCTTCAGTATATATGGATAAAATAGGCATATACATGGCTGTGTGTTAATGCATATTATGGGAGATATACGTTTAATAACTAATAGAAGGAATACAAAAGCGTGTTTTTTTCGTAATCAAAGGCGTAACTTTCAAATTTCTTAAGATGTAATTATCAAGGAGTGAACCAGAATACCACATACTATGCAATCGTGTCTATTCAATAGAATTAGCGAGAATCGGTTATATATTCCAGGTTATTATATACGAGCAACTTACCACCAAGTCTAAAATTTCCCAACTACTATCATATGAAAACGTGTACTCAATCAGATGGTATCATAGTGTGTCACAACTCTACCACTTAGTGCCAATGCACACCATACCACACCAATCTTACTACTCATCGCATTTGCTAAATTCCTACACAATATGGTACAAGATTGTAGCATAACATATTGATGAATATCACTGTTTTATTCAAACATCTTCAATGACAATACTTTATCTAGAACTCAACATTTGAAACAATTGTTTGATATGTAAAATGAGCAAAATCCTTTGCTAATATAACCGAAATTTCACACCTGTAAAAAAACAAATTTTCACACCTTTACATTATACTAACGTACATACTACATGGCTTCAATCTCACCAGCAATTCACTGTACGATACTGTAATAAACTGTGGTTGATACCTCAACTAACAATACAACACACATATGTTGATTAATATTCTCACAGTGTATACCAACCAAAAATCCGTATATTTTCACAACTTTTGACGATTTTAAAAAAATATGCTAAATATTGGCTTTCAACGGTTCGTATCATAGGTAATAGATTCTGGATATAATTCGGAAAGAATATTACAAATATTGAAGTGTTCAATCACTGTTGATTTATAAACAAGCGAAAATTATTATTAGTAATATTAGTATTATATTATTTGGTAGGAGAGACAACAAAGTGTCTGCATGCTGCACAGCGGAAGTGAGCGAATCGCGCTTGTATTTATAAAGCAGATAAATATACAGTAAAACAAGACTTAACCATTCTATATAAAGGTCCAATGTACAAAAAGCAAGCAATGTCACTTTCGCATCATTGGCATAGCTAAATAAAATTTGAAATAATCGCACATACCCATACAAATAAAGTTAGTTTAAGTATTGAGTTATCTAACCAACTAAGCCTTATATGAAAATCCCATCCAAAGGCATACTAAGATAGAATTGATCTAACTTCTCTGACATTTAGATCACTATTTATCGCACGTATCGAGCGTAAATCTCGAATTACTCCAGATGAAGTCATTCATGTGGGCATTGATTGATAGATGCAAAAGGTG
Source organism: Aphrocallistes beatrix (assembly GCA_963281255.1). Taxonomy (NCBI): domain Eukaryota; kingdom Metazoa; phylum Porifera; class Hexactinellida; order Sceptrulophora; family Aphrocallistidae; genus Aphrocallistes; species Aphrocallistes beatrix. Next base: position 789,882 of record OY725497.1, read on the forward strand.
GCTGACTGAAGATACCTAAGCAGATCTGAGATTCAGAAGCCGGCTTGATTTGAATTAGAGAAATTTGAATCATAGAATGAGTTAGGAAGTATGAGTTGTGTCAAATTAACACGTTACTAAAGCTCAGGAAATATATTCACTTTGTAATCTTAGCGAAACCGGATTGACGCAACAATTAAATAAAAATTGGAATGGACATACATACTAACTGTTCCATTTTTGGCGGGACGTCCGCTTTTTCACTCTTCATATGAACATATTATTACCAGCGTTCCATTTTTTCATGGAATTTCTTCATATTGTCCCGCTTTATTTGATTCCATATATAATATTTTTTCTATTGCGTCCCGCCATGTCCCGCTTTCATCATGTCTCTAGTTGGCATGTATGAATGGACTAACGGAGAGTGCAAATGATCTCATTACAAATGATCAAAAGTGTTAAATAACCGGTAAAGTACACCAGAGTTATGGAAAATCATTTGTTTTGAGTCAAAATAATTTCGAATTAGCATACACGTGTTTTGTCATTTTTAGGTTTACACATCAAATGCATTGTTCAAATAAAGAGCTTCAAAAATATTTCTCTCTCTACCCTTATTATTCTAGATAGCTAATTGGATAATATTTTAGTTGTTATTTATGAATAAATTGACAATCAAGCAAATAACATAATAACTATGAAAAGTTTGAACTTCTAATGATTGAGCTTAATTAGTAGCGGGGGAAAGAAAATAATCAAGATTTAGCAAGAGAGAATGAAAGCGAGCAGACAGAATGGCAGTATAAATAGGAGATTGGTGGAGGAACTAGGAACAGCACTATTTCCAGGGCTGTTAACAACAAGACTCTCGCCTCTAACATTGCACCATCCGACGCCATTATCAACGAAACTGTAATGGAACGTCACATTATTGACAGGAGTTGAGTTCGGAGACATCCATAGTACCCTAACACCTCCACTCAGCTCAGTGATATTCTCAGGAAACATGTCAGTGAAGACATCAGATGGAGATGTGCAATTGTCCGTTTTGAAATAATTCTTACCTGGACCATCATCCAAAATGAAAAAGCCGAAGGGATCGATTGAATTATCAATCCTAGCCTGTACTAGGAATCCAGAGTAGGGCGTTTGAAGGTTAGACGGGGGGTAGGCCAATACTGAATATTGCCGCTGTTTCCAGTAAACTGGTTTAGGGTCTTCATTCACGTTTAGCTCAGTGTAGGTGAGGTTCATTTTGTAGGGAGACTCAGAGGGAAGTAAGGTAATGTTTAGTGGCGTTAAAGTACGGCATATCTGACTGTCAAGTTTGATACCAATAACGCCAATAATTTGAATCAGAACAGAGACAAAGAGGAATAGCATATCGATTCTGAATAGTTATTAGTTAGAGTTTAAATGAAAAATGGGAAAATATTTAGGTTATGAGCTATATATTGAAACAGGTATCTAGTATAACTACTAAATAACATTATTGAAGTCATATTATTAAATTAGTAATTGCTCTGCATTGATAAGGGTACTCCGGCTATTTATAATATTCATTTTAAATTTTTTTCTAAAATGTAAAAAAAAGCTCTAAATGTGTCAAGATACAAAAGAAATAAAATTTTGGTGTGCATTATTTAAATTCTTTGAAATACGTATGTTGGTTATTTTAGAAAGTTTTATTCATTGAATTTCTAATTATATAAGTTGACGATGACGTCATAATTCCATGATGAGTCGACATTTTCGTCTGAGCTCAGAACTTAGTGGAGCCATAGCCAAAAGACCCGTAAGTAATAGTAAGGATGTGATCCTGCTATTTATTTTCACAAAATATCCCAATTCCCTGTATGCATGCAACTTTTTACTTTTGACCTTTACTTTAAAAACTTTTAATATACTCGGAGAAGCCTGGGCGGTTATTAATGTTTAGCCTCATTTACCATCTGATGAAAAAATAATATTTCAGATATAGGAGACTTCTCAATGGATCCAGCCGCACGAATGAATGAATGAATGGATAAATGGTGCGAAGGAAGAATTTACAGTAGAACTTTCCTATGTGGTGTGTAAAAACATTTTAGCAACCACTCTGGGAAGGGAGAGGGGGCGATTATTGAGGGCGGCTACTACTCGAGTATTTACGGTATTTAGAGAGAAGTTCACTATTCAATAAAATGCATAATAGTTAAATTAAATAATAAACTGACTATCGGGATCTGGTTGAGGGTTGATATCGTCTGGAGTCACTTGCGTGATTATAGAGTTGTCTGAGTTGCTCATATCAAGGTGTCGTCAATGTAGTTAAAAAATTAAAAAAAGTCGAGAGATAGGTAGCGATAAAAAATTAAAAAATAAAATCTAATTACAGAAATAAATGTGATTAAGATATAGTATTTAAATTAAAATTAACTACGTATTAGTAGGATTGAAAACTTTACACGAGAACTCTCATATAAAAATTTGACCTACAATATCACAGGCTATTCAATTGGGATATACGCTGAGATTTGAGTTGAGAGCTCTGATGGTTAATCGCAATCGGAGAAACAGCAACAAATTAGCCCATAAATACCCCATGCATAAACCAATGATGATTAATTAGCTTAAATAACATTATTTGGAACACATTCGACAAATCAAATCCAACCCTTGCTACCGATCAATCTCTCCGAACACGATATCTTGCGTCCCTATGATGGCCACCACGTCTGCTAGCATGTGGCCCTTGGACATCATGTCCAGTCCCGCCAGGTGGTAGAACCCAGGAGCTCGTATCTTGCACCTGTACGGCCGTGAGGAGCCGTCCGATACGAGGTAGACGCCGAACTCTCCCTTCGGGGCCTCGATAGCGGTGTAGGTGTGTCCAGGCGGGACCTGGTAGCCTTGCGTGAAGAGTTTGAAGTGGTGGATGAGCGCTTCCATTGAACTCTTCATCTCTGATCGCTTGGGAGGTGTTATCTTCGCATCGTCCACCTTCACATCTCCGTCTGGCATCTGGTTGAGACACTGGTGGATGATTCTCAAACTCTGTCTCATCTCTTCCACCCGGCATAGATAACGGTCGTAGCAATCTCCGTTCTGTCCGATAGGAACGTCGAAATCCATGAGATGGTACGCGTCGTACGGCTGCACCTTCCTCAAGTCCCACTTGATGCCGGACGCCCTCAGCATCACACCGGTGAAGCCGTAGTCCAGCGCTTGCTCGGCGGTCACGACGCCGATGTCCACCACTCTCTGCTTCCAGATGCGGTTATTGGTTACCAGCACTTCGACCTGGAGCAGGACAAGGATGGAATCGTATTTCTAGCATCATAGTGACTCCATAGCAAATCTATACTACGCTACTTGTGGTTAGGGGGAGCGGCCCCTCTCACTTTTCAAACGCTTATCTATAATTTTGATAATCTATGCTTCATATCCTGAAAAATATCAACAGTAAGCTATATTAATATACAATTTTTCTCCATGGGTGACAAAAATAGTTGTCACTTTAAGCCAGCGGTGGGCAACCTGGGGCCCGCGAGACCAAATTTGATGGCCCGCGACTCTTTCGAAACACTCTATTATGAGCCCGCGTGTTAGTGATTGTAATACAAAATGGGGCCGCCTAATTTTGGTGTGAAATTGATGTGAATATCAATATATTTTCCACAATAATTATATAATGGTTCAATTTATTTACTTATTTTTGCTTTTATAAGTATAATTTTAGTTATTACATTGCTTCCATATACTTGTAGGTTTCTAATGTCAGTTCTTGCTACGACCATGGTGGTGTGACCGTAACAAGAACTGACAGATTTGGGGCCCGCAAGACCCAATTGTGGCCCACTTAAGGATTAAGGTTGCCCGCCACTGCTTTAAGCATACCACTTTTGATAGGCAAATGGTAATTGATCGCCATATGCAATTCAGTTCTATGAAAGGATTGTAGAGAATTACTACACAGCTTCCAGGATAGCAGTACGACGGTGTTTGAATACCTAGAATTCCCAAATTTTCTTCTAGGGGCAGGCCCCCAGGCGCCCGTTACCATCGCTCGCTCTGCGTGCCTATCATATTTTATGAACTCTTCTGATGTCGCCCTGATTCTTTGGGAGCTTCCTATCCACATGTCAATACATCCAATTATGCATATATATACCCCAGACAAGATGGAGTTTCTCGAAATAATAATATTAGGGGCACACACTACATACCAATTATCAATGTAATAGATAAATTGTTTGATATCACAGATCATGCGTAAGGATAGACAAGTATACAATATCATCATTAGAGCATCTCCCTATGAGAACAGTACTAACAAGCAGGGTATTATACAGCCTTCCAGAGATACGCTCCTAATCTAAAATTTCTAAATTTTCATACGCCTAAATCACTAAATAACATTATAATATTGGCTAAATTGGGTATTTTTCTGAATTTTTACGCTCCTAAACACATTGCGGCTTAAAATCATACGCCTAAAGGAGCGTCTCGCGCTCCTAGATAATCCCTTGCTAACAAGTGAGGTATAGAACAAATGTTTGGTGCATTTAGTTCCATATAACAATTGATAATAACAATACGTTACATCAGTGTTTGAAACCCTGCGGTCCATTTAGTGGTCCACAGGATTCGAAATTTTGTGTTACAGTTGATAAGAGGAGGTCCACAAAAGATAGGAAAATTGCTATTGGTCCACAGTCAAAAAAGGTTGAAAACTGCTGCGTTACATTATTGAGATTGAGCTGACAATATAAAGTAAATACTACGAACAAACCTCATCAATTCGCTCAGAGAAGTGTCGGATAAAATCGTAAATATCATCCATCAGTCCAATCGGCATATCCTGAGCCACTCCTCCGGGCCGGATATAGGCGGCGTGCAATCTGGCGCCCGACACTCGCTCATAGAACTCCATCAGCTTCTCTCGCTCCTCGAAGAGCCACAAGAAGGGAGTGATGGCGCCCACGTCAAGAATGTGGCTGCCCAGAGCCATGAGGTGATTCAGGATGCGTGTAATCTCTGCGAACATTGTGCGGATGTACTTGGCTCTGATGGGAATGTCAATTCCGAGCAACTTCTCAACTGCCAGGGAATAGCACTGCTCGTTACACATCATGCTGACATAGTCTAGCCGGTCGAAGTATGGGAGAGCTTGAGTGTATGTCTTGTACTCGATCAGCTTCTCAGTGCCTCGGTGGAGGAGGCCGATGTGTGGATCACACTTCCGAACAGTCTGAAAGAAATTGAGATACAGCAGTACGGTTAGAGGAATAAAACGTGAGGCGCATTTCACTTGAAATTTGCTAGTCAATGGCGAATTGATATATAGTTACAAAACTATCATCATGATCTTCTACTTGAGTTCTCCTCTAAGTTCTATTTGAGAGGTAAACAACAGATATCCATGGTTCGAATTGTATTTGTGTAAAAGGCAAAAAAATCAAAAAGAAGGGCTTGTCCGGGAGTTGAACCCGGGACCTCTCGCACCCTAAGCGAGAATCATACCACTAGACCAACAAGCCAATAGGTTGAAAAATGGTGAAAAAAACTTAAAATACAATTTGAAACAGCTTACCTCGCCTTCAATCTCCATTATCAACCTCAGTACACCGTGAGCAGCTGGATGTTGGGGACCAAAATTGATGGTGAGTGTAGAAAGGACAATATCTGGAAAGTCCTCCGCGTCTCTATCCCACTTCCAAGTATCTTCGTTTGGATACATAACGCTACTCTTGGACACGTCAACTCCATCTTCAAGAATCTCAACATCTTCAAAGCCTTCTATGTTCTTTCCTTTAGACAGGGGGCGCGGTTTTAGTTTGAGGTCGGGTAGGTTGTGGGGTTTGCCCGCTGGATCAGATTTTAGTAGGAAGCGAGAAGATGAAATAGAACGAGAGAAGGGAGAAGTGTGATTTGTTGGAGTTAGATATCTTGCCACGAGAGCTGACCGAGTATTTAGACGCAAACAGCGAAAAATACGGACTGCCATATCACATGCTAATTAGAGAATAGATCAGAGGATTAATCCTTAATTAAATATCAACCCAAATCAGGGTTGTCAGATTTCAGTTACTGAACAAAACCCGGAATTTTTTTCGTTTGTTTTCTATGCTCACATAAGATCTATGATCCAAAAAATAGCATAAGTGCAAACTGTACAAACCAAACTTGTAAATTGAGTCTTGGTGCCATAGGTCGTATTTTGCTACAGTCTAAACCGGTTTTTTCTTACACAGGGTTATCCTTACTAATCGGTTTATTCTTACCCTTATAGTGTAATAAATTCCAGGTTTACTAGTACATTCCATCGGTTTTTTATTACTCGCGGTTTATTCTTATAATCGGTTTATTATTACATCATTTTATCCTTACATTGGTTTATTATTACATCATTTTATCCTTACTTCGGTTTATTCTTATTTCGGTTTATCCTACTTCGGTTTATCCTTACTTCGGTTTATTCTTACTATATTGATCTGAAAAGAAATAGTAAGAAAAACCGGTTTCGACTGTATCCCTAGAAAAATGTTAAAAACGCATATTGATTTAATTTTTTTGTGAAAGTGCGATTGTGCCCTGTAAATTTGTACTACTTGTATTTAAGTGTCAAATCTTTGGAACCAACTTTTCAACCCATATTTAAAATCTCGCAAAAATGATGACTCATCATTGCGCTTTCTGCGACTTCGTTTCTTCAATCAAGTTACAGATATATATATATATACTTAAATACACATAAATCAAGTTAATTAACTTACTTCACTGGGTAGAATATGTTTATATCAAAGACAGCACACTTTATGACTTCACGGTCAAAAGTTTAACTAAAATGAGTAAGCAAAATCCTGGGTCTGATTTTGAGTGATAACTAGAAGCTAGAGATAATCTAAAATGATTCTTAATTATGCTCAATTCATGTTCAAAATATGTTCAAATTATGTCCCCACACGCTTTCATGCAGACCATGGTCTAGGGTGCTTCAACTCTAATTATTTGGATATACAATATTTGTATCTTGTCGTAGTTGTGACATGTTCATCAAATCACCAATATCACCAAACGAAATATCTAGTTTACAGGGTGACACAAAAGTTCTGCAACAAAATTCAATCTTATTGTTTGATAGTAAACCCTAATTCAAATCTTAGTTCAACTTACTCTATCAATTAACTCCATACTGTTATTGTAGCTTCTACTATATTTGATTATTGAGGATCATTATGTCTGGAGTATCAGAATTACAACAAAAGCGCTCTGCTGTTATTCAATTATTTCTCAATGGTAAAAAGCAAAACCAGATACTAAGAACCCTTGGTTCTCCAAAATACTCACGATCTTTTATATCCCGAACAATTAAACGCTATATTGAGACGGGCAAGATCACAGATATTCAACGATCAGGTCGCCCACGAACGGTCAGGACGCCAGCTAACAAGAAAAAAATTCGTCAGATTTTGATCCGTCGACCGACAACGTCCACCCGGAAGGTAGCCGCAAAAGTCGGAATTGACAGAGAATCTGCTCGGCGAATAATCAAAAAGGATTTAGGCATAAAATGTTTCAAACGAACCAGGGTAGAGTCTCTTAATGCCAAAACTATTTCAAAGAGAATAGAAAGATGCCGAAAACTGCTTGCCTGGCTCAAAAATGTTAACTCCGATTCAATTGTATTTTCAGACGAAAAAAAATTCTGTATAGAGGAAAAGTACAACTCTAAAAATTCGTGTGTTTATTCCTTAACACGGGAGGATATCCCAGAGAAATTTCGGACAGTCCAGAAAACACAACACCCTAAAAGTATTATGGTTTGGGCAGGAATCTCAGCTTTTGGAAAAACCCCCTTAGTATTCATACCAGATGGAATGAAAATTAATGCCGATTTGTACATGAATCATATTTTAAAGAAATATGTTCTTCCTATCAGTTCAACCTTCATGAAAAACACGCAATGGGTATTCCAACAGGATGGTGCACCAGCTCATACCGCGAAAATTACACAAGATTGGTTATCAAATAATTTACCAGGCTTTTTATCCCGAGAGGATTGGCCTCCTGCAAGTCCAGATCTAAACCCTTGTGACTATTATTTATGGGGGAGATTGGAGGAATTAGTGAATAATAGAGCATACGATAATATTCCAGCACTTAAACGGGCTTTGTCCAAAGTTTGGTCTGAGTTAGACCAAGATGAAGTCGCTCGGGCCTGCAATTTGTTCCCAGACAGAGTGAGAAGTTGTCTGAAGGCCAGAGGGAATAGATTTGAAATGAATTAGAGTCAAACTGTATTGACATTATATAATTAGGTATTGTTGATCATTCTTACTGAGCTTTTAGAGTTGTTACTTCTTTTTTGTGTATTGTATAAAAATTACAATTTTGTTGCAGAACTTTTGTGTCACCCTGTATATAAATTACTTGAACATTCCCTCATGCTTTGGTATTAAAATTGAATAACTAAATAATACACTTCCTATGTACAATGCAAGGGCCTACTTCGTTATAATCTTCTTTCGATACACACATACTCTGAAATTGATCCATATAAGCTAGGAAAGATCCTCCGATCCAGGCACTGTGTTGGGTTTCGGGAGATTTTACTTTCACAACAGCACTTAATGGCGCTAGACTGGAGATCTCTCTTTTCATCCGCGCCCCCATCCCTGTGAACAGAGAGCTCCCCCCTGACAATACTATATTCCTAAACATAACACTACGGATGTCGATGTCACACTTCATTATGGAATGAAATGCTACATCTTGTAAGCCAGAAGTGCTCATGCCGAGAAGTGATGGTTGGAAAAGAGGCTCCGCACAACGGAACATTTCATTCCCAATCCGTAGCTTATATCCATCAGGGAGTTCATATTCCTTCTCTTCACAATTCGATTTATCTTTTCGGAGTTCTTCTTCAAAATCGAGAGAAACATAACCCAACTTCTCCTTCATGTCACGAATTCTATCACGTTCCAACGAAGTAAAGGAGTAACCTCGCTCAGTTATAATTCTCAGTAAATAATCAGTCAAGCTCGTCCCGCCATGTCTAAGCGGTTGATGGCTAAGTTGAGGGAGAATCCTTTGTAGACGGGAACAGGTGACTGACACTGTCGCCTGAGTCAATCACCAGCCCTGTACTCCTACCAGTAGAGAATAGGGCTAGAACGGCGTTGAGCGAGAGGAGGAAGAAAGGAATGTTGAATGTCTCAAATATTATTTGGGTCATCTTTTCCCTATTAGATTTAGGATTCAGGGGCGGTTCTGTAAGTAGCAGAGGGTGTAGTTCAGGCTCAACACGCAGTTTGTCATAGAACGTGTAGTGCAGTAACTCCTCCAAAGCATCCCAGTTTGTAACGATACCCCGACTAATGGGATATTTCATACTCAAAATTCCGCGCTTAGATATTGCTTCATCACCAACAAACATAGTTTTAGACCCCATACCAATCAAAATCCCTGGTTGGCGTGCCCTCCCGACAATGGAAGGAAATACAGCCCGAGGTGCGTCCTCCCCAGTGAATCCTGCTCTGGTATTACCAGAACCAGCATCAATCACGACTGTAGGAGGCAATTCTTGATTTCCTGTTGCCATTAATTCTTACAGTTATAATAAACGTTGAGACATTAAAATTCTATTTACATCAATAAAACACTTATGAACCGCTCAAGTCGCATTATAGGTAGTCCTGACTAGGGCATTAGTCGACAGTAAAAAAGAAGATCACGATCTTAGCTGATTTTATGATCGGCGATCCCGATCAAGATCAAATTTTCAAAAAGGATCGCGATCCCGATTTCGATCATTTTTCCGATCGTTTTTGTCACTTCGCACATTATCTTTAACGGAATTAAAATTCGAAATACTAATCAAGCTTAGCTATCAGTACACGTAATAGTCTTTTAGCGCTGGAAGAAGATTCAAATTGATAACAGCGCAAAATAGAATTAGTTAATGGTGGTGAAGAGAAAATACAATACAAATTTCCAAAAATGATCGGGCTAAAAAGAGGTTGCGATCTTCCATCCGATCATTCAAAAAAAAAAGATCACCGATCCTCATTCGATCGTCAAAATAGGATCGCGATCTAATGTCCTAGTCCTGACACTGTCCTGTACACATTTTCAGTCAACTGTACCAACCAGCATGTAGCATTCTCGGTTATGGGGATTTAGATTAAGTGACATTCTACAAACATAAATTTCTGAAAATTAACTTATGCAATGTCTCTTTTAATAGTCATATCATACAAACTGAGGTCAAGGCTGTATACTAATCAACTCCTTATTTGTCAATAAATGATGACAAAAAAGTTATTAGTTAAAACTTGATCTCTCGATAATGTATGCTTACAAATATAAGAAAGCTAGACACAACAAGTGCAAAATTATCGGAAGAAAAGTTATATTCCTTGTGTAACTGATGTCAATAATAACTCCCAATACTTCACCAACGTAGAATCTAGTGATTTACAAGAGTTTCTACTGTATGGTTACCATTGTTTATAAAAATATGACACCTTAAATATAATTTCTGAAAGCATTATTGGTTTATTAGTAATGCAATATGAGCTGAGAGCAGGATGGACAAATCACAAGTGAACCCCATTGATTATGATTACATATTACAGCTTGCAGTGCAGCTACAACTTTATTAATATAATTTTTTATATTCAATAATTAAATGAGTTAAGACAATATAGCAAAAATGCATGTAAGAAAATATAAACAAATTGATATATCTTTATTATCAAGCTATTAGAGGTTGCAGTAACTCGGAACTTTTCCTAATTTTAAAAGCCCCCATGCTACCTTTTCTAGTAAAGAAATGTAATGAAAGTATACTGAACGGTAGAAACAGAATTGTTGTTGGAATCAGTAACATAAGTTTTGCAGTAGAAAGAAATCCTTGATAAATATCGATGTATATTGTTCTGTTTTGAATTCCGATAAGCTGAATGCAATTATTTACCAATAAACCTATTATTGAACCAAATAAATTTAGAGAGTAGCTCATGATACAACAGGACAAAAACACGAGAAAAACAATCGTTAAACGCCTGTACTTTAACGTTATATTCTTGTGCTTGCGAAATAAATTGTACTCAGAGAAATTTTGATATTGTCTTTTGAGTGAAAGATACAAATGCTTCGAATTACTGATTAGCTGGACATACTCGTATATTCCAATAATAACGACTAAGATCTTAGCCACCAAAGCACCAATCACGGTCAGTAGTGTGAGAATTAATAAAAATATAATGAGTAGAATTAAGTTTCGAAGTCTCCTTTTGATAGGACTAAACTCAGTATAAGAGCGACTTACATACAGCATATAGATAGTGAATGTATTCAACAGACAGAGGCTGGCTAACCCAATAACGTGTGGCAGTGTGTGTAAAGTGAAGAAAAGTGAATATTCTGTATAAATGCTACAGGTTGAATTAGTCAGGTTTTCTGGTCGAATGAACGATGTTAAAATGTATCCTGGCATGTGTAGGATGAAGTTCAAAGGTTCAACTAGAGTGAGACCTATCAAAAAAAGGAATTTGTAGTATTCCGTTTTATGTCTGTACCTGATATCACCATTCTCGTGGGAATATTTGGTACGTCTTAAGCGAAGCGAAGTCCAGAATTGAGACATAAAATATAAAAACCATAAAAAGTAAATAATGCCACCAAAAAAGCTGAGCGTAAAAAACACGATGTCATATATATCTTTAAAAATAGTTAAAGATGATAAATCCTGAAAAATCTCAGCTGAAAAACTCATAATAATCTATTTTATCGAGTAAAGTCTTGCTTTATTTATACAATTCAATTTCTAATGATATAACAGATTGTTTCAACTGCTAACATATATTTTTATTACTCGTGTCGGTAAAATTACCTTTTTCTATTTTCCTGTTGGATATGAAGTAGTAAAGCTGAGGTCTGCTAACGCTTTTACCTGAATCACATCACGGACACTTTAGGAAATTACATAAGAATTATAGTAGAGATAATTTACAAATTATGTTCCAATAATGTCAATCTGCATAATACATTGTACCTTAAATACTTAGGGCGGTCAGAAAGTTCTAATCAGTGCTATCATATACTCTTATTGTACCTTATTGGATCGATATTGAAGCTTGAATTTACTTCTTAACACATTCACAAGTGATACCAATTTACAGAATCAAAATCTAGAGAAAACTCTTTGTATACCACGTCCTATATATTGTGTCGCTTGAGCCACCGTGTAAAATTATGGCCACAAAACACCCGTTCACCACTCGTCCTTCCCTAAAAAGTAGGCTTCATTATCAGATATTTGAATCTGAGAGAGTATCATTCCCATCAACTTCCTAAGATTGATTTGTATTTGAGCATTCGTATCGCTTAGTAATGCCCTTGTAATGTCGTTACTCTTGAGGGAAGGTCGGGTGGTTTGTGGCCATAATTTTACACGGTGGCTCAAGCGACACAATATATAGGAAGTGGTATACAAAGAGTTTTCTCTAGATTTTGATTTTGTAAATTGGTATCACTTGTGAATGTGTTAAGAAGTAAATTCAAGCTTCAATATCAATCTAATAAGGTACAATAAGAGTATATGATAACACTGATTAGAACTTTCTGACCGCCCTAAGTAGTTTGTAATAGATTACCTAATTGATATTCCATTATATGTAATGTTTAAATTTGAATGTGGATATAACTTCATATCCGTTTAATCCAACTATCAATACAATATGCAAAAATGCTCCTCATATATTTGCACGAGACTTGACTACATATGCTTAGGGTGCCCTAACTTGGGAAGTTTATTATTTCATCCATTATAGTATTCAATAAATGCTAACCATGATCTATATCCCATAAGATAGGTAATTAATATTGTCGTAGCCCGTTGTTGTTCTTTCCATTAAGACACATACGCATATGTGTTGAGTGAATTACTGGAGTTCATTTAATATTTAAGTGCATTAGATTAGTACGTATTTTACATAAAACACCAATGCAATCCAAAACGCTTTCATCGCGATCATTTTTTTAAAACTCGAATTTTTGAAATTGTATTATCGAATCTGACAGATATTCGGGAATTAATTCGATCAGATAAAATTAATAGTGTTCAAATATTCGTATTATAAGCGCGAATGATATTAAACACAAATACATTTTCGCAATTTTGTTTATAGAAGCTACGGTACCCTAGTTAACCATACGTACTAAAGAGATGAATTGAATGGACACAAAACGTCTACAAGTCGCACCAGTGTTCCCTCTAAGGCCGGCCGATATTTTGGTAATTTGGTGGACGGCCGGCCGATAAACAAATGTAAAAAATATGAAAAAAGTCGATTCCTTAAACAAGAGCCCCTCCAGACATGCCATTGATCAAATGACGTACATTGGGGCTGAACCTAGTTACGCCCCTACATTTGTCGGCCGATATAATTCGTTTTTGAAAACGGTGTGGCCGATGCCCTGCCGGCGGCAGCCGGTCGGCCCGAAATATTTGGATCCTTAGAGGGAACCCTGAGTCGCACACAAAATCGAAAGTACACTTGTAATCTAAATTGAATATATCCATAATAATTATCAGTTACTAATGCTTTGAGTTTTGATCATTTGTTAGACACGGAGCTTGTAACATTAGTTAATTAGAATAATGTTTAATACCGAGCGATACATGACTCTGTAAATTCTGCTAAAACACACAAACATTCCCTAAAATATGATTCGAAATTATTGAAACTTGAATATACTAAAATGTGCTAACACTGTTTCACATAGATATTCAATGATTGCCAGCAATAATTTCATTACACCACATCATAGGACATAATGCATTAGACACTCTTGTAACGATTACAAGCTAGTCTGCTGAAAAGAAGTCATTATAGACTTCCCAATCTGTAATTAAAGTACATCATACATCGCATACTGGAAAGCAAATAACATCATATCTTTGTCCAAATTGAGGAAGAAATCAAAAGAGCAGGTGGGTGTAGGAATTTTAATTTAGGGACGCGTGTTCAAGGAGGATGGCATTGGATGATCGTAGAGTGCGATTGGATGATATACTCCGGAGCAAGGGAATGGATTGCTTTGTAAGTAACGAGGAGGATTTTGTAGAGGATACGATGTTTAACGGGCAGCCAGTGGAGGTTGATAAGAAGAGATGACGAGAAGGTACGGCAGACATTGTAGATAAGCCTGGCTGCACTGTTCTGGACTCGCTGGAGTCGAGCTAAGAGGGATGAGGGGAACCATACAAGAGGCTGTTACAATAAACTCACATAGAAGTAAGTACAAGACAGAATATTTCAACTTGCTCTAATGCTGGCTAATTCTTCAATTGAGCTCATTATATTATTAATTAACTGGAATTAGTTATTTATATAAACAAGGTACACACCATCAATACCAACAATACAACTTCGTTATTATCACACTGTGATGCAATTAAGTGAATTTATGATGTGGACTATTGAACTTCAGTTTTTTATACTTCAGGATTAGCTTCTTCTCTCTCTCTTATTATCATGCTCACCATATACATGAGTTTGTGTGTCGTTTTTACACGAGTTCAGTCCCTGTAAAGAAGAAGCCCAGAAATTTAATTTTTCTAATCGTAATACTTCTGATACTTACAATGTTCACAATACAAACACACAAAAAAAGCTTACGTAATGAATCTTTACTGAATGAAACCTACATATCATCTAAAAGACGAAGAAAGCTAAGGGGTATAAAGGTCAATTTCTAAGCATTATATAGTAAATAATTGTATATATGCAAAGTATCAAGTTTAGAATTTTTAGAACAAATCACATTACATTGAGAATTCAAAAAATATACGAGTGTTACAGCATGTACTGTTATCTTAATTAACAGAATAGTTATGGGATGTTTGAAGTGCAATGCACAAGCGCATCTACTTGCATATAATATTGCTGTGAAACCTAGAGATCGATGAAACCTAATGAGAGAGAATATGTTCTAGGTGGATTTCTTCCTCTTGTACTCGTTTGCTCCGTTCCAGCAGTTGGCCATCATCCGTGAATAAACTGCTCCAAACATATCAACAAAAATAACAATAATCGAGTTGATAATAACAAGAATGCTCGTATTTGTACGTTTCGGAGAGATGACGAGTAGAAATATGAAGAGAATCAGCGGTGACATGCCAACTGTAACAAGTAGAACGCTGTTAATCCGCATTAAGATGGTACTAGTCTTAGAGCGACCACAATATCCAAGCAATAGGCTGAGCATATTCCCAGCAGCGCTAATAAGCAGGAGAATGATGAGGCTCTCTTTCCACAATAACTTCACCAGCCATAAACTGGTGAGTAAGAATGCGGACTGGAATATGATGAGTTTGAAAAATCCGGATTTGAGTGAAGCGCTCTTTTCATGATGGCTCGCAACCTTTTGTCTGAATTGGTAGTCCATTCCTCCAGACCCTGGGGCAGGGGAAGCACGAGGTTGAGAATCAGACGCTGGTCGTCTCTGAGAAGACATTTCTACAATGTTGCAGCAAATGAAAGACAGTAGCTAATAGAAGCAATAACTTATGTTTAAAATATTGTAGTGCATATAGTACATACATTAACATGTTAATGTTATAACAAGGATCTCATATTGAATTGCGGGATGTTTGTCTGCATTAACAATTTTAAACTTTAAAATGGAAAGCACTTGAATACATATTATTTCAAATTGCTACTAAACAAATCCTTGGTAGATTAATTTAAACATGTTAAAGGAGTCAGTTGTATAAAACCAATAAGTCACAATCCAAGTGTATAATTGGGTTTCTAGGTAGATACTTTTGAATTGAATAATTATGAAATCCTTTTGAATATTTCACACCTCTCAAAAGAATCGAGTATGGAGGGAAAAGCTCTAATCCTGATTGCACTGCTCATAGTAAATTTATTTGGAGAAGCAACTCTATTTGCGATTCCCAATGCAACTGATGTGAGTCCCAGTCAAGTTCCAACTACATCAGCGACAGAGAGTAGTTCAGGGAATGAAGGTTAGTTGTTTAACGTAGTTAACGATAAATTCATATCAATTGCACAGAAATGAACTACCAACTTGATCTCCAAGAAATACAAGATTTTTATAGAATTTCCGTTGAAACATATCAGGGCCCGGGGGGCAAAAAATGGGTTATGATAAATATTAAATTGTGAACTTGATCTAATAGAAAGTGTAAAACTACTTTTCTTCGCAATAAACCAATCTTAATAATAATAGAATTTTTTAAATGATTATTAATTAAGGATAGTCTTTAAGGAAAAGCTACAGTATGGAATTGAATATAATAGCAAAACTTTTAGAATAAACTGATATAGAGATACTCGCATATGGACCATAAACTCGCACTAATGAGATATAAATTATTGTAATTAGTAAATTTGATGCGATGAGAATATGTGTAGGATACGAAAATACAAATGAAGCTAAATTAGTAAAATAATATAAAGGATTTAACTTGAATATATTTTTGTTGTTGTTCAAAAAGATAAAATACTAATAAGTAATAAATAAATCCATCATACATGTTATCGAGGGGATAGCTATGTTACATTCACTGGGAGTAGTTAGAAAGTGCTCAAGTTGAAATATGTATGCGTAGGAGTGATTAGAAGTTCAAGATCTAGATATTATCTGTAGGAAGAACATTGTTACACCCACCATGTCCATACCTGTAAGCCACCTCTAATGCAGTCTCTCCGTCTGCATTCTGGTGGAGAGGGTTGGCACCGTGTAAGAGCAGCCATGCAACACAATCAGCATGACCACTCCCGGCGGCTTTGTGGAGACAGGTGGATAGCGTGATATCCCGTTCCTCCATCCTATTTTCATCATTCAGTATCAGTAGCGCCAACTCTTTGAGGTTACCATCGCGCGCAGCATCGTGTACAGAGTCAGGCATATTTAAATCGTTCAAAACGCGGACAGGTTTCCGGTTCAATAATGCAAAATAATGCATACAGTCAGTACGTAGGTATTTAGACGCTAGTGTCTCAGGGGTTTCGCCATAGTTGTTGACACTGTTTAAGAGAGTGCATTTCTGAGGAAGCGACCTGACAATGAATTCCACGCAGTCCAAGTGACCTTCTCTAGCAGCAAAGTGGAGAGGCGAGTCTCCGTTTAAGTCTAGTTTCTCTATGTTAACTCCAAGACGAGAGATTAACTGAAGAACGCCTAAACTCCCGACTCCTGCTGTGACATGAGCTAAGTTAGAGCCATCTTCAAACATGAATTCATTGGGATCTAAATTGTTTTTAAGAAACACTTTAACACATTCTATATGTCCACTTGAGCATGCGAGAACAAAAGGGTGCATTTCGATGGGATCGGTGGGTTTGGCGATAGAGCAATGAGTCATGATACATTTGAGACAGTTATAATGATTGGAATGTACACAAGTCTGCATGGGAGACACCCCTTCTGAATTAGAGATGAGTGCACTAGCTGAGTGCATTAACAACCAATGTAAGCATTTGAAGCTATTCTTAACACAAGCCCATTGAACTAGAGTCATGCTAGTATCACCGTTAACTACACGGTTTGCGTTAAAGAAAGTTTTGCATTTGGAGCTGCGAGTGTAGTATTTTGCTTCAGGAATTTGGCTGAGCAGACTCTCTAAATCATCTTCGTTATCGTTTGATACGCAGCGTTTAATTTTTTTGTACAATGCTTTTGCTTTAACAGCTTGAAAAGGTGAATACTTCTCACTGATCTCCATTAAATAACTGACCACTTGAACAGAATAGACAATTAAAATTTTGGTAAAACTTAGATGCTATTTCACCTGTGCGCATTTAATTTAACTTATTAACAAGATGGCAGATTATATTTCACACATTAACCATGTATATATCGAATTACATGATGAATACAACTATTAAACTTAATACTTAGTGTAGTTGTGGAGAACAATAATGTAAATGAGATTATATCAGTATCAGATGATCAATCGTCTCGAGGAAAACTAGAATATTAGCTAGTTATTAATCCAGTAAGGAAAAACTATTAAGCTAGGCTACCCAGCACTATTCACAACAGTAGGTGTATAACAAGAATCGCACGTGGAGTTAAAGTCTAAGAGGTGGATAGTTCAGTGATAAATCACAATTATACAGTCGTTAATAATTAGTACATAGAAGCCTAATTAGATCATAATTATTTCCAAATAATATTCAGATCTTAGCTAATCTCATCATAGAGATAGCTGGAAGAATTCAGTGATAATTTACTCATCTAATCGATTTTACATTGTAGTAATCTAATATCATACACTGCTGCTGGCTATTAATTAAGTTGATATTTCATACTGAGATCGCCAATCTGAGTTCTATACAGGTGGTATTAACTATCACATATGACATTATACAATGCAGTGGGCATGAAGCTATGTTCAGAAAGTAATAACACGAGTAAGGAGTGTTCTCAACTATAAGATATTTTCATATATTATGCGTAGGATAAATATGGACATTACAATCCATTCTTATCGTGAGCTCATCCAATTAGTGTTAAGTAGAATTCCTTCTAGATATGTGCTCTTTTCAATATTGTATCCAATGATGTACAGATGAAATGATTAACATGGAAATAAACCAATAGCCTATTGATCCAAGTATTTGAGAGCAATACCTTTATTATAGAGACTATTATTGCTGTTTATTCTGTTTTATAATAATTGCTTCCCCTTTTCATCCATTTGAACGCGTGTTGGTAATAATGTAAATGGTTCTGAGGTCCACATAATAGTAAGCAAAAACGTTTTATTTGGATAGAATAAATATACAAAAACGGACTACAGAAGTATACAATTAAATTCGTATTTATCGTCATCGCCGCCGAGTCGGCGCTGACAAAGCTAGATCATTCCACAATTACCACATCATTAACTTCTAGAAATTTGTCTAGTCTCAAACATATCAGATTATTAAACTAATGTTCAAAGAAACCTATAATTGGAAACCTATAAAAAAACTTACAGTTTGGTCAATCGTGGACATTTTAAGAAGATATTTTTGGCATTTGAAATACCATATTTAGAAGATGATGCCATGTTGAGTCGTTAAATTATTACGTCATCATCCCTTATCAGAATCTAATAAATGACTAATATAATTAAGATTGGATAAATACGTGCTGCAAGCAAGGCTAGTAACGCAATGCAGCGTTTAGTCGTAGCCGGTTAAACGCTGAATTGATAATAGATGCGTCCATAGGGCGCCTACTATAACTTGGTTTCACCAGGCGCCCGTTGGGCGGCAGGCAGACACAACTATAAAGTGTACGACAGCCGCGAAGCGCGAACGAGCAAAGTGCGCTTGTATTAATGAATAACGTCAGCACATCACAGCATTAATTAAGAAACTGATGGAAATATTATTTTTAAAAGTGTATTATCTAATCGATCACAGAGTAATACTAGCCATTTGTATTTAAAATTACGTATACTCCTTTTTAAAGGTACAACTACCACTAAAGAAAAAGTCAGATATAGGAAATAATAGTAATAAATAAGAAGTGATAACTACTGTAAACAAAATAGACTAAATATCTTGGATGTCAAAAGTGGGCAAACAATTCATTAAGTGGTGCGTGATATTATTTCGCAATCATCATCTTGACAAAAGTTTCATAATTGATGAGACTTTTCATATCAATATTAGCTTCCCTCATCATTTCGTCCACTTCTTCATCTGTCAGTTTCTCTCCTAGACTGGTCAAAACGTGGCGCAGCTCAAAAGCGCTGATCGTTCCATTCCCATCTTTATCGAACACTTTGAAAGCCTCTATTATTTCACCCTCAACATTCGAATCCTTCATTTTTCTTGCCATTAAGGTTAGGAACTCAGGAAAGTCGATGTTATGCCCTCCACTTCTCACCACCTCATTGATCATTTCCTGCAGGTCTGCATTAGTGGGATTCTGTCCCAGAGATCGCATCACTGTACCTAGCTCCTTGGTGGTGATAAACCCGTCTCCGTTTTTGTCGAAAAGAGAAAAGGCCTCTTTGAACTCAGCGATTTGCTCTTCTGTCAGTAGATCTGCCATTATGAATAAAACTCTATTTGAATAATTTATTAAATCAGTCAATGTGATATTATTGGAATCTGTCTAGCAGATATCAAAGGATTTTAGTTCTATCGCCACTTCAAAACCAATTTATTTAAATTGGCATATAAGCATTTAAAACAAATTTAATTAATAATGAAATATTAGGTGTAGTGAGCAGGTATAGTATACGTATAGTTTTAAGATACGAGTTCATAATTAGCAGAACAACAATTAACTATCTGGCCAATCAGTCATTGTTTCAATAAAGGTCAGTTTATCAACTAATTAGTAACAAAGTGTTCGTACTGTAGGTATAATCAATGAAGGTGAGGAATTTAGCATCTGCTTCCTCCATCAAGCTCCATCACAGAGACTATACATCGTTATCATTAGCAGACTCAACGCTGTAATCAACATCAAGACACATCCAACGATAGCATTCTCACGGAAAGACATCGAAGTGCATGCTGGATCTAAAAAGATAATCAAGATTCCGAGCCGAGTTTCTCTCAAGGAATGGGACCAATACAAAAGTCTCTCCGTCACTTCATCGGCTCCTGTCAGTATATACGTGGTCAACCACAGTTTGATATTCACGGATATGCTGGTAACTTTCCCACTCAGTGCAGTTCCACAGGAATACTACGCCATCTCCATACCTCAAAGGTATTTCGGGAGGTTTAAAAGTTTGTTAGCAATCTCAGGCTCCATTGTCAGTCATTCAGTTGTAACCATTCATGCAAAAGTCTCGCTAACAATTGAAGGAAGAAAATTCCAGGCCAATTCTCCAGTAACCTTACAGCTCCAACCGATGGAGAGCATCAAGATATCTTCTGAGGTGGATGACTTAACAGGCACAAAAATCGTCTCAGATGTGCCTGTGTCGGTGTACTCAGGACACGAGTGCATTGACCGATATCTGTGCAATAACATGATGAAGCAGATTCCAGCTGTGGAGTATTGGGGTAGCGAGTACATGATAGCGCCAATGGTCGGTAGTGTGTATGGGAACTTAGTGGTAATACTAGCATCCAGAAACGATACAAAAATATTTGCAAATGGAAAAGTATATATATTGAATGTCGGTCAGTCAGCTGAAATATATTTCTATTACAACGACTATTTTTCAGTTCGCAGCAACCATCCAATCCTAGTTAGCTATTTCAGCATGGGAAGCTACAAAGAGTCATTTCGCTACGACCCGATTATGCTGCTAGTCCCGGCGGTAACCCAATATACGAATGGAGTTAGTATTGTAACTCCTCCCTACGACTTCGAATCTTATGCTAACATCATCATCGACTCAGCTTACAAAGATCAGCTGATGATCGATGGCATCAAGCTGATATCTCCGTGGACAACTATCCAGAATACGAACTACTCTTCCACCATCATCCATTTCAGGTCTAAGCAGGGAAATCATTGGTTGAAACCGACTAGTCCTGATGTAAAGTTCGGACTGATGCTGTACGGATACAGCAGACACGACTCCTATGGTTTACCTGTAGCTATTGGCTCCAACAAACAGTTTGCAGATTTCAAGTCATATCTACAAGGTATGGTCATTTGATTGTTGCGAAAACAGTAAATAGTTAATTATTATTTTCGAGAGATAATATAGTAATATTATTACCAGCATACTCAGAAAAAGCTAATAGGGGGCAAAAAATATATTAAATGATAATGATAGTGTCAATTTTTATCGAAAAATAATCGTATTTTAATTATATTGTATGATCACTTGGAAACGCTTCGGAGGGGAATTTTGCTCTCAATTTTGCTCTCAATTTTGCTCGGCCACCCTTGAATGTAATTTAATATCTTAGAATAAATCCTGCTTGAAAAGTATGCTATCGTGTTCTGCGATTTGGTTGACATAATCAATTAGTGCCTAGGCTAGTCATCACTATAGCACAATCTAATTACAATTTAATACCAATTATCTAGAAAAAACATATCCGTACCGTACCTGAT
This sequence comes from Aphrocallistes beatrix, assembly GCA_963281255.1. NCBI lineage: Eukaryota > Metazoa > Porifera > Hexactinellida > Sceptrulophora > Aphrocallistidae > Aphrocallistes > Aphrocallistes beatrix. The sequence continues at coordinate 811,917 of OY725497.1, forward strand.
CTAATGCGTGGTACGAACAGCTAAGTGTAGAAGACAATTGTAATTATTGCCTTGTGGGTAGTCAGAAATGGAACTAAGTCACATGTGTGAATTGATTAGAATCTGTACACTATGTCATTTCAAATATGTAAATAATAGCATACTGATATAACCACTATTTTGTATAATAGAAAGATGTCCAGAATCAGATCTGGAAATTTTCCTTCAACGCGTATCCACATGGTTTAATGTTATTTACAACTTCGAGATGGAACAGAGAAACACAACAATGACTGCAGAACAACAACAACAACAACTTACTGACAAAGATAACGTATTAAGATTCATATTCACATTCCTAGATCGTGACCAGTTCACGGGATATCTCGACAAGAGCGAAATGAGTATTCTCTTCGAGGGACTCCACTCGTACGAGCCATGCATACCAAGATTCATCCACTTCTGTTTTGAAGAGAATAAATTCACCGAAGGGATCGACGTAAACGGATGGCTAAATTGTTTTAAAAGCTAGAAAACTACTACTGTATGGTACTGCTATTACCAACCAGGCACACTTAAGATTCGAAACCATCAAAATAAACCTTTGAATTTGAAAACTAATACAAAAGGTTAACACCTGTTTGGTGGAACTTATCAACAATCAATTTCAATTATGATCAATTTAGCTGTAATTTATGAATGATTAATAAATGAATGTTTATTTTATCCGTATTAACGAGTTAATTTTGCAGTTACAGATGATAACAATACTACTACAGGGTGTTTCAGCGATTGTATCACAAAAGTAAATTGCTTTCATTTCATTTGTGATTGAGATAATTTAGTTATTTTGGTTGCTTTTGAAAGGAAATCCTTTGACATTTACGAAAAACAATGAAGCAAACCGTTGGAATAAAAGTAAATTATTTTAAAACATCATTAATATGGGCTAACTCATTTCCGATTTAGTCATTTTGGGCGGGTAAACCTTAGAAGTGTGGGGTAGTCTTGAATAGGACTGATTTTTATGGTAGAATTCCACCATCTTGATCTTGTTTTGTTTGTCATCTAGCTTGTCCATTTTGCTGTCACACAAATGTCAGAAGGTGCTAAACAACATCGTAAAAGGGGAAGATGATTAGTAAAATATTTACCTAGTAATTTCAAATTCTTTTCGTGATACAATCGCTGAAACACCCTGTACATACGTATAATCAGATTTTATTTCACTTTAGAATAATATTTTAGAACCGGTAGACTCAATACTATGCTCATAAACAATTTATTTCGTATATCAACATATGGTAGCAAAATCATTCACAGACTCGAGATATTATTGTCAGTGCATACATCCTTGCTTCAGGAAATAAAGTTCTAACCAAGGTTGCCAACCGAATAGTCCAATATTCGTATTTGGTTGTAGTAACCGAATATCAGTATTAGTATTTGGTTGTAGTAACCGAATATCAGTATTAGTATTTGGTTGGAGTAACCGAATATTATCAATATTCGTATTCGGTTGGAGTAGTAACCGAATATTATCAATATTCGTATTCGGTTAGGGAACTATTCATGAGTACTACATACTGGTATTCGATTCAATCGGTTCCAACCTTGGTTCTAACCAACATAGACTGATAGTTAATAACATGGTCTACGTATGATACTAAGCTAAGCAAAATGCTATGTTCATCATCTTGCCCTTTGGTTGATGGTAATAGTATTGTATTTTAACTCTTAAATGGCGCTAGATTTTTGCTAACTCATTTCTGGTTAAGTCATTTTGGGCGGGGAAACCTTAGAAGTGTGGGGTCTTTGCTATAAATAGAAATGACCCCAGGTAATTTAAGGGTAATTAATAGATTCTAGGAGTTGACAATCGAGTCCTGTGTACTGTGGATTATATTCAAGTACTAGCAAGCTTTATCAAACTTGAACATCAAGTAAAGTACGATAGTTAAATTCCCCCAAATTCATGTGCATACGTTCAAGGGAGTCAAATTGAGGAGTAATTAGAAATTCCATATGTTGCATGTACCGGAGTAAGATTATAGTATATATCGTGGGATAACTTCCGCCACGATAGGACAGTGGTGGCGCGAGGGTGGGGTCAAGTGGGGCACAGGCTCCAGGAGAATTTGAGTGTGCCCCACCAGTGCCCTGCTAGTGGCGCTGACACTGCAATAGGACACTGTCTTTCATTCGTTTTTGATAAATATAAAATAAACTTATAGATTATTGAGAAACCGTGACCTAGAGTCCTAGACCATTCTCTAATAATGGTAGTAAAGCGTACACACAACACGAGGAAATCTGAAATCAATTTAATGTGTATAGCCAAAAAAAATACAAAGTAAGAAAAGCAAATATATGTATAATATGTTTGTTGATTATGGATAATTATGAGTGTGTGCTACTGTGCTTAGTATTTCCTTCTTCTCAGCGATCTAGAGTTAAACGTACCCGATTGTAAACCAGATCTAGGTCTGGCTCTCGCAGTAAGAGATTTGCGTGTTGATACAGGCGCCACGTGGGTATCGAGCAGTTGGAATTCCCGGAGGAGTTTGGTGCACTGTTTGGAATATTCTGGAAGGATCAATCGAGACACTGGAGCCAAGAAATGTGAAGAGAGATGAGCCTTATGGCAACAGGTCGTTTTTCCAAGGTCAAGGGTACGCTCAATCTGGTTTAAACGATTACAATTGAACTTTTCAGGCACCAGATTGAATATCCCATCACTGGATTGAGAAAGACCTAGCTTACGGAGGATCTGACGTCTGGCTTGCCGGCTATAACAATGGTTGACAAAAGAATTGAGGAGTCTACAGAGGTACTGACGATCAGCTGTTCCGAGTTTGCTCCAGCTGAACTGACCTAAATGCCGGAGTATAATAGTATTGCCATTATAACTAGATTTGTTCAGAAGTGAATAGCTGTGTTCTTTAGTGATTTGTTCTCTGCTTCGCTTATGAATGCTGTGTTTAGATACCAGGACTTTCTTACTAGGGATAACAATGGTTTTCAGTTTTCGCAGTCTTCCCTTCATTCCTCGCGATGGAGATTGAAGTCCATCGGACTTGGCGTGAGGTTTGAACTCAGTGGAAGTGTCTGGAGAAGAGTGAATCGAACTTGTGATTATTTCTTGCTCGATAACAGTGATATCATCTATGCTACACAATGCTGTAGAATCACTCAACTCTCTACCATTGTTCTCTGGACCTGGCATGACGTTATTTTGCATTAGAACAAACCGTGAATTAGAATAATCGAAATTCTCTTTATTCTTAGCGGTGAAGTCACACTTGGCTTCACGTCTATCTTTTATTTTGTGCCGATATGTCTTAAGTTGTTGGATGTACAGCTCCAGTGTCGCGATCTCTTCCTTGATACTGTTCGCGGAGTTAGGAATCGAGCCCTGTAAGGGAGGGCCAGTCGGGAAGTCAGTCACGCGAATTGACATCAGACGATTGGCTATGACTGTTGGAAACTCAAAAATATTAAAACCATACTCCACTATAACTACAGTCAGAATAGAATACAACTACGTATGTGTATGTCTGTATATTTGTATGGGTGTATGGGAGAGGATTCCGACAATAAAAATAAAATGTTTTGGGTGTAAAAATTCAGGAGCGTAGACACCGGGGGGATGGGGGGCTTCGGCGCCCCCCCTCTCCCATATTTTTTGGTTCGTATAGAGCCCCCCCCCCCCCCCAGTTTTTAAATCGTATCTACGCTCCTCAAATTACCGTTTCAAGATACAAATTAAGTGATCAGTATTTCTATATTCAAAGACTAAAGTATATTTTGCATCTTAGTTGATAAGCTAGCTCTGCTCCTAATTTATCGATCGGGAGCAGAGCAACTTGGTAAGATTATTAACTACGCATTCGTCTACGTAGACTTACTACGTTGATAGGTCATAGATCTAAAGCAGAAAATAATCAGAGGTTATAATTATTAAAACAACTTTTATAGCTTAAAAGCAATCTGTATTACATGGATAGTAGTCGGATTTAAAGAGATATTTCAAGCAGTAATTAAAATTAATACAGTTTGTAGATTCGATATTAATATTTATGGAAAAGATCCAACTAGCCTAATCAATTGCAAATAGGAAAGAGAACATCATCAGACTCAATTTTTAATTAAATGTACAAGTATCCAGAGATGATGCAAGTATGATACAACCTTTTGGTAGTCAATGTTTAAAATGTGGTCAACAAATTATATGATGGAAGGGAAAGAGCAAATTACCCAAAAAAGAATTGTACATATACATCAGTGGTGTAGACAACTATTTCATCTCTAGTTAGGCTAGTTAATTTTAACATTAAATGGACATCCAAAGAATATCCCCTCGGGCTCCCCTGGAATGCAGATAGTGATTAAAAAGTAGAACCTACGGATGTCAGAATTTGTTTACATGACCATCTGAAGTGACATTTAGGATAAGGTAGATGAGAGCGAACTGCCACAATTAAACAACCTTCTGAATATAAATGTTCACATCAGAATCAGAATTATATAGCCGAACCGTGGTTGAACGTGTCATCCTGTGGTCTAGTGTGGTATAGTGGTCATTTGGTCATCTGGGAGATGCCCTTACAGCATGGGACGTGCCCTGCGTCTCTCCGATGCTTATCTCTATGTCTAAAATGTTGATGTTCGCGTGATATTTTTGCGAAGATTATCGGTGCTTATATCATATGTATACTTTATAAATACTAGACTATATTTAACGGTTTGATAATGGCTCAAAGACTAATATGGGCAAGAATCCGCAAAGTTCTTTCAAATCCCTAGATCACTAGCCAGCAGGCATTTAAGGTACAACCACTACAAAGTTGGAATCCAGCAGTTTATGTCAACCACCAGTTCTTAGCACATGAATTAATATACGCATTTGTATGCGTATTGTAGTAGTATGAACTTCCGATTTATATTTTTCAGGCAGCACTATCTTTCGACCGATAATTATATCATCCCAAAAAGGTGGAATTATTCCAGTCAATGCGATAGATATATAATCTGCGCTATATAAATGTATATTATTATTAAATGTTCCTTATCAGCGATAAAACTCATATAATCTTTTAATTAAACACAGAACAATTTCTACTACATATTAGAATATCTGATAACAACAAAAAGGAACTGAGCTAACAATCTAAAGTAGTTAAGTATGTAACAAGCAGTTTACTAATAATTAGCAGTATATTCATAGGCAGACAGAGTCAATACGGTACACATAGAGTTTAACATCAATAGAGTGCATTATTTCTAGCTCTAGAGGAGGGTTGGTAAAATACAAAGCACCACAAGGAAGGCAGTGTCCTTCCATTATGAGTGGTGGTTAGGTTCAGGATGGTCGATACGATTGTACCCACTCCTCAGCTCTTTACTCTGCTGTCTTCTATCGCGGATGTAGGAGATGACGTAAATGATGACTACCAGCAGCAAGAGGAGACCGAGAGCCCCGCCCACAGCAATGGGCACGATCTTGTCATCAAAGTCAACTGTGCAGGTTCTAGAGGCTCCGTCGAAAGTCCCGTTTACACCTTTAGGATACACTTCAACTTGGAAATGACTCCAACTGACTGACACCATTACATTGTTGTCATTGGTGTGACTAGAAAAGTCGAGTGGACTGTTGCAAAGAAAGGAATTGTTAGCGTTTGCCTCTATGCTAGGATTCCCGAATTGCTTGATCATGCCTACTAGGGTTACAGTCGTATTTCCGTCTTTGGTCTCAGTGGTAAAAGTCGCATTTATCCACTTCCATTTGCCTTCAGTGTTGTTGAAAAACATCGTGAATTGGTTAGTTTTGGTCCCGTTCCAGGCAACATTGAAATTGATTAACTCATTGGACCCGTTGATCATAGGCGTTATGCTTCCTGTTACTATTATTGGTTCTTCAGACGGTATCTTTAATGTAGTTGATTGGCTTCCTTTTTCGGTTACATCGAACTTTGCTTCAATACTAAGGACAACCACAGTTTTGCGGTTGTTGATATATCTGAGCGGGTCGGAGGTAGAATATACGCAACAAGAAAGCGAGAGGATGAGTATTGAATGGAGTAGAAACGATGTCATTCTGATTGAAGAGTATATTTTGGTAGCTAAAAACTATTATTTAACATACAAGCTCGTATTTATAGTAAGTAAGTGAGCGCATGAAGGGTCATGGCTGTATAGTCGAATCTCTCTACTTATTCACCAGTAGAAAGAAGTTACAAGTGGCAATTAGAAAGCTGGGGATTTATTCATTATTTTTTCACGGTTTTTGGTCATTTTTAAGCCTTGCTACAAAAAAATGATGGATGCAGTACTAAGAGTGAAAAAGTAACAATAGAAAAATAGTCTAAAATAGGCTATTATAGTATAGAGGGAAATAAGTCAGCTGTATAATGCAGTGTTCACATTATGAGGGCGACAAAAAAGTGACAAGAAACTGATTTCAGCTGTACGATCGATGAAAATTCTAAAGCAATAGTTTAAGTTGAAAATTAGAGAATTTAATAAAGTGCTTGACTCGAAATATTCTGAGAGAACGCATATGTGACAATAGCTGACCACTGAACCTAGTTTAGGATCCACAAGTAATGCAGTTTGTTAGGAAACATCAATAGTTGGTCATGTACAAGTTTTTTAAATGGAATTATTTAAAATCCAAAATCAATAACGATTCATAGGTAGTGTTAGGAAGATCTCGAATTTACTCGAACATGCTAACAATTAGTAGAGGGAATACGTTCAAGTTCAATTCACACAAAACTAACGTTGTGGACGGCAAACAAATCGTTTCATGTGGATATTCAGGATGAACTTATGAATTAAATAATCGATATCGTACAATTTCACCAAACAAAATGCACATAACTCCTCTAAATATTTTAGAATACATTTTATATACTGCATTATCATTGCTCCAATCAACCTAGATTGTGATTCAATTCTTGTAGCAATAAGATAATGCATATAAGAATCATGGGAAAACAATGATTTGTCTTGTGACTGAATCATTGGAGAAATCTCATTACACAGAAGGATTCCATTAAAAATATTCACTTAAATTCTAATAAATAAGAGTGAGTGGTTACACTGAATAGTCACGAGGGAGATATTTGTAAGGATGACACAAATATACGCAAATTTATGTCCAAGAGCCTATCCTAGAAAAATAAAAATACAGTAGAATGCAGGGTATCTATGTAATAAGATACCTAATATATCTGAAAGACTCAGAGACACGAGTACAGACTTTATAATGATTATACTTTTTGAATGTCCCTTGGTATGCCGTTGAGATGAGTAATATGGTCTATCTTAAATTTAACCCGGTTAATAGGAGGGATTTTACTCGAGATAAGTTTTAATAATTGAAATTTTGTGTAAATCAAACTACTTAATTTAGTTGTTATTATTGATAAATAAGAGAGTTAAAAAATTCCATATACCTCTACTCAGGGTGTCAAGCAGTAATTGTTCTAACATACCTGACTTTTAAACCTACAATATATCCTAGACAGACATGCAACAGTACCATGTATCCTTTCATCAGTTGATTTCAAACAGTTATAACTATAAATAGCGAGTGAGTCACTCATGTGAAAGGTGTTGCATAAAGAAGAGATTCCCTCAAAATTCAAAAAAGATTTTAGAAAAATGTCTTATGGGGGATACAGACTTTTCGTGACAGGGACATTTCTTGTCACGAAATGTCCTTGTCACGAAAAGTCTTGTCACGAAATGTCCCTGTCACGAAAAGTCTTGTCACGAATTGTCCGTCGCGAAATGTCTCGTCACGAAAAGTCCTGTCACGAAAAGTCTGTATCCCGTCTTATGGAACTGCTGATTTTCAAGCCCTTGGTCCTTGGCGCGAGTTTTCCAGGTCGTCTAGACTGAATTGAACACTTAGAATTCGACAATTGTGTCGACCGAATTGATTTGAAGCAAATGTATCCCAATTTCTTTCATTACTAAAAAATTAGAATTGACAAAGTATTTTTTAAAATTGAGGACTATCTAACAAAACTAATGATTTTGTAATGATAACTGACTTCAAATATCTGAAAAATCAAAAAGAAAAACAAAATCTGAAACGCGTTATTAACAACGCCTAATTTGAATATTAAACTTACCTACATGAGATAACTAAATTATATTAATATAAGCTAGGTAGATACATAAGATGGAGACACGTGCAGTGAGTGAAACAGTATTTATTCAGAGTGGAGGCTTCATAGAGATCAGTCCTCTCTTCCAATTGTAAAGGAAGAATATAAATGCTAGAATTGAAAACGGAAATGTGTAAAAATTTGGCATAAAGTAAAGGTTACATTGTAAATAAATGACAGAATGGCATGTGAATGTAACAGGTGTAAGTACAGAGTAATATAAGCAGCGAATTCACATGCTTGTTAGGGTAAAACAAAGAGACAGTATTCTAGCATTAGACAAAAATCATCAACTGATTTACCAATATGAATTATCTGGGATAAGAAGTAATTATGTTTGTGATAGCCCTTTGGAGTGGAGTACAGGGCAGGGGTGCCCTCTCTCAGGACCCTTGGTCCCCTTGCCCCCCCCCCTTGGGCTCCCCTTGCCTTCTCTCAAGGATATTTTTAGATGGTGGATATGTTTCTAGTTCCCCCAAGGCAAAACTAGGAGAATAAGTCCAGACCCATTGGGTTATTTGGCCAAACAGACCTGTGCGCACAAAACATTCCTATTTTCTTGTTTCTCACATAATCCTCAGTCATATTACAGCATGGATCAGGGACGAAACTAGGACCTTTTCAGGGGGACAGAGGCTGAACTCCACTTGCAGGGGAGGGGCACACAAGCGATCGACGACCAATGGGTGTCTGGGAGGCAAACCGAATGTTTTTTCTTTTACACTTGTAGATCACTAGAAATTAATTTGGCAGGAGTAAACACTATTTAAACTTTGTAGGTGGTGTTTGAACTAGACTCAAGCGGATATGTCGAATTTAAATATTCGTTCACGTTAAAAGAGGAAAAATGCAACAATTAATGACATTTTCACGATTTTTTCAAGATATTGACATTAACAAAGAGTATGTACAAATATGAACAAATATCTGACCCCGAGTATATGAATTGTTATGACATCATTAGAAGTCATCTATATGATTAAAATATATAATTAACATCGCATCGGATCTAAACTCAATAATTTAAATGATTAATAGACTAAGTTTTAAACAAAAGAGTTATAAAGGATTGAAAAACTTATATATCACTCGAAATTCCAGAATAAGTAAGGATTTTATTCGTAGACTTAGGCTGAACATCTTGAAAACATTTCCAGAATCGGAGACTATCGTCTGCCCCTAGGGTAGCCACGGTCGTCTGGTCAGGACTGAGTGCGGTGGAGAGGATGCGGAGTGTGTGTCCGGTTAGCTCTCCAACTTGCTGCAGACTGGGGTAACGCCAGATACTCAACTGGTTCTTTTTATGTCCGTGCGAGGTAGCGATCTCCCTATACCTCTCTGACCAGACAATCCCGCTTACTTGAGAGCCAGTGTCCTCCTGACTAATACACTTTCCGCTCTGTGCATTCCAGATCCGTAACTGACCGTCTGCGGTCCCTCCTCCACTGGCCAGCAGGATGGTGGACCAGGGACACCAGGACAGAGCCTTCACTGCAGCTAGATGCAAGCCAGACGCGTGGAGTGGTTTCGAAGTGCTGAGCTGCTTCTGATCCCAGATGCAGAGCTGGTTGTCGTTACTCCCCGACGCGAGCAAGCCGCCGTCAGGGGACCATTTGAGCCCGCAGACCTCTTCTGAGTGCTTGGTCAAGACGTAGAGGAAGTGATCGGGTATCCGGGGGTCATGGTGTATGATGGCACCGTTCCGAGACCCACTGGTGAGCATGTGGAAGTTCCAGTCCAGAGCCGCTACTCTGAACGTGTGACCGAGCATGGTACGACACAGCTGCAGAGTGTTTGTGTCCCAAATCTGAACTTCATTCTGAGTGGTGCCAACGGCCAGGTACTTGGGGGAGGATCGTGCCCATCTCAGGCTACTGGGGTAGTTGTTATTCGGACACTCGAGCAGCTTTGAAATTGCTCCATTCGAAGCGTTCCAAATGTACACTGCCGAACCTAAGCCTACAGCTACCAGATTGTTCGAGTTCCAGTCCAGGAGATTGAGGTAATAATCATTCAGCACTTCAGGGGCATCTAAGATACGTACAGGTTCATTAGGAATGTAGCGAGCATGTCGTCTGACTAGCTTAGGAATGACATTTTTCTGATAAGTGAACACGGATAAGTTGGAAGTTGTACACTCTGGGATCTTGGAATTGTAGCTAAGAATGCGACCTGATTGTTCAGAATTCAACTGCACAGGAACTGCCTCGTTTCCGTCTGCGTTTGCCATTGAATTGTTGTGCTTAATGATCTGATGATGCGCTAGTTCGGTATCAGTTGTTTGTCTGTTCGGAATATATCTATCTCCTCTCAAGTCTCTACTAATTCTAGATGGACTCGGAGTACGTGTTGTTGGGATGGAGGAGCTAGTAGGATGGTTGAACTTAGGTAAGAAGCAGTCGACTTGATTGCGGAAGCAGTTATTAATTTCCATATATAATTGGTTTCTAGTATGTATATAAAGTATAGGTCTAAATATAGTTACTACGTATATATTATCAAAACAAAACTAATAACTAATCCCTACGATATTACAAATTTATAAAATCATAAAACTTGGTTAAAGCATCCATATCAAACATTATCAATAGTTAACTATCTTCCCATTCGAAAGGACTCAGGAGTACGGTCTCTTTAATTTAATGCCTGATAGGTGTGTTTGAACGTTGGCAGAGAGTGACACAACATCCAAGTAAACAAATACCCAAAGTAGAATTGAAGAAATTTAGTTAGTGATGAACACATTAATTAAAATCGACAGATACAGAATAAGAATCTCTACAAGCAATTATCAATGGGAATCGAAAATGTTTAATTAACGCTTTTTGTGCGGCTCCTGATGCCCTATGTATGTGCGTATGCATTATTTTCACATCCCTGATGGTGCTTTAATTTCGATTACTAATGTAAATTTACTTGGCTAAATATTTGTAAAATTTATAATAAAACACTTAGAAGTGCCCTTAAATAGCCTCTGAAATCACTAAATTTGCCACAAATATAACCTATTGCGCAACCATATGATGACTAATCTAATTTTAACAACGGATATGGGTACTTTAACACCATATTTATATATGCTGGCACTAATAATACATTCCGAAGCTCTATTCTGCGTCGTTAATTATTTTAGGCAGATCATGTATTAGTTCAACCATCTTCCACCGCATCCCTGGTCCATTTTTGAGATTTAGATGGTAGGCCTTATGTACAGAGGGCTATGGAATTACCAATGATAAGATCTGTATAAAATATCGAATTAGCCAGTAAATTTGATCGCTTTATGGTTCGCTGTAGCATTACTAATGCAAAAAGTGAGCTTACTTTGAAGTCAACCCGGAAAATCTTGAAGAACTTGATAATTCAAAAAAATGTAAAATTTATGTTACCACAAGAGAGAACTCTGATCTAACACGACTACAAACAAGCTAGTAAATAAAATGCAAGGGACAATTACAAAAGAACATAATTCTGAAAGATTAGCTTTCTTGAAATAGCTTATGTATGTACAAATCAACTGTGGATAGATATATGGGACAATTCAAAAAAAATTAACATACATAGAACTGTCTAGTGACAGTTTCGGCACTCCGGACAGCAAGGGGTACGTCCATCAGCTCGACACTTACACCCACCAGAGGTGTCTCCCTTACCTTTTGGTCCCCATCTGTACCCCTTCGTGGCCCAGCAAATCTCAGCTTTACAGATAGTACAGCGAATCCAGTCGCTACCTAATTTCTTCTGAATTATAATGCCACATTTCGGGCATTTCATAGCATCTCCCTCCTTGATCATATCTTCCAAAAATTTCTGCGTTTTTCTTCCATTGTCATCATTCTTTGCTTTGCTCACAATCTCTTCTTGGTATTCCTTACAATTCTTTCCGGTATGGATAGCTTTACAAGTAAGGCAGTTCTGTACATTGCGGACAATTGAAGAAGTTGATATCATCTTCGTACACGCACCAACCTGCGCAATCAGCTGATTTGCAGTGGAATGAATTCTCAATACTTCCTTCGGCCTGATTCAGTCCATTTGCTGCCAATGTTTATATTGGTCAGGTGATAACAGCTGTTTCACTTCTCGCTCTGTCACCACACTCTGACACTGATAGGTCTCTCCTTGGAAGGGACATTTCACTTCGGCTTCTCCAGCATGGATGATGTGCAGAGATAGACAGTCTCTACAAAACGCATGAAGACACTCTCTCAGCCTAACACCGTCTCCTACATCTACGTCTATTATACAAATGGGACACTCAAACTCCTCATCTACTTCAATTAAGTGTTGATTAGCTGCCTCAATCATTGCCTTGTAGTTCTTCTCCCGTTCCATCTTCGACCGGATCTCGAGCTGTTCCGCATGTTTCTGCTTATCTATCTCATCTTCATCCAGGTCATATCTGCCATGCCCAACCTTGGGCTTTCTCGCACTATTAGCTGGCGGTAAGGCTCTATTTTCTCTCTGATTGGGTACCGATAGTCTGATGGGATCGTAAAAAGTTTTCTCGACAGCTGGCGAGTAGGGAGGGTCTCTTGATTCGTATATGTTAGCATCGGGGTGTACGGTGGGATGGTTGTAAGGATAAGGTTCTGCTGGCTGCTGGCCCTGATTATAATAATTGCCTCTGTTTGTAGATTGGAGGATACGAGGAGCGGGGAAATCAGATACGTTCTGGTTTGGGTAGTGTCGGTCATTCATATGAGGAGGAGGTAGATTGTACCCTCCTTCATAATGGGATTGCCGAAATTGAGTACGTTGTTGGAATTCGGAATATCCCGTGTCCCTGTAGCCAGAAAATTGTGCATTTTGAGGTGGAGGGGGTCTAAAAGGATAATCATCGGGCAGTTTATACCCTCCGTAGTAGCTAGACCCATAGCCATAACCTCCTTGTGAGGGAGATGTTGGGTTGTAACAGGGAGCGGGAGGGCGAATGCTGTTAGGCGGTGGAGGATCGGAGCAAATGGGAGGGGACAAAAGGGTTGAATCTGGGAGTATGGCATTGAGATAAGGGACGTCAAGACTTGTTTGTTGAATGGGAGAAACCAAAAGGTTAGAAGGGGTCAATGAGAATATTATGCGACACATATCGTCTATACAATGCTTCAATTGATCAATTTTCAGTTCTAACTTGACATTAGGAATTTCAACATCCAATTCCATTTTCAATGTTTTAATTGCTTCAGATATTTCAAGTTTAGGCCTTGAGGCAGGATTTAATTTTTCGAAATGTTTTTCCATTTCTTTTTTATGCTTTTCAATGTCCACAATCGATTTGTGAATATCCTTTTTTTTCTGATCTACTTTATGATTTATTGCATCCCAAATTGCATCTAATTCTCTTATTATCTCTTTCTCTTTTCGTTCGAGAAGCTTTTTCATCTCATTACTAATACGAATCACCTCCATCTTCTTATCGTCAATGACTTCTCTAAAAGTGTTTATTTTGCTCTGGAGTTTATTGTCTACAGCAAATAAACTGATAGGACCAGCTAGATATGATGTTTCCATTATTCCTCTCTATGACTAAGGCTATTGCAATAATGAAATCAACATCATACTAAACCGAAGATGACTGGTTAATTCTAAGGCAACAAATATTTTCAAGATTTATGAATGAAATACACGCTACAGTAGACCCTCGATTATCCGAACCTCGATTATCCGAACAGTGTGTTCGAGTACCACTCATTTTATCAAATACTTTCAATCGAATTTGTGAAAATAATGTGTCAGGATAACTGAAATAATGTGAGTAGCATTGTCAGTTTGTTTGGCTATACATACGTGTAAGTAGTATTCAAATCATAATACGTTCTTTAATAACATCTAAGTTGGTGCATGTGCATTTAAGAGCGTCAAATACGTATTTCGCTTATCCGAACGATTTCACTTATCCGAACACCAATCTTTGAGCTAACAAACGGAGGTGTTCGGATAACCGAGGGTGTACTGTATTTCAAAGAATCTCTTCTTAATTTGTACTTGAAAAATGGGAACTAGTGATTGGGTACGATCATAAAAGATTTTGACAGAAAAATTAATTTCGATCCATGTGTGAATAATTAAAAATGTAAAACGTGTTAAGAAATTTTAGCCTCGTGACTACCCGGCACCAAAATCGAATCACACTGCAAGCACCTTGTCTCCTCGGACGATACTAGGCTGGCACCTATAAGTGCCGGCCGAGCACCTAGATAAACTCCTGGGCCCGCTGTAGCATTACAAATGCAAATACCTATGTTTAGAGCTCACATTGAAATAAACTAATGTCAAAATCAACCCGGAAAATCTTGAAGAACTTGATAATTCAAAAAAATGTAAAATTTATGTTACCACAAGAGAGAACTCTGATCTAACACGACTACAAACAAGCTAGTAAATAAAATGCAAGGGACAATTACAAAAGAACATAATTCTGAAAGATTAGCTTTCTTGAAATAGCTTATGTATGTACAAATCAACTGTGGATAGAGATATGGGACAATTCAAAAAAAATTAACATACATAGAACTGTCTAGTGACAGTTTCGGCACTCCGGACAGCAAGGGGTACGTCCATCAGCTCGACACTTACACCCACCAGTAGTGTCTCCTTTACCTTTTGGTCCCCATCTGTACCCCTTCGTGGCCCAGCAAATCTCAGTTTTGCAGACAGTACAGCGAATCCAGTCGCAACCTAATTTCTTCTGAATTATCACGTCACATTTCGGGCATTTCATTGCCTCTCCCTCTTTGATCATATCTTCTAACATTTTCTGCGTTCTCCTTGCATTGTCATCATTCTTTGCTTTGCTCACAATCTCTTCTTGGTATTCCTTACAATTCTTTCCGGTATGGATAGCTTTACAAGTGAGGCAGTTCTGTACATTGCATACGGGACAATTGAAGAAGTTGATATCATCTTCGTACACACACCAACCAGCGCAATCAGCTGATTTGCAGTGGAATGCATTCTCAATCGTTCCTTCGGCCTGATTCAGTCCCATTTGCTGCCAATGTCTATACTGGTCAGGTGATAACAGCTGTTTCACTTCTCGCTCTGTCACCACACTCTGACACTGATAGGTCTCTCCTTGGAAGGGGCATTTCACTTCGGCTTCTTCAGCATGGATGATATGCAGAGATAGACAGTCTCTACAAAACGCATGCAGACACTCCCTCAGCCTAACACCGTCTCCTACATCTACGTCTATTATACAAATGGGACACTCAAACTCCTCATCCACTTCAATCAAGTTCTGATCAGCTGCCTCAATCATTGCTTTGTAGTTCTTCTCCCGTTGCAACAGTAGTTCCTCCTTCAACTGTATCTCGTGCTGCTCCGCTCGTTTCTGCTTATCTATCTCATCTTCATCCAGTTCATATCCGGCCGGAACGACATACCCGTCTGGACGGGCTGTGGCGCACATCTCACAGCCCGGGCGCATCGGTTTGTTCCTGAATGTGCACTGCGGACACTCCCAACCTGGCGGTGGGGGGGTGGGGGGGCGAACTGGAGGTTGTGGGGCTATGTGTAGCACTTCTAATCCCCGATGCATATCGCCATGCCCAACCTTGGGCTTTCTCACATTAGCTGGCGGTATTTTCGGTTGCGGTAAGGGTCTATTTTCTCCTTGATTGGGTGCCGGTAGTTCGTTGGGATCGTAAAAATTTTTCCCAACAGCTGGCGAGTAGGGAGGGTCTATTGATTCGTATATGTTAGCATCGGGGTGTACGGTGGGATGGTTGTAAGGGTAAGGTTCTGCTGGCTGCTGGCCCTGATTATAATAATTGCCTCTGTTTGTAGGTTGGAGGATATGAGGAGCGGGTAAATCAGATACGTTCTGGTTTGGGTAGTGTCGGTCAGTCATATGAGGTAGGTTGTACCCTCCTTCATAACGGTTATCTTCAGAATAGGATTGCCGAAACTGAGTACTGTGTTGGAATTCGGAATATCCCGTGTCCCTATAGCCAGAAAATTGTATATTTTGAGGTGGAGGAAGTCTAGAATAATTATCGGGCTGATTATACCCTCCGTAGTAGCTGAGTGAGGGAGGTGTTGGGTTGAAATGGGGAGCGGGAAGGCGAATGCTGTTAGGCGGGGGAAGATCGGAGGAAATGGTAGGGGGAAAAGGTTTTGGATCTGGCAGGTTGGTATTGGGATAAGGGGCGTCAAAACGGGTTGGTTGAGTGGAGGAAATATTTTGAGAACTCAAATTATAGCTAGAACGGTTAGGTGCGTATGAGGCGGACGAATGTTTTCTGACCTGAGCATACTGAGGACCTTCCTCTCTATATAAGTCGTTAGGATTTGGTTCTCTACCATACGCATTCCCAGGTTCAGGCTGCACGCCAGGTGTACTCGCTGGAGATAGCGGTTTCACGTATTGGTTAGGAGTATTAGGAGTATTAGGCCCTCTAAACTCGTCATTAGAATATGGCTGTTTATTGTATGTAGTGATATGATTAGGCTTTCTACCACTTACATCGATAGGATCTGTTGGATGTCCTCCATATGCAGTGTTAGGATCTGTTGGACGTCCTCCATATGCAGTGTTAGGATCTGTTGGATGTCCTCCATAAGCAGTGTTAGGATCTGTTGAATGTCCTCCATATGCAGTGTTAGGATCTGTTGGATGTCCTCCATAAGCAGTGTTAGGATCTGTTGGATGTCCTCCATAAGCAGTGTTAGGATCTGTTGGATGTCCTCCATAAGCAGTGTTAGGATCTGTTGAATGTCCTCCATAAGCAGTGTTAGAATCTGTTGGACGTCCTCCATAAACATTAGCAGGATCTGTTGAATGTCCCCCATAAGCAGTGTTAGGATCTGTTGGATGTCCTCCATAAGCAGTGTTAGGATCTGTTGGATGTCCTCCATAAGCAGTGTTAGGATCTGTTGGATGTCCTCCATAAGCAGTGTTAGGATCTGTTGAATGTCCTCCATAAGCAGTGTTAGAATCTGTTGGACGTCCTCCATAAACATTAGCAGGATCTGTTGAATGTCCCCCATAAGCAGTGTTAGGATCTGTTGGATGTCCTCCATAAGCAGTGTTAGGATTTGTTGGACGTCCTCCATAAGCAGTGTTAGGATCTGTTGAATGTCCTCCATAAGCAGTGTTAGGATCTGTTGAATGTCCCCCATAAGCAGTGTTAGGATCTGTTGGATGTCCTCCATAAGCAGTGTTAGGATTTGTTGGACGTCCTCCATAAGCAGTGTTAGGATCTGTTGAATGTCCTCCATAAGCAGTGTTAGGATCTGTTGAATGTCCCCCATAAGCAGTGTTAGGATCTGTTGGATGTCCTCCATAAGCAGTGTTAGGATCTGTTGAATGTCCTCCATAAGCAGTGTTAGGATCTGTTGAATGTCCCCCATAAGCAGTGTTAGGATCTGTTGAATGTCCCCCATAAGCAGTGTTAGGATCTGTTGGACGTCCCCCATAAGCAGTGCTAGAATCTGGACGTCCTCCATAAGCATTAGTAGGATCTGAGGATCTACCGTAAGCATCAGTATCAGGTTCTCTGGTGTTGGGATCCTGCTGTCTACCGTAAGCATTCCCTGGACCTGATTGTGTACCGTATGAGTTAGGACCTAGTTGTGCATTGTAAGCACTGCTAGGAGGATTAGGCTCTCGAACACTAGAATATGGCCGTCTACCGTATGGGTCATTAGGATTTGAGTTTTGACTATAAGGACTGTCAGAATTTGATGTTTTAGCATATGAATCGCTGGGATAGGGTTCCCTTCTGTAAGTAGTTTGATTTCTAACAAAAGAAATATTTTGATCCGACTGTCTTGTATAAAGCTCTTGAGATCTGTATTCCGTCCTATAAGACGTGTTGTCTGGATAGGGTGGAAGAAAATGATGCGGATTTTTCTCAGAATAGCTAGGAACTCTTCCACGCTGATTCTGGTACTGCGCAGAGTAATACTCATCATTATCATTCTGCGGCAGTCTATCCTGAAAAGGGGTATCTCCCGAATATTTCGCAGGTGTGGAGGGATTGGAATTGTGCAATGGCCTGTTGTAAGCTTCATAGCCCGCATCTCTCCCATCTTCCTGTGATCTACTCGGCGGTGCAACCTCATTGGCATACGTAGTGGTAGCTATCGAGTCCATTCTTATGTAGACGTCATCAGGTTGTTGGATTTCATCTCCTATCTGGTAAGAATCAGGAAGATGGACGGGATCAGGAAGGCGAGGGAAGGGATCTTGAGGGGGATTAGCGGGAGGAGGGAGGGGAGGGAGGGGATCCGCCTGAATGCGTTTTTGAGGTATGCTAGGAATGACTTCAAAATCTCCAAACTCGTCGTTGGGTCTATCGCTCATTTTTTTATAATTTATTCTAGTCGTAAAGTAAAAAATATTAAACTAAGATCTATTTTCTTCCAAAACATTCTAAAATATGGGTTAGTATGACTTTAGTAATCAGTAAATTAGTTATTTCGAGGATTGGAGATAGTTAATCAATTCACAATCCTTGGTAATACTGAAGAATAAGCTATACTATCACCGTTACCTAAGTTATAATAAGGCCTGTTCATCACTTAACTTGGACAATGAACACCAAATAATGCTTTAGTTGATTAAATTCAAAATCTACAAATGTAAATTTATTTACCGATTATTTTCTTGCAGGAACAAATTACCGAAACAAAGTTCTCTGGAGTGAAAAGACTTCAATTTATTATTTTTTCCACTGCGAGAGTATACGTACGTAATTTTCTTCGTATATTAATATTGTTAACTTTGGAAATTATCAAAAATTAAAAAGTAATTACTGTAGTGTAAACTATTACGGACATATTTTGACTCCAATTTCGAAACATTCTCTTGAAACCCCATCATAAAGTACATAATCGTTCCCCCGACAGAAAGTGGAATGATTCGCTTGGGTATTAGGTCTAGAAGCAAAATCGAGATGAAATATGCAGATACTCTGTAATACCCACTCGAATTTTCATGTATAAACCTAGCTTTTCCCTTCATGAATGCCTCGACAGCTGAAAGATTGGCGAAAATTTGGGTCATAACAATTAAGAATATTCCTCCTATTCGGTTTTGGAGGCCTTCTTGGGTAAAGGTCAGCTTCCAATATACTGCTCCTATGATCGTGGAAAAATGACACTGATGATAATCAGAAGTATGAGCTCATAAGGTGAGCGTATCATCTGTTTTAATGTTCGTTGGCCAACTACCAAAATTTGCCAAAATATGTTCGAAGCATACATGCTTTCCCAAAAGTGATTTTTGTCCCCTTGCTGGTTAATCACCACCTGTGCAGCAATAAGATTCAGCCTTTCGGTTAGATCTCTTTGCAGATCTGTGATATTGCTCAGCCATCAATTCTATCTGATCGTCTCCCTTGTCAGTCAGAGACCGGAGCTCATCTTGAGCGATAATGTCCAAAAAGAAATCAGCTGGATTTTCCTGTTCCGGACATGTGTACCCATTCTTCTCGAAGTAGCTAACTGCTTCCTTTGCATCTCCATGGTAAACTGTGCGACCTCCCGAGAGCAATGTTACACTATCAAAGTATTGAAAATGGCAAATCGAGGCTGGTGGATTGCAGTTATAATAATATTTCCTTCATCGCTCAGTTCTTTCAGTTGTCGCATCAAAAGAACTGCTGTGAATGCGTCTAATCCTGTTGTCGGTTCATCCATGAAAATGATTGACGGAGATATGACTAATTCCATGGAAATATTGGTTCGCTTGTGTTCTCCTCCTGAAATGCCACGTCGGAATTCCGTCCCAATCATGTCCTCTGCCACCCTTGTCAGTCCCAATTTCTCAATCACATCCTGTACCCTCGCACGTCTCTCAGAGATTGATGTGAGATGGGAGTCTTAGGTTTGCAGAGAAAAATATATTTCCCCAACGCTCAGAGTTCCCTCTAAGCAATCATCTTGGTTGACATAGCCAGTGGCACACTTAAAAAAGTAAGGCTGCGGTGCGTCATCCACCAAAACCTTTCCTCGGACACTACTTTTGCCCTTTCTACCAGCTAAGATGTCCATTAGTGTTGTTTTTCCACTGCCAGTTGGTCCCATAATTGCATTTAAACCTTGGCACATTACGCTACTTACGTCGGTCAATATTCGTTTGTGTTTTAACTTTAGACCACACAAATTGATTGTTGGCACATCATAATAGATATTCTGATAAGTTAGTTTATTGAAAAAGGTTGAATTAAATCCTTTGTAGCCGTGCTCAATTGTTCCATAATTATTCTTCACGTCAGCTATCAATATAATGTACCGAGATACTCCTTATCTTGCATTTAGCGAACAACTCTCACTTGTATATATATACCTAAGCTAACCTATTTACTTCTCCTTTGCTTCCACATATTTATCTGTACATACTCATCCGAACATTCCATAAGGAACTGTCTGATGTAACTAATAATTTTCAGTTTATCTTTTAAATGTTTTCTCACCTCTACCTTATTAGTGTACTCCCTTACTTGATATTAGATAGACTACGTGTAAATTATCTACTCACGTTAATGCATTGGAGTGATTATTAACTCCCTATAGAAACAACATTGTTTGTAGCAGAAGATCGAAAGAATAAATATCTAGAATATACAACAGTTTGCCTCTGTTTCTCTTACTATGCTACAAGTATGTTGCTTTTAAGACTGCTTGGTTTGGTATCGCGTCGCATTTTTGAAACAAAATATTTGAATTGATAAATAATGATCCATTTTTTTGTGAATAGGTTATTATAAGATGTAATTAAACCATTTTATTATACTGATATACAATGACTTATCATTATTTTTAAAATGTTAGGAATCTTTTATCAATGAAAACATATCATTATTGAGGTAATACTGAAGAACTTCAATTGCTAACTTATGATTTTTTCTCATTATTAACCACTTAAACACTTAGAATCCGAGCATCTTATGATAGTTATTCAATTAATTATTTATTCAAGATTTAATTAAACATTATTCTTAATTCAAAATGTGACTTAGCACTTGTATGGTTTCTAACACGTGATTATCTTTCTCATACTAGCATTATTTTTCTATGGTATAGCCAGTATCAATTTATCAAGCTAGAGCAGCATTACTAGATTTGTAGAGGAAGAAAAAAATCGAATTTGTATAGTATTGGTAATATACTAGATCAAATTCCTGATAGAGCAATAATTATGGGACATCCTGTATGTATTAACTTTTAGCCTTATTTACCACCTGATGAAAAAATAATATTTCGGATCTCAGAGACTTTCCACTACTTGATATAACTGCACGAGTCATTCGATAAATGGTAGAAGGGAAGAAGTTGCTGTTAATCTTGATCCTGGGAAACAATAAAATTCAATGCCCTCTTTGGGGGGAGGCGATTATTCGGGGGCCGGATACTATTAAGTATATAGGGTGTCTTGTTTTAAGGTCAAAAGGTTCGAAATAGTACATTTATTATGATATAAAATGTAAATGAATATAAAAAGATATTAGAAATACTATACTCTATCGTGATAATTTATCGAGAAGTCTATAAAAAAAGAGAGTTCGGTTATTGCTTCAAATTAGCAGTATGCCTGTTATGATGGGTTATTTTCCAAGTGTTCATCCATGGTCCAGAAATAGTGGTATCTAACTCGTCACTACTCTCTTGACCACAAGTGACCTTTGTTTGAAGCTCTGTCCGACCTATTTTCCCCCAAGTACTCCAGTCAACTTTAAGATCCTCACCACCACTACACAAAGGCAGAGAATCTTTGAGGTTGTAAAATCCCGTTGGATCCCGGCTGTCATTCCAACGGAGATCTAAACTCCAGCGAATATCATTGCTTGTGTTAGTGATGCTACGGTGTGGGAGAAGTGCGTTGAAAAGAAGAACCGAGCCCATCGGCATTTCACAGGTTACAATTTCCTTCTCATAATCTTCCCCCATCTCTTCACTCATGACTTCAGGCGGGATTTCAATGTACCAGGTATCCCCTGAACATCCGGTATGGGTGAATACGCGCCCACTCCGGTGGGCTCGTGGTACTACCTGCATGCAACCGTTCTTGGTGGTCGTATCGATTAACGGGATCCATGCGGTGAGTTGCAGGCACTCCCAGCAGTCGTGACTCATGTAGGCTGCGTCCTGGTGCCAGGGAACGACTGAGACTTCTTGCTGCGGGACTTTAGGACGTATATTCCAAACAGGATGCGCGGAAATTTCTGTCCCTAGAATCTGTTTCGCTATTGCTAACATTTTCGGGTGTGCAAGCAAGCCTCCGAATGCTGGGGGCAAAGTATCCTTCTTGTGCAACAGCACTGCTGCGTCTTTGAACTGTTCTACTAGCTTTATCAGTCGCTGATAGAACCCTACACCCTTGAAGGTATCCTTTATCTTACCAGCTGCCAGCAATACGTTAGCTAGGTCATCTACACTCAATTCAATGTCCGAGATGGAAGGCTGCAGTTCTTCTTTTGAGAACACGCCATGTTTGATGAGATAGCCTTCGGAGAAGAATTGATCCAGTTCTTGCTCGGTTAGAGGCCCTGGGGTGTGAGGACGGATCCAGTTTTCAACGACTTGATCTTTTTTCTTCACTATTTCAGCCATCACGTGGATATTTAGGTAACTGAAGTTAAAGAGCAAAATTTGATCATCAATACGCAAATGGAGAAATAGGAGTTAGTTTTGGAGAATATTATATCGCAATGTATGGAGAGCTAAAATGTTTTTTGTTCCTTGGAAAGTGTTCAATTTGAATCAATTAAATTTAAGTGAATTCTTCAAACTATGTAATCGATGGAAAGTAATAAATTTTTATCAAAAATACATAATATAATGAAATATAAAATATAAGAATATAGTTGATTATCCGATCAAAAGAGAAAGGGAGATATTATAGGTAGAATAATATATAGGTTCTCTAGCTAAGTGCCAGTAAATAGCGTATCTAAACCTAAGCTAATGTAAAAAGAAAAGAGAAAACGAACGAGATCTTATTCGGTAGCTTCAGAGGGAGACGCCCCGTCGTCTGGATCTGACTCCTTTGGAGGGGGCTGTTGTGGGGTGGGGCCCGTGGGGGTCGGGGGTATCAGTGGGGTAGCCAAAGTTGGTTGGGGAATAATGTCAAACGGTTTCCCCCCGATACTCGGGATAGGACTGAGTGGTTTGGATAGAAATGGATCTACGCCGGCCTTGCGAGCAGGCATTCCGAACCCAGATATCCGAGGGGGAGGAACACTGGAACCGTTTGTACCGGAAATACTCTCAGAGGATCCTTCAGTTCCAGTTGTCTCAGTGACCGTTCCTTCTGTAGTGGTAGTAGTTAAGATGTCAGAGCCTCTTTTGCCACGTTTGGTATCATCGAGAGGTTTGGGCCTGGGAGGTAGGAGCGGAGGGAGTGCAGTAGTTGTCTGTTCGAGTGTGGGCAGTTGCTTCGGGATCAAAATTCCTGGCAATGCTCCAGCTCTACCGAAGTCTCCGGGGATTGTGGTACGCATAGAGGCCAGGGGTTTAACAGGTGGCAGTCCAGAACGTATAGGACCGAGTACTGGAGGGATCGGGACCTGAGGAGCTGGCGAGATGGGGGGGAGAATGGAAGGATCCGGCTAAAACAGGACTTAGTTTAAAATAAATTAACATCATGGATGCATAGGTGTGAATAAAACTCACCGATGTGGCTGGAATAGGAGGGAGAGCGGAACCAGCGGTTGGGTAGATGAGAGAAGAATCGAGGATGGATGGGTACGCTCTGGGCTGGAAGGGCTGAGTTGGTGAGAGGAAAGTGCCACTGTCCATGCTTGGTTTGCTCATAGGACCAGCAGCAGAGAAGGGGTCGATGTTGTCCCGCATGAGTGGCATCGTTGGAGGACTTCTCCATGACTCATCAACTGCCAACATGGAAGGCTTCTTCTGTTGCTCACTGAGTGCGATTTGCTTCTGTTTCCAACTGCGAACAAGTGCAAGCGCCTTATCTCTGTCTCTCTTCTCCTGGATACGTCGATAGCAGTAGTACAATAGTAGTATTATGAATACAATAACCACGAAAACGATTACAATGATAATAGCCGTTATCGTGCCAGCAATAACTCCCACTGGGCTATCTGTTGTTCCTAAAGCAGTGCCAAAGTCGCCAGTAAATCCATCAAACATGGCCCGAGCACGACACGAAGTTCCCGCGGCATTGCACACCCCCACTGTGATCGCTGCAGGAGGAGATGTGCACACATGGTCACCGAAACAATGAAGCCTGTCAGCAGGGAACATGGTGCTGTTCAGTAGGGTAACATTCTTGAAGTAGTTAGGCAGGAATTCTAGCTTTAAGTTAAGAGCGGAAGGGATTGTCTCGTTTGGTTGAGAGCGGGCGCTGTCAATAATGACCACAAGAAGGATACTGCTGGACTCCCAGGTGCCGAGGTAGTTCACGCCCAAATTAGGTGTGAAAACAAATATTTTGTCCATCTCATTTTTACTGCCTACAGGTGGTTGGCTCGTTGGAACAGAAAAGGTAATCCGAATAACATCGAAATCAGAATACTCGCCGTCTAGGTTATCGGGATCTTGTGCTACAGCACTAATTACAGCTGGGGTATCCACATCCACTTGCTCGGTAGTAGGTGTTAGACCGCCTATTTGGCCAGCAGGATCGTCAGGATCTACCAAAATGTCGACGTTCAGTGTTTCTTTAACCACGTCTGCGAATGGAGCCTGGCGGAGAGTTCCTAAAAATTCTTCTAGCAATTGATTGTCTGTCAACTGCTGTAGTGAGTCGCTCAACTTCACAACTTGGAAGATTAGTTCAGTAAAAACCGCCATTGGTGATTGAGAGCGAGTGGGCACGTGTGAGTCTCTGTAATACTGGTCTGCATTCGTACCATCCTGCAGAAGGTTCGAACAAGGCTGCAGCAAGTCAATGCGTGTGTCAGTGCCTAGTCTGATAAAATTGAGAATATCAGTGATATCTTTTGCACAATATATTGATAGCTGTTCAGATGAGAAAGGCTGTTGCAACTGAATCTTAATAAGCTTTTCATCTAGAGTTTTATCGTCACCATTCCCAGTATTTAAATTCTGAATGATGGCGGAGGAGACCATTGGTAGAGTAACTCCCCAGTCGCCAGTCGCTGTGGGAGAGACTGCGTCCGAAGGTAGCGAGGTTTGGTCAGCGTTTAGAAGGCAGTTGGAATCGATCTCGTCAACAGTGTAGGGCCTATGGTCCACATTAAACCCAGAACAAATTCTGTTGGGGTCCTTAGTCACACTGACTCTCCACGTACCAATTTTTGGGTGTGGTTCCGGATAGCCACTCTGTGACAGAGTGATTGTAAGAGTCCTGGGGTCATCCCATACAGCACAGTACGCGTTCGGGAATATTAGAGGATCGATGAACGGCAA
Organism: Aphrocallistes beatrix; assembly: GCA_963281255.1. Classification (NCBI taxonomy): domain Eukaryota; kingdom Metazoa; phylum Porifera; class Hexactinellida; order Sceptrulophora; family Aphrocallistidae; genus Aphrocallistes; species Aphrocallistes beatrix. Next base: position 837,419 of record OY725497.1, read on the forward strand.
GGCAAACGTCACAATTTGGTCAAGAGCACTATCGCAAAAACTACCATCATCATCCTTCCCAATTCTCGGAGGCTGGTTAGTGTTCTCGGAAAATGTCACCACTATTTGATCCCCTGCAGACACCTTCGAGTTCCTTGGAAATTCAGATCCCGAGACAACCAATGAGTCAATACGAGGTCCAGGACTGCTCACAAAGACCCTCGCAATGGCATTCCCACAAGCGATAACGAAGTTGAGATCGCATATCTCGTAGGTGAGTTCGTCATAGCCTGTGAATCCAGGGTTTGGAGTATAAGTGATGTACACTCGATCTGAGCCTTTTATAGCGTAACTTCCACCGGCTGGTTCACTTTGTATAGTAATAACCTTCTTGTTTATATTGCTGAGGTTAATTAGTCCCAATTCTGTCAAGTTGAAGCCTTGAGAGAGCGCGAAAGAGAGCTGATTGTCATCTTCGTCATAAACGAATAATGTATCATCATTGAATAATGTTTGATCACCAAACGGGTCTAGTATCACTTCCTGATCGGTGGCAGTAGAATTCGAGATGTCTCTTAGAGAGGGTACATCATTAGTGTTGATAACTGTAATGACGACAGTACCGACTGAACAAGCAATACTCAAGCCTGTTGCAGGGTTTATACTAGAGCCATTGTTCTCATCTATCTGATTGAGACAATCCGTGTCTTCCAAACTTGTACGCCCCAGCTCAGAATTTCGCGAAATGTCACAACGATCACAAACAGCATAGGTAAAGTTATCGTACCCAATAAATTGTGAAGGTGGCTCATATGAAATAACTTCTTCTTCTTGAAAAACGCGAATTCTTCCACCCTGAGAAGTAGAACCTGAATCCACCAAAGTGGAACTTCCACCAGAATTCAGTACAATCGATATCCTAAGCCTGATGCCTTGGCTAGAAGATGGAGGTGTATCCACATCTATTATAATAACTTCAAAGTTAATCAGATCGATCTCATCTTCAGGCGTAATGTGACTAAATCCATCTGCAGACGGTGGGTCATTAACCGGGATTACACTGACTTGAAATGCTATATTGCTACATAGGTTTTCGCTATCACAGATGCTCAATGTAATAGAGTCGGTACCGGAGAAATTTGGATTAGGTGTGTAGGTGATATCGCCAGTTGAGCTATCATATTGAGCATTCCCATTCGGGGCGAAAGGAGCCACAATTGTGATTTTGCTCGCCATTATCGTAGTATCCTCTATGTCACTGACGTATGGGAGCAGATTGGTTGAGTTAGACGAATCTTCCTTCACAAAGAAATTAAATTGAGTGAAAATAGGTGCATCATTAACAGGACTAATAAAAATTGAAATTTCAGACGTTAAACATTCAATACTTTGTACGAGATCAGTATCGCAGACGCGAATGAAAAACGAAACTGACTCATCATTGAAATTAGTAGGTGGTAGGTATGAGAGATTGCCTGTGGTATTTTCATAAGAAATTGTACCAACGACATCGCCAGGGTTTGTGAGAAATTCAATCTGCTGCGGAGTTATGACAGACTCACTGTCGGATATATCGAGGCCCTGCGGTAGCATCAACTCCAACTGAGTGTCTTCTTGGATTGTTAGAGAAGTGATCCCAATCATGGGAGGATCATTATGGTAGACGACATCGATCTGGATGGTAGCAGTACTCACAGCATTCTCATTATCAGTAGCTGTGAAGCTGATGCTAGCTGGGCCATAGTAGTTAAAATTAGGTTTGTACTCAATGTAGATAACTTGTTCGAAAATGTTAATAGCTAAGCGGTTTCCTGAAACGATGAAAATCTGAGCTTCTCCATTAGATACGGAAGTAATTTCCAAATCAAGGAGATCGTTATCTTCTACGTCTGTGATGGTAACACTGATGTTAATATTTGTATCCTCATTTATTACAAGAGGAATTGCCCCGTTGGTGTACCCAATTGTTATTATTGGCACATCATTAACGGGTCTTATCCTAAACACCAACGTTATGTTGATACACAGTCCTCCGTTATCGCATGCTTCAAATATCAACGAGTCATCCCCAGTGCTGTGCTGTGTAGGCGAATAAATGAATATTTCCAGGTCACTTTTGTACTCCCAACTCCCACCCCTAGGTGTCTGAATTACACGGGTGTTATTGGTGGTAGGGGTATCCTCTACATCAGTGAAGTAGTCCAACAGGTTCACTTGCACCTGACCGTCCTCATCAATCATGATAATGCCATCTCCCACTGGGGTAGGCGGGTCATTAACAGGTACGATCGTGATGGTAGCAGTGACGGGAACAGAGCAGTTATTCAGTGGGTCACAAGCTCGGAATTGAAAGGTTACAACACCATTGTCATCCGGAAGAGGGGTGTACGTTATATCCCCTGCAGGATTGATTACAGCCATTCCTCGACCTGGTGGAGTAAGGATTTCGATAGCATCGCTGAGAAGATTCTGTTCGTAATCGGTGAATCGACTCAGGATTGTGATGGTTACAGAGCTGTCTTCGTCTATAGATTCTGAAGGGGGAGGACCTTGAAAGATTGGCGGATCATTTATAGGAATTACGTTAACAAAGGAATAGCGCGGAGCAGACCTTGCACCTTCGTCGTCTACCAATACAATCTTGATACGTCTTATCCCGCCGAATGAGTTAGGGTCCATGTTACAGTAGCTTAACGTGCCCAGTGCAAGTATCCATTGACCTAAAGTGAGAGAAATAGATAGGTCTAAAGTGAGCGGGTTGCTTTCCCCCTTCAAAGGACAATCTGAGTAGGTATAATTGAGACCAGAAATGGGAGTGGCAGAGAGGAAAAACAATTTCTCAAAATCTCCATCAGGAGACGAATCGCGTTCGATAATAAGAGTTAAGCTGGCATCATCGTCGTCAGCGAGAGAGAAATCAGAACTAACCACCTGAATAACTGGAGGGTGGGCACTATTCTCAAAATAGTCAACACTATAGTTGGCATCCGAATTGATGTTTGCATCAAAACTGAACTGAGGGGGGTCATTGACCGGTAATATCCTTATAGTCCCGGTGTAGTAGAGTATGTTAGTCGTCATTCCGTCATTAGCTGTAACCTCCACCAAGCGATCATCATACAGGGGCTCATCTTTCGTATTTATATAGAAGATGTTCTGTAGTGCTAAGATGTACTTGGTGAGGGAGAGGAAGTTGGAGAGGATTATGGAAGAAGAAGTTACATCAATGCTTCCCATCGGATTAAGGATTGAATATATTGCTGGATCTATGAATATGCGTTCTGAAACGCCATCTACCGGATTTAGGAGAGAGATGGTAAGATTTGCAAGGGTTCCACTGTCTATGTCCATAATGATAGATTCATCTGAAAATACTCTAACCTCTTCCCCTTCTTCCACGAAATCAACTGTGGCATTCTCGCCTGGGAGGTTTCCATTAAGGTCGAGGAAAGGTGGATCATTAACAGCGAGGAATGTGATTATACTATAAGCAGGAAGAGAACTATCGAGGGAGTCGGATACCACTACGACCACCTCTCTCAAGCTGGTGTTAGGAGCCCCTGGGTCGCCTTCTAGATGCTGATAGGTCAATGTTCTCAATACAGATTGGTATGTCTCAACACTGGCATTGCCAGAGATGGAGAGGATCCCAGTGCTATTATCATAGCTAACAGCTAATTCCTCCCTATCTCTGCTAACGTTCAAAATCTCATTGGGACTGTCATAGAGAGTTGTAAGTGCAGCAGTGGCGCTCACAAGGTACAGGTCGTCATCATCGGATACATTCAATGCTATCGAGTCGACAATGGGTATAGCTACTGAGGCTTCTTGATAGGTAGCCATGAATCGAGTTCCGATCATGAACCCATTCAAATCTACCACAGGAATGTCATTAGATAGGACAACTTGGACAGTTACTTCCACCAGATTGCTGTTAAAATCCTGGTCATTAGCGAGTATTACAATACTTCGAGGAGTTGCATCGGGTTCTTCTGCACCGTTGGTGTATACAACCGTTGTGATCGCCTCTCTAAAGTCACTGAGCGAGGCTGGTCCCACCAAATTGAGGCCAGTGTACTGGATGGTTTGGTTCGTTCTATTCACTAATTCAGTGACATTCTCACATCTAAGAACAGTTGGTAGGACAGTAGGAGCAGGCGAACTAGCAGTAGGGAGAGAGGAATTGGTCGAGTTCGTATTGTTATTCAGGATAATGGAATTATTCATCGTTACATTCTGTGTTGAGTCTATAACAGTAGAAGTAGTCGTGTTATCAGTCACATTGACACATTTCTCAACAATTTGCGTGGTCGAGTATGCCACGTCAAGGGTGTGGTACTCAACTCTGATGACATCTGATTGTGGAAAGGCGGATAGCATTTCATAAGGCGCATCAATCGGATTCGTAATGGAAATACTCACATATCCTTGTAACGGATCTCCGCTATCAGCGTCCGTATAAGTGATGTTGTCCGCTATGTTCAGTGGGTATGGAACAGCTGGCTGTTGCTCTAAATACTGGTAAACGTTACCTGCAATGAGTCTGGGGATCTGGTCATTACGCAGTTGGATACGTATAGTGACGGAGGTTGGAGAACTTCTGAGTTGAGTATCAAAGACTTGGAAAGTAATTATCTTCACAACATTCGTTGGTTCTTCGATCAAGTTGAAATAAACAGTACTTCTCAACGTAGCTTGGTAGAGTCCAATAGGTGCGTTACCTGACAGCGTCAAATGGCCTTGAGTAGAGTCATAAGTTGAAGTGATAGGGTTAGAGACACAAGACAGATTGTTTAATTGCTGACTCGTATTCTGAAGTGAAAAGGTTGTGTTACTCGAGTTACAGGACAAGGAAGGAAGATCAACTGACAGATACTCTAATTCCGACTCAGGAGGCTGTTCGAAGAATATATCAGCTGAGCTAATAAAGAAGAATTCGTTGTGATCGTTGTCGGTTAAAGTAAGATTGGGAGAAACTATAGAGAGTGGAAGTATTGAATCTTCCAAGAAAGTAACCTCACCAACCCCTAAATCTAACACTGGCCTGTTTTCGACAATCAAATCTACCGAGACAGTCGTTAACGCTAAACTGTTCACATCCACTCCATCATTGACATAGAAGCGAATAAAACGGGAAATATTAGTGGGTTCAGAATGTACATTGTTGTATTCAACTGTTCGTAAAACAGTCTGATACGCGGCTATTGACACCCTCGCCTGAGGATTTGGATTGTAGAGAACGAGTTGATATGTGCTGCCAACTGGTTCTGAAGTTAGCAATAGCCTCTCTACTCCATTGAGAGTAGTGTTGACATACAGCCCAGTCGAGTTCTGTACAATGCCTGGATTTCCAGTGAGTGATAAAGTTTCGAAGTCAGTGTCATAGACACGTTCAAGTTCCACCGTTACAGACTCGAGAGTCTGGTGGTCTGCATCCGTAATGAATACGTGGGAAGGTTCCACTACTACAATAGCCCCCCCGTCTTCCTTGAATATAGTCATAAATGTTAATCCATCCTGCGAAATTTGAACCTGCGCAATATCGTTAACAGATGTGACGTTAATTGTAGCTTTAGATGACATGCTACTAAACTCGTTGGTAATGCTAGCATTGTTGTATGTCGTGTCCACACCATAGGAACCTGATCTCCCACTGGTGAGACCGGTATTGTCCCATGCTAAGATAGAAATGAATGGGATATCAGTCTGAGGACGAGGCAATCCGGTAGAGTACAGGTTCTCTGTGTTGAAGTTGAGAAAAGGCAGAAAACGAACCGAACAGTCCCCAGCGAGAAGAGTAGCTCGGAGAGGGATGGGGTAGGTGGGTGTGCGGACACCGAATACGATGTCTCCTATAAAATCTTGCCAACTTTGAGATTCATCACATTTCCATTCCCATTTACCATTCCGATTATCAATGTTTATTACTGCTATTCCAACTTGAGAAGCAACATCCACATCTTTTAAAGAATTAAGAACTATATCTGACACTTTATTACCGTTATTAGGCGTGTCCTCTGTAATGGTATCCAGGTAGGTAGGCCCATCAAAATATGGCGAATCATTGACAGGTTCGATCGTAATAATTACAGTGGTAGTGGAAGAACTGAATGGACCTGTAATTGGGTCGTATCCAAGGGTTGTTTCATACGTAAAGGGAGCACCTCCTGATGTCAGGTCCCAAGCAACATAGCCTAGCTCAACTTGACCATTGAAGTCTCTATTCGGGACAAATCGAATCATAGTACTGTTGTATGGAAAAGAACTGAGTAATAGAGCATTAGATGCAGAAGTTATATTGATAACTTTCCAATCTTGCCCTCCGGTAGTGGTGTACTGCAAATATCCATTCGTATTGTCATTGTATACAACAGCCAAACCAAACACCTGCTGACTGTCAGTATCTACGTCTGTGACCCGAGCAACCAGATCCAGTAAAGGAATTCCTAATGAATCAAACTCATCCTCAAGAAGGGTGAACGTTAAGAAGGGGAGGGGTTGAAGGATTGGTGCGTCATTAACAGGTCTCACATCTAAGTACATAACAGCACTCTCAGTACTGTAAGCTCCGGTGTGGGGATGCGAGGTATCCAGAGATACGGTCTGGCCTGAAGGATACGAGTCTGATTGATCCCAAGCATGGAATGAGATGGCTGTGATCCCATTAAAATCCTTATCGGCCACGAATCTGATCCGAGTTAGCTCACCTGCGCCTCTCAACAAAAGAGCGAATTCTCTACTAACAAAGGAAGGGATGCGTACCCACGTCGTGTTAGAAGCTGTTGAATTCGACGTATTTTGTGAAGATTGGTTAGATAAGATGAGATATTCCCAAATACCGTTAGTAATATCTGTGTTCACAATAGCTATCCCGGGGTAAGATACTGCATCAACGTCGAAAAATATCGGATTTATAATTTCTGAGATTAGGATTCCAGCATTCTCTGAATCTGCCACATCCTCCAATATGAATGGACGGATAACCGCAATAGAGTTGTTTATAAACGGAGCGTCATTAACTTCACTGATATTGATGCTAATCATCGCTATATTGGAATCGAGAATTCCATCATTAGCCACCACAGTTAATATCTTTATGAAATTTCCTGTTTCATCCCCTGTGTGATTATAACGAAGTGTCTTTAACACAGTCGCATATTCGTGTACATAATCCAAACCGGAAATCACCAATTCTCCTTTGGAAGAGTTGAAATCTTGTTGAGAACGAAGATTGGTGAGAATAACTGTTTTTGCAACATCCGGGTTATCACTGTACAAAGTAACATTATCTACATAGATGAAGTCGTCTGAAGTTGGTAGGATAATCGTGACAGTGATCCTGTCCAGTGTTTTGTTATCAATGTCCATTAGGAAAAGATCAGCAGGAACTATGGAGATAGAATCTCGTTGTTCATAGAAAACAGTTGAATAATCTTCACCAGGTATGTTTCCATTAAGATCGATAATGGGGGCATTATTCATTGAACTGAAGAAGATATTAGCAGTAGCGAGTACGCTAGCTTCACTCTCATCTCTGATTGAAAACGTGATAAGTCGAGTAGAGGTGTCCGGGTTACCAGGACTGCTGTTTGTGTGCTCGTATGAGATTGTACTCAGAACAGACCGGAACTCTGACAAATTAGCGGGGCCTATTAGATAAAGTGTATGGCTGTAGAATGTCACGTTAATATTAGAGGTGCCAGAAGCAGCTAGTTTTTCATAAATACCGTCCTTTGGATTGGTTAATGTGATAGTAGCGTTATGGAGAATGGGGGAGTCGTGGTCAATAAGAGAGAGTCTGGAAGAGTTGATAAAGTAGAGTTTTCCTTGCCCCTCTCTGTACGACTGGAAGATGTCTAGATTAGTTGTCAGCGTATCTAAATCCAATTCGGGTGGATCGTTGACAAGTTGAATGGAGATCGTTGTGGTAGAAATGCTGGCGCCTGGGCTTGGAAGTTCGGGATCAAACAATGTGAAAGTAACAGTTCTGTTAGAGAGGTCGGGCTCTTCAGCAGTGTTCTGGTAGCGAAGGGACTTCAGGAGCATTACGTAGTAGCTGAGGAGAGTTGGAGACAGAGGGTTGGAAGATTCAAACGTTATTGTCTGAGAATCAGATCCGTTAATGGTTGTAGCCATTAAATTCGTCATTGACAAATCATAGAGTATATTTTCATAAGAACCATCGTTCCTACTCAATTCTATTCTAAGAGCACGTAAATGGATGTGATCAGAATCTGTGAGTGAAATGGAATCCACATCGACTAGATGGACTGGGTATACCGTCCTAAGAGGAGGAGAGGGTTCTGTAAAAATAGTATAAAAAGTATTTTCAGATCCAATTAAGTTCAGTCGAGGAGAGTGGTTTACTGAATTAACAATTATCGTAATATTGACTATTTCAGCAGAGAATGCGTTTGTGATGTCATCAGGTGAAGAGGTTGTATCAACACCAAATTGCCCCGCGGTACCGGACGTTTGATCCCACCCCTTTACAGATAAGTACGGGGTGATATCCTGAGTCCAGGGAGAACCAGTGAGGTCATATTCAGTATTGAAGTCAGGGTTAGGTAAGAATCTGATACGGCAAGAGTCTGAAAGTAGCGTGGCTTTAGATTCGAAAGGAACCCTTGGTGCTAATTGGTCGAAAACGAGATCTCCGATAAATGGCGTCCAGGTAGATCCGCCTGAGGTACAAGAATGCTCGAACTCTCCGTTCCTGTTATCCACACCAATCACAGTTATTCCCAGCAAAAAGTTAACATCAACATCGGAGTAGAAACCATTTATAACTGTAGAAATAGGAGTTCCTTGGTTATTGATCGATTCTACATTTTCATTAACCGGTGACAAGAACATTCCAGAAGAAATTATAGGAGAGTCATTCACAGGATCAACAGTTACCCTAGCTGTGGCTATGTCTTCGCTGAAGGGACCAGTTTTGGAATCAGTCTGAGTGTTATTGAATGAGCCACTCACCTCCGGAGTTGTCAAATCCCAGAGTTTATAATTGAAAGAAACTAGACCATTGAAATTCAACGAAGGTACAAATCTTATTCTCTCGGACACAGAATTTCCTCTCAGCAAAAGTCCCCTGGCTGGATTAGGGGCAGATATATCAAGCCAAGTCGAGGCGTTATTAAGTGTGTATTGCCATACACCGTTTGTGTTATCAATAGAAACTATGGCAATTCCAAACACTGAATTTTCGACATCTTCCCCCACTACTGTGAAGTACTGAACAGATTCTCCGTAAGACGTGTAATAATCTTCAAGGATATTCGGCATATCTATTTCCGAGGATATAAGCACTGGTGCATCGTTGACAGGAATTACTCGAAGTGTCAGAGTCCTTGCATCGTGACTGAACGCGTCAAGGTTCTTTGTTGGTGAGGAACTCGTAGACCTCCTTTCACCGTCTTTATACCCATCTGAAGCATCCCAAGCTACAAACGAGAAGGAAACGTTTCCATAGAAATTACTCATCGGTACAAATCTGATATAGTTATCAGCGTCAGCTGTCAACAGCAGCGCATCATAAAGGCTGACATTTGAGTTGATGTTTAGCCAGATAGAACCTAGGTCCAAACGATACTGCCATACTCCATTGTCTATATCAATGTGAATGACGGCTATACCCTGAGAATCTAACGTATCTGAGTCGTTTATGAGACCACTGACTAAACTCATGATAGAGAACCCGGATGAATTGAAATCATCTTCAAATATTTGTGGAAATATTAGAACATCTGGTGAAATAAAGTATGGAGGGTCGTTGGCAGGTTCCATCGTGACGAAAGTGCTTGCTAGCGGACTCAGAAGCAATCCATCACTCGCGTAGAAATGGATGACTCTCTGTTGGAGGTTAACTTCGTCCTTAACATTGTTGTACTGCAGAGTCAACATAACTTGACGATATTCCTCGACTGTATCGAGTCCTGAGATAATAAGTTCGTGCGTATCTGCAAAGTATGTGACGTTCGGAATGAGGTGAGTTGTTTCGACAATTTTAGTAATGTTCAATTGGTTGTTCGTAATAATCCTATGTAAAGTTACATTATCCACGCTAAGGAATTCAGTCTCGTCATCAAGTGGATTAGCAATGCGAACACTCACATAGGACAGCGTTTTATTGTCAATATCAGTTAATGTCATGCTCTGATCAACAATACCAATAGGACCTTGTTCTTCTGTGAACTCAGTAGTAAAGTCAAGGCCGGTCGGGTTGCCGTTAACATCTAAGTACGGGTGGTTATTGATACCTTGAAAAGAGATGAAACTGATTGCGAGTGTATTTGTTTTGCTCCCATCACTAACTATGAACATAACACGACGTTCACTTTCATTCGGGTTTCCAGGATCAGCAAATGTGTTGTTGTAGGTAACAGAGGCTAAAACCAGAGCGTAATTCTCTACACTGTCTTCTCCGTCCAATGTGAGAGTAAAAGTAGAAGTGTTATAGTTAGATATAATGTTTGTACCTGATGTGGTAGCACGTAGAACTTCATGCAACATATCTGGACTAGGGATTAGGGAGATTACGGCAGATGTAAGATTGCGGTTATCAAAGTCGACCAGGCGTATATTGGAAGTGTTCGTAAGCAATATAGGCCCCTCACCCTCGATAAAGAGGACATAACTATGCAGGTCTGGTATGTGAATATTCAGGTCAAGTATTGGAGCATCATTAACTAGCATAACATCCACATAAGCGTAACTAGGTGAGCTGGTAGAATTTCCATCGGATGCGGTCACTTGGATTATTCGCACACCAGGAGATGGCTCTTGAATACTATTATTATAAGTAAGCGATTTTAGAACTTTGATGTATTGCGAGATGTGCACTGAGGACATAGGAAGGGACGAGCTAGGAGAGAATCTGATCTGGAAAGGACAGAAAGAAACATTATTAGCTTCTAAATCGGTGTCAACTAGATTGTATAAAATGGTTTCTCTCCTATAATCGACTCCCATACAGTATGTACTATTGCCTTCAAAATGTGAACTGCTACCCGATACGATGGTAACTGTCATCGATACAAGCATATCGTGATCGAAATCCACAAAGTACAGGTCTTCTCCAACTATCTTAACGCCAGCAAGATCCTCAATGAATTCTGTAAAGAATGTTTGAACAGTGGAATTTGTTAGATGTATGATGGGCGGGTCATTTCTTGAGGTAATATTAACGAAAACAGATTGTGACGTCATACTGAATTCGTTAGTACTAGAGAGACTTGCGTATGAAGCGTCATTACCGTAGGTACCAGATCTGCCCTTGGTTAATCCGGTATTATCCCACGCCCTGACGATGATATACGGCCTGTCCGAATCAGGACGAATCTGATTCATAGAGCCTAGCTGAGTGTTGAAATAAGGATCTGGTACGAATCTTACGCGACAAGAAGAGATAAGGAGCGTGGCTTTGTCAGGAAGCGGTAGAAGGGGGAAGGTTTGTCCGTACTGAATATCTCCAATGAAATCTCTCCAACTGACCCCACTCGCATTACAAGAGTATTGCCACCTCCCGAACCTGTTATAAACTCCGATAACAGCTAAGCCCATGTTGGTAATATTCGACTCCAACACAACATCTACATCATAATAATACCCGCTAATTATGTCTCTAACAAGTGTTCCGTGGTTGATAGTAGAGGAGACATTCTCAAGCAGAGTATCGATGTACATCCCAGAGGATATGCGAGGAGAATCATTGACTGGTTCTATTATCAAGGTAGCGGTCGTATCATCTATGCTGAATGGACCGAAAAGAGTGTTGTTAACCAAAGTCGATTCAATAGATCCAGAGACAGAACCTTGAAACTGGTCCCATGCTTTGAAAGAGAAAGAAGAAAGGCCGTGAAAATTCGCATTCGGTTTAAATCTGATACGAGAATTCGGATCGAGAAGCGTAGCCCAATCTACCGTAGAATGAGATATGTTATACCATGTCAGGGTGCTGTAGAGTTGGTACTGCCAAACTCCATTTGAATCATCAACACTTATGAGAGCTATTCCGATGGGAACATCTGTTCCATCGACATCCGAAGCATACGTGAGCAGTGTGGATACGAGCACACCTTCCGAGTTGAAATCATCTTCCTGTGTAGGAGGGATGTTCACTCGTATGGGTTCTAGTACCGGGGCATCGTTGATTGGATTTATTACAATCGTAAGGGTAGTTTGCTCTGAGCTAAAGGCATCAATATTCGAAGTAGAAACTGCGCTTTTAATTAGGATATCGCCTGTTTCATTAGTTCCATCCCAAGCAACCACTTTCAAAGAAGTGTTTCCATGACTATGTAGGTTTGGTCGGAATCTCAAACGACTGGAATTTTTAGATCGAGCCAATATAGCATAGTTGAGATTTAAATCGCAAGAGATATCAAACCAGTCAAGTGTACAGTTAATTTGATTCGCGGTGTCATTGGTACAAGGGATATCTGCAGCTCTTCCCTGCCACACCCCTTTACTACAATCTACTGATACGATGGCAATACCACTAGCTGAATCCAGGTCATCATCTTCAAAGAGATAATCAGTCTCTGTCAGTGTAAACCCCTGCCCCGGAGTGTCTTCATCAATGTACCATACGAATGGTGAGGTGCCTAGAGCTAACCTCGGCGAATCATTCACAAGTATTATCATAACATAACTATAAGCTACAGCAGTTTCCAGGCCATCTGAAATGGTTATAGAAATGTTTCGAGTATTTGTCTCTGGCTCATTAGCTAAATTGTTATACTCCAGTGTTCTAAGAATTAATTGGTATTCATTCACGCTACTAAGACCGGATATAACAAGCCGTGTCCTATCATCAGTTGGATATGAGACAATGGGTGTGTATGTGATGGTCTGTATTGTACCGTTAGAGAACTGTTGGGAGACACTGACTGGGGTAACATTGAGCGTTTCGTCGGTACCATCTAGTACATTTTCTATCACTACAGTAACCGAATCAAGAGTCACGTTGTCAATATCAAAGAGTGTAGCTTCCATCGGAACAACGGAAATAGCACCCATTTCCTCTCTGAAAACTGTGCGGAAATCAACGCTAGCTGTGAGACCAATAATTGGCGGATCATTGACAGAAGCAAATGAAATGTAAGCATTGGTAGTCAGTCCCATTTTCTCGCCATCGAATGGAGTAAACGAAACGAGTCTAGGGACCGTGTTAGGCCGTCCAGGGTGGAGAGAATGTTGGTAGCGCACCTGACTGATTGCAGTCCTATAGCTGTCGAGCGTAGCGTTACCATATAATGTCAGAGTGAATGAAGCAGGGACGTATGAATAGTTTATGCTAAGAGGGAGGGTACCACTAATTGACAACGTTTCGTACTGCACATCCACTGGGTTAGTTATCTGGATAGTGATGCGTTGTAGGAGGGTGTGGTCATGATCATACAGCCGGATGGTGGAGAGGTTAGCCAGTTGAAGGGGTCCCTGTCCTTCGCGATACTCTAGGAAGTTGGTGATCCCGTTCACTTGTTGCGAGAGGGTATTGAGAATGAGGACGGGTGCGTCATTCGTATGCACGAGTTGTATAAAAGTGGTAGCTACAAAACTGGGGTATGGAACGCCTGTGCTATACTCAATTATGTTGACAGAGACAGTGCGGTTATCCCCACTAATCTCCTCTCCCGTGTGAGAGTAAGTAGCAGATCTGAGAATGGAGAGGAAGGTAGAAATAGAAGAGAGTTGCCCTGCTGAGGAAAGATTCGTGAACGAAGGATATACAGTTAGGACAAACTGTAAATTCGAGTTGTAATAGCTGTCAATTGCTACCAGAGAAGAAGGCAAGATAACGGATATATTCTCCTCTATTCCGTCACGAGATTCCTCAAGTACAAAGGTTAGATTGTAAAGCCCTTCAGATAGATAGGCATCTTCCAATAGTACTCCTGGATCAACAATGGGAATGGAAGAGGAGTGCTCCACAAATCGCGTAGTGAAGCCAGGAAATGCTGCAGACGTCGAGTTATTAGGGTCCAAGTCAATAACTAAGTGGTGCAGCGTTATGAAAGTACGAGAGAGGCTGGAGTTAGCTTGCCCATCGAACAAGGAGCCTTGAATACTCCTCGTCACCCAAAACGTAGGTGATGGGAAAGTGTTGTTGTACTGAATGCTACGTATAACCTTGGCGTAGTTTCCAACCGAATCAAGACCTGTGAGCTTCAAGACACCTGTCACGGAGTTATAGTCCGAATCGATGTTAGGTTCCGTGGCTATATGCATGGACCAGCCTAATAGGTGTAATCTCCGAGTACGAGAGGCCCAAGCAGTCAACAGCCACTCTCCTCCCGACTGTCTACCTATCAGTGAAGATAAGCCATTCACAGGCTTTATCGTGTCAATCAATGTTAGTTTATCATCCGTAATACTAGATAATAGCGAACTGTTCGTAGCATTGCCTGATGTTTGACATTGATTGTAGGTAGCTAGGCTGGCTTTATCACTGAAAATGAGGTAGGTGTAGTTACCACTGATACAAGGCAGGTAGGTCTCATCACTGAGTTGCACCTGGGTTCCATCTGGGTGTGTTAGCATCAGTTGCGGAAGGTACAATAACCCCCGTTCATAAGGCTGTGCTATCTGGATACGAGGTATCAAGTTAGTTATACGTCCAGGACTATTGATACTTAGCGAGATAGCTTGGAAATAAGAAGCAGGTGGATATAGAAGGAGTGGTGGGGTAAGTGAATGGGAAGCGGAAACGAAATGTTCTCCTTCCGGCTGTATCACAACCGCCCATCCTACCAGCACTCCGTTATCACTAGCTGGAACGTTATCAATCACATGCAACAACCATTCCCCATTAGCAGGTGTGCCCACAAAAGCAGTTAGGCTCTCCTGAGGCTGGAACACCCCTTGTGACCTGAACTTACAGACACCAGGAGTTGAGCTGTCCTTTCCCAGCATTGCATCAGCCTGTTGATCGAACACAACATGGAAGAGAGTGTCCTGGCGACAGAGAGCACCACCCGGTTGAGATACGAGAGTTCTTCTCAAACCGTTATGTTCTAATTCTATCGTGATGTCACCCAGCCAAGAGTGGTCTATATACACCACGACATCAACATCACTTGTAGTACCAGACTCATTTACGAATAGACTGTGTGTAATATGTGAGTGAACGTCTCCTGAATTTGAAGTTCCGAAACGAATGTTAATCCCTAGTTCTTGAGCTATGATCGGTAGAGATAGTTGATCAGAGGAGGTGTAAGTAGGAGACAATGTCTCAAGACCTGTGTCTAGAAGAGGGGACAGAGAGAAGGTAGCGCTACGGATGCCGAGGGAGTCAGGATCGGAGAGAATAGCTAGGGTCTGATGGGATATGTAGACCGGAGTAGATGCAAATCTTTGAGAATATGGAGAACCAGACCCACTCAGAGCTAGAGTTGGAGGTTTGTTCCAGATATCGACACGTAGAGTCGTGTATTGGATAGCTATGTTGCTGAGAGTCATTCCATCGTAAAGTCCAATGATCAGATATCTAAATACAGTAGGCGGTGCTTAATCCTAGAGTCAATTCAAATAATATGTGAATACTTGTGACAATAAAGATGAAAATTGGATTTTCCAGTACATACATTTGCTCAAATTTACACCTTCAAAACAACTCAATTAACAAAATTACCTAATACGTAATATAGTATATAATTTAAAATACATGCATAAATATGCAAGAATCTCGTATTTCCTGATTTCTCAAAAAATAAAAATAGATATCAAAACTCACCTTGTACCCACAGTGGGTCTATTTTCCCGATTTTGATAGGAGACATTAGCAAGCGCCTGAGAATAAACAGAGAGTTCGTCCTCTCCTGTAATCCACAGAAGCGAATTGGTGAGTAACCTGACATCTAAAGTATTCAGGGTTCCTCCTAGAAAGGACAGGCCTTCTTTCTCATCAACACTTCCGCCGAGCATGACAAACGCATGCTCCAGGGTTGCCAGCTCCCCAGACAGGGTAAGAGGGGGGAGTGTCACTTCAGTATCATACCCACTGGAATAATTCAGCGAAAACGGCAATTGAGCAGATGGGATCTAAATAAAATAGATAAATATAATGAAACTGAAATAATTAACAGGGCTAACGTATCATAGATGTCGTATAGTATAGCTTTTCGTGCGAAACCAACCTTTCTATCTGCGATATTTTGCACTACAATAATGATACAGTAAGGTAGAGAGGTGTGCTGATTTGATGAAAGAGAGCGGAAGCAGAGAGAATATTCTCCTCCAACTTGAGAACTCAAACTCCACTGAAATCGCAAAGATCCTAAAAAACAACATCATATAACACAGCGCCAAAACCTGTAAATTCGTTCATTGCAATTACAGGTGACTCCGCTCAATGGGGACACTTTAGTCCCCATTAAGCGGAGGTCCCAATTAACCGATGAAATTTAGTATTAGCTTCTATGTATGGGAACCATTCCGTTCCTGGAGACTTGTCCCAAATAAGCGGTTGTCCCAATTAAGCGGTGTCCGGATTAAGCGGAGTTGACTGTATATATTAATATGCGAGGTAAATCAAAGTTTGCTTGAGCAATTCGATTATTAATCATTATTATACATAATTAAACAAAGACTAAGTTTATAATTTGATATTTTCTCTCAATTTAGATTTCTTCGCTTCCTCCTCCAGTCGCATAGCCTCCTCTTCCATCTCTCTCAGGATGAGCGAGGCATTCTCCGTGCTTGGTGGTCTGCTTCTACAGTAGTATACTATACCGAGGAAAAGGAAAATATTCAGACACAAGAATTTAAAGGTGTTATTCTTTTTAGTGACTTTTTGCTTCAGACCAATCTCGTGGAGAGTGTCGTCGAGTGTGATTTTCGCCGCTTTTGAGGTTGAAAGACGGATGGGACCATCCACTTTAGGAGTCGATTTAAACAGTGATTTAGGAATTGAGTTTCTGACATGTCGCAATAAATAAATAATTCTATTCATCTTACTCGTAAATAAGAATGTGAAACTATTAATAATAGAGAAGAGAAATAATTGTTTGTTTGATATTTGGAAAGTCAGAAATATCATGAAGCTATCAATATTCGTATCAAGAAGTATCAATTCAATTTAGTAGTAGTGTTTGTAAAAGAATTGAGGTAGTTTTAAGAATAGCATTACAATATAAATTGTATTAAGCAATAAACAAGTCAAAATTGCTTTTGGCAATTCTGACAGATAACGGAATTGGCTGGATTATGGGCAGCACAGCCCATGCAGACGCGCGTGATGTCAGGGTTATCTGCACTTTGTTGATCCCGGGTCTTAGCACAAGCCTGGCAGACATGGTAGATATTCGAATTCCTAAAAGTGCAGTAGGCACAGGACCAGGTATCAGGGTTTGGAGGTTCAGGAAATGGGGGAGCTTGTGGTTCAGGAAATGTGGGAGCTTGTGGTTCAGGATCATCTTTATCGCCATCTTGCAAATCAAATGCCAGCGCAGTAAAGATCTCGACTAAGGCTCGACTCTGGAGAATAGCTTCTTCGACTAGAGGGTCCTTCTCGGCGTTCTTGGGCTGTAGGTTGCACTGCTCGCGCACATGTCGTAGCTGCTCTGTGATGTACTTGGAGCGTCCATCTTGCTCAATGTATCGCTGCTTACAAATTTGATAGTGAGAATTAAAAGCTCTCTCAAGTTCATCCATTCGGCTGTCCAACTTGCCGCTACGATGCTCTAGGTCGCCAAGGAAGGTTTGTATGGACTGCATCCAGGAGCGGAACACTCCGCTGATACCAGCGCAGTCTCTGAAATGCGAGCCCAGTTCATCAACTTTGCCTCTCCACTCGCAAGTAGAAGTAAAGGGACAACAGCGCAAGGTCAATAAGTTTAATTGCAGATTGAGTTGATGATTAGGCTGGCAATTGGTCTTATTCAAAAGTGCATGACATTGGAAGCAGGATGGATTCTCAGATTTTAAAACAATATCAAATAGGCACGAGCGACACACATCATGGCCACAACTAACTTGGAAAGGGGAGCGAGGAATGCTGTAGCAACACATGCATCTCTCAGAAACACTCTGATGAAAAAGATTCGGTATATAACCACCTAACTCCCCGTTGGGGCCTTTTACTAATACTATCATGGAAAAAATATCCAAATCAGGGAATGGTTTGATAATTGAGGAGGTTCTTTTCGCCATTGTTAATGTATGTGTTTTATCAAAGTTTTGTACTAAGCAATTCACAATCAAACTATATGTGCTATTCAGTTCAGTTATACTTGGTCAATAAATAGATAGGAAGATAGAAGAGAAACCTTACACCAAAATTAGTTGCAACTCTATAGTACAGTTTGCTATCTCCTATTAGTCTTATAGATACACAGTATATAAGCTCGACGGTATGTTTGCTTCTACATGTTATTAGAAATGCTAAGTTGGTATTCAGGTCAATTCTATTCGTCTGGAATTGAGCAATTACTATTCAAGATTATTAAAACTCATTGGCTCATGTAAACTGATTCGTTGAGAGAATAAGATACAGTTAATAACCGTTAGATTACCTGGGGTCATTTCTATTTATAGCAAAGACCCCACACTTCTAAGGCTTCCCCACCCAAAATGACTTAACCGGAAATGAGTTAGCAAAAATCTAGGTCCATTTAAAGTTAACAAGTCGGATATAACGGAATATTTTTTTATAAAGAAGTTGTCCAATGGTCTGGATATCCATATTCCTAATCACATTACGAAAATTTCCTTTATAACAAGGTGTTTTACCTTGATATTAAGCAGAGTATACTGTATAGGACAAATATTCTGTAGACTTTAATGTAATGTAATAACTTCTATAATGAACAAATACAATTTCAGAATATTCTTAATAATGCAAATTAAATTTAATTGGAAATGTACAACCCTGACAAGTGTTGAATATTTCAAATTAATCTCAAAATAATTATGTACTCTTAACACTTTCCTCAGCCGGTGGAATGGGGAGTTCAATGGCATTGTTCTTTTTCATTCTAACCATGACACCATTCGCCGGACGTGACACAGGTATCCATTTGTATGAAAAATCTTGTCCGGGCAGAATTTCCCAAATGAAATTATCTCTCAAAGCCTTAGCACAATCGGAGATAATCATTTGCGATAAATGCTTCCCGAGGCAAGTCCGCTCTCCACCTCCAAAAGTCCAAAGTTTCGCGTTTCGCGCTTCCATTGTCATCCATCTTTCAGGGATAAACCGATCTGTTTCTGGGAACAAGATTCCGTCTCTGTGCACATGGTAAGTCATGATGACTACAGAATAATCTCTAGGAATTTCATACCCGTTTATTCGTACATTTTTGGTGGTATTTCTCATTGTTCCTAAGAAAGGAGGGAAAAGTCGTTGTACTTCCTTGAGCATACAATTGAAGTATTGATCATCATAAGAAGCAGCTCGCATGTGGAGGTTTTCCGGGAGGGCGAATTGAAGGCAAAACGAAACTAAAAGGCTTGTAATGCCTTTGGGAATAATGGCAGTAGCGAAAAGCATAAAGTTACTCGCCGCTTCTTCCACAGATTTAAACTTGCTAACATCCACAGCCGCCAGTGCACCGTGTCTCGCATCAGGAGGCTGTGACAAGTGGGCACGCAAGATGGCGATGAGTTGTTCTTTCGCAAGCAGAGCCTTGTCATAGCCAGACGAAAATAGGTGAGGGACTCGGATAGGTAGGGGAATGGAAATAAGCCCATGCCAGTGTTCAGTAAGGAGTTCTTTCGTCCTCTCAAAATTGGGATCGCTTCTATCTATACCAATGAATATAAACATTGATATTTCTGTGATAACTTGCTTCAGCGTCTGATAAAGATCAAATGGAGATGACAACTCTAATTCAGAGAGGAATTGTGTGGTAATCCGCGAGATATCTTGGCGGTATTTTTCGAGCATTACTGGAGAGAATACTGGTTTTATGAGATCATGAATCTCATTGTAAGCAGAGCCGTTTAAAAAGGCTATGTTTGATTCAAAAAGTCCAGAGAGCAGATCTTGGAAACAACGTTCAAAACTATCTGATTTATCTTCGAGCACCTCTTGCACACCACTTTGTGAAGTGATGAAAACGAATGGCTTGTTGAGTATACGCGTTTTGAAGATTGGGCCGTAGTGCGAGATATGCTGATTAACGAATCCTACTGGATTTCGTACAAAATTGATAGATTGGTCCCCGATCAGAGGAAATCCAAGCTTTCCAGGAAGATTCATGCTATTAGCAGATGACTAGTATTGTTTAATAATGTAAATCTATTCATAAGAATCCATTTATACTTGACTTACAGGATACAACCACATGAACTGATCCAGATTGTATTAGTAAGTTAAAATCAATCGCTTCTATTATTACAATACTTCCTATCTCAGCTTGAGATGCCGTTGAATAATCTACTAATTCGTCCGAATCATGATTGCGAAATGATTAGATGTAAAATATTAAACTTGTTAAAAATCATTCCGGAATTAGCAAATCAATGATTATGGAAACTTTCAAAAGTTTACAGATAATCAATTGTCTACGTTTGAAATATTTGAGAATGAGTTGAAATAATAAGAGAAGAATTTCTAAATTTAACTCAAAAAGTTGGCACAAGTATTAGTTTTTTATAGGGTTTTCATTAATTTTAAGATAATAAAAATCATCATATCCTTCAAGAGTCTATTAATTGGAAATTGATTGGAGTAAAACCTGACTCTCTTAGCAATAAAAATACAGACGCGTTCTCTAAATGGGTTAAATGTTATGATAAATTATGAAAGATCAACTGAAACGAAGTACATTTAGAACCACCGATCAGTTGCCCTCCATCCTCGTATGAACGGCTTTTAAACAAGAAATTAACTTCCTTGATAGACTTCGTTGGAGAACATACAGTTGATTACAAAAACGCCAAACGGATTATTACGACCATGGATCTAAAAAATAGTGTTCCTTCAAGATGTATAATTGAACCAAGTGATAATTATTATCGGTTCCGAAAAGTGGAGTATCTTCAAAATTAGATGATAGGTGGGAAGCAGGATGGAGGGTAACAGGAGTTATAGGATCTGTCAACGTATCAATCAAGCACTTGGATGGAAGTAATCGAGTAGTGCACATCAATGGTTACAACCTCACATACAACGTTCGAATGTTAGGAATGAGTTCCGACTTCCGCTTGATGAGTATAATGCAACAAAGTGTCCTCTAACTGATGCTAGTGGCACTTCTCGTCTTAGGGAGCAGCACCGTACACGAAGTATGACTTCAGATTACATTTGAATCTGAAACAGAACGTCGTGAATCGTTCTGGGAGGTGGGAAGAACCCTTTGAGGATGAAACGGCTAGTTCACTGGCAATGGATACTTCAATGCTATCAGAAGCAATAATGGAAATCAAAATACAAAGGTTCAGGATAAATATAGCAATTTGGAAAAGTAGTACGTATCTCCTGTTTTGAAATCCTTAAAGTGATAAGAGATACTCCAAATCTACGGGGACACATTTGTCAAAGTAGCCCGAGAGGAAATCAAAATGCATGTCCTCAACGAGACAGACGTCTACCCAAATATTTAGCAGGTTACAATATGCATATGGGGGAGATGTAAAGTGAAACCCATGTACAGTCAGGGTCGCTTATTATGAACCCGCTTAATATTAACATTCGTTTATTATGAACTAACCTCCTGGTCCCAATTTCATTTTTTAGATAGGATTTGTATTGAATCAAGTTCGCTTAATATGAAGTATCTCTATTATGAACATATTTTTTGGTCCCCTGGTGGTTCACAATAAGCGACCCTGACTGTAGTACTAAAGATAGGAGATTATCTACACATATCCCGCGCTCATACGTATAATAGGCTGAGATTATTTATTAAGTAATATATCTTTACTATTAAAACTGTTGTGTATACGTATATATATATCTGTAACGAATTGATTGAAGAAACTGTCAGGCTCAGAAAGCTGATTTTTGGCATGTGGCTATGGCTCCAGTAAGTTCTGAGTTCAGACCAAAATGTCGACTC
The DNA here is from genome assembly GCA_963281255.1 of Aphrocallistes beatrix. Taxonomy (NCBI): domain Eukaryota; kingdom Metazoa; phylum Porifera; class Hexactinellida; order Sceptrulophora; family Aphrocallistidae; genus Aphrocallistes; species Aphrocallistes beatrix. The sequence continues at coordinate 859,402 of OY725497.1, forward strand.
ATCATGGAATTATGACGTCATTGTCACCTTTTTTTAAAATTAGAAATTTCAATTTTTCGACCATAACTCAGTCATTTTAAATGATATAAGGTTGAAATTTTAATAGAATGTGTATATTAATATACCTTACATATGATGTAACTATCATCAAAAAATGATAACTCATCACTCTGTTATGACGTCATCATTACACATCAAAAAAATTTTAAATGGACAAATTTTGTGATTTTTCGTGCGATATCGATTATAATAGTTGGACAGACGTATTTAGAGATGTTATCTCCCTTATAATTAATCAATGTGACCCCAGGCGCCTCAGGCGGAGCCGCGCAGCGCAAGCAAGCGACGCGCTTGTTGCATGTAAAATTACAGTCATGAGATTTGCATTGTTTAATTTGTTAACGATACTATAGTGAGGTATAGTATAGTATTATGCATATTATTCATATCCATTTGAATTTCTATTATTCTAGTAGCTATTCATTCCACCACTTAATTATTACCCATGAAAATAGGACACCCGGACCAAAATTGACAGCCAATGCTGGCCGTCCAAAATTGGTTTCTTGTACCAAGTTTAGCTCGACCAATTTTGACGTGACAGCCCCTGCCGCCTCTCTGGCTCCGCGCCTGATAACTACCACTGCCTTAGTTGTGCCTGGGATTAATAGCGAATATACTTATGTACAGGGTGTAACAAAACTGTTGTCACCTTTGAATACAAGTTCTAATTAATAGAATATCAATCAAGCATAATGATGAATAATCTAGGGTGACAATACTTTTGTTACACCCTGGAGGTATTTAGAATGTACATTTGATAAAAATTCCATTCAGAACTATATAATTTCCCATTATATTTATTTGAATTAGAAGTAGTACAAAATTTAGAATATCACCAACCACAAAGCACAGAACAAATTAGTGAAACCTATAAATAAATCAAAGTGTGACTAAAAGGCATTCTACACAATTCCATTCTACATTATCAATAAAAAAATAAGGGAGATAAATTTCAAAAAGGTAGCTATGTCCAAAATTTTAGAATTCACATTAAAACAGAGATGGATACTGACAGAGTTGAAATATCTCGTAAAGTTAGGAATTGTAGGAGGACTCGGATACTCCAGTGATGCATTACAGCTAAAGTTGGGTACAATCTTCATATCTCGTACTTCAGGTGCTGATATAGGAAACAAAGTTAGTGCTTTGTTGGTTGGTCAAACAGTTATGATTTTGACATCGTACGTCATTATGCAGGGAATTGTTAAAGGAATGAACACACTCTGTTCTCAAGCTTATGGTGCTACAAACTACAAACTGATGGGAACCTACTTCATGCGAGCAATGACAATCGCATCACTCACTTGCTTTCCCATCTGGGCAATATGGATAAGTGTCAGACCTGTCATTTACTACATCACTCAAGATTCTGAGTTAGCACAAGGTGCAGGTGACTACACTACTGTTCTCTGTTTCAGTTATCCGGTTTATATCTACTCGAAACTGGCTTATGCTTTCTTGCAATCTCAAAACATTGTCTACCCCAGTCTTGCAATACAAGTAAGTGGGAATCTATTTAACTGTTGTCTACAGTATATATTTGTTGTTTTGATGCATCTCGAAATCAAAGGTGTCGCTCTGGCTTATGTCATCAGTACATTTCTAATTGCAATTTTAATATTCGCATATATTCAATTCACGAATGTACATCTTACATACTCCTTGTTCTCGTGGTCTTATCTATCTAGATGGTATCATTTCATGGAATATGGTTTACTAGAAGGACTACAGGTGTTCACGATCATAATCGCCGCTAGACTAGTTCCTGTCATATTTATAGGTTTCATTTTTAAAAATAATAATCAACTGGGTCTGTTCGGTATACTCAATGTTGTTTGGTTCCTTTTTAAAACTTCTGGAAACGGTTTCGGGATAGGAGCAAATATACGTATAGGGAATATTCTCGGAGACAATAATTTGGTTCAAGCAAAAAAGGCCACAGTGGTATTCATTTGCGCTATGAGTTTAATTGAACTTACCTTCGGAATAATGATAATCTCATTCTCTCATTACATTTCCTTTATCTTCACATCACTTCCTGATTTTAGAAAAGAAATAGAATTCGGGTTGAAAATAGTTGGTGTTCTTGTAATTACAGATGTATTCTTTGTCATCAGAGGTATTTGCAATGCTTGTTGTCTCCAAATGAAAGTATTCATTGGGCAATCATTTTTCACGATAGTGGCTGCTACTCTAGGCTGTGTTCTAGTCTACTACGTTACATGGCAGGCAGTAGGTTTCTATTTGTTAATTGCAATCGGACAAGTCCTTTCCTGTTGCTATTTTTCTGTCTTATTGTGTACCAGCAGTTGGGATAAGATCGCACAGAAAGTTTCAAAGAATACAAGTAACAAAAATCTACACAATAATCTATCTGAAACAACATATCAAAAGGAGGAATTTTCAGAATGGAGAAAGATTGTCTTGTTTATAAGATACATCATTTTCTTTCTAGTAGGTATAGCGACATTTGTAATTGTTATGATTGTTACTATTAGCTAATATATTTCCACAAAATCATCTCATATTTGTGAAATTTGATAAAAGAGGTTAATTTATTTACGCTACCCTTTCTATTGCTGTATTTGTGTAGAACTTAGATTATAATATTAAATTCAACAATAATAATTCATCATCAATATCCTCCATGGTTATCTCCATAATGATGCAGCCAGGTGATCAATATTGTCCCAGGACGAGGAAAATTCTATACAGAGAGAGATTTCCATATAAAGATTCAGCTTCACAAAAAATTGTGAATACCTCTTAACCCATATTAAGGAAAGCCACCAAAGCTGGCAGCCCGGATCACCAGCACGGATATTATATACTACAAGTGCGCTTCGCTTGCTTGCGCTGCGTGGCTGTCGGAGGCGTCCTTTGGGCGTCTAGGCTCACAACGATTAATTATAAGGTCGATACGCATAACATATCTAAACATCATAATTCCATGATGAGTCGACATTTTCGTCTGAGGTCAGAACTTAGTGGAGCTATAGCCAAGAAACTCATGAAATGAATAGAATTTGTGCTCAGTCATTACATGAAATACTGAATAGTAAGTATGATGTATACTTAGAGATAAAACACAGATAGATAGATATATTACTACTTGTGTTTACATGCTAAGCCACTATGACAACGGCTAGAACATTTAACCTTGTTCTTGAAACATCTATATCTGTTACTTTCACAGCGTTTACCCCAGCACAGTTGCATTTCATCAAAGGCGTTGTGGACACAAGTCAAACTGATCGCGGGAATACTTTGATTCAAGAATAAATCCTGATTAACCACAAATAGTGTATATGTTGTTTTCATTACGGTCAAGGATGACTCCAAGAATGTTATGGGAATCACAACGTCCTCTGTCAACCAGAGGTATTGGTACTGCTACATTATCACCAGGATTTCCATGAGGTATATCAAGTCTACTTTTCTTTACCATTCGTTCAGCTTTCTGACCGGGATAAATTGTTTGTGACATCTGCACTCACTCTGCAGTGTCAATTACTGAATTATTTTCATTGACCGTTGCTATACTTAAATCGTTAGTAGACATTGTATAGTTGGGACTGGTATTTACATGTCGTTGCTTTGGCTGGTACTGGGTTGATTTGGCTCAGATACGTGTGTCTCCAGCACTGATACTATGGCTGCATCATTAAGAAGATTACCATAAAAAAAGGATATTGATGATGAATTACTATTGTTGAATTTAATATTATAACTAAAGTTCTACACAAATACAGCAATAGAAAGGGTAGCAGCGTAATTAACCTCTTCTATTATCAAGTTTCACAAATATGAGCTGATTTTGTGGAAATATATTAGCTAATAGTAACAATCATAACAATTACAAATGTCGCTATACCTACTAGAAAGAAAATGATGTATCTTATAAACAAGACAATCTTTCTCCATTCTGAAAATTCCTCCTTTTGATATGTTGTTCCAGATAGATTATTGTGTAGATTTTTGTTACTTGTATTCTTTGAAACTTTCTGTGCGATCTTATCCCAACTGCTGGTACACAATAAGACAGAAAAATAGCAACAGGAAAGGACTTGTCCGATTGCAATTAACAAATAGAAACCTACTGCCTGCCATGTAACGTAGTAGACTAGAACACAGCCTAGAGTAGCAGCCACTATCATGAAAAATGATTGCCCAATGAATACTTTTATTTGGAGACAACAAGCATTGCAAATACCTCTGATGACAAAGGATACATCTGTAGTTACAAGGGCACCAACTATTTTCAACCCAGATTCTATTTCCAGCCTAAAATCAGGAATTGATGTGAAGATAAAGGAAATGTAATGAGAGAATGAGATTATCATTATTCCGAATGTAAGTTCAATTAAACTCATAGCACAAATGAATACTACAGTGGCCTTTTTTGCTTGACTCGAATTATTATCTCCAAGAATATTCCCTATACGTATATTTGCTCCTACCCCGAAACCGATACCAGCAGTTGAAAAAAGACACCAAACAACGCTAAATATTCCCAAAAGTGCCAATTGATGGTTACTTCTTAAAATGAAACCTATAAATATGACAGGAACTAGTCTAGAAGAGATTACGCCTACCGACAACTGTAGCACTCCTAGTAAGCCATATTCCATGAAGTGATACCATCTAGATAGATAAGACCACGAGAACAAGGAGTATGTAAGATGTACATTCGTGAATTGAATATATGCGAATATTAGAATCGCAATTAGAAATGTACTGATGACATAAGCCAGAGCGACACCTTTGATTTCGAGATGCATCAAAACAACAAATATATACTGTAGACAACAGTTAAATAGATTCCCACTTACTTGTATAGCAAGACTGGGGTAGACAATGTTTTGAGATTGCAAGAAAGCATAAGCTAGTTTCGAGTAGATATAAGCCGGATAACTGAAACAGAGAACAGTAGTGTAGTCACCTGCACCTTGTGCTAACTCAGAATCTTGAGTGATGTAGTAAATGACAGGTCTGACACTTATCCATATTGCCCAGATGGGAAAGCAAGTGAGTGATGCGATTGTCATTGCTCGCATGAAGTATGTTCCCATCAGTTTGTAGTTTGTAGCACCATAAGCTTGAGAACAGAGTGTGTTCATCCCTGTGGCTATTCCCTGTATAACCACGTACGATGTGAAAACCATAACTGTTTGACCAACCAACAAAGCACTAACTTTGTTCTCTATGTCAGCACCTGAAGTACGAGATATGAAGATGGTACCCAACTTTAGCTGTAATGCATCACTGAAGTATCCGAGTCCTCCTGCAATTCCCAATTTTATGAGATATTTCAACTCTGTCAGTATCCATCCTAATGTGCATCTTGAAGTCTTAGTCATAATTATTTTTTTGAACTTCTTATGTTGTTTTACTGATTATATAGAACAGAACAAGTATTAATGTACATTATCTATTTACACTGATATGTTTTTAATTATTATATAATTATCACTTACTAGTACAATGGGATCCCGTGGTTAAGATGCTGATTGTAGCTATATTATACTATGGGAAACCTGAATTTGTCCTAAAACTGAATAGGATGAATGGGAGTGAAGGTGAACATTTTTACTGTCTCTTCTCGTTTTCAACACCTACGAATGGTGTGAAAACTCTGAATTCGTGGGGAAACCTCATTGAACAACATAGTATAGCATAATTATGCAAATTCGACTTTTTTTTGATGAATCATCTTCACGTGGCCACATATATATATTCATTAATAAGTATCAAGATAAATAATGAATATTTATCTGTTGAAAGTTTTCTTCTATCACTTTTCATTATGAAGTTATCAAGTTATAATTATTAAACATCTGTATAATTTTATCCTTATATACATAGATGAATACTTTCATTTGAAACTACTAATGATGACTGATTATTAAGTTATTATTCATCATGACACATCAATAATTAAATTATTTAAGTAATATTGGTATTTAACAATACATAGTATATATGATCAAAAATAACTCTCAAATTGTGATGCTTCATTATTGTCAAATCTAAAAAGTGTATGGAGAAAGAGCTGCAAGAAAAAACATGTATAAATCCAACATTAACTCGCTAACCTGTATAAGGTCCAGAATGGGGGATAACCGTGTATATAGCATTTGATGGTGGATTTATTGGTTCAATAGAAAGAGAGGAGGAAGAAATCACTCCCAAAATAAGATCTGCTGTCATACTAACATCGAAATATAATCTAGGAGCTGTTATGGGTAGAGAGAAAGTAGAGTTCACCAGAACTGGGGCAGGAATGAAATCGTTTGTCAGATAATGACATAACTCAAATACGCTCTAAAAACGAGAAAATATTACTTAAAAATACAATGGAAAACATTGTTGTATGGAGGAGGTATGGCTACCTTGAGATTGGCCACTAGATCATCAATTTGTAAGAGGAAACAAGTAAGTCCATTTCCCTGTCCGACCAGGGAAGTATTGAAACGGAGTAGTCCCGTGTTACCATCTACTCGCACCCAATCAGGAACTCCCGCTTGTGAAGATAAGTAGGCCTGAGCGGAGGGAAGGGAGAACCGTAGGGGGTGTCCGTTGGAGGAGGTAGCAGGGAGGTGGAAACCTTGTGGGAGTGAGGAGTTGCTCTGAATATAGAAGGGAGGTAAGAGGGGTAACACCGGGGAGCTCGTTTCTCCAAGGTTAACTTCAGATTCCAATAGTATCCTACAACACACAAAACATATAATTGCAGCATAAGTAGGCAGTGGGATTACGATGGTACACAGCACTGACATGGTGAGTCCGTTAGCCAGAAGATTCTTGCTTCTACAACAGTAAGAGAACTGAATGTTCCAGGGAGTCCCGTCCAGGTGGCATACTGCACTGTACTGCTTCGAGAGAGTGGCACTGACGAGCAGATAGGCGGGGAAGGCTTTAGAAACATTCAAATCTATCCCAGGACCCAAACTGGATCCGTCTCCAAAGTCGAGCTTAGCTCCCTCCAGCGTGACAGATCCTCCCACCGTAGCATCGGGGAAGTATGCTCGGTCTAGGGTCAGTGATAGGGTCACCTCAGATCCGTATCTGCTACAAATAAACAAATACAGATATATAAATAATATTACTTTCGAATTCTCGAATCCTTGTCAATCCATACGAAAAATCTCAGGTAACAGACAAAATCATTAATTGTATAGAAACGCTATAGGAGTACAGATATTAATGAATCAGGGTACCTGTTCTGAGATTGCTTCCAGTATATCGCACCAGATAGCACAGCACTATCCTCGTCGTTATCCTCGATTGGTACTGCGTAGTCGTCCAGACTTAGGGCGGAGTAGTATGGATCAGTGGATGTGAAGGTGAAACTGATGTTTGAATGGAATACCACGCCTTGGTTTATTTCATCATCAACAGAGAATATGAGAAAAGGCTAGAAATTTTTTGAAACAGTAAGCGTATTCAAAATAGCAAACAATACTCGATATTGATAGAGCGTGGAAAGATATTTAAAGGCAATACCTGGGAGATATTCCAATTATTGGGTTCGAAGGTGAAAGTATAATCTGAGAGATAAATGGTCTCGTCTACAGGACTCAGTTCGAGGGTGACAGTAGATCTAGGAATACTCGGCAGTTGAACCAGGTAGATCGAGAATCTACCTTCAGGAATTGCAGGGTAGAAAGGGAATGTCTCTTGAATCGAGAGTCTTGCTCCAGCTAAAAATTAAAAAAATATTAATGAATTAATATATACAAGCGCGCTTCGCTTGCTTGCGCTGCGCGGCTGGCGGACACAAAGTGTCCGCCGGAGGCGCCCTTTGGGCGCCTGGGGTCACATTGATTAATTATAAGGGAGATAGCATCTCTAAATACAGTAGAACTCGGTTAGTACGTACTCGGGATACAACGTACTTCGGCTTAGTACGTACTCATTTCTCTTTCCCAGAATTCATTTATTATATAGATTCCTATGTAATATCAACTCGGTTAGTACGTACTTTTTTCAGCTTCCCGGAGGGGTACGTACTAACCGAGTTCTACTGTACGTCTGTCTTACTGTTATAATCGATATCGCGCGAAAAATCACCAAATTTGTCAATATTTAAAATTTTGATGCGTAACGATGATGGCATAACAGAGTGATGAGTCATCATTTTTAATGATAATAGCATCATATGTGAGGTATATTAATATATACATTCTATTAAAATTTCAGCCTTCTATGATAGCACTTAAAATGACTGAGTGAGTTATAGTGAAATTTCTAATTCTAAAAAAAAGGTGACGATGGCGTCATAATACCACGATGAGTCGACATTTTCGTCTGAGCTCAGAAATTAGTGGAGCCATAGCCAAAATACTCCCACATGCCAAAAATCAGCTTTCTGTGTCTGGTTTCTTCAATCAATTCGTTACAGATATATACATATACGTATATATAAACATTAATCGAGTTTTAAAAGTAGGATACTTGAACAGAGACCTTCCTTGAATTATCACCCTTCATCAAAGCATTCTACTGCTCAGATGGTTATATTTATTTAAATATACATGATCTGAATTCTAAAATAAAAAATTTTATCTGGCAGAAAGAGAGGCTAAAAAATAATAGTACAATCGTCACTGTTTGAGGATAGACACTAAATAAATAAGATTCAATCAATACATCTGGCTCTATATTATAAATCAACCACAGCCAAATCCTCAAAAAATCTGGAAAGTTCCAGGAGACACACATATGATAGTTGTGGCTAATGATGATCAATGTTATATGAAAAAATGATTAACAAACAATCACTCTAATTTTTTACTGAAGCCATTTATGCAATAAAGTCAGGATCACTTAATTTGAACCACCAGAACAAAAATGTGTTCATAATAGAGATATTTCATATTAATAATATGCGAACTTGATTAGATAATGAAATTAGTACCCGAAGTTTAGTTCATAATTAGGGTTTAGAATCCCGGGATCCCGATCCATTTCACCACCGGGATTCGATCCCGAGATTTGTTCTTTAATCCCGATCCCGAATTTCAATCCCGGGATCCCGATGATTTTGTGCTATATAGTATGAGTGATTAGATAATTGTCTTGACCGAAGTTAACAATGGATAAATCACAAAATACTGACCCAATGAAAAATAGTAATATAATAGTTCCTTATCTTATCATTAACGTATCATTCAAACACTATTATTAAAATACACTTAGTTATTATTAAATGTAGAGTTACGTACAACTTCAAATTATATAATACCGTTTAGTACTTTTTTCACCTAGATTCACCTAAACTGCATATGCTTTTACTAACCCCGGGATTAGAAAAAATTAAATCCCAGAATCCCGAAATCCCGGGATTGTAAGCCCTATTCATAATAAACGAATCTTCATATTACGCAGGTTAATAAAAAAATATGCGACCATGATTAAGCATAATTTGAGCATATTTTGAGCATAATTTGAGCACAATTTGAGCATATATTGAGCATATTTTGAGCATAACTTGAGCATATATTGAGCATATTTTAAGCATATATTGAGCATATTTTGAGCACATTTTGAGCATATTTTAAACATAATTTGAGCACAATTTGAGCATATTTTGAGCATAATTTGAGCACAATTTGAGCATATTTTGAGCATATTTTGAGCATAATTTGAGCATAATTTGAGCATATTTTGAGCATATTTTAAGCATATTTTGAGCATATTTTGAGTATAATTTGAGCATATGACATGGACTGAAATTGGTTGATTAATAATTAATCACGTATAATAATCTTTAGTAATGTGAACTTTGATTCAAATTGACCTTACATTCTTATTTTTTTTAGTTTACTTAATACGAAGTAAATTCTATTTATCACGAACCTAAATTTGTGCTACAGTTCTGATTTATAATGTAACGAATTGATTGAAGAAACTGCCCGACACAGAAAGCTGATTTTTGGCATGTGGGGGTCTTTTGGCTATGGTTCCACTAAGTTCTGAGCTCAGACGAAAATGTCAACTCATCGTGGAATTATGATGTCATTGTCACCTTTTTTATAATTAGAAATTTCATGACCATAACTCAGCTATTTTAGGTGATAGAAGGCTGAAATTTTAATAAGATGTGTACATTAATATACCTCACATATGATGCAACTATCATCAAAAAATGATGACTCATCACTCTGTTATGACGTCATCATTACGGATCAAAAAAAAAAATTGACAAATTTGGTGATTTTCGTACGATATCGATTATAACAGTAGGTCTGACGTATTTAGAGATGCTATCTGCCTTATAATTAATCAATGTGACCCCAGGCCAGCCGCACAGCGCAAGCAAGAGAAGCGCGCTTGTACTTATAGGATTCAACAACGACCCTGTAGGATGTCTCTAAATTACCTCTATCAGAGTCTTGTAAGAGGAAAGTGAGGCTACCAGGAGGAAACCTCCCTCCTGGAGATGTCGAAAAGTTGAGCGAGTTAGAGAAGACCTGGATCCGAATTCTTGATGAATAAGGACTGTCAATAATGTCGTCATCATTTACTCCCATCAAAGCAAAGCTCTGATTCTTGTCCCAGTTGCTTGAGTTGAAGTAGAAGTAACTTCCTGTAATGAGAGCGAGATGTTCGTCCAGAGGTGTGAGTAGGATGCTCACATTTACTCCCGTTGGAGGCTGTGACTGCAGTACAACGCTGTATACAGCTTCTCCCCCCTCGAGAATTGTAGAGGGAGAAGAGGGACCTTCCTTCGCAAACCGACATAGTGCCTGAGATCCAACTGTCAAAAGAGATAGAATTCATGGTAAGTTTGGCTGGAGAATTAGTACCAATAATATCTGGAAAGTAACTCACCCGTTTGGAATAGGTTGAAGAATAAAATTGTACAAATCAGCCAAAATAATCGCATTCTTCTGTTAGAGCTGAATCAAGAAAATTTGCATTCTAATGTGAAAACACCAAATCGACTAAATTTCAAATGTAGAATATTCGATAGGATTCTCTGAAATAAATAGAAATGAATTTATCAAGTGTCATGGAAACAATACTAACATTTGCAACTTGTTATATCGAAGTAACTATGGATATTAATTCTAGACTGGAGAACGATTGCAAAGAAATAAATATAATCATGAAATACAAACTAATTAACTGCAAGTAGATTGACGGTGAGAAATGAACGTTTCAACTCTTTCCCCGTTAGTTTCAATAGTTCTCACTACTCTCTCCATATCGCAATCCTGCAAGGTTAAAGTATCGCCTATTTTGAACGGTCCTTGCTGTACCCTACAGAGAGAATGCGTATGGGCTACAGTCCCTAACTGAATCCCGATGTCCCGAATCAAACTTCGGATGTAGGTCCCGGATGAACACACCGCGTGAATTTCAAAGTAAGGAAGCGATACATGTAATAAATTGAGGCTATGTATCTGAACTGTTTTTACTTTAGCTCTTGTATAAATCCCCCTCGTAGCATAGTCTACCATTCGAATCCCTTTCACCTTGACGTTCGAGTACATGGGAACTTTTTGCCGTAAATTTCCTCTGAATTTATCAATGACTCTCTGTAACTGTTCATGTGTTACATGCTGATAATCCATCGATTTTATCAATTTCCCACCAACTGAATCAGTATCCATTGCTTCCCCTAATTTCCCACGAGCAAGATAGCTCTTTTGACAATTGTTCAAAAACAAACCAAGATTCTGACAGCTAGATCCTATCCCTACAACTAGTATCCCATGAGCAAAGCTGTCTAGCACCCCACCATGTCCTACTTTAGGCATCTCAGTTGCGGTTGAAGATTTATTTAAAGACTGCTCCCAAACATCCTTCATGCTATCGAGATATTCCATTGTCCGTAAACCAGCAGGTTTGTACAAAGGAAATATTCCACCCTTAACAAACAATTGCACCGTCGCTCGATTCACTGCCACCTTAAATATCTAATAAGAAATAACAAATTCATCTCCTACTTGCAAATTATGCAATCAACTTCAGATCAATCAGGAGCTCACATTTAGGCAGAAACTAATGCCGTATTCAAAAACAGAACAAAGGAATTCAACGAACGATACAGAATAATATTTCTATAGTTCATAAATAAAATAATACAAGCTGATATTTGATAATGTTAAACAATGGTTGCATAATTCGAACAGTAAGAAGTACGTGTATTCGCTACTTGAAGGTTGATGACCAATCCATAAATCCATACTAACATGATAATGACTTAGTTTTGTCTCTACATGGACTCGAGGCTCACGGGACCATTGCAAAGAATAAATTATTTATTACGTAGATATATGTAGCAGCACTATTATATTGATTCTCCACACAAATGTATCTACTATTATACACGTGTATGTATAATAAATCTCTAAATCTTAACAGTAGCCTCGTGAAGTTGGTCATGCCGTCCTCCTACTGATACTAGAAGTTATCTGTTGGATGTATATGTGGTAAGGGTTGAGTAGATCTTCTGCAGATTGATTAATAGATTGAAAAAGCTCTCTATTCACAAAGGAGACGGAGAAATCCGACTTCTGTTGAGTGGATTCGAGATGCCATAGCGAGCAAGGGACGCGATTACAAATATCGTGAAGAGTTTGGTTAGAGGAGCTACGCTTTTTTAAGTGATAGGTTAACCGAGATGTTGTAGTTATATCGAAATCTTCGAAATTCTTTATAAAATGTTGGTAGAGAGAGGTGATGAAAGGACGGATCTCGTTTGGAGATAATTTGAGATGAGATTCTGCGATTATTCCCACTTCACAAATCGTGTGAAGGAGATGGAGAAACTTGAACTTTCTAGAATGATCCTCTAGTTCTAGGAATTTCGCATTGATGTCATTATCTAAGTTTAGTAAACATTTTGAACTAATTTTATATACATAATCTGCAAATAACTTCAACATCCCAATCTCAGTAATAATTTCAATAACTTTGGCTGGATCAGAGAGATCCTGTTCTAATTTCGATAAGCTCTTATCTCCAGAACAATCCTTGATAAGTTTAGATAAATAGGATTTATTCTCTGGCTGAAAGTAGGGAGTGATTTCGCAGGCGATCACACCTTCAACCATGGAGGTGAGAAGTTTCGTGAAAGGAGTGAAATCATTAACGCAATACAGCTTGACAAAACTCCAGATTATCTCGGTGCAGTCGAGCAAAGGTCTGGATTCGCTGCTATCTTGTTGAATGAATGTAGCATCAGGGGAGGCAGAACTGATCTGTTCCAAACACTTAGAAATACCGTCACTTTCTGTCACGTCTTCGCATAACATCACTTCTTCATTCTCTGTACTAGATAGCTGTGCGAGAGAGGACACATTAGAAAAAATGAGACCTTTCAGATAATGCAATTCTCTGTATTGAACAGATTGGATGGAGTATTTGCTGGTTACGTTAATTTCGAAATTGATAGATGGGAAGAAATCCAACAGAGGAGCTGAGAGTAAGGATTTGGGGTTGCTCCATTTCGCTGTTATATACACGCGATAATTATTCGAAAAGTAAACAGTGTCGTACTTGGAAGTAACTGTAAATTTACAGTTCTCTTCTATTGGAATTTTCCACTCTTTTCTAATGAAGTTTGTAATGTCACGCTCCTTCAAGATGTTTTGTTTGCACCTAACGCCTTTATACGCGAGGCTAAATTTCGTATAACTAGATAGGTTTCTATCAGGTTGAGGGGTGCACTGAGCACCAATCATTGAAAATGATTCCCCCACAGCCGGCTGAGAACATTGAATAAGAATGGGAGGAAGTGGAAATGACTTGGTTATAAGAGCATAATGAGATAATATGTTCTGAGCCTCACTAAACAAAATTGGTAAGAGTGATTGAGTTGCGATTATATTGTAGTTTTCAAAAGTAGAAGACAGCTGTTTTAAAGACGATGATTGAGAATGATCTCCGACGGATACAACGTGTTTGCGTATCAAGTGTGATCGAGGGGCGTTCAAAGAGAGAATTGTTTGGTTATCAATAACACTTGACAAGATAGTGGTATCTTCAACAAACGAGGCACCCAATCGAGAATCAGGAATTGCAAATCCTTCTAAAGGGGAGGAAACAATCATTGGTTCATTTTTTGATGAGAAAATAGTGATTCCTCTCAAATCTGTTCCGATTATCAAAGGGATCTCTTCTTCGTTCCCCAAATACGTGACTCCTTGCTGAGTTTGTAGGAATGCTTCACCATGTGACAGAAGTGAGTGAATTGATTGAGACTGTTGGATTGCTTCGCATAATTCTTGTTGATTCCACATTATTTATACCTGACACCTGTTATATTTCAATAAAGTGGCATATTTTGTTAATTATAAGATGAGTGGCTTTTATTGTAAATTAATTAATTTGTTTATCGGATACCCTTCTTAGATCAATCCACACGAAACACCATTCTTGGGACCTTTGGGAAATAATGTTGACGAAATTAAATCTTGGTCGAGAAAACGAAGGCGCAATTCCAGAAATACCAGAGGGGTGAAAATTGCAAATATCACGAAACATGACAGTTTTATAAGTGCCAGAATTGGATTCTATAGTGTATTACCAATCTCTCATGAGATCTCATTAATAAAAAAATCAGCTTTGAGTGAAGGTGTGAAAATATGAATATAGTATACGTACTTATAACAACCTAAAGTGTAAAACTTTGCAAAAAATAGCATATACTATACACTATAGAATAATCCTATATATGTATTAAATTTAATAAAAATTGGACGTTTATATTAGCAGAATCGAGCAGACGGACTTAGTAAAATGTCCATTCTAAAAGGTCTGCTCCTCATAAGAATTGCAATAAAATGGAGGATAAGAAATTATGTATTCAATGAATAGGTCACCAGTTTCCACTGTCAATTTAAAGGTGTTCCTATACAATGTAAAATGTATTTCATTTTCAAATTGAGATTCACATTGAAAGATCACATGTATCAAACTTAATGGCATAACTCCCATGTTGTGGCACATGACAACTAAAATGTAAATAAATACGAGTATACCATAAAAAATTTCAGGAATCAATTCCTAGAAGTTTCGAAATGAAGAAAGATTTATTGAAGTTTCTCTGCTCTTATTACTGGATTGTTAAAGAAATAATATATCTCTCCAAGTTAGCACTACCTCCTGCCATCGTTTATCTGACTGAAGCAGTGCAACTGAAAATCAGTAACGTGTTCATAGGTAGAAGCTCAGGAAATAATGTAGAGAAAATGCTGAGTTCTTTATTTGTCGGTCAAGTAGTGACAACCTGCACAGCCTATGCTATTTCTGAAGGATTTTCTGTCTACATAAGTATCCTTTGTTCTCAAGCATACGGGGCTAAACAGCATAAGCTAGTAGGTCTGTATTTCTACAGAGCTCTCTTCATGGCAGTTCTCACATGCTTCCCTCTCTTTACGCTCTTCATATGTGTGCGTCCAGTCGTATACTCAATAACAGGAGACTGGGAACTGGCATATCATGCTGGTAGTTACACAGCTGTTTTCTGTTTCGGGTATCCTGCTTATGTGTACTTCAAAACTGCTCTTCGATTTCTACAAGCACAGAATGTTCTGTGGCCACAAATGCTCTATATCTTTCTAGGAAACATAATCAATATAGTTCTACAATATGTCCTAATATTTCATTACAACACCGGAATTGCTGGAACGGCAGCAGGATACATTATCAGTTTGTATGTAAATGTATTGCTCCTGTATACACATATCAGATTCACAAATATTCATATAACTACACATGTTTCTTGGACGACTGAAATTATTGGAAACTGGTACCATTCGGCGAAATACACATTACCACCAATGATGCAAACATTCACAGGTGTCCTGACTGGAGCCTTCACACCACTCATTTTATTAGGAATTATCGTTGTATTAGTTTTCCTGTGTTTGGAAAGGTTGAGAAGATTCTTGAGAGGAAAGTAAATTATAATAGCTATGACGAAGGATACAGCATAAGAGATGACGATGAGTCCCGCTATGATAAAGATAAAAGAAATTGTACCGTATGTAATAGCATTTCTCAGTGTGAGATAGAATACTGACATGACGATTGGATGAACAAGATAAACAATGAAAGTCAAGCGGCTTAAAGGTGCCCACGCCTTCCAAACAAGTATGTCTAGCACGGGACCCCCGAAACCCAATGCTAAATTGAAAATAAATAAGGCCAAAAAGGTCCCCAAAAAATTTCTGAAAACAGCAAGCAGCGTATATGTAATGGCTGGTACGTACTATAGGCATCCCGTGGACCGTCCAGTTGGAGGAATATATTGAACATATGATCAAAATCAGAGACGATGGTAGAGTCATTAAACATATCCACGCAAGAATCCTATCGAATTTCCTCTCGTTTTTGCAGGCTTGCCTCCAAATTGGGATCTTATACAGAAAATATCCTAGGACCATTCCAGCCATATATGGCGGAATGCGAAGGTAGAACTTAGTGTAATACTGATTTACTAATGCTTCCTCCATTGCACGGCCATGATACATTAAGACAGATCACAGTGGTCCAAACTAGTGAATTAGGTAAAAGATTCATACTAATAATTTCAACGGATTTAGTACTTAAAATTAAGTTTAGTTTCTATTGTGATAGATTAAAACGTTCACAGAATAATATCGCCTCTATTTCTCTATTTATGATACTTGGAATTTGAGGGTTCGCTACTATACATATTGTTTGGTAATTAGCTGAAAAAAACTACGTTATTCCTCAAATAATTTGACAATGTGAACATTGATTTTTTTTGCTGATGACATTTCTTCTATAACATTTTTTAGCGTAGAATTCAATGAAAGTAAGAACTTCAAGCTAGATACGACCATTTTTCTGCTATTGTCTATCCCTAAATTAGTATTATTTCTATGCTTTTCATTGTCCAACATCTTTTTTGGGTAACCGGAAACCCAATGTGCTGAGATGCGTACTAAATCACTAGCCGTATTTGAAAGATCATTAAATTTGTTATGAAATAGACTTTTATCTCGAATGCCAAAAGTTGCCCCAAACATAGATTTAGTTCAATTTATGTGTGTCGAAAACCGCCGATTTAGTGAAAAAATAGAATTCATTCTTGCACATAGGCGTAGCCAAAAACCTGCAGGCAGGCCCAAACTAGAGCCCACAGGCCCAAATTACCGACCCACAGCCTCTCTGCAGACCCAAACTCCAGACCCGCAACCCATCTGTAGGCCCATTCAGTAAAACCAGGCTATGCCCTTGTTCTTGCAATTATTTATTCATAAAAAAGGCAACCGAAAACAATTTATGTGACTTCAATGGTTTCTAAGGTTTTACTTGCACATGCATTGAATAAGTTACTATAATAATAGCTGGTATGACAATACCTCTTACCATAGCAACATTAAGTCTGTATAAGTATTTATTGGGGGCCATGATTAACTTTTCTTAAGTATTATTGTACAAATGCAACATAATATCTACATATCAATTCTACTTTATTGTGCTAAGTTAGCACATCATACCACCAACGTACATCTGCCACTTTGACATTCAACTTGGATACTTGTAACGCTCTTATAAGACATTTCATAATTCATTATATAAACCTATGATCTCTATATACGAATGCGAATTCATAATTAACAATTTTCCATGGGTCAGCATTACTCCAACTTTGCATAAATTGCTTGCACACACACCCGAATTGATCAGAGATTACAATGATTGCTATGGCTATATGAAGACAAGTTGTTTTCTAGATATTGTAACAATAGTTCCATGAATTATCTAGCAAACGAAGAAATATCCATGATTATACTCAGGGTTTCATACAGGATTTTTTTTTGGGGGGGGAGGATTTTTTTTTCACGCTTAAATATCGATTTACAACCATTCTTGTCATTTAACCTACATATCTTTAGATTTTTAAGATCTAGATTTAGATCTGAGTGAACCTACAAGTATTGTATATATGGATATCAGGCGATTCATTCCACAAAAGCGGCCACATGAAGACACTCCAAGTGAAATGGATATAGATAAAGGTGCATCTGAAGAGCCATGTTCAAGATTGTTGATCTTGTCCTGGGGGGAGGAAACTTTGGCTGGGGGGGGAAATCCCAGGGCCACCCCCCCTCTGTATCAAACCCTGATACTATACATTGATAATAGTACATTTCATAGGTCTATCTCGTTTCTAAATATCAATTTAATAGGATTTAAATGAGTGTATTTAGATGATGACGTCATAATCAACAAACGCGAAGCCATATGAATGATTGGAGTTGAGAAAATGGTCTATCATGGTCGATATACTATACATTGATAATACATTTCATAGGTCTATCTCGTTTCTAAATACCTACTTCTCCTAATTTACCATTTTCGACCACTGTGCAGATGCGTTGTAGAGTTCTTTGTAATGGTTGAGGAAATAGGCCATGTGTGTATTGATATCGTTAAAGAAAAACACAAACAAGTTAGAGCACGTGGACAGGAGAAACACGCTAATTGGGAGTATCAGTGAAAATGGAGCTCGTAAAACATGACTTGAAATGATGAAGATTGGGCTTAATAGCATAAATTGCATCTCGAGTGCAATGAACCAAGACCAACTGACACAAGAGTCGACCAGCCTAGAAGGGTAGAAAGTATTAATATATAGGAAGTTCGTCCACCAGTACTCCTCGCAACTCCCTGACATCTTACCAGCGGCGGGACTCCACATGGGGCCGGATCCTAGATGCGGAGTAAGCCCCTAGATCAGTAGAATTAGTAGAAAGTATGTGGGTGTAATACGCAGGATGTGGTAGAGGTAATATTTGAAGAGGAAGGGCAGGTACCTCACACTCCCTTCCAATTGTTTGAACGAGAGAAACAGACAACCTGAAATGACGAAGAGAGACTCCAGCGCGGCATATCCATTCCAAGTAATGGTAAAGCTAAGAAGTGGTAGATTGTTTATTAAGAGGTTATCGAAATCATCCACTGCCCCTGTCATCAACAACCATAGGTAAGAGTGGCATAACAGGACCCATAGCATGGAGAGAACTCTCAGGCTTGATAAGCATTTAATGGAATGCAACGAGTGGGAGTGAGGGGAAACGAACAACTTGATGTTAGTATGGAGAGAAAAACATTGAAACAATTTGAGGGAAGTCACCAATGGCTTGGAAAGTTGTGGTGATTTGTCCGTGTTAATAACAGCTGTTATTTCATCGTGTTCACTTGTTTGTATATTTAATTCGGACTCAATAAGTGGTCTAGTGGGGTGTTCAGGAGGTGTAATTATTCTCTCATCTTTGCGGATGTTTCGAATTTTGTGCAGGAATGCTTTCGTCCTTACTAAAACAATCCCAGTTAGATGCGTGGTGGTAGCAACAGTTACCAACAGAACGAATAAAGTAAAGATAGCAATAGAAACGTAACCGATATTGCCAAAAGAATCAGTTTGTTCAGTGATAACCTTAAATGTCGAAGTATTCACGATATCCGGGAGGAAAACTGGAACGTAAGGCTGAACTTTTGAAATGATATGATTTAGCAGATGCAAAGTATCCTTCCTATTGTTACAAGCCGCGGGGAGACAAATTGCAATGTCAGGAACAAGACTCATCCCCACAAAAGATATATAATTACCGACTAATGACGGAAGAGGAATCTGGATTCTGACATAACGGTATTGTTTAGTTTCTTGCACTCATCCCAGTTTCCCAACCACTTAAAGTTCCCGACGAGAATTCCAGCGGAAGGTTTTGCCAAACTGTCAAGAAGGTAGACTAAGCTATTGTACGGGTCTTCTGTTTGTAAGTGAACGAGGCCAAACTCTCAGAGCATTCATTCGTTGTAGAGAGATTATTTCTTGAAGTGAAGGCGTTTTCCCATGAAGTTATGTCAAGAAGATTATCTGCCAGATGGAACATATCACACAAATGGTTGTGTTCATTGCAATAAGATGTTAATCCGTGAAAATCCATTTTATTAGTACTCTCATCACAATTAATTTGGTTTAGTGACCAAAATATTATAATAAAAAGATATTTTTTCTCCATTTATGATAAAACTTGATGTTCGTAAATGTATAGTGCTGAATTTATATCAAGCAAGCTAATATTTTATTATTTACGTATATGCAGTAATGTGAAGTTTCAAAATAACGAATGTGCTTAATGTATCAAGTTTATAGTATCAGATGTGCATAAGATGGTCCATAACCAGGTGCATGCTTTAGAGGGGAGAATAGTAATTTAAGACTTCTAATTCACCTAAATATCACAGCTATTCAACACACCAAGTCTACATACATATCACAGCTAGATTGTAGCCTCACCTAAAACATATTTCAACCCCAAATCAGTCGGACTTTTACCAAATGGCGTAAATAGCATATGTAGCATAGAAGCATAATTATAATATCGTCAATATGCGTGGTAAAGTTCTACGTAAATCAACAATCACAATAATGCATGTAACACTTTAAGTATTTTAAAAAAATTACGAAGGACATCATAGGTTCGGACACCTCTACCCCATACTTCATGGCCATTGAAGTTGTCACTCTTTCTGATCCATGGACGTAGAGTTTAGGGGGGTAAGGCCATTCGTATAAAATGCCCCCTTTTTACACGATATTTCTGAACGAAGTTTCTACATGTTTTACTTTTTCGCTAGTTTTGCCACTCTCTGAATTAAAAAAAAGGAACGACTATCCTTCCCACCAAAAAATTTGAGATGTAAATCCCATTAATAGGATAGACATTATTTTCTCATCAATTCATCAATTTATTTTGGATATTACCACTCTCCCCGGGTATTTCAACTGTATTCGCTCGTGTCCTTGATTATTGCTTGCGCCCCGGTCAGAAGTCCTAGCCCTGAAAATTGGGAAACCTGGTTATTGTCTAAGATATAATCACAGCAGTCTTTTTTACCTCAAAGAATTCATAAAACAAAATGATTTAACATAATTATATAAAAATAGTTACTTGAATTTAGAGGAATTCCCACTTAGCGAACTGTTTATAACTGCAGTAAAGAAATATTGTTGTGAAAATTGCAAATGTTTGGATAAGCAATGATCTTGCAAATAACGGAAGCATCCGTTCTCCTACCTGCCACATTAGGTTCTGAATTTTGTTCTGAAAAGACTGTCCACATTCTTCTTTTCCGCTTCATCTCTATCAGTACTAGTCTATTAGCTTATTAGTGCAGTTCCTATAGGGAGATGCCCTTATGGCATGGGGACGGAGTATCTCGTCCGTCCGTATGTATGTATGTCCGTACTCGCGGTACTGCGAAATCTAACATTCCGATTTATACCAAATTTCGCATGTAGGATCTCATTATGGTGTAGATGTGCACCGTCAACATTTTTTCGCAAAATCTCATCACTTCCGCTTTTTATAAGTACAAGCGCGCTTCGCTTGCTTGCGCTGCGGGGCTGGAGGAGACTTTGTGTCCGCGGGAGGCGCCCTTTGGGCGCCTGGGCTCACATTGATTAATTATGAGAGAGATAACATCTCTAAATATGTCTGTCTTACTGTTAAAATCGATATCACTCAAAAATAATCAAATTTGTCAATTTTTATATATATTTTTTTGATGGGTAATGATGACGTCATAACAGTGATGAGTCATCATTTTTTGATTATAGTTGTATCATACGTGAGACATATTAATATACACATTCTATTAAATTTTTTAGGTCAAAAAATCTTCCAACGGGTGCTTGGGGAGGGAATTTTTGGTGCATGATTATAAATTAGTTTATAAGCATTGAGTTAGGTCTAATCCCTATTGATTAATAATATCAAAGCCAGGTGTATTGTGAAATCCTTGTACAGTACACCCTCGATAGTCCGAACCTCGCCAATCCGAACACTTCATTCTTAAAATCCGAACACCCAAAATATAATTTTATTCGCCTCTATGCTTTGAATAAACGTATATAAACTTGAATCTATAAATAAGATTGAGAAACCTCGTTAAATTAGCAATCAAAGCGAAATAATATCATATCATATTCTAACAATACAAATTTATTATAATTAATGCCCTATTGAATTAGTGTTATTTCACTAATCGGAATAAATTCACTAATCCGAACGATTTTTCGATCAGGTCAGGTCAGGTCTTTATTTTATTTACAAGGTCTTGGGACAGATGATATTGTGATCCACATTTTAGAACTTGTGTATTTCTACATTTTACGTAAGTCAATATCGATAAATACCTTGAAGAAGCCTTACATTACTTTCAAATTTAACAACCTATTCCATCCCTCACGTAACGAAAGATAGTGCATGTTAGCCTCCAGAATATATTGAACTTTAAATTAATCAATAATATTATGTCCTAATACAAAGTTATGAATGAACTAGAAGTGTTACACAAATTAATCCATCAACCTGATCACTCAACCAACCAACCACCAACCAGCACACAGTTCAGATCATTACAAATATAAAATTAGCTATTGATTAGCCTAGTGAGGGCTAGAGTCAGTCAGTGATAGGAGCGATCACAATCCAATCCTAGTTATTTGTTCCCAAACACGTTCAGATCACCAAAAGGGTCTTTCGATCTGGTAGTTGCACTAGTGCCATTGCTCAAGTTAGTAGACTTAGGGGTAGAATTAGAATCAAACGCAGTAGCCATTGGCTGCATGGGAGGAGGAAGGAAGGTTGGTTGCTGGGGAGACAAGGGTTGGTTGTATTGAGTTTGAGTGGGGTACTGCTGGGACATTGGTTGGGGTGCGAAGCGTGGTTGGTACTGAGGATAGCCGGTCTGGGGGTTGGGGACATAGACGGTGCTAGGTTGGTAGTACTGGTAGGTGGTGTTAGGAGGAGGCATAGGGTACTGCGTGGTGGCAGGGAAGGTGGCAGGGTGCGTGTTAGCCTGCTGGCTGCCAGGTGTAGACTGAAGGAGTGCATTCAGGTCAATGTTCACAGAATTTCCTGACTTCAAAGTGGTGGGAGCAGCACCTTTAAAGATATCGAACTCGCCGACACCTCCTGACATATTGTTCTTGGAGGTGGAGGCTGAAGCTGATAAGTCCAATTCAACTAAATCTCCTAAGATGTTTTTCTCATTCTCTTTGGGTTTAGCTGGAGGAAGAGGAAGAGGAGCGGTCTCTTCCTTGTCAGATGTTCGTGAAGGAGGGTCAATCAGTGTAGGCTCGGCTTGTGCGGAGACGAGTTCTCCGAACTCCTGATTCTCCCCTTCCTTCTTCTCGGGTGTTGAATTCATCTTTTGACTGAGAGCGAGTAGGGTCGGTTTCTCCTCTTCTTTAGGAGAGTCTGTCTCAGTCGCGTTAATAGCGTCAATTGCTTGAGTTCGAGAATCCTCATCTCTGTAGACACGGAATGTCCTATCACTCTTGTCCTCATAGATAGCTCTTGTGCTGGGAGCTGAGGGGTTGTCCTTCTTTGTTTTGTATCTAGCAGGAAAAGTAAAGAAACATTTTAAAATTAACTTAGTACGTATTTCGGTGAAATAAGTTGGTTGAAAGATCAAAACTGTCTAATGATCTAATTATCCAAGACTAACGAATATCCCCGTCGCTTACTAGCATTAAAATTATTCTGATACTTCCCTACATTAGCATTCGCAGGGGGATTAGCTCACAGATTGAAATGGAACGGATGCAATTTAGGATCATGACGGAAGAGAAACGAAGCACTGCATTCACTGACTTCACAGTACAGACTGCAATATTCGGTGCTATGAAGACGCTCCATGGACAAGTCGGGTGTGCCGTGTCTATAGAGCTCCTTTCTAACCGACTAGTGACAGAGAATGTGAGCGAAATAGAATTGGAAATCCTCTCTCAGTACAAAGTCAAAGTGCACAGTGCATTGACCTTCTTAACCAAGTGTGGAGACAATAAGTGTGCTGTGTTAGCAAAAGATTAAACTTATAATTTTCGATTGTTAGAATTAGTTTTTTATTTTCTTATAACTAATGGCTCTACTCTATTTTATAATTCTCACTTAGGGTCCTCGTCGTACAGGTGTGGAGTTTGCGACACTTCTCCAGACATCCCTACAAACTTGTCCTTCGTAGCTTTCGCTTTCTTCCTCTCTTCCCGTAACATCTCGTCATCCATGACCAGCTCTCTAATCTCTTTGCTCTTCTGCCGTACGTTCACTCCCTGATCTTTTCCCTTCTCGTCGATGAACTCGTAAGTCTCCAGCGGTTCCATGTCGTAGTAGTGCTCGCGAACACTGTTCACGACTCTCTCAGATCCATTGCGAATTAGGTAGTGCAGCACCTGCAACATTTAGGACATACTTTATTTCTGGAATGCAACCGAACCAGGGATTTGCACGTAGAGTATTCTGGTGTGTGGAAATAATTATGGGAGATGCAATAGAAAAACTGAACACGGACAGTGCAAAAGTATCTAAAATTTAGTTTAAATTAATCTCGAATTGGACTAGGGTTTTGCTAACTCACTTCCGGGTAAATCATTTTAGGCGGGGAAGCCATGAACATGTGGGGTCCCTACTATAAATAGGATGAACTCTAAGGAAAATTCGGGGTTTTGAATATTCTCTTACCAACAAAGACTTGTACGTCCTCCTCCAGTTCCTCTTCGCTTCGAACATTCGTCTCCACAGCATCCCCAACACTTCAGGAAAGTATTCGTAGGTATAGGTGTACTTGGATAACTCAGCAAGCATCGTCCCGTGAGGTCCCCAGGTCTCGTCGTTGGTCGCCTCTCTCACTTTGACCTCAATAGCGCTGTAGTTCATGACTACGTTGGTCATCTGGTCGAAGAGTCGATTCATCGCTAACTGTTTTGGTGCATAATAGTCATTAATCCGATTCCTGAAATTCTTAGAGACATTCGAATATCCAAATAAATTTTGAAAGGATTAACTCATTCGTTATATAAAAGCTTGGTTGGGTATTTGTGCTTCCTGTATAATAGTATAGGTGTACAGTTATCGTATCCACTCCCTTAGCCACAGTTTAAAAGGTGACTTGAATTTTTTTGATCGTTGGAGATTTGCACCTAACCCTTCGATTTTCAAAATGTGTTAAATCATCATGATTACGCACCATTTTGTGATTTTATTATTTTGATTATAAGTCGAAAACTAATGGACAAGTCATTAATACCAAAGATGCACCATGGAACTCTACAATATTATACTATCATCATCATCGTGATGACACAGCCAAAAAAATCTAAATTCATGCTTTTTTATTGAAAAGATGCCAATTTTACGAATGGTAGGGATTGGATGAATTTATAGCTGATAAAATGTTCAGTATTTTAACCTCTCTACAATATATGTTACTCCATTATGATATCATGATGACTCAGCAAAAAATCTAAAATCCGAGTCATTATTTCCTAATAAGATTTATATCTCGGAGATAAGATGAGATGGAAGTGACATATGTTTGATGAAATGTTTAGTATGGATGTCTCTACAATATGCTAACGTGATGATGAGTCAGCAAAAATCTAAAATCGGGGTACAGTGACACATACGATATACGTAGTTTGTGGATTAGTGTCACGAGAATTCGGATCTCGATGAGACCTTGTGTTATTAAAATAGATACACGTAGAAAATACTAGAGATGAGAAATCAAATAATAAATAGGTGTAACATGAATGTAATGGTCAGTTGGAAGTAAATGGAAGGTGTGGACTCAAATAAATGAGATTCTAAAGCTAATAAAAAGGAAAATTGCTCCTCAATGTGATCAAAGTTCTAATAACGGAATAACGCATAATCAGTCGAAATCTACATTCTAACTGCAGCAAGAGAAGTTACACTTCATTGGCCTGGGGATGGTTAGAAATAACTCTATACATTTCATTGGTAACGCCTTCGATTAAGTTGTCTCTATTCAAAAGTGCCTCAATCTGCTCTTCTGTAAAATCCTCGCCCTCTCCAATCTTCGTATCATACTCCAGCTCTGTCAGCAGCTCTTGGAGATCTTCCACGCTAACCGAGGTTATTTTGTTCTGCGTCCAAGAATTCTTACAGAACCCCTTGTTGTTGATAAGAATCTTATCCAACTTCTTCTTGTTATACGCTCGCTCCACCAGTTTCTGGTCTATCGTGTGTGCTGCCACCAGTCGGTACACAATGACAGGGAGGGTCTGTCCGATCCGATGGCACCTGTCCTGAGCCTGCTGATCCACATGTGGGTTCCAGTCAGAGTCGAAGATGATCACCGTATCAGCTGCTGTCAGATTAATCCCTAGTCCACCAGCGCGAGTAGTTATCAGGAAACATTTCGTCTCCACATCGGTCTGGAATTGGTCAATTGAATCTTCTCTGTTTGCGAGGTCTCTGCTTCCGTCCAACCTCACATGCTTAATCTCTCGCATCTCCATCAAGTCTTGGACCAGATCCAGGATGCGCACCCATTGGGAGTAAATCAGGATCTTATGCCCCTTCGGGATCATGTGATTCAGCATCTTGTCCAATATGCGCATCTTGCCCGATATCTCAACCGTCTCTTCTGAGATGATCAAAGCCTTCCCCTCGGCCAGCTGATCGTATGGGTGCGCGACCAAGTAAGGATGATTCACAACTTTACGCAGATGGATATTCGCCTTCTGTGCAGATATACTTATATGGACGGGTAGAAGATCCGGTTTTTCGACCTTCACAACTTCCCCAGTCCATGTCAGAGGCAGGACAGTTTCACCATTGACTATTTTCGTGAACTCTTCATCACTCATCTCTTTATAGTCAACACCACGAGATCGGCCACGTAAATTCGCCCCCTCACTCTCATTCCTCAGTTCCTCTTCAATGCTGTACTCTTCTCTGACAATAGACATTATGGTCCTGTCCAGGATGGCGCGATAGAAGTTCTTCTGTATCCGGGTTAGGGGGCAGTAGACCAGGATCTCTTTTTTGGGGGGCAAATTCAGCTCTACATCACTCTTCATTCTCCTCATGATGAAAGGACGAATTATCTTCTGCATAATCTCTACGATCGGCATCTGTTTTTCTCTGTCAATTACTTCATCTCTCAGATTCCCTCTCACGTCAAACCAATGCTGGAACGTGTTTCTGTCATTTCCAAATATGGCAGGCATCAGGAAGCTTAACAAGCTCCAGAGTTCCGGGAGGTTGTTTTGGAAGGGAGTGCCTGTGAGAATGAGGCTGTTCTCACACAGCATTTTGTTCAGAAGTCTGTTGGTAGAAGTTTTGGAGTTCTTAATCTTGTGTCCTTCATCCAGTACTGTGTAACTCCAGGCGATCTTGCATAGTTTTCTAAAGTCGAGTCGTATCAATTCGTAGTGCATGATCACGACCGGGCGTTTGTTCGCCTTGGAGAGGAGGGTAGGATCACTGGGTCGTCTCGCCTTGATGGTTTCCAAGATGGAATCGCGCGTACTCTTACTGCCATTGTAGACGGTCGTATAGACTGTAGGGGCGAATCGTGCGAATTCTCTTTGCCAGTTACGCAGGGTAGAGAGGGGGGCTAACACGAGGAAAGGACCGTTCACACCTCTCTCGATCAAATGGCAGATAATTGAAATGGCTTGAATCGTCTTTCCGAGTCCCATCTCATCCGCTAGGATCCCATTGATCCCGTTCTCGTAGAGAATCCGCATCCAGTCAAACCCGTCCACCTGGTAGTTCCGTAGCACTCCTCCCGTCAGCAGCTTGGGCTGTTCAGGCGGGATAAGTTCTTTATTGAAATACCTAACCTCGACCGGTTTGAAGCAGTTATGGGAATTCTCGTTGCTTTTGTTCACAGACGCTACTTCATCTCCTCTGTGCTTCTTCGACGCAGGTTCAGAATCTTCAGTTGAATCCAAATTAGAATTATTCTCAACATTTCTGAGTCTGGGAGATATGTCAGAGAGAACTAGGTTTCTGAGAGATTCACTCTTCTGCTCCGCCTCCATCCTCTTCTTCCTCTTCTTTTGCTGCTTCCTCACTTGGCGTCCCACCACCTCAGTGAATAGGCCAGATCTCTCCAAAAGTGCATTCAACCTATCGAACCTCTCCTCCACTGTCAGCTCCTCCTCGTCAACCGGTTTTAGTTTCGGCTTCTGAGAAGATGGAAGTATGAAGTCAGGGTCATCTCTGGAAGGAAGGGACTGTGAGCTGGAGATGGAGATGTCGGGATCTGTTATCTTCGTGTCGCAAGGGGAGCCCGAATTGGATCCCAAATGATGTTCCTCACAAGTGACATCCAACTGAGATTCACTCTGGTAGCGGTAATTTTTGGCGTAATGAGCTGTTGGTTGTGTGGTATACTCCGAGTTAGGTTGTAGGGATTGGTGAGAATCGTCAAATAGAGAGAATTTCGGAGTATCAGAGGGAGTACTCGGTTTGCTCACTGGAGTTACTTGTAGGCCATCGAACTCCATCAAATGATCAGGTTGCAACGAAGCAATTGGAAATTAAAACACCTTGTTAATTTTGAAAAATAAATGACACATAAAAATCAGATTTTATGGAATTAATTTACTTCAAAGAATTTTGTCCAAGTCCATATATTAGAAGCCATTGGGAGGGATGTGGGAATAAGGAAGTTTACAATTAAATTTCACATATCTTTCATATCATGCATTCGACTAGATTCTAGAGCAGTGGTACACCATGTTATTATATTATTAACTGGTTAATTATGGATGGGCATATATGCAATATACAAAATACACCATTTCCATTGTAGTAGTAAAATTGATTGTTATACTTTTTTTTCAACGAAAGTATTTCACAATACTTTAATTGAAAAAATAATCTGAATTTAGCTAGCTCAACCCTGAGACGCATGTACAGGCATGCCTAATTTCCTGAACGGGACGGATCAAGATACCTATTTCCGGGACGGGATGGGACCATCCCGGAAAATCCAAGTACCTAATTTCCGAGACGGGACCAAAGTACCTATGATACAGCCGAGTTGATTCAGTGTAATTGTGATACCGATTAATCGCGTCAACCACGTAATTAACTCCACCTAAATACTATCGTGATTTCGTATTTTCTGATGTCGCATCTGAAGGTTTACATATTACTACTACAAGAATGGTTTACAACTTTTTTACTCATTCTCCTTTGCATTGGAAAATGTTTAAAAAGTTCTAAACCACTCTTGTAATATGTAAACCTCCGAGATGCGACATCTTTGGGAGCAGATGCTTGAACCGAATCTCAGAGATTATCGTATCTCGGAGTCCCCCCCCCCCCCTATATAACCATAAAAATACGAAATCACTGTATTTAAATAGTTACTTAAGTAGTTGTTGCGATTAATCGGTGTCACAATTACACTGAATCGACTCGACTGCATCATTAGGCACTTTGGTCCCGTCCCGGAAATTAGGCATGCACAACTCATGCCCCACATGTACACCGGAATCTAATTAGGTGAATGAAGTTATATTATCATATAAAGGAATATAAAATATCAAAGTAATATGTAATTTAGTAAATAACAAAAAAAAAAATAGCAGAAATAAGTCAAAACACGAACATTTTTTAGATCCAAAATTATATTCAACAATCCTAACTGATACTGAGGATCTGATCGCCAGCGCTCGACAAGATAAATCTATGGTACAACATATATATTGAGATGAACTTGCTCATAACATGTTCGCGCTCTCACCATTTAATATCCTTTTCTTTGAAAATAAATACAAGAGATGTATTATCTTTCCTATAGAATCCGTGTAATGGTTCGCGGATAATTGCACAATCCCACATATCCCTCCACACCGTCTTGATCTCGGTTTTGTGGCTCGGACACCATGAACTGAGTCCTTTGATGGTTCCCATAAATGGATTGGAGAAAGTACAAATAAACTGGGGTTGGTACGCGTCTCCGTTAGTTTGAATAACTTTAAAGCTAACTCCTCCACTAACACCAGCCATTGAAAGGTCTATATTACAAGCGTAAAATGTTATGGAGCAACCAGGCTGGATAGTTTCTGCCGGATAGGACCACAACCTCCCGTTAGAGAACCATTCCGTGTCCATCTGTAATCTCAATTCCTGCGATAAGTTGACAATCGTGATCTCTAAAGGTCGGGCCTTTTGCCATATCTCTTTGCTGGTTCCAGAGATTGAGTTGAACAATTTGATGGATGAATCAGACAATTTAACGCAAGAATTTCCTGCATTAATTCCTTTAGTGAGAGTTTCTAAAGCAGTAGCTTCTGTAGGAAATCCAGTTGCCATATTTTACCTTTTGCAAAATATTTAGCTAATGACTAGAGCGTTTATTTTATATACATATTTCGAAATAATACATCAGTGGTATAAATAACAAAATAGCGTGTGCATAGTCTAGAGGGAAACAAGGCACTGAAAGATAATTCTACTCAATGGCATAAAGAGTTAATTTTAACGACGCGATTGAAACGAGTTTGAAATTTTTGACTGATTTAAGTCATTTTTGCTCCACATTTATAGAGGTTCCACTGTTCTACGAGTTGAAAGTACTTCGTAGTCCAGTATAATAAAATTGCTGATTAGAATGCAGTTTTTCCTATCTTTTTCCGACATAAATATGTATTTAGCTACTTATAGAATAAATAATCTAAAACGAATGATTCCCATTTACACAGGGATAATTATTCAAACAAATTTAAGGAAAACTAACACCGGCGTAGCCACCAGGGGGGCAAGGGGGAGCAGTTGCCCTCCCTCCCCCACCTTGAAATAGTGATAAGCAGTGGCGTAGTCAGACGTTGATCTCAACCTGGGCACACTCCACTAAGTTCTGAGCTCAGACGAAAATGTCGACTCATCATGGAATTATGACGTCATTGTCACATTTTTAAAAGTTAAGCAATACAGTTATTCGAGCATAACTCAGCCATTATAGGAGATAGAAGGCTGATATTTTAATAGAATCTGTATACTAACATACCTCACATATGATGCAACTATCATCAAAAAATGACGACTCATCACTTTGTTATTACGTCATCAAAAATTAAAAATCGACAAATTTGGTGATTTTTCGTGTGATATCGATTATAACAGTAGGACAGACGTATTTAGAGATGTTATCTCCATTATAATTATCCAATGTGACCCCAGGCGACCGAAGGGAGCCTCCGGCGGACACAGTGTCCACCAGCCGCGCAGCGCAAGCAAGCGAAGCGCGCTTGTTAACTAGTAATATGTAAAGTTTAAACACAAATAATTTTAGTGCATCCGAAGTATACACAGGAATGCATGCAGATACTGAGAGTACAATAACATTAGCTTTCTAAAAGTGTAATCCCTAGCAAAACACAAAAGAGCACTCATCCAACCACATGGCATCAATCACTTTATCACCATTCAATTTCTTTCTCTTTCAAAATGAATACAAGAGATTTATCCCCCTTTCTAAAGAATCCATGCAGTGGTTCTCTGATAATTGTACAGTCAGACATCTTTTTCCAAACCTCATTGATATCAGTTTGGTGCAACGGA
Source organism: Aphrocallistes beatrix (assembly GCA_963281255.1). Taxonomy (NCBI): domain Eukaryota; kingdom Metazoa; phylum Porifera; class Hexactinellida; order Sceptrulophora; family Aphrocallistidae; genus Aphrocallistes; species Aphrocallistes beatrix. The sequence goes on from OY725497.1 coordinate 890,859, forward strand.
CACCACGAACTAAGTCCTTTAATGACTCCAAGGGTTGGATTGGAGAAAGTACAGATAAATTGAGATCCGTACACTATTCCGTCGGGTTGAGTAACTTTAAAACTAATTCCTCCACTAACACCATTCAGTGAATAGTCGCTATTGCATACATAAAATGTCAAAGAGCAACCAGGCTGGATGGTTTCTGCCGGATGGGACCACAACCGCCCCTTAGAGAACCATTCCTTGTCCATCTGTAATCACAGTGCCCGTGACAAATTGACGATCGTGATCTCTAAAGGACGAGCTTTATTCCAAATCCCCTCGCTGGATCCAGATATTGAGTTGAAAAATTTGATGGATGAATTAACCAATTCCATGCAATTCTTTTCTGTATTAATTCCTTCAGTGTCTGAAGCCGTCGCTTCTGTACCAAATGCAGTTGCCATTTCTTATCTTTTTGGCAAATTATTTAGATAATGAATGGAGAATTTCGCTATTTTGTATGAGGTGAATGGAGTAGCCAGAAAAATATGTCTACAATCTTGCTACTTTATGTAAATGGCTAAAGTTTGTGTTTAATTTAGTAGATAGCGTATTACATGAATCAGGTTTTATGGGATTAATATACTTTAGTGCAAGGGTGCTCAAACTATGGCCCGCGGATAATTCGCTTGTTTTCATTATTCATATACACTGCCTGAACAAAAGTATTCGTACACCCCATAATTCCCCATACAAATAGTTATAATACTGATTTATTTAGCGTTTCAAGAATATTTAATTTGTGAGAGATACACTTAATTTGACTTCAAATTCGAATTCTCCACGTTCAAATTACTCACTTTATAAGTTTTCAAATTAATTACTCTTCCTCAAGAATAAGTATTTTCACCATTTGCTTTCCTATGCCACATGTCGCGAGTGATCACCATTGTATATGATGGCATTGATGGTATGAAGTGGCACAGTTTGAAAATTTTTAACCTTGTGGGAGTGTAAACAAGTTGAAAGATTAAAGAGTGAGTAATTAGAATATAGAGAATTCGAATTTGAAGTTAAATTAAGCATATCTCTTACCAATTAAATACCTTGACTCGCTAAATAAATCAGTATTATAACTATTTGTATGAGGAATTATGAGGTGGACGAATAATTTTGTTCAGGCAGTGTATAAACAGTAGATTGATGTGCTTCAATCGTCACAGATAATAATAGTTTTTTCTAAACACCATATAGAAATTATTAGATACGCTACAAATGTATAGCTTGAAAATTGATTAAACTAAAGCCAGAGGCGATCTATGATTTGTGGCCCGTAAGGCGGAGCCTAATTTTTAAAGTGGCCCATAGATTTAAAAGTTTGAGCACCCCTGCAAGTTTAGTGTGTGTACCTATTAGTATATGTTGCAGTTCATGGACGTGCCTGGTGTGCACGTGCGCACCAGGCACATCCATAAACTGCAACATATAGGATAGTACTTAGTGCATATAGGATAGTAAGGCTATTTTCATGAGACATGATATTATTAATCGAGTTTAATAGTAAGGATATCAAATTCAATTAATCGTATACGTATTACAACTGAGCTGAATTAGAATATACTTACGTAACTCCTGGCCAATAACTAGTAGTACGAGGATTTTTTTAGAATATGGATATAAAAACATCGCGAACTGGGCATTATTTAAATGGAATAATCGTACCACGTTTAAAATGCACTGGAATACTAACCAATTTAATATTCTGATTGGAATTAGAAAATTCAGTGGATCATTAGCATTTGCCTCCCTTCCCTCTTCTCTGGCTAAGCCACTTTATATAAAAGTATGTACATAGTTGTACTACGTAATAAGAACCAAATTCTCTCTAGTCATATCTATATATAATCTGCAAAAGGAGAAAGATGGTAGGTGCACTTACTATTGCTACATTAAAAAGATGAAAGAATAAAGGGAGGAAAAAGATTCCTTGAAATGGTTAATTAATCCATCAAATTGTTCAGCTCAATATCTGCAACGAGACACGGCATATGAGATAAAATTGAAAAATCTTTATCTTTAGATATTACAACGTTAGGATTTTTTTGTGGTTGTCCGAATTGATTGAAGAATTGGCAAGTCGTAGAGATATTAAAATTGGCATGTAGGTGTCAAATTATATGACTACGATTAAGTTCTAAGAACTAAGCGAAATGTTCACACCTTTGCAAAAGAAATGGAAACAATTTTTCACGCCTTTTCTTTACAATATATATGACTTTACTCTCACAATAGAAATCATTGTACGACACTACAATAGATTGTCGTTGTTATTAAACTTCAAAGCCACAACTTATGTTTGATATCTTAATTTTATTATAGTGTATAGTAATAAAAAGGTTATGTGCATATTTTCACACCTTTATATACATATTTTCACACCATTTGACGAATTTTGAAAAATAGGCTAGAGACTAGCTTCCAACGGTAGACATGGGGGTTTTAGAGGTGTAGATTTCGAATATTATATTTTCAGATCTATAGATAAATTATTTTTTACTTTTGTTTACATTAGATACATAAAGTAAGTTTTTGCATATCGGTTTAAGGTAGTCCTTTTGAGCGTTATTTTTTGGGTTTCCTTTGATATATTTCAGTTCTGAGCAAATTTAGATTTAAACTGATCCCTCTCGAATTCTACGCATCAACTAATATATACTATAGATTGACTTCTCTAAAGTATTCTAGTTTTAGGCTGAGGGAATAATGTGTTTTGAAGTGGTTTACTACTACTACTTTTGTCCCACTTTTTAAGTGGTGAAAATTAGCCAAAAATCCACTAAAAGTGGCATAACATTTTTCATTACGAGCAATACTATTGAACACCTCCCGTTTACTTTTTCACATTGGTTCTTAATTATTTAACCTTTTAATGATCTTATTTTACGATTTTTACAATTTTTATTCTCCAAATTTAGTTTTAAGGCATTTTCAATGGGAAGATTCCAACTTTTCAACACTACTCTAAACCGATGTACAAAAATCTAATGTAGGAACCACAATAGTTGTCCTCCTAAACTAAACCAATATATAAATTGGGAGCTGATCCCCTAAGGAATACAATAGACAAATCGAAAATATCCTATTTTCACTATCATTTGAGATACAGATATGGGATGAAAACTTTTTGAATGCCCTAAGTATTATGACTATGAGTTTTCATAATTTGAGTAGTCCCGATGTAGTATTACATATTAATATTTCACGTTTTAAGTCATTTACTGGAGCTGCACTATCGGTTTGTCGACCGACATTGACAGAGTGAAATTGACACAGGAATAATTATTCAAACAAGTGTAAGGACAACTTACCACTGGCGTAGCCACCAGGGGGGTAAGAGAGGGGTAAGAGAGCAGTTGCCCTCCCCCCTTGAAATAGTGATAAGAATGTACATCGAATTGAATTGGTTAATTAAGTGTGTTATTATTAGTCACATTGCAGACAAAATACTTAATAATTAACTAGTAATACGTAAATAAAGTCTAGACACAAAACATTTAGTGCATCCTAAAGTATACACAGGAATGCATGCAGATACTGAGAGTACAATAATATTAGCTTTCTAAAAGTGTAATTCCTAGCAAAACACAAAAGAGCACTCATCCAACCACATGGCATCAATCACTTTATCACCATAAATTTTCTTTCTCTTTCAAAATGAATACAAGAGATTTATCCCCCTTTCTAAAGAATCCATGCAGTGGTTCTCTGATAATTGTACAGTCATTCATGTTTTCCCAAACCTCTTTGATATCAGTTTGGTGCAACGAACACCACGAACTAAGTCCTTTAATGGCTCCAAAATATGGATTGGAGAAAGTAGAGATAAATTGAGATTTGTACACTTTTCCGTCAGGTTGAGCAACATTAAAACTAATTCCTCCACTAACACCAGACATTGAAAAGTCTCTATTGCATGCATAAAATGTCAAAGAGCAACCAGGCTGGATGGTTTCTGCCGGATGGGACCACAACCGCCCCTTAGAGAACCATTCCTTGTCCATCTGTAATCGCAGTGCCCGTGACAAATTGACGATCGTGATCTCTAAAGGGCAAGCTTTATTCCAAATCCCCTCGCTGGATCCAGATATTGAGTTGAACAATTTGATGGATGAATTAACCAATTCCATACAATTTTTTTCTGTATTCATTCCTTCAGTGACAGTTTCTAAAGCAGTAGCTTCTGTAGCAAATTCAGTTGCCATTTGTTATCTTTTTTGCAAATTATTTAGCTAATGACTGGAGAATTTAGTTTTTATGATTATGTCTATACATACACGTACGAGGTGAATGGAGTAGCCAGAGGAGAAGAAGGGGGGTAAAATGAAAAATGACCAATTGAACTTTATAAAATTCTAATTAGAATATTCACGTTTTAGCTACCAGGGTATTTTGAGACGTTTCATTCCTGGTCCATATTGGCTCTCATGCTATTTTTTTATTATAGCTACTAAACCAGTCGATTTGTAAAGCAGTGACTCATTGCAAATTTATTAAATTTAGGTTATTTCAGTTTTACTCAATCACATTGCGTATATATTTAGGAGAATTTAAGAATTGAATTAAACAATGCATACTGAAGGCCGCTATAAGGCCTCTAACACGAGATTCTTACAAAGGTATGTTAAAGAAATCTATAGATTCAATAATTATTGCCATGGATAATTCAAAAATGCCGATTCTCGAATAGTAGCAGGGCCTTAGGGGGTATTATTATTTTAAAATATACTACCGAATGGAACATTTTAGATAGAAAATATTAAATAATCGCCCGAGTTAGTCTAGCAATGGAAAAAGACAAATAATTTGCATGAACCATTATGCTAAGGTTGTTAGAATAATGGTTCACTCAAATAATTTCATAAATTTTTTGAAAGTATTTAAAAAATATTTTTCCAACCAGTGAGAGAAAATATGTCTACAATCTTGCTACTTTATGTAAAAAGCTAAAGTTTGTGTTTAATTTAGCAGATAGCGTATTACATGAATCAGGTTTCATGGGATTAATAGTGTCCAGAAATTATTGGCACCTTATGATGTTATTCTTGACTTACTATAATTTAGTACTATAACCATACTGTATATCCTTCAACCTTCCTATTGTTCTATTGAGCCTTGGTAATAGTTATTATTTGATGCCTGATAGGATTAAGAAAAAAAGTAGTATAGAACATGCTGGAGATTATATTTATGCGATAGTTTATCATGATTTGAATTTTTGGTACATTAAGTAAGGTGCCAATAATTTCAGGACACCCTGTATATGAAGATGCCTTGAAATGGTTAATTCATCCGTCAAATCGTTCAACTCAATATCTGCAACGAGACACGGCATATGGGATAAAGCTCGGCCATTAGAAATCACGATCGTCAACCTGTCACGGATGCTGCAATTACAGATGGACAAGGAATGGTTTTATTATGGGAGGTTGTGGTCCCATCCGGCGGAAACTATCCATCCCGGTTGCTCTTTGACATTTTACGCATGCAATAGCGACTATTCAATGGCTGGTGTTAGTGGAGGCGTTAGCTTTAGAGTTACTCAATCTAAAGCAATGGAGTACATCCCCAATTTTATTTGTACTTTCTCCAATCCATCTGTGGGAGCCATCAAAGGATTCAGTTCGTGGAGTTCGTTGAACCAAAACGAGATCGAAAAGGTTTGGGAAAACATGCATGACTGTACAATTATCCGCGAACCATTGCATGGTTTCTATAAAAAGGACGATACATCTCTTGTATTTATTTTAAAAGAAAAAGATATTGAATGGTGAGATCGTGATTGGGAACAAACTCCTGTCATAATTGTTGAAACATAGCCCTGTGTGCCTAAGGCTATTATATTCTCAGTATTACGTAGTTAGGATTCTGGATTAGTCATTTAGGATCCTTAAATTAAACATGTTGTGTGGATTGAGACTTTTTATTTCTGTCTATTTGCTATACTTGTACTTTGATTTAGTTATTTGTCTACAATGTAATTAGTATATTTCTTCATATCCATCGTACATGACGACGACATGACTCTAGGTGGAATTACAGACTTTCCCGCCTAATTTAATACGTACTATTACAAGGCTGAGTTAGTACCAAACATTGAAAATAAAGTAAATAAAAGGTCCCAAGTTTGAATGGGCCCAATTCCAAACAGCTTACAGCGCTCCCCAGACCCCCAGCTGGTTTCCATGCTCCCCCTACAAAACGCCCTGGCTATGTTCATGGTGGGCACCCCATCATCATCGCTTACGCCTAGAGGTAATAATAATGTACCATACTGAGCCTTGGATAGTCCAAAGTAGTAAGAACTACAATAGTTCTTAGCTATTCACTGCTAATAGTACAAAAATAGAGATACTCTACACAGATTATTGGAATATTCATAACTAAGTTAGAGTGGAAACATATAGTCATATTAGAAATACAATTAGTTTTAAGATGGAAAAGAAAGTTACACTTTGCAATGTCACAATTCCCAGCAAAAGAGCTTCTCGAATCTCACCAAATTTTCAGCAGCACCTATATACTTAGGATGAGTAGGACCAAAACTCTCGAAGCAAATTTGAGCATAATTCGTCCAATAACAGTGTTGATGGTATACTTCCAACTCTGAAAGATATTTTTGTATTTTCTCATGGAAAAATAACTCTACTTTCGTATCAACATTGATAACGCAGGTTAAGTTGATGAAAGCTGACCAAAGTGGACCACAAAAGGTCTGGGGACCTAAGCCCAAAGCTTCTGCCAATTCAATTCCTTTAGAGAAATATTCTCGGTACTTATCAATTGGAGCTGGGTAGGGCAATCGAGTATTTGAATTACAAGCATACTTCCTCCAGAAATCCTTGACAACATGGTAGAATTTGTCAGTTTGAGCGAGGAGAGGGGTAATGTTGGGTTCAGTTTCGTACTTGCAGAGTGCACAATGGCATACGTAACCATGTAAAGTCTTGAGAGATTTCTTCCTCTCATTCAGAGTCATAAAGTAACTCCCATCAAATGCTGAAAATAACAGCTCCTCTCCAGCTTTCACGTCCTTAAATACCTTCAAAAGACAGACTTCACCCTTTACAACTCTCACAACATTTCCAACACACGAATGGTTCAAAAGAGATGGAATCAGCCATAAACCGTACTTCATTGCGCCTGAAGTTAAGTTATAATCTCGATCACTAACATCGCAAGAATTAGTTTTGCCTTTCAGCACTGTACTGAATCCCTTCTTAGTAGCGATGTAGCGGATATTCTCAATGGAGAATTCGGGAGAAGGAAGATCTTTGACCAAATCGTAACCATTATCATTGTACAGTTCAAAGTTGGTGTAAAAATGTGACTTCTTAGCTGTTTTGTCTTCAACGATATTCATCACTCTCTGCGCAAACAATCTAGACTTGTTCATCTCTTGAATCAGCTTAGACACGAGAATCTGGAAGGGAGGGGAGACAGAGTTAGAGCTTATTTCAATCACGTTTGAGATGTCAGGTTTGTAATCGTTGAGAAAAACTGCTGCCTTGGAAACGTGTATGACTGAACCTTGCCGGATATCGCGCGTAGCGAACAGACCTCTCTCTGCACAGCCAGCCATGCCAGACTTCTTCAGCGCAAACGGACCGATGAAGTCCGCCATTTGTACAGGAAGACCAGCTAACACTAACTCCTCGACTTTTTTCAGGTCGAACTTTCCTCCTTGCTGATCGAGGTAGATTTTCTCTATCGTTAACTTATCCTGGAACTCTACAGTGGAGGTGTTGTCTCGGGACGCTAGGATTATCTCCTCCAGGAGACCAATAGCTCTCCGATGGTTCCCCAGGCCTGACCAAGCCATGCTAGCTCTGTATTTGAATTTCGGGTCGTCAGGGTTGATTGCAGCAGCAGCCGTGGCATCAGAGAGAGCGGCTTCAAACTGTCTCATTCGAGTGTGGCAGAGAGATCTGTTGCTATAGAAGATGGGGTCATGTCTATCCCCCATGATCGCCTGACTGTACTCCTCCAGTGCCTCTGCTAGCTTTCCTTCTTGGAACAGTTTGTTCCCCCGGTCCTTGTGTTGAATGGGGAGGAGAGAGGGCGCACTAGCCTCCAAGGCATCTGATGCCTGAATAATTATAACCTCCATGGGATTGTCCACTCGCATCAAGTGCGTTCCATCTGTCGCCAACTTATAGTATGGATTCAAGATAGCTAGCTTTGTGCCTTCAACGAATTGCTCTGCATTCTCTCTAGTCAAATTATAAATACACAATTTGCAGGCCCCACCACCCACTGTCTCGTCCTGAATCACGGTATGCAGAGAAGCCATGTTAGCACACTCCACTATCGTCTTAGCGTAGACAATCTTTTCGCGGTTTACCACTCCGGGAACAAGATCACGGACCTTGATAGGTGTGTAAGAGTTCTCGTATTTCTTCAAGTCTTGCTTACCGAATATGGTTACTTTAGAAGATGAAACAGAATCATGCGAAGTGGTGCCAGGTAGAATCTTTACCAATTGAAGGTTGGCTAACATTCTCTGATGATTGGAGAGTAGAAACTCTCTGGTATAATGACCTTGAGCCAACCTATGTTTCTTGGGCACAACTTTCTTCGGAGCTGAGTTCATCGATGAAGAAAGTTGAGACAAGATCAGCTTTTCCTGTTCAGCTGCTTCGTGTATGCCAGCCATAATATGGTAGTATTCTATAATACTAATCTAGTTGTGAAAATAGAAGTTTAGGCTCTGCAATTAAATAATTGGGACAATTAACGAATGACCAGATAAGTTGCAAGGGCCCGAAATTAGTAAAATAAAAAATTGTTGAACCTCGATTATCCGAACCTGGTAAGAAATTATGTTAGGGTCATAGGCGCCAAGTTTTGGAAGATAGAATAAAAAGGGGGTTCAAGAGCGAGCGAAGCGAGTGACGATAAAAAATTTTAAATATTAGATGCTCAAATATCGATATACAGTTATTGTTGTTACCTAGGGAAAAGAAAATCTCGGACTAAAGTGGAAGAAAAATGTAATTGGGATATATATTTATACTCAATTAACATAATTTTGGGGTTTAGTTATAACCTATAAGTTTGTGTGGAGTCCTGCCATACCACAGCTTCCTCCACTGCTCCATTGCCCAGCACCACGCCCCCCCCCCCCCCAAGTACCCACACTTGGCGCCTATGGTTAGGGTGAATGTTACATAATAATTAAATCAGTAATGCATCCCTGTAGCCAAACAAACAAACAAACAAAAACAGCCTTAAATTGTGTTTGAATAATCTATAGTCCTAACTATTAAAACGCGTCCATACTATGTACGTACGTCTGTTCGTTCCTGGAAAATCTACTGGTCCGAATCGGGTCAGGTCACGAAAATGATGACCGAATCCATTCTGAGCTGTTTACTACAGATAAAATGTTCATATTTTCACACCTTTGACATGAGGCGCTGATTTCGGTGTCGAGTGTCCAGAAGAAGCATCCCAACCCATAACGATCAAAAGTCTAATCGAGTTTCTAAAGACAGAAATCTCGTTGAAGAATTTGAAACTAATCCGGAGAAGCTACGGAGAGCAACTTGTAAGGCTCGATTTGAAAATGTATTAATTAAAGTTGATGATATGTTAAAAAATAAATGAATACTCGACATACATATTTAACAAGTCTGTCAGTAAAGCTTCGTGATGTGTGACGTATGGAATAGCTCTGATACTTGTATCCATAAGAGAGAGAGTTTGAAAATGATTCGTCTGATCAATGATTCACTTCAAAAGAGTCATATAGGAAAACAAATAGAATGGAAACGTCGTGAAACTTAGAAACATGATTCCGGTGTAAGCGGGTTTTGAGGCCCCCCATCCCCAAAACGCTAGTGTTTTAGGGATGGATGCCCCCAAAACGCGCTTACACCGGAACGTCAAACGAAGGCTAGGTATGAACCTTGTAACCCGTCCAAACCTGAAATATGGTGCCTCATTGGAAACTCCGGCAGCGGGAAAACGTTCCTATGCAATCGAACTGCACTAAGCTTTGGAAATAAGTGCCCGCATTCTCCTACTCTAATGAATCCCTGCCAGTCAAGAGTGGTACGAAATGGTGTCTTCACGTGTGATGCAGGTTTCCTGATTCCCACAGAATTCATCCATCAATGTTTCTACTCGATCTACCTGTCGGTCCCAGCTGGACAAGAGAACTGGCGAAGTCTATCTGGAGACAGACAGCTACTCATCATAGACAGTCTGGATAAATTCACAAAAGATGTCCCTTTCAAGAAGACAGGCTCTCACACGGTCCTTCATTCTCCTAACAAGCAGACCTGGTGCCTGGACTGACATGTCAACTTCACATCAGCTCCATACCTCCACTTTCTCTTCCAAGTGCTGGGATTCTCTCAATCACAGAGGGGCTTGTACTTCGAGGAGTAACTTGAGGATGTCTGTACGCAATCGGTTTCATCTACCAGGGCGGGTCATGAAGGATGATCTCTGATAAAAAGTTGTCATTACGAATTGGAAGCGTGAAAATTAGTACTTTCAGGGCCTAGTGCACGAGTATGTGAGAGAAGGGAGAATGGGTCATTTTCATAAAGGTATTCGCATATCGCACTAGCCAATAATTCACTGGTGCCATCTGGCTGAGTAGCACGAAATGGTACGATCCGTGTATGTCTGTAGGTTCACGTACATACGAACGAAACGTTTTCGATGGTGATGAGATTCCTCAAGTTTGGGATGGTGATGAGATTCCTGTGTGGACTGTCGTCCGAAGGATCCATTAACGTGTTCTATCTCCTCTACAAACACGTGACACCTCGTCCTGGTTCCATCGGCCATCTTCCAGAATGCGTCCAACTCAAGTTTGAAGGTTATGATTTATTTGAATGCACAGGTTGGGAGGGATTCACAGAAAAGCTTCTCCAACTGAGTGCCATGTTGTGCGAATCAAACTCGATTCCATTCCAAAGTATCTCAACGTATGCAGACATTTCCTTCCTAGCTCAGTCTGCTTATATTCTCAGTACAGTAACTCCCAATGAGTGGATCTGTTTCCTCGAATCTATTTTGAAACCTCTGGAACGCCATGTCTATTCACTCGAGTACGTGCAATAATATCCAATACTTTAATCTGCGGCAGGATTTTCAGAAGCGGCCCTACTTCCATCAAGCTATTAATTAGAGAGAAAAAAAGGAATATCAATTGGCTTATTAGCATTGTTGTGGACTGTAACGAAGTATCCTGTCCCTGTAGTGAACTGTCTCTCCCTTAGCAGCTAAAGTAGATATCTCCCTGATTCTCCCATATTTTGACGATAATTATACCATTTGTAAATTGTATCATTGGAAATAGTAACATTTATAGTTGTTCAATAACTACTGGTGTTTCATAGTAGTATCTAAGTTTAGAATATCCGGGATAGTTCAGGCCTCTCAACACTCGCGATCTCTTTTAATGAAATTTTCGCTTTTTAATGAGACCATTACTCACTATTATCTCACGATTTAGAACCATTTTTCGTAATACATAGCATTCTATATACTAAGGCAATGGCACTCACCAAAAAATTAGTACCATGGATTGGTTAAATACTTCAAAACCAATAATTTTGATATTGTAGATACGTATTTCAATTTTCCATCAATTTAGGCATTCACCCCCCTGACAAACTAACTATTATTTCAGAACAATTGAAATGAGATATATTATTTGGTTTTTAATGCACATAGTCGAATTATTTAATACTTAATACATACAAAATATCAAAAGAATAGTTAATCACAATATTGAGACTTGAGGGACAGACTTGACTTAGCTTGAGGGACAGACTTGACTTGACTTGACTTGACTTGACTTGACATGACATGACATGACATGACATGACTTGACATGACTTGACTTGACTTGACTTGACATGACATGACATGACATGACATGACATGACATGACATGACATGACATGACATGACATGACATGACATGACATGACTTGACTTGACTTGACTTGACTTGACTCAATACTAGTGCATTATATATAGGTCTTAACTTTATTAGAAGTGTATACAATGTTTTAGTTCCATAGTAGCACATGCCAAATGAATAATATTAGTACGGGAAGAGCCAGAATAAATGTTTTAAATTTATGCTGAGGGTGCAGATACATCGTCGTCATAGGTGTAACTCCAGGGGTGGCAGGGGTAGCGTGCCACCACAGACCTAAATGTTATGTTGACTTGGGGTGACATGCCACATTAGTTTGATATATGTTTACAAATCTCGCCACCCCAGCTAACCATGAAAAAATCAAAATAGTTACGCCTATGATCGTCGTTAAACGACTATTCTTCCCTACCCAATTCACATTGAACATTTCCTAAACATCATTAACGAATTTCAAGAACTCAACAGTTTAGTTCTGGTCTACACTGTTCTTATCCATCATATAAGCTAACAGTCCGGCTGAAGTTGACTAATAGAAAATCTTAAGGGCCAAAATTACATTTCGCCTTTCCAACCTGACAACCAGCAGGCTTGTTAGGTTGGAAAGGCGAAATGTCCCGATGTTAATTTGGAGCACGTTTAGTTAAATTGCACCTGTCCGAATTTTAAAAAAGGTATTTATGCCCACGTTTTTGTAGTAACGAGGATTGCATTTACTAAATTTGGGGAAGGCAACACTTTTTCTTGGTCTTTTAAATTCAGTCAATTGTTTCTACCCAACTTGAGTATGTATATATGCATGATTCTAGAATAATTAACTACATTACTTAAGAAATCACCCACCCGTGATCTTGTTGTTCTGGTAGTATTCACACGTCTTGGAATGGCTCGATACCATTTTCACGACGAGCACCATCTTTAGGAAATTGAAAAACTTCATGAAGTGTTCTACTCCTCTGTAATTGGAAGTCGAGTCAGGCACGAGACAAGACATCTCGTCCAAATGATTTATGCAATTAGTATTGTCAAGTGAGGTATTATAAATGAGTAATAGAAATAATATGCAGCAAAACAATACATTATTGTAATCCACTAGTGTTGTATGTGAAGTAAATATAAATATTGTGATTACATAATATTTTCAAAATGAATATTTAAACAACCATGAACTCACAATATGAGATAATTATATAGTTGATAATAACAGTTATTTAATTAACGGTTTTAGGATTGAAGTATTTAACCAATCCATGGTACCAATTTTTTGGTGAGTGCCATTGCCTTGCAAATTACAGGTTGAGAGGCCTGCGTAAGTTACCGCTAAAATAGCCCCCAAGCAGACCCCCACCCCCATTCAGTCACACCATGTCACAAAATACACACACCTCTCCTTCAACGTTACGTAACGCTAAAACCATTTCATTGAATACATCCTACGTATATGATTTATACATTTTAGTAAGGAAAATTCATCTATTTTTCAGCATTTTCCCTCCAATGCTACGTTACGTAACGCAACCACTAATTAGCTCCCTTACTCTCTATGGCACACTCTGTCACGTTTTACCTGATACCCTTCCCTCCTTAGAAGCGTTACGTAACGTTTGAACAGCCCCAAAGTAAAGTCCTATTTCGAAGCAACTTATCCTCTCGCCTCTCGGTCAGTTGACTATAGGGGACAAGTTACTCCATTACTGGACACTTATTGGTGTCCAGTTAAATATGATGGAAATCGTTTGCTAGTTGATAGTATATAAATTAGGTATTGGATAAGTGATAATACTGGGGCAGGGAATTTTTGACCTAATTATCACTAACCAATATATCACTATATCCAATAAGAATTATATGGAATATCATCGACGGGGGGCATCTCAAACCAGACAAAATTATATCCAATATATCACCATCAGAGTTGGAATCGGGTCGACCTTTCAGAACCCGACCCGACCCGAACCGAATCTGTTAATGAGCTAAACCCGACTATCAAATCGGATCATAGATCTAGGGATTATGCTTGTCACTCACTAAAACAACTGTAGTGAAATATACGCACTGTAAATCCTGTGGGAGGCCTGATTCGAGTTGACCCCAACCTAATCCTGAACCCGAACCCGATTCCAACTCTGATCACTAAATCCATTATCTAATTAAAAGTACATGCATGCGCCGTCGTCACTTTGGGCATGCGCAATTATATTATGACTAATAGGAATCGCGCCACCAAGGAATTGACTATTAACTAATAATAGAAAGCTTGAGAAAGGGGACAATCGAGTAATTTTAGTGAGGACTACAATCTTAATTAAAAGGACTACAACCTTAAGAAGGGGGGCTTCTAGGTTGGAATGGATGGAACGACAGGCGAGAGCATGCTTATTAGGTTTGGTTGATGGGACCGGCTGCTTGATCTGAGACATTTTAGTGGAGATTGATTAGGATTTTCACGCGAAACGCCTCTTGTAGAGACACAATTCGACGCAGTGGTGGTTGTTTTAGCGAGATTACATATAAGAACGATTTGGAATAGTTTGAGGATTCGTGTATATAGAATATTCTTCCGAAATGATCCTAACGAATATTCGTTTGCGTTAAATGGGAAATAAGTATTACAATTCATTGTGGCATTGTTGAGTTTTTCAGTCGAAAAAAAGAATTTTTTGCACTTATTGTAAAGATGGATTTTACCTTGGGTATAATTTTAGCCATATATTTAGTTCGCATGATCTAATCACTAATCAGGTACTGACCAGTGATGATACTTGCATATTAAATAGCATCCTTTCCAGACAGGATGCATAAGTTTTCTGGAAAACACGCTGTTTTGTCTTGTTCCTTTTTCAATATGTAAATACAATACACATTACTACCATGAGCAATAAGATTCCATTAACCACACTGATGTTGCAGTAAAGATATTGTAATGATGTCAAACTAAATAATGTTTAGCAATATTTGTAATTTCCTGTTTGAAATTCAATTAATTCAAGAGACATAAACATTTGCATACGCTTATTCATACAAAGGTAATTATACTACGTATATCAGATTGCTTGTTGGAATAATTAATATATACATAGGTATTCTTCTCCCACTCTCTCGCTATAGTACAAGTATAGTATATATTGGATTGAGTAAGTTTAAATATAATAAACATTTATAAGGGTAAAATTAAGAATATTTCAAAAATGTTAAATAGAAAGTTAATAGATTCTGTATTAATTTCATATGATGTACAACTGCTCATGGTTCTTCTAGCAGTTATTTTCTTCTTTCTGCTTTCTCTTGCTTGGGATGTGTATTTCATTAAACGGATATTCTATTTCAAACGATCAAGAAGGCTAGCTATTCAACAATCTCTAACGGACCCATTTGAAAATTATGCTCAAGCTGCACATACTTATAAAGTTGAAATCTATAAATATATATTTCTACTGATAATTAACATGACAGAATTCATCACCATGTTAATATACGGTATTGCCTCCCTTTTACCAAGCATCAATGAAGTTTACAATGGAAAAGTAGAATTTCCGCGCAGAATAACCATATCCAATTGTACAAATTTCTTTGAATCACCTGAATTTAAAAATATGGATTTGCGATTAGCAGTTGGAAGTCCTGTATTTCTAATACTAGAATCTATTGGACAGATTGGATTATTGCTGTCATTGGCATTCTGCATTTGTCTAATGAAGTATCTCCTTTCGCATTACTATACCATCAATAGGATGTCGTCTCAATGGATCAAACGGTTCCTCTTGGCTACAATTAGCCTTTGTGTTTTTCTTTTCATCTTCGGGTCGGTACCACAGTTAATGATTATTCAAAGAAGCGTACTGCCGTTAGTACAACTCGCTTATTTCGTGATATGGATTAAGTACACTCGGCAATTCTATAAAGCACTTAGATGGAGAACGATTGAGTACAGAATCAGATATACGAAAGATTGGATAATTCAAAAGTCAGTTATCAGCACGAAACAATTTGCTTTGATAATGACACTCATAGGATTTGGGACAGCTTGCTTTATTCTCATTGAATGCCTGGTGGACTATTTATTCCTAACCTCTATAGCAATTTCTTTTGGGCCGTGTTTATTCAACTACCTGTATGGAACACCCAACTATGAGTCACTACTACTCGGACAACAACAAATGTACGGACTAGATCTCTCAAGCCAAATTATTTATTATTTCACACTTGTGTTAATGGTATTGGCGAGTATATCGATTGGCACAGAGTACTTACTGGCTACCATGATATTTTTCGGCAGAATAATCTGGAGGAAACTTAAATTTCGATTTGGAAAAGTTCGAACAAGATATACGCCTAATCTTATGGAGCCACTCTTAATTTAAATAATTGAAACTTTGCTCCAATCTTTTTTGTAATGATAGTTAATTAACTGGGGGACTTTTAACCAAGTCCTACCACACCTTAATATATTAAGGAAATTTGCGCCTAAATAGCGCCTGTCATATGTAATGTCTAACCAATTTCAATGTATATACAAATCTTCACGTCCCAAATGATCTAGCTATTAAACAATTAATATTTATGTTGCAATTTTAAAGAGTTGTGTTTTAATATGAGGGCTTTATAAAGACAGCTCCCTTAGATTAAAGGTTCCAACTTCAAAAGTAGCAAATTAAATACAATCGACTCCAGTTAATAGGGTAACTGTTTAATCGGGTCAACCGCTTAATCGGGCCACTTTTGGAAGGGCCGAAATAGCTCTCATGCATAGAAGCTAATACAAAATATTTTCTGTTAATAGGGTTCTCTCCAACCAGGGCAAATGTCCTCTGACCGATGTGACCCTATTAAGCGGAGTCGACTGTAGCTCAATTAACAGTAGACGAGTAGACCGAAACGCCTGAGAATGTAGAGAGGTCGTTAGTTCTTCTCTCCTCGAGGGAAGTATGTCCGTAATGTGTGACCTAGAATGTACTATTAAACATTTATACTATGGTATGCTCTGTCATGGGCGTAGCGACCAAATATTATTTGGGGGGGCAGGATATATTTTAGGGGGGGGGCATTATTTAGATCAAATTTCAAATTTCAAAGTGATTTATTCATTTTGGGGGGGCCGAGTGAAAGTTTTGGGGGGGCCAGGCCCCCCCGTGGCTACGCCCATGTGCTCTGTATCTGCTTACATGTCCCGTTAAATGTCGAGTTCAAAAAGGCAATAACTAACTGATATACGTCTTTAAGTTTCTACATAATTAATTATATTATATATAAATTCTATGATTGCGTAAACAGAGCTATTATAGGAATGTCTCACTCAAGCATTGACATGAATAAATTAGTTGTGTGGCCATTGTTTGGGATCTCTTATCGATACGGTAACAAAACGCATGAGATATCTAATAGCTAAGCATACAAAAAGAAAAGAACGAACAAACTAACATATAGAAGATCAGTATACTTGAGGTACAAAATGTTAAACATTCATGGAAATAAATTCCAAATTATATCGCAAAATGATAATGCGTTCTTGAGCATATTATCCTTTCTTCTTAATAAGTGTCTACACAGCTCCGTCCTGGTCCTAGTGTTTTACATTTTCCACAACGTCCAACGTCATGAGGCTTTTTGTTGTTCCTTCCACGTTTCAAGTTCCAAACACGACTTGGCATTATGCTTGCATTACAACTCCTGCAATCTTGTTTATATCCTTGCCAGGCGTATCCAGATTTCCAAATGTTGCTACAATCACATTTGAATTCTCCGAAGAACTTTTTCCCGGAATCCAATTTCCAATTTATACATTTAATGTACTTTTTCCCTACAAAATAAGCTGCAGGTTTATAACCTGAATCTGCCATTGAATTTAAATGCAATTGAAAAGTATCAATGGTCTTTATATCGAATTACTCTCAGCCTATCTATGCATGATATAAGTACGGAACTAACTCAATAGTAATTAGTTAGACACATCATTTTAATTATACAATGGATCTAGCTAGAAGTTTTCCATAATTCCCATAGATCGACGCCTTGTAAAATCAGACAAAAACTGATAAACTCAAAGCACAACTTCTTTCACAGAAGAAAATCCGCAGTTTGTTTTTTTAAAGTTACAATATTCCTAATCTTGACAACTCCAAAAAGCTTTTACGTAAACAAGTGGTACGCGAGCAGAATAATAGATATTAATATGTTATAAATACAAAAAAAGATTCACATAAAAGGAATTAAAAGAATCCAATTGAAAACCGTTGATATATATTTAAGTTAAATACGTAATATCTATTTGTTTCTCAAGCCCCATTGTGAAACTTTCTTCTGAGCAAACTGCATCACAATCATGCTAGTACCATTAGCAAGGAAACTTCTAATCGTCCCAGGACCAATTCCTCTATACAGGGCGAAAAATCCACCTCTCTCTTTAATGGTCAGTCTCATCCTCTGAAACAAAGAAACATTTTTGCCGTAGTCACACTGTACTTGAGATTTCATGTACTCAAATGGCCAGACTACCCACCAGCCCGCCGTAGCTGCAAGACCAGAAGCAATGAAAGGCCCAAGAATAGGAGTTTCAAAAGCTCCCTTTGCATTTCTTCTCCCCCAGTCAATTAGAACGAAGTAGGTACCCATTAGTCCCAGAGTACGCAACCATGTGACACTAAATCCTTTATAGAGATCGAAGAATCTCCAGGACTGTCCTGTTTGCCTTCTAACCTTCGCATATTCTAGAGGTGTTTCGATGATGGCTCGTGCTGTGGATGCAAAAGCACCAGCAATCAACACTCTCATTTGCATTCCCCCAGTGTAGGGAAATGTATAATTAGTCCATGACACATTACTTCCAAGGTATGTATATATCCCTTCATAAACTGCAAACTGAGTGGATCTGTATATCCCAGATCCGAATAACGGAGGCAAACTACCGCGATACAAACCGCGGATACCTTGCTGTCTAACAGTTTTAACGAAGGACTGAATCATGTTGGGGGTTTCAAAGCCAGGTTGAGCTTGCATTTTAGTTTTAATCGTGTCAAAAGGATGTCCCACACAAACACTAGTAGTCCCGTATAGGACCCCCACTCCAAGCCCAATCAGACCTTCTCTCCACCACTCGGCTCTCTCCTCATTATGTGTCATTGGCTAATCATCAAGTCAGGAACTTAAATATAAAATTAATTGAAAATTAGATTTTCGATTTTTGCTGCATCATAATGACGCTACCAAGATGGCACAAGTAAGTCAGCAGTGCGGGCGCAGGTCAAACGGCCACAACCAAAATGGCCACATTCGAAAACGGAAACGTAACAAATTACTCAATTCCTAATATTATCAATTTCACCAAAACTGATACGTTCTTACGGGATGTGTAATTAAACAAGATCAATCCGATATTGATAAATTCGCAGAAACATTTATTTCCATGTTTTTGAAAATGTAATAGAATATAAATATTTAATTGCAATTTATTAACTAAAAATCAATAAGTATTCGCATTAGCTTTATTTTACTTTAGTTGTGAAATAGATGAATAAAGTAGCATGATAAATGAAACAATGGGATTCTATAATACTTTTATGACATATCCTGTATATTGAAAAAACAAACAGAAAAACAGGTTTGAATGGAAAGAACTGAATCACTAGAACTACAGCTATATTTGGGGTCCATTAATCAGCTTTTAATTTTTTGTAATTTCTCCTCTGATAGCGCTTCAATGTATTTTGTGAGACTAAACGTAACTGTAATGAAACTATTTTCTCTGCAATAAGTCAATCAGTACATGAAATTGAAGTCGTCCACACACACCAAAACGGCCACAATTCAAAATGCCCACACACCAAAACGGCCACATACCAAAACGGCCACACACCAAAACGGTCACACACCAAAACGGCCACATACCAAAATGCCCACACACCAAAACGGCCACATACCAAAACAGCCACACACCAAAACAGCCACATACGAAAACGGCTATAGAATTTCTTATTCGATTAATATATTCAGTTGCTATAATTAATATACACTATTCTGAACCTTTTAAACTGGATCATCTAACCACATGCCTCATTGCTAATACATTAAGATACAATAAGAACCGCATAATGATTAATGACACCGACTTGTCTACTTGAAATAAAAACACAGATTTGCTAATATTGGCCTATCGGTGACAAAAGTGCAGCGACCTTCAATACACAAGGCCTTTAAGTAATCCATGGTTCAAATTAGTGATCCGGCCTTATGTGTATCGAACATGGTTGAATTTTAAATCGAAGCACTTGATTGACATCGAATTTGTTCATAGATTTGTATTAGTCTGAATGAGTTTTAACTACATACTCTAACTAATCCAAATCTATGAAATTCCTCTTAACAAGGGCATCATGTCGAAATTCTAACAAACGGAATATTATTCTATTTCAATGCATTGCAATGATCGGTGTCAATAGCTTAATTGAATTGATGTTCATTAGATAAATACAATTTTATTATGAGATATCAATATACACTATAAAGAATATATTTTTACGGTCCCGACAGTATCTTATGTGGTGTAACTACAGTAATCGGTTTCGACTAAAGCGAAGCTAGAACAGATTGAATCGATCAAAATACTTGCACGTGTTTTCGATTCACCCTTTAAGTAGGCTAATATTATTAGATGTCAAATATTAGTAGTTTCCAATTGTACTGTCGAAGTCAAATGATAGTTAATTACGGTAACCAAGTATAAGTATGCATTGTTTCTACAACTACATTCAGCTGGGGGTATAAATACCAGGCAATTGTATTATTTCATATTGGTAAAGGAAACAAATGCTACGGGCGAGAAGTTCTCTCTTAAAGTTAATTAACAATCGAAAATATGAAGTTTCATTTCGGGACATGCTTGATTTGCAACATATCCCTACAGCATCTCATGACGAACTCTTCCTGCCTAATGAATTTAACGAGGAATGGTTTATTAGATGGAAAGAGTACATTTACGACATAATCAAAGACGAGCTGCTCCTGAGACCATTTGATTGGAGTTATGATTACAAACGTCTAAACAAGTCAATGCAGACTTTGTTGGAACTGCTGAATGGTTGTTCTACTCTTCCACCTTCTAACCAAGTGTACGAAGAAGTACTGAAGCCACATGTTGAAAACATTGCGAGAGCATGCGGAATTCATGTTCAGTTATACGAACAGTTCAAACTCAATTTCGATGAATTCGTTGGACTATACAGTTCTAGACGGGATTACATTAAAACCAATGCAATCGAGGAAATTGAAATGAATAACGCGGCAACAGATGAATTCAGGGGTTCGAGTGATCACCTAATATTCGGTAAGATGGTTGGAGATGCCCTTGGTCTACATCCTGTTTGGGGAGCAATGCTAAATCCAACCGGAGGAGTGTCAGGACCTAGTAACAGCAATATAATAATGAGAAATTGCATCTTAGTGCCAAGCATCAGAAAGAACAGCGTACTTCACGATGCAACAGGATATCTCAGACTCTACCACGGGATTGGACCTGGATATAGGTATTTGGAGATGGGGGATATCAAAGGACGGTTATCCCCGTATAATGGCGCGCTTAACGGTTTTTGGCTACCAAGGGCAGACCATGTAAAGAACTTCTTTTGGAAAATGGAAGAACTTAATGATTATATAAAAGTAATTAGAGGTCCTGATCTAGCAATGTCTATGATTGAGCACCTCAATTTTCTTGCAATAGCTTTGTGCATTTTCGTACTGTTGTCACAAATAATGTAATCGTGATCACCTGGATATCGTGTACGCATATGTACGCACTTGATATTTATATGAAACTGCTTGTACTTTGTATAATCAACTGACTGTTTTCTAAATTAATACCTAGGTTATGCTCTAAATTAATTTTTCTCTCAAATATATCAGACATTTTCTACGAGATTGTATATTTTGATCAGAATTTATGTAGAATTTGGATCAGAAAACCAGTATAGAACATTGGAAATGTGGAATTTCAATACAAATTAATACGAATTCCACATTTCTGATCAAAATTATACCCCATAAATTCTGATCAAAATGCGTAGGGTGGTGCAAAAATCAACAAAATGTTTAGATGCACCTTATCTAATTAAATATGGTTCCGAATGATCTATTAAATAAATGTGTCAAATTTTCGAAAGATTTCAACAAGTTTGAAAGGTTCCCCATTCATCTAGTTTCTTTTGGAAATATTATTCGAAAGTGGTCCGACGTTTGGAAAAATTAGCAAATATTTAATCTGACTGAAACAAAGTATACTTTCACTAGTAAAGACATTGAAATGCTCCTATTTATGCTTCAATAATTATTAAAAAGCTCAGACAAATGACTTTAAAAATCAGAAAACCAACTTGGACAGGAATTCTGAAATAATTTAATTATTCATATTCGCTTGATAATTAATCAATAATTTATTTTGGTCATAACTTTTTTTTAAAATGTATACTCCTGAATCCTGTGCATTTAATTTTTATTTGATGAGTCTGGTTAACCAAGCAATCAGATATTGGTACAATATTTCAAATTTTATTCAATTCATTAAGGGGATTGAAACTGATTTAGGGGTATTAATTTATATGTGTAGAGAGAGGACATTGCAGTATGTTTTGATTGAAGTAGCGTCCTTCCTGAATGGTAATACTCATCATACTAGGTTCTGAGAGCTGGATGGAGATATTCCTTTGCAGGATATGACTCCAAACTTTCGTTTTTGTACTTAACGGTTTACGCTGATCGTGGGTGGGAACAGGGCCACTCACTAAAGTGAGCTGGGTATGTGCCCTAACGATTGCTCCAGGTTGTCCTAAGAGTGATACTTACTCCAGAGACAGTTGGTCTGTTGAAAGACGGAGTCAACTTAAAAATAGTTAAGATATGAAGCAAAATAATCTTTTTTTGTATTAAAATATCAATATCTAATGGTAAATCAAGAAATAATATAGATTGGTTCTCTAAGTCGGTTTATCGGGGGGAGACATTAGAATAATTCCATCTCCACGAACGTATAGCATTGGAATGTTCCTTTTTTGCGTTTTATAAATTTCTTCCATCGTCTCTTCATCTACTTCTATTTGTGTATGCACCTCTTCCACATCTCCCAGTATCATGTTGAGATGTTGGTCGTATGCGTGCAGCCGTCCTCTCAACTCTCTGTTGTTCCTAAGCTTGACGAATATTCTCTCGTCCAGGCTCAGCCTTATCAGGTCGAGTGGCTCTTCCAGGATGAGAGGGGAGGGCTGTGGCTCTTCACTGGTGGCCATCTTTCTGTGTTCTAACGTCAATATAAAGTTAAGTAATTAATCTCAATTATAAAATCACACTAAAGGTTCTAGATACATATTTTAAAATGATACTTAGTATGTGAAATAATTAACACATTTAATTTACAGCTGTCAATTTATAAGAAACACAGCAAGTAATTACGGGAGACAATAATCACGATTTAGTTTGAAAGGGTTACTTTTTATTCTGAATCCTCTGCAACTCAGTTCTCAAAGTTTTACTTCTCGTCTTCTCTTGTTCAAAGGACTCACTCAATCTTTGTAATTCATCTACCATCTCAACTTTATCCAAGTTGATGCCTTCAATCTCTCGAATCAATTCTGCTTTGCTCTTGAGCTCGCACTGACTCAACAAGTCAGCGAGAGCGATGTTATCTTGATTCAGTTTGTTGAGTTGTCCTTGAAGATTTTGAATTTCTTCGTTCTTGGAAGCTAAAATTTTCTCCAATTCTTGGTTTCTAGCTAAATTCGCATGGTTGGTATCCTGACTAGGTAAGTCTACAACTAAAGAGAGGTGAGGAAATGGTTGAGGCTGAGAGGGTGTCTTAGCCTTTTTCGATTTCCTCTTTATTTCCGTAAATTCTCCAGCATCGTCATCAACATCTTCACAACCACTGGAAACATGACGAATAGAAAGTTTATCTAATTTGGGATTAAGCTTTGGTAATAAGTCATCTTTGGTTTGAGATTTCGGATCGTTTTCTTGGAGAGACTGAGTAGCTGGATTTAGCGTAGAAGAAACTTCCTCTTGATCAACGCTCTTTTGTTCTAACTCGAATTGAGACTTACTCTCTAGAATTGCGTCTCTCATCTCACTTTCAAAGTGCTCGTCCGTTTCATTTGAAACGAATTCATTCCTAGAAACAGAAGTGAGAGACATATATTTCATAACGTTATAAGTTAAATACAGTCGACTCCGCTTAATCGGGTCACTGTTTAATCGGGTCAACCGCTTAATCGGGCCACTTTTGGCAGGACCGAAATAGCTATCATACGTAGAAGCTAATACAAAATATTTTCGGTTAATAGGGTTCTCCGCTTAATCGGGGCAAATGTCCTCTGACCGATGTGACCCTATTAAGCGGAGTCGACTGTATTATACTACACTGAAATTATAATTCTGAAAAAGATGGTATGAAAATTTAAAAGAAATTGTAATAATCTGACGAATCAATTATGGAGGCAAGTAAAAATTGGCATAATAAGCACAGGCAAATTCTGAAAGCTGTGGTAACTAAGCATGAAAAAAGGGTTATAATTCCAAAATCATATAATTTCAGAAGTAACAGAATTAAACAAATTATCTATTGAAGTGTGTTTTAAAATACTGGAACTTTATTAACTTTAGAAGTATATTAGTAGGATAAACTGAGATGCGACACCTTTAGGAGTCTCGAGGTTGCCGCATCAAAATGTACACAACGTTACCCTACTACGTATTTAGACATTACTACCGTAAAAAGTATGACAAGTATGCTCATTTGAATAATGAATAATTCAAATAATTCCTAATCAATGTGTCTGAAATGAATCTTACTAAGCAACATACTGAGCAGGGAAGGGCTTGGGCGGAGGAGAAGAGGGAGATGTGAGGTTAGGATTGTACACGGGTTTACTCTTCGCACCGCCGAAGATCATTGTCTGCAAATCGCCATCAGGACCCTGTGGCTTCTTCTTCTTCTTTTTCTTCTTAATCTTGTCGGCCTCCTTAGCAGTAGTCTTTTTACTTCCCAGTTCTTGCTCATCTTCAATGAGAAGAGAAGCAAACCTACCTCCATGTGCTATCGTAGCCATAACTAATTGACACAGATATCAGCTAAGCTTACGTATGAGTTTGTATTAATGCTCAAGTCTATGGAATTAATCAAGGTGTATCACAAATACAGTAGAACTCGGTTAGTACGTACCCCTCCGGGAAGCGGAAAAAGTACGATCCGTAAGTACGTACTATCCACTACTACTAACCGAGTTGATATTACATTGAAATTTATATAATAAATGAATTCTGGTTCAGAGAAATGAGTACGTACTAACCGAGTTCTACTGTATATAGATTGGAAATTGTCAATAACAGGATACAAACAAATGATTATAATTGGAGATTGGCTAGGATGTGAACCGTAGTCCAGAAAATAGTCATTAAAAAACTTTAACATTTGTTAGAACCCATCTAAAATCATCTTCCCGTAATGGATAAATCCTATATATTAAAGCTCTAGGATTTGTTTGTCTGAATTGATTGAAGAATTCAAAAAGTCGTAGAGATATGAAAATTGGTATGCAGGTGTCAAATGATGAGTCTACGATTAAGTTCGAAGATTTAAGCGAAAATTTCACACCTCTGCCAAAAAATGGAAGAAATTCACAATTTCTCTATACAATATACTGTCATTGTATTAATATTTCAAAGCAATAACTTGTATTATAGTGTATGGCACTAAAAAAGGTTATATACATATTTTCACACCATTTGACGAACTTTGAAAAATATTCTAGAGACTAGCTGGCAACTGTTGACAATGGAATTTTTAGGAGTCTAGATTTCAAATATCAGATTTTCGAATTTAGATGATAATAATTTGTTTACTTTTGTTTACAATAGACAAACAAATCTCAAAAATGTGATAGAAACTAGCTTTTAACTATTGACCTGTTGTTATTAAGGGTGTAGATTTCAAATATCGTATTTTCGATCCTACATTTATAATTTTTTACAATATTATCATATACGTAGTAAGCAACTTCAATATTGGGTACCCGTACGAACTTCTGAATTTGCTGATATTCCCAGACACCCGCAGGGCGACTCTTCGAAGACTAAGTGTTCGCTAGCCGCGCTACACAAGTGCGCTTGTCATTATAATATAGACAAATGACAAGCTCTTTCTTTTCCGGAAAATTAATAGTCAGAGTAAAATTTGCCAGGACTAATAATGAGCTCAGAACCATAATTGATTAGTACAATACATAGCAGACGTATGACGTGAAGATGGTGATGGTGATACTGCAGCCACTTTTAATATTTAACGGCATGGCATCTCCCTATAGAACTAAAAAGTATTTTCCTTGCTCCAAATTGATGGATCAGATCCTGAGTCGTAATATAAGAAGTTCTCCTTCTTTACAGGAAGCCTGTAGTCTGGTGGAATTACAATCTCCTCGAGACTCTCCGATTTTCTAGGAATTCTTTTTCCTTCCTTCCTTTCCCTACGGATCGTTCGTTTTAAGCTGTCGAGTTTAGGTAACTTCGTAGCTATTGCGTCACTAGTTGATCGTACGAGTAACACATCACTGAGAATCTGTTGAGTGGTATCAGTGGTGTCACGAGCCCTACGTTTCACTCCAGCTTTTACCTCCAAACAGATGACGCCTAGAGCATCTGAATCGTGAAGATGTTCTCCTGTACGCTTAACGACTTCTTCTCCTCTCGTATGAAGTCTTGCTTTACAAAAGCCTTTCTTCTCGCATTGCCAGTGCGTGGTGTCTGCAATTGTTCTTTGCTTGTTATAGATAAATCCAGCTTCGACGAGTTTGAAGCATTCTTTTTTTACCGAAGTTGACCTGATCAACCTAAACTGACCAACTTCTGAATCTGTCATCACCGAAATATAAATATTAGTAAGGTATTATGTGCCTGTGTCCTTATTCCTTTCCTAAATCTGTACTATATATGCTGTGTCCGCTAGGCATAATTATGTAGTATTTGTCCATGTATCCATTTCTACGTATAGATATTTGTCTGTAGTAAAATTGTTCATGTCTTTTGTCTGTATTCTATTGTCCATGTAGTCATTTGTCCCTTTGTCTACACAAAGTGGTAAAGTGGTGAAGTGGTGAAGTGGTGAAGTGGTGAAAACCGACTAATATGCCTTAATGACGCTAATAGACTTTAAACAATCGGAATGATCATGAGATCTTATGCCTGCCCAAACCTTGATTAGTACGTAATAGCTGAATATTTAAATAATAGACATTCAAAACTAAATATTGCTAAAGGTGATGAATTGGTTCATCCTCACATACGAGGGCCAGGAGGGGGGTAGTGGTTACCAGGAGGGGGAGGGGGAGGTGGGGGATGTAATGGATTGGCACGAGGGTGGAATGGTCCAGCATGAGGGGGGGCAGGTAATGGACCTCCATAAGGACCTTGCAACGGGTTACCATGAGGAGGGCCTGGAATTGGATTGCCATGAGGGGGGCCTGACAGTGGGCCACTATGAAGGGGAGGGCCTGGGGGCATCGGAGTGCCATGAGGAGGACCATGAGGGGGAACCTGCATCGGATTGCCATGATGAGGCCCAGGTATGGGGTTACCATGAGGGGGCCCCGGAGGTAAAGGCCCGCCGTGACTGGGGGGTCCCTGCAAGGGAGTGCCATGAGGCGGGCCTGGTTGTGGGCTGGCGTGAGGAGGAGCGGGGAACTGGTAAGGCGGTCTGGCTAACGGAGCGCCGTGGTAGGGAGCCTGTAGGTGGGCGGCATGAGGGGGTTGGGGGAGCGGCGGGGTACTCTGCTGGGGAATCGGGTTCGCGGGCTGGGGGGGATAACTGGGGTGTTGGTGTGGGTGGTGTTGAGGCTGCATTGGAACGAGATTGGGAAATGTTTGCTGTGAGAGGAGAGCGGGGTTGTGAGTGGGGGCTTGAGGGGGAGGAGGAGGGGCAGTTTCCATCGGGACAGAGCCTGTCTCCATCTCGGGGTGCTGGAATTTACTCTGCTGTCCTTGAGCTGCGAGCTGAGCTGGGGGAGGCAAGTTTGAAACTTTGGCGTGACTGTCTATCTTAAACATGAACTGCAGGAAGAACTGTTTGGTGTCTGGATTCCATTCGTTCCAGAATTTCCCCTCAGTGTTGTCTACCTAGAAAGCAGAGGAATAAGTATAAATTGTGATATAATATTGTTGAAAAACGTTCTCACCTCTCTACTCGGAATCTTGAAACCGATCGTCTCGTACGGCTCTGCAGCGAACATCAGATACTGCCAGGCTTTGTCTGGCGCCTCAATGTGCTGCTCGAAGGCCGCCATCACCCGGTACTTGGGCTGAATACCCTCCACAATTCCTGGGTAGTCCACTTGGAACAGGAGACTCTGTTGCTTAGTCTCAGGGTCTTGTTGTTTTGTCACCTAGCAAAATAAGCAATGAAATTTAAGAAAATAACAACAAACAAATTAGTTCAGCATTTCATCACCTTGTACCCAGGTCTGCCGATCTTCACGAACTTTCTGATCTCAACTCGCGGTTTCTCGGGGGCAGGCAGAGCTTGCTGCTTCCTGGCTTCTTTCGCAGCTCGTCTACTCAAGTTGGACTGGTGCTTCTTCCCCTGAGTATGTGCCAGATAGCTGCCTTCATTGTTGTGAAGAGTTAGACACAGCTTGCATTCGTAAGTCCCGAGATGGTTTCTCATGAAGTAAGGGTCCTTCGCTAGGTCTATCGTCTCCAAAGCCAGCTTTCTCAGTCTCTCTCTCCTGTCTCGGTTGGACTCAGACCAACTGGTAGCTCCCCCTCCTCCGGTCTTACTCCCAACTCTGTTCTGAAAATCCATTACAAAGTCTAATCTCAAATATGAATGATAAATATTTGAATTCTCTCAATTACTATTAAGACTATACTGATGTAATAAGAAACTTTCAACAACATTGGCTTATAATCATCAAGTGTGTAAAATAAAATTATTTCTAGCCATTCGAAAACTACAATTATTTCATTAGAAACTAAAACAGAATGTACTAAGAAGTATGCATTCAAAATAAATGCATTTCCGCTAACATTTGACCAAAAGCTTTTCCTTGCGGATCAGGGGACATGTTCTCAAGTGCCCCACCCCCCAATACACCACTCAGCACAAAGTTCATCCCGCGGATCCCTGGAAGAGTATAGCGATACACTTTGTACTCAAAGTTAGGATGTGCTTTGTGTTTAAAAAAATTGAAAACTTTCTCTTTGGTCAGTTTATTAAGGAGAGTTGAGTACAAATCTGGGCTCCTAGCAACAACGCCGATATTCACCGTATTTCCTTTGTCCCCGCTGCGAACATAGGCCAAGTTCTCCAGCTTACCGCTCGTTAGTTTCCAGTGTTCGTTTTCAGCTGGTTCCGTCAAAGAAACAGGCTGCAAACTATCTTTAGGATTCACAGGGACATGAACGGGAATACTTTCCTGCACACCATTGATGTCAAGGGTAAGTTTGAGGTTTTGTTTCGGAGTGAGGTAGGAGAAGAGACTGAGAACTGGAGTGACCTTAGGCCGGCCCCCGATAAGAGTTGTGAACCCGGGGGACATGCCAGTCCCGGCGGGTGCAACTTCTTGACTGAATATCGCCAATGCATCAGCACGCTCGTGCTTGCAAGACAGCATCAGGACCCCTTCACGGAGGTCCTCCGAGTTGATCGGGGCGTGTCCTCCGTAGCTGTCATTACACCCGAACACCTGTACAAACTCTTCCTTGAAAAGTGCAAAGTTCGCTGCTTCAAGCATCCGCCTCACTCTCTTCATAATGGCGTCAGCGTTTTTCAAACCTTTTTCCCGCACATTTGGACCAACGATGAGTGAATAGGCGGTGGCTCGGTATTCTTTCAAGTGTATAACGCACACTTTGTAGGATCCATTCGCAGAGCGACCAACGGCACCGCTGACTAAGACTCCGTCATCTGTCGCCGTGAGACTGACGTCGCGGAAATCACAGGTGACGTCAGGCAGCAGGTAGGAGGCCGGGTCTCCGATCTCGTAGACAATCTGCTCAGACACTGTCCCGATGTTCACGACGCCTCCTGTGTTAGGCGCCTTGGTGACTAAGAAATGCCCGTTCTCGTAAACCTCTGCAATCGGGAATCCAATGTTATCCCAGCCGGATACGTCTCTCCAATCGGTGCAGATCCCGCCGGTAGCCTGAGCTCCGCACTCCAGAACGTGTCCGGCCAGGCTCCCCTGTGCTAAGAGGTCCCACTGAGTGGGACCCCAGTTATACTCATGCATTAGTGGCCCCAGCACAATAGCACTGTCCACACACCGTCCAGTTATCACTATGTCTGCGCCTCTTTTCAACGCATACGCGATTGGTTCAGCGCCAATGTACGCGTTCATACTGAGAACATTCTGAGGGAAGTGATGGTTGGTGTCAAGGTCACGGGGCTGCAAATCTTCCCGGACTTCAACAATTTTATCCATTACATTGTCACCAGTGATCACTGCTATCTTCAAGTCTGTGAGTCCAGATTTCTCGGCAATCATGTGCAATTGTTCAGCGCATTTGAGCGGATCTAATCCACCTGCGTTGCTAACTATTTTAATGTTTCTCTCCTTGATATCTTTCAGGTAAGGAGATATGTGAGAAACGAAATCAGGCACGAATCTCAGTTTTCTAAGCAGACCCATGGTTATCTCAGACAGATAGTCATAAACAATGTAATCCGTGTTTCCATTGAAAATGAGCTGCGGGGTACTGGTTGCTGTGTCGCCCCAGAAACCCGATGCGCAGCCAATACGGACGCTAGATTTAGTTCTAACGAAATACTTTGCCATGCTGCTTGGGAATGTGGAGATGGGGGCAAATAGTTTCCACATTTTGGAAACTTTAATTGCAGCAGATAATACTGAACTAGATTGAAATAGAATTAGAGTTAATTTACAAGTTGAATGTTAATCTATACATAACATAATCTATGGAAACAAGATGTATAAAATACTATCATTATTATGGTGTAATATCATATAAAAAGTGATAAAAAAGTAAAAAGGGTGACGCATCCAATTCTAGAGTTGTCCTTGCAGTCCACTCTTCACGCGCTCCCAGTTTGGACAATGGTAGCAGGGGACCACGGATGATTTGGGTCGCATCCCATGAGTAGGAGTCGTCGTCTGAGAGAGGAAGTTGGTGCTGCAATTCGTGCAAGTGTGAGTGCTGGTCGTTCTCATGCTGCGACTGAATTTCGTAAGATCTGAAACTCCGGGTGCCACGCGAAACGAACCTCCAGATCGCGAAAAAGAACTTCCTAGCTGGGTGCCTCCTATCCGGAAGCTATCCTGAGCAGCCAAGGGTACACAGCCCGCACTTAGGGCACGCCTACGGGTGCTAATCGAGTTGCCGAAATGTTTCGTGTAAAAATCGCGTTTTATCTTGCGCTCTTCCAGGGAGGTCTTATGTCGCTCTGCGGCAACTTTTTCCTGATGCAACCGCAGGGCGGAGTGGATTGCTTTAGAACTCTCAACTCTGCGCTTATTCTCAATGACCTGGAAACAGCCGCTAAGGTTCTGATGCCTAGCAAAGGAGCTCGGTTCGATATGCATATTACAAACCGGACAGAGAATGCTGGTAACTTCTGGACTAATCGGGAGTTGTGCCTCTGACTCAAGAGCAGAGACACAGACCTCCTCTGGAATGGAGTGGAAGGAGGATTTCTTCGGGACTGCTTGTGTAACTGGGATTAGTCGGACTGTCTTAGTAGTCTGATTTCCAGAAGCGAATTTGATGTCCGGCATTGCCATTTTTCTTAGATTATAAATACCTACGTTCCTACCTGCTTATTTTTAATAGTAAAGAAAAGTCTGATTGAAGGCATTTCTCGAGTGTAGTTCAAAATTTCGATCTATCGATGGCCATAAACGTATGTAACTACTAGCATGTACGCGTATTAGCAATGTTAAAATGTGCCGACAGACGAAAGTACAGCTCCATTATAACATCAACCAGAGGAATTATGCTCTATCTTAGCAGTGGAGTCTCGTTTCTAGCTCAAAATACAAATTTGCGTAAAAGGTGTGAAAATATGTACCTGCATGCTATTAAATTTACATAGATATATGCCCTATATTAGCTTTTGAGATATCATTTAAATCTTTAAACAAAGATTTGTGGTGTTAAAATACTGCTGTGTTAGGACTGTGATAAAATACTATTAATATATACAGTCGAAACTGGGTTTTTTTAAACTCCGGTTTATCCTTACTTATCGTTTTTTTCTTACTATTTCAGTATCTTAATAATGTAAAAAATTCCATATCTATATTAAATTCCATCGGGGGTTTTCTTACTGTTTGAACCTGTAAAGAAATAGTAGGAAAAAACGGTTTCGACTGTACTTACTACTACTACTTATAAAAACCGGAAGTGATGGAATTTCGTGAAATAATGCAGACATTTCACATATACTACATACACCCTAAAGAGATTCTACATGCAAAATTTGGTAGAAATAGGACTGTTATATTTCGCAGGAGCATATGATATGCGGGGTATTTTAGAATTTGTCCACTACCATAGTCGAGTTGCAAATTAAATATTCGTTTACGAAGGTATGGAATGTTAGCATCTCGTTGAGAAGATATGCAACACATTTAGTATTCATTCGAGAGATCACTAATGGAGCAGAAGGGTAAATAAGATCTCGCATAGCTGTGCTTAACATTCCACGAATACGCAGCGTTACCCTACTCTGTCAGGATAGAGTTATCCCATGCGTGTCATATTACCCCGACGAGCTCTTCCTATAAGATTTAACTTCTAACATATATTTTCAAATTTATTCGAATTCACAAAATGGCTGTAAGGTTCCCTGATCCACCACAATATTTCGATATTTCAATGTTGCAGTCTGTAATAGCTGTAGCGAAGAAAGGACGAGCATTAGGATCGCTCTATTACCCAGCTGGAGTTGCTATTGATCCAACTACACACAAGATATACATCGCAGAGGGAGCAGTTGGATCCAGAGCATCCAACTCTGCTCGCGTGTCTATCTTCTCTGAAACAGGAGAATTCTTGGAATATTTTACAGACAAACACATGGTAAGGCCTTGGGGCATTGCAATCCATAGAGACAATATATACGTATCAGATAAAAGAGAACACCTGGTGTTCCATTTTAAGGTTGCTTCAGACATCATCCTTCTCACCGGCATGCTAGGTAGCAGTGGGGAAGGCATTGGACAGTTCAATGAACCAAGGCAACTCTCTGTATCTGATAGCGGAGACCTTTTCATCGCTGATTGCCAAAACCATCGAATTCATATTCTAGATAGCAATCTAATCCACAAGCAATTTATAGTACACCACAGTATGGCATGTCCTTGTGACGTTAAACTGACAGCAAGTGAGGTATACGTACTCACTAGAGTTTCCCCTTGCGTGCATATATTCTCTCAAAGTGGAGAAAAGTTACATTCTCTAATTACACACGGAGATGGAATGCAGGTTACGAACGCTCACTTTTTTTGTCTGGACACTAACCGGAATTTAATTATCAGCGATTGTGGATCTAACAGAATCAAGATGTTCTCCAAAGAAGGAATGCCACTACACACGCTAGGGGATGAGGGCAACGAAGTGGGAATGTTTTGGCTTCCACGAGGATTGGTCCTTCTTAACGAAATTAAATTAATCATTGTATCATGGAGCAGATACTATGGACTACAAATATTCAAATGTTAAAATATTAGTCGTAAAATAACATAACGTATTTAAACATCTGTATAATTAAACAAAAATTGATTTCTTGATGGGATGAAATAGTATAATCGAAGTTTAATAATTACAGTGAGAAAAAATTATTTAATTAAAAAAGAAAGATTAATTAAGGAAGTAAATTTAATACAACAAACTTTTCGTACAAAAATTCTAAAATATACAAAAAAGCAAGAACTTCAATTTAGGAAGGGTATAGAGCAGGGTGCGTACTAGTCTTCAGGTTCAAACGAGTGAATCTCTTGCCAAATCAGTTTCTTCCAGTTTTCAATGGTTCCCCCTGTTTCGAAACGAGCTTCTGGAAACGGACCTGTGACTTCTGGCGTGAGGGACCAAGGATCAAAGAAAGTTGAAAAGTATTTGTGTTTGAGTGCTTCTTCGACGGATATTCGTTCCGTATAGTCTATGATGAGAAGCTTTGAGATAATGTCTCTTGCTAGCTCGCAGTTGTTCTGGTGTTCAACGTCGGCCAAATCACCTGCATATAAATAATTAGTTGGAAAGAGTCCATATACCTTAAAAAATAGTGGTAAAATGATATACGTATTTTACTTGTTTCGTACTGACTAGAGCTGTCGATGATTCCTCGAATTCTAAGATCCGGTTCTCGGTTCTCTTGTGACACAATACCCGGGTATTATAACTACACAATGCAGACATTGCGATTGTAGTGATTTCCCTGAGATATATCCCAAATTTACCGGTTTAGCATGAAATTTGAGTAACACATATTAGTTCATTAACTGTACTGATAGTAGATAAATAATATTGTCACTAACATGAATGGATAATTTTCATAGCTAGTTGTCTGCTACAGTAGTATTCAGGTTTCCCAATTTTCAATCCTTTTGAAGTGCCCTTCTAGAATACTAATGTACTTAGGGCGTTCAATATGTTCCAGGCCCAACTTTATATGTCAAAAGGTAACAAAGACAAAGTATTTCTAATTCCTTTAATGAATCCGTTGCAGGATTATGGTTCGACTGGTATGTTGGTTGCTGTGTTATTAATATAATTACTGTGGTTAGCACACACGATTATAGACCCGGTTTACGGTACTTATAAAAAAATTCAATTTTGCCATTGAAAAAGACTGGAAAACAATTTGTATGGATAAAATTCCTCAAAATTGTTAAATAATATCGTTGAAATGTAAAATAATCAAGAAGGCATGGAGAAGATGCAAACGGGAGGTGTTCAGTTGAATATTTTGTGATAAAAAGATGTTATACTAATTATGGTGGAATTTCCCAATTTTTTGCCACTTAAAAGTGGGACAAAAGTGTCAGTGAATTGCAAAAAAACACACATTATTCCCCCATCTTAAAATTAGAAGATTTCAAAGAAGTCAATATCTATGTTATTTGATTTGCAGAATTCAATGGAGAGATTAGTTTTAATCTAAGTTTGCTCAGAACTGAAACACATCAAATATTAAGCTAAAACTCTCCATAAGTACAAGGACCGTAAACCGGGTGTATAAATCGTGTGTACTAACCACAATAATTATATTATCACAGCAAATCAAATTGCCAGTAGAAAGATAATCCTCTAACGAATACAATAAAAGAATTTAAAATACATTGTTTCAGTAGCCTTTCGAATGATAAAGTTGGGCCTGGAACATATTGAACGCCCTAAGTATCAAGTAAAGAGTCGCTTAAACTCGATCGTAATTTTGTATTTCCAAGAACACTTGTGCTGCTACCACAACAGGTGAGGATTTTCACATTGGGCATTTTCGCCATTCTCGCAAAATGATTCCAAACCATAGATTTGGATCTAGTTGCCAAAATTCCCTTGACTAATAAAGCGATAGCTTAATCTTATTTATTAGTCAATGTGATTATCAATACTGAAAATTTGAAAAAAAAAATATCTATCCTATGTACAAGTAGTACTTGTGTATACGTATAACTACTGTTGCTTGTGCTCAGGTAGTTTTACGCCTTGTTCCATTCTCACAAACTTGCTATATCTTAACCGTATTCATCAGTTAATTGGCTTCAATTTTACCAGGTTCCTTTGACTTGAAATACCCGGGTCCCACCACTAGTACAGACCACATGTTTGTTACATAACATTATAAGTGTATTAAGTTTAATACATGTGGATGGTTTTTCGATCCTATCAATATTTTAACAACAATATCCACAACTTTATCTTTCCAATATAATTAGCTCAACCCACCACTATTTGTTGTAGTGATGATATCAGTTAAAAGACTCAATACTGCTATGACGCACACGGAGACAAAGCACCTACAGGAAAGTAATTTCTTCGCACAGGAAATCGATTTTGACTAAACCTTGTAAGCCAACCCACGACGTAGTTATACCACTTTTCTGCTTAGTTGTTAAATACAATCAGACATACGTATTTAGTTAATTCGAAGTCATCAGATACGTACGATTCTAAACAGATCAATTTCAACTGTTTTGTTCTAATTCAATAAATCTCTACTACTGTATACCAAAGTGAAAATGTATGATATCTATATCAAGATAGGTTACATTACCTCCAAACAAATTGTCTTGGAAAATATCTTTGAAACAAACAGGTTGCTTTACCGGTTTATTGAGACAGTAGACTTTGACATCATCTGCTGGAACCTTGTCAAAGAATTCCAACTGAGGAGTACCCACAATATCGCATACCTTGTCCCACTGATCCACAAAGTTCTCTCCAGGCATAAGGGGGTGTTTGATGACCAGCTCGGCTAGGATACACCCTACGGACCATAGGTCAACTTCCACGCCGTAAGGAATGCCGAGTATGATCTCAGGAGCTCGGTAGTAGCGAGTGACCACGTATGGAGTGAGAGTGCAGTTGGGCTTGTGGTCTGGTGAGGAATAATACATAAACCAAGTTACACTGAATTCGTATTTGGCGAATATTGGGAGAAATAAAGGGTAAATTAAAGTATATTTTAAGAAATCTGAAGTGATTCGGAATAGAAATGGGCCTAAGTGTAATAGTCATACTTCGCTTATATTACTACTAACAAGAAAATATCTCGACAATGTCGATTAATTCTACCAAGAGAGTGCATACATGTGTGTCCCTGCATCCCTTCACTAACGGCTCATCACTAGCTATCTAAAAGGAATAATGCCTTGCAGGGAGTTCATAAACCCCATTCAGGATTATTGTTGAACTTGGGGATCTGGTACTAAATGCACAATTTTCATTTAATATTCTTAAGACTATGCTCGAGTACAAAAGGTCTTCAGCACAAAATATTCGGATCCATAACATTCTTAAACAGCATTGAATTATCAAAGCATATATAATCGAAAGGGGAGAAAATAAATTACTAGAATTCTGGATTTAACATCTACATAACCTTATTATAATAATAAAATCAAAAATCGTGCTTTAATGAATCTCACTTTCAAAATCCTAGTATTTAAATTTAGTGCAAATACTTTCGAAACAGACTGTACTATCCTATCCAATGGAAAAAGTATATAAGAGGATTTGAAGAGATTTTAAACAAAATTAATCAACAAATTGAGAAGAAATGAAAAGAATAAGTATTCCACTTATTAAAATATGGTCATCACTAAGTCATTCGAAACGAACATTTAGTGACATGCTTGAATTAGGAAGAATAAATACTGAAAAAAATATCCGACTCTTCCAGCCAAAAGAATTTAACGAAGAATGGATGGGTAATTGGAAAAAATACATCTACAACATCATTGATGATGAGCTGCTCCTGAGACCATTTGATTCGAGTTACGATGATCAACTTATAAATGAGTCAATGCAGACTTTGTTGGAACTGCTGAATGGTTGTTCTACTCTTCCACCTTCTAACCAAATGTACGAAGAAGTACTGAAGCCACATGTTGAAAACATTGCGAGAGCATGCGGAATTCATGTTCAGTTATACGAACAGTTCAAACTCAATTTCGATGAATTCGTTGAACTATACAGTTCTCGACGGGATTACATTAAAACCAATGCAATCGAGGAAATTGAAATGAATAACGCGGCAACAGATGAATTCAGGGGCTCGAGTGATCACCTAATATTCGGTAAGATGGTTGGAGATGCCCTTGGTCTACATCCTGTTTGGGGAGCAATGCTGAATCCAACCGGAGGAGTGTCAGGACCTAGTAACAGCAATATCTTCGTAAGATCATTGAACATCGTGCCAAGCATCAGAAAGAACACCGTATTACACGATGCAACAGGATATCTCAGACTCTACCACGGAATTGGACCTGGATATAGGTATTTGTCGATGGGGGATATCGAGGGGCGGTTAGATTCGTCGAATGGAGTACTTAACGGTTTTTGGCTACCAAGGGCAGACTACGTAAAGAATTTCTTTTGGAAGATGGAAGGACTTAAAGAGTATATGAGTATAATAAAAGGTCCTGACTTGACGATGACTATCCTTCACTACTTCTATTTACTTGTAATTGTTTTGTGTTTCTTCGTACTTCTGTCACAAATAATGTAATCCATCTGAGTCTTGTACTCAACATTTTATTTGCATATATGTTGTAAATGTAAATGTATGAAGTATAGGTATGTATTTCCTTTTGTATAATAAATGTGCTAGCTAAATTGGTTTTTATGTTGTAGTATAGTGGGAGAGTAAAAATGTCAAAGATGGTCTGATACGTATTTATATAATGATATATAATCAACTTCAAATATAAAAGAAGTGATTTGAATTAATAATGCTACAGCCTGACCAAAATATATTTCAAAGCAACTGGATAATTCGTTTTACTCGGCTTGGTTATAATCAAGGTTGAAACCGCTTCAACCAAATACCAATTTAACCGAATAATGGTCAGATCAAATAATTTGGTTAACCGAATAATGGTCAGAACAAATAATTTGGTTAACCAAATAATGGTCAAACCGAATAATTTGGTCAACCGAATAGTTGTTCACCCAAATAATTTGGTCAACCGAATAGTTGTTCACCCAAATAATTTGGTCAACCGAATATTTGTTCACCCAAATAATTTGGTTAACCGAATAATACTTGATTCTATTTTGCATAAATGTTTATATATTATATAAACATTTATACAAAAATATAATCAAGTATAAATAGGCCTATTAGATTTATTTGTGTTCGGACCACCTCATGTACGAACATGCGATTGTGTTGGGAAAGCATGCAAATTATTTGGTTGACCAAATATTCGGTTGACCAAATTATTCGGTTGACTAAATTATTTGGTTCTCAACCGAATATCAAATAATGATATTTGGTTACAAACCGAATATCAACTATTTGCAAATATCATTTGGTTAAACCGAATAATCAACTATTCGGTTGCAACCCTGAAATTTATAATACGAAGGTACACTTAATGATTCCGTTCAGAATTTGACCATGGGAATTAAGAATTGAGTTGAAATTTTCGAAACTGAGTAATTCAAATGTATAGATTACAAATCTGAAATCAAATACACTGTATTAGCATCCCTTACACTTTGAGTACGTAGATTTGTTGTGTTGTCTGTTTGTCCGAATTGATTGAAGAATTGACAAGTCGAGTTATGAAGATCTAAGCGAAATTTTCACACCTCTGCAAAAAAGGAAAAAACAATTTTTCACACCTTTTCAAGACAATACTAGGTACGGCTTCACTCTCACAATAGAAATCATTGTACGACACTATTGTATAGGCTATCATCATACGTATATATTAAAATGCTAGGATTTTTTTGTGTTTGTCCGAATTGATTGATATATAGATTAATCGAGTTTTAATAGTTAGGACAAGCGCGCTTCGCTTGCATGCGCTGCGCGGCTGGCGGACACTTTATGTCCGCCGGATGCGCCTGGAGTCACATTGATTAATTATAAGGGAGATAACATCCCTAAATACGTCTGTCCTACTGTTATAATCGATATCGCACGAAAAAATTTTTCAATTTTAAAATTTTGATGCGTAATGATGATAGATGCATCATATGTGTCGTATATTAATATACATCCTTACTATTAAAACTCGATTATTTGTTTGTTTGTTTGTGTATGTATATATATATATATATATCTGTAACGAATTGATTGAAGAAACTGCACGGCACAGAAAGCTGACTTTTGGCATGTGGGAGTCTTTTGGCTATGGCTTCAGTAAGTTCTGAGCTCAGACGAAAATGTCGACTCATCATGGAATTATGACGTCATTGTCATATTTTTAAAAGTTAAGCAACACAGTTATTCGGGCATAACTCCGCCATTATAGGAGATAGAAGGCTGAAATTTTAATAGAATCTGTATACTAACATGCCTCACATATGGTGCAACTATCATCAAAAAATGATGACTCATCACTTTTTTATAACGTCATCATTACTCATCAAAATTTTAAAAATTGATATTTTTGGTGATTTTTCGTGCCATATTGATTAGATCAGTGGGACAGACGTATTTAGAGATGTTATCTCCCTTATAATTGACCAGTGTGACCCCAGGCGACCGAAGGGAGCCTCCGGCGGACACGAAGTGTCCGCCAGCCGCGCAGCGCAAACAAGCGAAGCGCGCTTGTATTCTATTAAAATTTCAGCCTCCTATCACCTAAAATGGCTGAGTTATAGTCGAAAAACTGAAATTTCTAATTCTAAAAAAAAGGTGATAATGACGTCATAATTCCATGATGAGTCGACATTTTCGTCTGAGCTCAGAACTTAGTGGAGCCATAGCCAAAAGACTCCCACATGCCAAAAATCAGCTTTCTGCGCTTGGCAGTTTCTTCAATCAATTCGTTACAGATATATAGATATATATGTATCTGTAACGAATTGATTGAAGAAACTGCAAGGCACAGAAAGCTGATTTTTGGTATGTGAGAGTCTTTTGGCTATGGCTCCACTAATTTCTGAGTTCAGACGAAAATGTCGACTCATCATGGAATTATGACGTCATTATCACCTTTTTTTAATAATTAGAAATTTCAGTTTTTTAACTATAACTCAGCCAGTTTAGGTGCTAGAAGGCTGAAATTTTAATAGAATGTGTACGTATATTAATACTTTACATGTGATACAACCATCATCAAAATATTTCATAAAACACCACTTTAACACTATTTGTATTAAGAAAGGAATTAATAAATGTTATCGATTTAAATGTTTATCACTTCATATTACTAAGTAGCTAAAAGCTTCAAGAATCATTATTTATAAACCAAAATAATGTTCATTCTAAAAATCACCATTTAAGATTACCTGGAATTTTCTATTCACAGTAGGGTCAAAAATTTCAAGGTCTCCCCAAGGAAATGGTTTAAGGCGGAAATGAATCAAAAC
This sequence comes from Aphrocallistes beatrix, assembly GCA_963281255.1. Classification (NCBI taxonomy): domain Eukaryota; kingdom Metazoa; phylum Porifera; class Hexactinellida; order Sceptrulophora; family Aphrocallistidae; genus Aphrocallistes; species Aphrocallistes beatrix. The sequence continues at coordinate 931,816 of OY725497.1, forward strand.
ATTCCTGGTAAACCTAGGTTAATTAATCGACTTACCAAGATCTAACATTGATCTCGCCAGCCCAAAGTCCAGAAGCTTGATGACGCAATGAGAGTTAATGACGATGTTGCTTGGTTTGAGGTCTCTGTGGGCAACATCGCACTTGTGCAAGTAGTTGACTGCGGACAGCATCTGGTATCCAATGAACTGAATGCGCGGGTGGTCCAGGAGCATAGTCTTAAGCTGGGTTAGGTTTGCATCTAAACAATCCATTACCACGTATATATGATCGAATCTCTAGACGAGTAGAATAATTGAGGGCATACATCGTGGATCGGTTCATGTGAATAAGAAATTATTTCAGCTTACCGCTAGAGAATGGTTTGGTGTGAAGATGTTGAGAAGAGTTATGATGTTCGGATGCTTCATTCGTTTCATGAGGAATATCTCCCTGTACGCACGTTTGGCATCGTGGTCTTTAGAAAAAGCCTTGGTTAACTTCTTAATGGCGACCTTCTCGCAATTGCGGGTACTATCGAGGGCGGAGCAGACAGTTCCTTGTGCTCCTAGACCAATCCGCTTCAGTTTGCTGTAGCGTTTCGGAACAATGAACTCTTCCTTGCTAATGAGATGTCTAGTGTACTCCACTATTCCATTCGGCTGCTCCACTTCAGGAGGGTGGTGGGGAATCTGGGATTTCGTGACTGAACCTCCGGTTGCCATTCTGCACTATGTTTAATATATTAAAATTGGGACATCTACAGTATAAATTTGCCAATCTATATATTAATGATTAAGAAATTAGTTGATAATGCCTATAATTTGTCCATGTGTCGTATAATACTTCGTATAAATTCGATGTGGTCAAAACAAGTCTGATCGAAAAAGCTATAGAGCGTACGGACGTAAGAATTAGTAGACACATTAAATTGTATTTTAATCAACAAGTCTTTGAAGAGTCGACCAGGGCTAATAAAAGTTCACATACCAAATAGAATTACACAACTATGCTATCGTATTACTATTTGTATGAATGCCAGTCAGCCTAGCATTTTGTAAAATATGCTACCTTACTAATTGTTCAAAGCTATTAAATTCTTATTAGTTCTAGAACTACTAGAAGTACAGGCCTTAGAGCCTAGTGAATTAATTTATTTTGGCTCCAATATACCTGCCTGGCCAAAAGCACTCCAACGACACATTTTTTTCCATCTTAATAGTACTGAAATGGGTCTACTAGCATATACACTAACCGGACAAAAGTATTTGTACACTATATTATTCCCCATACAAATAGTATTAAATTGGCTCTGAACACGAGCATACTCTTGTTTTGGTCTTATCATTACAATTTGCTCAGCAAACAACCATATTTATCAAACACTAATTGAATACGTATATAACACAGGTTACTAATAAAATAATCGGAAGATTACTTAGAATTTATAGTCACCCCCAGGATAAATTCAAGATCATTTGATGATTGCAAATCCATTTCGTACTGACCAGCTGTTTCATTGAAAACGGCCACACATCAAAACGGCCACAATTCAAAACGGACATACATCAAAACAGTCACGTTACAAATTTCTCAATTCCTATTCATTTCACCTAAACTTTATAGGATTCATAATCGGATCGTGTTACTAGCTATTTATACGCTTTGGTTGTGGCCGTTTTGACCTGCGCCCGTTTCATTCATTTGGTCTACATTCCAAAACCGAATTTCTTGGTATCACAGATGATAAAATGCAATTCGATGTTAGGTTCCTAAAACAAAGCACTCAGATGGTTATGTAAACATTTCATGAATTGTGCGTAAACACTTAAATATGTATGTTTTTCACTCATCTGCACCTGGTGAGCTACATTAGTCTGTCGACTCATGTATTCGCTTCAAATTTTATATAAGATGTATTATTCACTGGAACTCATGTGCAGATGAAATTTCGCGACCAGATTAAATTAGCTGATACAAGTAAAACATTTGGACTAGAACCTTGTAGCCAATGCTCCGATTGCATGATACAACTTGTATTGAGTCGTGCACCGCACATACTACGGCGTGTAGCCAGGGTATTGTACAGCCTCCAGAAATACGCTCCTATTCTCAAATCCAAATTTTCCTCTTCTAAACTTTCGGGCTTAAAATCTACACCTTCTCGCGCTCCTAGATAATTCCTTGGACTGCTAACACTAAGGGAGAAATAAAATCGATACTGATAATGAGTACATTTAAACATCTTTCCAACATTCTCAATAATATTATTCGCAAAGATTGGAAGATGTATTTACATACTAAGAGAGAGATTGAGTGATTTTGCGGATAAAAGTACGGCGCCATCAAAAAGGGCATAAGTGAGACTAGTTGCGGTTCAGTATTTCCAGTTACTGGAAGATGATAGCTTGGTGGAAGGCCTACTCAAACTGCTGACAGCTCCACCAGTAGATTGAGCAGACGACGGAACACGGCTCATGCTACTCTGAGAGGCCTGAGAGGTACACGCAGTCTGTATCAATCTCTCGTCTAGTTGTTCCCTGATTAAAGTGAGGTCTTCTTCTGTAAACCATGGTTTATGAGGTCCCTGGTCCCTCTGTACAGCTGTCAGAGTGGGCGCCGAAGGTTTCTTGCCCCTAAAGAGAGAAATATTTAAAATGCAAAATGTACTAAAATCAAGATACATAAGTTAGATAGTACTTGTAAACAAAGCCATTGTTCGGTAGGTACTGGATCCCTAGCGCTAAAACTAGGCCCAGATTGGATTGAACTTGAGTGAAGTATGAAATTATCAAATTTAACTCTACTAAAATAATTAAACACAGAAGTTGGACTAAATTTGACGTTACGCTCACTCAATGTAATCCTGGCCTGGAGCCTTATTCACTAACAAAACGTTTCGCTTAACTTAAGTTTTGCTTAGTGAATACCAACTTAAGCAAAACTTAAGTTAAGTTAGTGAAAGGCCTGTTGTCATTAGCTTTAACTCAGACCTTCCCTACTACAGTATAATAGTGTTTAAAGTAGCAGACTGAAGTGATATTAACTACTAGGAATGGGAGTTAGCATCTCCTTTATCTAGATGTAAATATAAAATTTACGAAATATGTATACGACAATCTAGTCGATTAAAATGTAACATAGTCGAGGTCGGGGTTTACTTTCGTCTATCGGGCATATTTGTCGCTAGGTCTCTGTAAACATTGCATTGTTTTATTATTAGTAGTAACTCCATAGCAAAATAGTCGGGGATTTTTCCGTCGTTTTTTGTAGCTGTGGCTATGGGATTAATTGGACAAAAAAACGACTGGCTGTAGTTAGAAATAAACTATTAGTAGTGGACTTAGCTAATAAATAGAATTATTAACTTGGATATCAAAAAGTATTACATTAAATACTCCAAACATATACTCCTCTGATAGCCATAAGAATAATTTGAGCAAAAATTATGGATGCAGCTCCATATGAATAGCTGGCCTTTAACGGTAGTGTGGATAGCTCCATTGCAAATGTGGACACTGTTGTGAGACAACCGCAGAATCCAACTGCCACTCCCTTGATGATAGAAAACTCAATTTCACTCAATTCTCCTTCAAAATGAGATATTAAGATCGACAGCAATCCTAATATCAAAACTCCAGAGATATTGGCAAAGAATGTTCCCAGTTTGAAGTTGTTGAATAATAAGTTTAGTGGAGCAAGATGCCATCTGATATAAGTTCCAATGAAACAGAACACTACGCAAAATAGCAACTCATTCTGCTCGAAATAGTGCGCGAGGAAAATAATAAGGGCAGTGCTGCAAGCCCAGAAAACTACAATGAAGACCAGTACCACAATCAAACATGCCTTTCTTGGTCGGATAATCTCGTTCATGTCAGATCGATGGTGATGCAGGGGGGATAAACGAGCTAAATGTTTTCCCAGAAAGAGAGCACCAACGGGCAGTACCAACCCAACAATTAATACTGTAATCCAGCCTAGAATCTGCACGATATGTGTACCGTCTTTCATGAATAATACTTCCGTCGCTTCAAAATTCCAAGTTGAAAATGTGGTGATAGACCCGCAGAGTCCAGTTGCGATACCTTGATAGAGAGATTTATGGATATTTTCTATGAGATTTTTGTGTGATGCGGTAAACCCCATAATAGCTGACCCCACCAGCTGAGCATAGAAGGAAGGGAAAACCAGGATATTATATTGTGAAATTTCGATCAGATATATTCGAATCAAGACACCGGCGTAAGATCCCAGACTCAGAGTGCAAAAGTAGATGATGTGCTCGAAGAAACTGAAAACCTGAACGTATTTGAATATTTTTATTGACTTAAATTTTTCAATGATTCCAATATTTTCTTCATTCTCTAGAACATCATCTCTTTCATGAACTGATTGATAGTCATGACTTGGCTCTTCTCCGACTAAGGGAGTGATCTCAGAAATATAACTATCTGAAAGTTGATAATGTTCAGCAATTTTTATACTCATTAATCACGTCAAAATAAACCTCACTGATTGATGGGATAAGTACTATTTAAGCCAGCAGTTTAACTTATGTTCTGTAGATGTTGGCTGGCTTGCAAACCTGACAACATCTCAAATGCTAATAATTACTGTTGAAGATTACTAGTCACTTTTTATTAGTAAAGCATACAAGTGCTTCGCCATATGACTGTCATATTCGTACGTTGAGAAAACCCATCTCAATAACCTCTTGATCAACATTTAAAACGTGAGTCCATTTTTTCGTGATATGTCAATCCCAGCAATCCGACCTTCCCACCCAGATTTTGCTTTAAAATTAAATATCTGAGACCAAGGAAAGAAAGGAATCTTTAGGAATCAAAATGTTTGCTTTTGGGGTCTGCGATAATATTCTTAAAGGAATGGGGGATGAAACAATTATCTCCAGAAAACTGTTCTTTGTTTACGAAAACAAATGCAATCAAGGTTTTCTCACGTTCCCTCCACAGCTGTCACAACGTGTAAGCATCAAAAAACAAACTCGACAAATGTTTGAATCAATGAAAACGTACGTACAAATAAATATGCAATGACAGCATATAAAATACAATAGATAAATTTCTTTCCAAAATCTCTCTTCCTCAAATACACGTCTTATAAACCCGAACTAAATTTTCCTAACAGGTGGGTTTAATATCTATGTTACTTACTACATTACTATACGAGGGTCCGAAAGTTTTTAGATTCCCATACTTAGAATTCTGTTACTGTCTCAATATTTTAGAAGTACATAGTGAGACATGTAGTTACGCTTTGAGTGGGATATGCTACACCAAATGATTGCAGAGTGTCTGCAGTAGCGTATGCAACGACACTAGCTGGGGAAAATCCCCAGTAAATATCTCTTTAACCAAAAGTTAATTCGGAAGCATTTGCAAGATTTGTTTAGAACAGGAAATTTTGTCCCTTATAATTAAAGAGGAGAATGAGAAGGGACTAAATCATCAACATTCAAGGAAATATCCGGTACTGCTACTGCAGGATGCCAGAAATTAAACCAATGATTCAATGCCCCACTTGTCGTGACTGGTTTCATATTGGGGCATGCGTTTCAGTTACAGAGTGACAAATAAAGGATAAAACTTTAATTTGAGTTATAATAGATGTTCTCAAGTTCAGTTTGAGACTCATAATCTACATTTACGTTTATTCATGTGTTTTATTTAATAATAAAAGCGCGCTTCGCTTGCTTGAGCTGCGCGGCATCGCAGACATTCTCTCGTATCGGCCCAGCATTAATTTCTGAATCAATGTTTCCATTAAGATGAACAATGAATTATTAAATTATAATATTCTAACTAAACTCTAGATCAGTGTTTCTCAAACTAATTTAGCACACCGCCCCCTAATCAGGATTTTACTGTCGACACCGCCCCCTCCCCTTACGCATGATCCGTAAGCCATCAACAGTGTAATTATTGTATTAATTAGTCACGGGAAACCATTGACAGTGTGATTATTGTACTTTCTAGCTCTAACAACTACAGTGAATGTTGAAATTTGTTTCAAAGATTGACCATCAATATTCTGGAATACACATTTTTTTAGGTTCAAATATCGTAGATGTATTGCTAACAAAACACATTAGCGCCCCCTTACATTATAGCGCCCCCTGGGGGGCTCTACGGCCCACTTTGAGAATCACTGCTCTAGATGCTAAGATATCTCTTTACTAAATTTTAGGATTTCCATTCTGATAACTGAAAAGGTATGAGTACTGACCGAGAAAATGAATAATAACTAATTCTGTGAAACACAAACAAATGTACTCGTGCACTAAATAACTCACTTATACGGCTTGATGGGGGACACCTTCTCTCCAGGTATCGGGAGCAGGATGGAGTCAGGGAGAGTTCCAGAGAAGATGCCTCCCTCAGGGAACGCCCTGAACAGCACCCTCATCCCGCCTGACAGCATGAACACATTGTCCACGTCTTTCTGCACGAAGAGAGTGGACGCTTGAGGAGCGATCGACTCGTCCATGTCACAGAGGATGATTATCTTCCCGGGCTTGTTCTTATACTCGAATATCTCGCGAGTGAAGTAGTTGCAGGACTTGGAGAGGTTGGAGATGGGGTAGGATTGGGAGGAGACGATGTGGAACTGTTCATACTCAGAGGGGTCACGTACGTCCAGCAGCAGATAAGGGCATTCTTTAATTTCCAGCTTAAATGAGAACATATGACATAGATACGTCCAAATATTTTATGCTCGATCATCAGAGAACATTTACTGTTCTATATTTAGGAGGGCACTCTCATTACAAAAAAGGCGCGCACTTTAATACCTCCTTATTTTACTCGTTTGGAAAAAAATGACTTCGCTCCAGTATCCATTAAATTTCTAGCATACCACGAAAAATATTGGAATAAATTTCGAAAAAAGCGCGCTAGTTAATTAAAGCTTTGTATTTCGATTAATTAATTCAGGAAATAAATTGATTAAAATAAAAGATAAAAACATTCTAGAATCCCTTCATATGTACTTGTATCTTAAACTGGTGAGATTATCCATAGTACTGTATTGGACTAACCGGGTGCAGGTAGGAAGGGATGGGAGATGTAGGCGGCTGAGGAGAAGAGTGTTTGAGTTGCAGAGTGGGATCCAGGTCCCCTCTGCCAGTGACCAGGTCGCTAAGAGTCCGTCTATCAGGAGTATCGTTCAGAGCGGAGGGGGGAGAGCTGGGCTCATCTGTCTCCTCAGGGATAACTTCCGGTCGCATTGAATCCAATTCTTTCTCACACATGAAATCATCCGCCACCTTATCAAAAACAGAAATTGTCTAAAGGTCCCGCCATGTCAGGATACCCACGACACACCAAATTGCAAGAATGGACTAGCTTACTTGGAGGATGAGCTGTGAGAAAGTAGTGCATTTGATCCGTTTGAATATCTCATCCTTTTTGAACTTGTAGCACGCGTGCATCTGCTCCATCTTCTGCATGTAAGTAGAGATGGAGTTGCCTGTGTCCACCTTGCGACCTACATTTCTGTACTTGGGGTTCTGGGGTACCTTCTTGTTGGGGAGACTGGGGATCTCGCTCTTAGAGCTGAGACTAGATTTCATTCCGGTACGGGAAGGGTAAGCCATTCGAGCAGATCTAACAAACATAGCAAAATGGTTGTCATTAGTTTTAAGAACACTTCTCTGTCAACTTTAAGTCATTGGTACGAGGCGAATAATTAAATATTTTGATACGTAATAATACACGTTGAATTTGACAGTGATTAACGATGTATAACAAAGATATATCTCACTGCTCCAATGTCACTGATTTTCATTTGAATCTTAAAGCCCTGTTAAACAGGCAATGCAGTGTGTGGAACATTAAATGATAAATAATGAAAAGATCAGGAAATAAGAGTCCCCCTCGTGGAGCTTCTTTATGGCAGGTGTATAACAGCTTTTAGGCAGTTAAAACTTGAGAGGCATTTTCGATATCAGTACATGTAGTTAGTTAATATTCGAATAGTTATCCAAACTCTTGATTGTCACAACGATTTCGTCTTCTAAGTAATCGGTTCGGTTCATCAAGGCTAATCACTGTAATAAATCTACAGTAATTAGCCTTGGCACGTATGTGAAACTAATTTTCAGTTTCTCAGCTCGTCAAAATCTAATTACTCAAATAATTTTTTTTCGTAATTGTAAAGACCTTAAAAGCATAGGCGACGGCTCCGGTAGAGTTGGAAGGGCCATCGCCCTACCAATAATTCATCAAAAGTCATTATTTTATATTAATCATAAGCAATTTGTTCATAAAAGCCTTAATGGTCCTACCAATCGACATCCCTAGTCTACGCCCCTGAAAAGGTACGATCTGTAGAGTAAATGACGCTTGCTTATATGTGTATTTCCTATGTGAGCATACTGGAGCAAAAGAAAAAATATTTTTAACTACCTCAATTAACAAACATCAAAATAAGAACTGATACTAAATATGAGTTGGGAGCACTTTGTGAAATTCTGTTTGAGATCTGAGCAAGTGGCAGTCATCGCATTGGATGGAAGGAAAGTAAAGGAAATAGAAAGTAGTCGCTACAATCAACCCGATAACTCCTCCTGTCAAAATGTCCTCACTGAAGTTAAAATTTAAGTTGAAAGGAATCAAACTTACCAATACTGCTGTGAAATTAATAAATAAGAATATGCAGAGTTTCCAGAATTCTCCCTTTCCAGAGGGAGAGAATATTCCAAGTTTGCCAGACACGAAAAGCGAAGTCCAAAATAAGTTACAAACTGACCAAGCGGCGAGACCGCTAGGAAAGCTCCTAAGACCTTGATTCACACTCGTATGCTCTCCTGTACACAGCTCCAGCTCGTTTGTCCAGTCGATTCTTCCTTCTGGGAAGCAGCGAGACAAGAAGTCAGGAGTCCTTCTGCCAGAGATTACTTGGAGGACGCTAACCAAAGCAGCCGTCAAGCTCAGGGCACCTGTCACACTCAAGAATGACTCACTCCATACTCGTGGCGGATATCGGTTCCAGCCTGTGTACAGTGCTATGGAGGAGAGAGGGATTAGAAGGATCAGGGTGTAGAGAGGAATGGTGTAAGGGAAATGTGACTGAGAAATGTAGCTATAAACTTTAATTTCATGTTTCGAGATTTCGTTGAAACGAGGATTGATGTAAATGAAAGCAACTGCGATTGAGAATAACAGACAGCGTAAAAAGAGACTAGAAAGAAAGTTCATATCTGAGAGATATAATTCGTCAAATTTTAAATCTCTAACTATGTAGTTAGTAGTCCCAGTAATTTGTAATTACGTTAAGACCTGTATCAGAGTTATACATTGATTGTGACGGATGTTAAATAATGATAGGTTCACTTTGGAAGTTTGACCTCATCGCTTGTTCTCAAGTAATTAATGTCCAGGGCCAGTAGGAAGATATTTCCTCTCAATGGAGTCTGCTGCTATGTTCAGTCAGGGTATGGTATACGTCCAGATATTCTCTGACTACCATTTTACATTGGAATATATTCGATATTATGCATGGGCGTAAATCCAAGGGGTCATACCCTCCTCAATGGAGTATCTCCCGATTACTTTCTAAAAAATCTCTGGCAATAAAATTGCTAAATTTATTTCTTCATTAAGAATATTGAAAACATGGCTCAGGAGTATTCACTATGACTCAGAGGCAATTAAATTGTGTCTGTGCTGCTATGTGCATCGAGATACCTTGGATGAGTTGGATGTTAATTATCTAGCAAGGAAATTTGCAATATATCTGAAATAGGTAGGGAAATATATGGAAATTTCAGTCTCTAGTTTGATTATTTTATTTACTTTTGACACTATTATTGAATTTACATATTTATTAGTTAGTAATATAAAGTATAGTGCTTCATCCCCACTATTCGCAACGGATTTACGTCCATGGTATTGTGTATAATCGTAGCTGGAGATCGGGATCAGATGCAAAAATACGAGTGAGGACAGGATGCACTAAAACTATCCCATTTTGATGACAATAAAATTGTTTTATATACGATATAAACCTCACAAAATAATCTGAGATATACCAAGATTATTTGATTTGGAAAAACTATATAATATTTTATCATACAAATATCAGATTGAATATCTCATCAATAACGATAAATAGACTACGATACAAATATATACTCTACTATCAGTACAAAAATCTACACCAGTAATACCCTTAAGTTAACAAAGCACTGCCACTAACTGACTGATGGACTTTACACACTAATAAGATAAGGCCTACATCTCACCAGAGACTTATGAATAGACTAGCTGCTGTATCTCACGTACACTCTATCACACACTATGAATGGTAGCACTAACTCGGCTCAAGCCATCGTGCCGAAGGAGGCGTTGTACCGGCAGATGGAGGGGCCGTGCTCGTCGTAGTCGGCTTTAGTATGGCTCACTTTAAAAAATTCCGGTGTCGAGGCTAGCATTGAGCCTCCAAACCACACGGCGTAGCGCTGCATGTGGTGAGTGATGACGTTGACATCGATGGGTTTGGGCGTGATACGTCCGCTGCTTAGCTCCTCGCTGAGCTTGAGTCTCGCGTCCACTGTTCGCTGCACGTCTCGCTTCAGGCGCCGACCGAAGTCTTTGAACATGGTGGAGCCTCCGGACAGGACGATGTTCTTGTAGAGCGGCCTGCGGGTGTCTATTGGACAGTTCTGTATGCACGTGTCCACTGTCTCGGAGATTGGGGTCGTGAAGTCTGGGTTACAGAACTCTGGGTGGAAGAAAATCTCAGGGCCCAAGAACCGCTCATACCCGACATCCACCGTGAACGGCTTCTTGGTGACGCTGTTGATCCCTTCGTACTGCTTGAACCATTTGGCCGGGTCTGAGTCGTACTTCTGGAACTCCTTCGCGATGTCAGGGCAGATGTAGCCATAGCGCTCCTTCACGGTCTTGGCCGTCTCCAGGGACTGCTCGGGGCGGATGCTGGGCTCTCGGTCCCTCAGCAGCTGCTGGATGAAGTAGGTGATGTCCCGGCCCGCAATCGGGATGTGCTTGATGCAGCTGCCGATGACGTAACCCTCTGCTACCGGGATGACGTGCGTCACTCCATCGCCGGAGTCAATCACCGTTCCGGTTAGCGTCCTCTCCCCCACCTGCTTCGAAGTCCAGGAGGCGGCGAGAGCTAGCACCGCCTGCACGGCGATGTAGAGACCAGGGACGTTGAAGGACTCGAACATGATCTCAGCCGTGTACTCGCGGTTCTCCGGGGTGTTGAGCGGCGGCTCTGTCAACAGGAAGTAGTGGTCTTCAGGCTCGGCCCGCAGGTACTTGAAGATGCAGTGCTCCCAGAACCGCTCCATCAGGTCCCAGTCCTCCACGATCCCGTGCCGGATCGGGTACTTCACGGAGTAGGCAGGATTGTCGCAGTCGTCCCCCGTCAAGAAATCTAGGTCCTCCACCCCGCGAGCTGACCGACGCGTCGCGGAATCTCCCACGTGTGCGGACTCCTTTATTCCGATGCTGGAGGGGATGATGTACTGGGGCTCTGTGTTTCCGGCGTAGCCCAGCTTCGTGTAGCCGGTACCGTTGTCTATCACGCAGGCAGGTTGTCGACCGGCCATGTCTAACTCTGAAGTGAGAATGGAACCGAGATAATATCACAAAGGGAAACAATATCCAATAACTCTAAGTGGGTGACTGTATTTGATCTTATTTTCAATGCCAAAATAATACTATAAACACTGGATTGGCGATTTCCTGATTTGTTATCCATGACTTAACCAAGTTGAGTTCATTGTATTTAACGCTGGTCCCCTTTCTCATCCTCACTTGGCATTTCACCATATTTAGTACACCGCATCTCTTCTCATAACATTATTTAGCAGGATGGTAATTAGATGATGCAACAGATAAGTAAGATTAAACAAAATATGTCGGCGGTCTAATGTATGTTTTAATCAAAGAGGAATATGTCTATATGATATCACCTTTGATATGAGATGGTATATTTTCGGGACATACCTAATTTACGGAATACTCCTTAAATTAGGCATTTATAATATCCGGAATGAGATATTCCGTAAAATAGGCATTTAAAATTCCGGAACCGTTCCGTCAAGCTCCGTAAATTAGGTACTCGGGTTTCCCGGAATGGTTTCGTTACGTTACGTTCCATTCCGTAAGGTATGTCCATATTTTCGTTCATTTGCGTTGAATAAGCAAATTAATGAAATCAAAGATCATGAAAATGCTGTGTATCACGAGTCACTAAAGTAGATTTTAGAAGAAATTGGTTTGAATATTTCCTAAATTTAGTTATGCAAATCAGAGACCAGGATAGGCTAATTACATAATTATTGTTGAATTCGGCAGAATATCGATTTAGAGCAGGGCATTAAAGTGAGTCTCGAATAACGGACACATTGGGAACATGGTTTTTGTCCGTTGGAGAGAGATGTCCACTTCTCGGAGAGTGCTTAATGATTACATACGTATGTGGTAAATGTATTCCGTTCCACGAGGTTTGTCCGTTGTAGAGGAGTTGTTCGCTTTTCGGAGTGTCCGTTTTGGGAGACTCCACTGTATTATTATGTAAAATGCTAATCATCTCGATAAAATCAAATGCTTCAAATAAACTAAAACTGTGTGAACTGGCATGATCTTCATAAACGCGAGTCTGTCTAAATGAGAGAAAACTTGGTCAGTCAAGCAAAGCTATTATCTGCATTGAAACCCAGATCTTGTAAGGTTTACTTCGAGTCCGAGGTTTCAAGCCTATATAAGTATACTGAACAAACTCGTGGGTGAACTTTATATCTAAGGTGTATTTACCTTCCTGTAAAAAGAGGACCACACACCCAGGGGTGCCGAACTCTATAAATAATTACTAACCAATTGAAGGGGTCTAGTGTGGGTCTATGCGCACACCCTAAACTGCTACCTACTACGTCTTAAACTCAAATCAAAGTTTGCAAAGTAATTGTTGCATTTATATATCTCGAGTCATAAGCATATTAACCGTAGAATGCCCAGTTAAAGTCAATTAATTGGATAATTGATGCATCTGATGACACTTAATGATAAGTCCCCATTAATGGTTTATGCTGACAACATCCTGCAAGGGATGTTGTTTTACACTTGTTATTCAAATTTCAACCTTTTATCATTAAAAACTGAAATTCGTAATTCTAAAAACGGTAGATAATATATACGTATACTCTAAGGGTCCGAATAAACGGGGTTGGAATAGACAGGGCAGGGCGTTTGGAAAATTTTGAGGATTTAATAAACGGGGGGTTGAATTGAAATTAATTGATGTCACATAGTATCACGTATCATATTATCTAGAATAAGATAAATATTCTATAGAATTCATATTGGAGATAATTGTTGATGCAATACATACGATAAAAACTGTCTTCGGATACAACTTTCAAAGTCAATTTACGAAATTTAAAACGGGGGGTTGGAAGAAAATCCATAAATTAATAAGCTTGGGGGAGGAGGCGTTTATTCGGACCCCTAGAGTATATATATATATACACACGATTTGCTCCCGATTGAGGTCACCTGTTTGAGAGTAACTTAGTTATCCCTGGTTGATAGTAGTTTTCAAACCAATCTTCAGCACCCTATATGTCGATCATGTATCATCCAATCTTACTATAATGGATTTAGAATGACCAAACAGAGAGGTCTGACTATTTCGCACACTGGAGAATTTTATGAGTGGCTCCACCAAGTTCCAGGCTCAGACGAAAATGTTAACTCATCATAGAAGTGTTACATTATTGTCCCCTTTTAAATTAAACGCGATTTTAGCTTTGTACAAGTATATCAATGATATTGACAATCAGGATTCCCCTAACTGTCCCTAGGTATTCTAGAAGCATTTAATTGTCACTATTATATACGATAAAAATTTACATTTGCTAACACAATAAAATGATTCTACTGAAATGAGAACAAATTAATTGAAATGATTTGCAATTATATAATATTAGTTGCGCAAGCATTACATGGAATTTCTCGACAATTCATTAGTTTTGACAAGGCCACATAAATAAATTTCTTGTTCATCATTCATCATTTCCTAGAGACATTGGGGTCTTAGTTTTAGTTCTTATTAATCATTAATAATGATTATATAAATTGGTTTGTGTGCACTAATGTTGAATAAAGCACTTAATTGGTGGAATCCAAAGCTTTGTACGACCAAACTTCAATTATCACTAAGTGCTCTTATTAGCTAGTCAGGACAGGTTCATAAGGATTGAGGCCATTGAATATGATTGGTAAAATCTTACTGCATTAGGGAGCAGAATCTGATAAAGACAAGTTAATTCATTTTAATTAAGTGAGTGGGTTCTATCATTACAATAATGCAATACAAGCAACAGATTGAAAGATACCGCAATTAAAATGAAGCATTCCCGGGGAGATTCTGGTAGTTAAGCTGCTCGCGGATAACCCACCGGAGTTGATTGCGATTCTTCTCACCTGGAGCCTTCATCACTTGCCACCCACGCCTAAACTCGTGGTACCTGGAAACAGGATCGTGTTTCTGAACTCGATACGAAGATAGCGCAGAATCATTTGGTCTAATGAAAGATTTTCCTCGATCTTTCAGCTGTTTATCAAAGAGGGATCCATCTTCTGTTAAAGTATTCTCCGAGGTGTCAGGACGAGGTAGGCTAGGAGCTGTCGTTGGTCGTAAGTTGTCTGATGAGATACATTCCGCGTTCTTACAAGTATGTCTATCTTGGACTTTCTGATTCGCGATTTTCCGTTTATAAGCTTTACTAGCTGTAGAAGGAAGACAAACTGCCGAACTGGCTGCCCTTGTGTGTGCATCTGGCCTGGTCATTTGCTTTGTGAAGAGAGATAAGTCCGTAACGGATACATCCGTGAGGTTCGGTGAGGTTATGTCCTGTATAGTACCCGCAGTACTGTCCTGGTCTGTGAGAATCTCTTTGTAGAGAGCTGACTGGGAAGAATTGGGCCTATCGGTCGGACGCGTATCAGTACTGATAGGAGAAAGTTTGAGAGGTTTGAGGTGGGTGGGTAGCCTAAGAAAGGAGGGTGTCTCCGATACAGTTGAGTTTAAGCTCAGAGCATGAGTTGATGCAGCTCCATCGCTGAAGCAGGAATCTGAGAGGCTGGTCATGAGAAGCGATGCATCCTCTCCAGGCTTCTCTGCGAGAAGACGAGCAAACTCCTGCGTATACTTCTCTAAGTCTGCTTCAGATAAATTCCTATAGCCCATCTCATAGATTTGCTGCTGGACATACTCCCTTAGCCCTTCTGGTGCAGCAGCATCATCATCGGTGTAGCTCTGAGGTTCAGCCATTTAATAGAATTTAAATTGGAAATAGTTGGCGTTCAAAAAGTAACTGTAATTTTCTTCGATTTGAAAAGGAATAATTATAGGATTTTATAAAGTACAGTGAAGTGGCCGCTAAACTTTGAGTGCAGACATTCTAATAAGAAATTATTTAATAATCAAACTTTATAGTACATATAATCATTCAAAGCATTCGAGTTTCCTAGTCAATTGTTCTGGAATTCTATTCAATTCAGTGAATAATGGTTTGCAACTTGATACGACAATCTATTCATTAGTATTCAATCTACATATCCCCCAATTCGGCGAAATCTATTGTTATCTTTTGTAGCCTCCTATAATATGTAATTTTGGGGTTTAATAAGGAAAGCAGAAATTATATATGACAATCCCCAAATATTAAGCAATAATGAATCATGAACAAGTTCAACATTACACATTCAGGTCGAAATTTCGCAGTGACGATAGCGTTGTAGATGATGATGATGCGGTGGAGAGAAAGTCATATGGTTCAGAATAGCACAGGCTTGTACCTCTCCAGGTTATTCATTTCTAATTTGATCATTAACTAGAAATCAAAGTGAAAATGTAGAAAGATTGAATCTCAGATTTATCATTCATAGAGATACATATATTTATCAGGTTTTCACAATAGCATCCAAACTACTGATATAAATCTACTTTTAGAGTTGGGAAACCACATGGAATTAGATAAGTAGATTCTGAAGACATTCACAATTCGTGCGATGTGAACGTGATACAAATATCACTTTCAACTAGGGTCACTATATTTCAACTCAAATCAAGAGGTAAAAGTCCAGAGATCACTGGTCTCAGTCCTTTAGAAACAAAGTATAAATACAAGGTCACTGTATGAATCGTTAAACATATCCAACTCAATAAATCTTAAATAACTAATTTGAAAAAATGTCTACAACTTTTCAGGCGGATGAGGATATCCTGATGGCATGTGAGATCTTGTCACACAAATCAGTCTGCAGTCAGGACAACGTATTCATCTCAAAGGGGAGCAGCAGTGATGTAAGGATTTATTTTAAATAGTTTTAAGTAATTTATAGATTCTTTTTTAAATCTAAAATCTCAGAACCTAAAAAGCTATAAAAATGAATTCAATATTTTTATTGATTTAGAAATGTAATTAAAAGAGACAACTACGAAATAATAATTAAATATTATAATATTAAGTGCACGAATTAGTAATCTTTTTTTAGCACCTTGACCTGCCTAACTTTGAATTTATCCATCCACCCCGCTAAGTTCAAATATCCTTCAGGTTGATATTTCTCAAGAAATATGTCCACAGCCTCAGGATAATTCTTAGAGTGGCTTGGTTCATCCAAATTCATTTTTGATGACTCCTTAAACCCTTCAAAAAACGCAAGGAATTTTTTCTTAGTTAATTTTTCTTTATTTTTCCTCTTGTCCCAAACAACTCTTCTAATCCCAAATATTCGGCATCGGTCCGCTAGAACTCTCCCGATATTAGCCGCCGCATTAACGTCATAAGTCCGATAGAGATGTTTCGCGATATCGAATTCTTTTGTAGTAGCTTCAGTCAGTGTAACTCCTGAATTGTGTTTGATAGAGGCTGTTATATGTCGGTGGGTGCATTCAACAATCACTTGGTTGAAATAGCCATGGATCTCCTTTTTCGTTTGGAAGCCAGAAGGTTTGCGAGCTAATCCCAATAATTCAAGAGATCTAGGGTTTTTACATTCGACTGAAGTGGGATATGGTAATGCTTTCAATCTGTCATTAGGTTTCTCTTTCTCAGTAGTATCGATCTCTGTCCTGTCCTCATAACGGAAAGGAAATTTGTCATTGAAAAATGAAAAAGAACGAAAAAGTCGATGATTAAGTTGAAAAATAATATTTGAATGTAAAAGCATCTCGAGTTGAGTAAAGTCAGTTGCTAGAATGTATTTTGTCGAGTCAGGCCAAATATTGCCAAAATCAATTTAAATCTAAAAATAATATTGGTAGAAATAATTAAGTACAGAATATATTCAGCTAGAACGAGAGCATGTAGACATCAACCTGAAATGTATTATAACAGCCCACTAATAGTCTTAATTAATCTTTCTGTTCGCATTGAAAACGATACAGATGTAGCGGCCAAGTTGAAAAGTACTATTTGCTATTAGGTATTCATGACTCAATTGTTTTAATATATGAATTTAATAACTAAATTGTCATTGATGATAACATGACTCAGAGAACTTAGTAGTGAGCGATTTTCAATAATTAATTAATTATAGAAGACACTGACATGACAGAAATGAGACTAGTCTTGTGTCTAATAGACATTGTAAGGATTCGAGAAGAATAAAGTTGATATATTCAAAAATAGATACTGGAATGTAAATATAAACATATTTGCAACGAAGAAATTTTATTCACACATCAAAACTAACGCGAGTAGATTTCAGAATAACATCATGGTAAAATACACCAGATTCAAAAATAAATACCTAAATATAAGTAAAATTATTTGAAAACATTTATTAATTTATTAAATTCTATAACCGTCTAGGACTTAATGAATGAAATAATCAATTAACAAAATAATTGTGTTGTATTATTATAGATTAATTAAGGAATCTGATATATGACTAAACATCAAGATAAGCTTATTATACAATAAGAGAACTAGACAGCTGTTTGAACAGAATAATTCAGTGCATAGAATAATCATTGATTAATAATGAGATCTAGATGTAGTGTTTCATCAACATCTACAGGGCAGGTTGAGTGAATATAAATTTTCATGGTTTCAAATTCTACTTTAATTAAATGTAATTATTTTGTCTTATTCTCAATCTACAATCTGCATGAGCATAATATGATGGTATATTACCATGTGAATCTCTATAAGAGGGAAGTCACATATGCACGTTTCGTTATTCAGATAACAGCGTTGGGAGTTAGTCTATTAAGAGCTAATAGCTATAGTAGGGAATAAATTCTATTTAGAACATCGATTGACTAATTTCATCAATCAGGTTATATTTTGATATTTTACGAAGTAAGAATTACATATTTGCAGGATAGAAAGCCAGCTAATGTTATAGAGATCATCAATTGAGAGTTCAAGGTCACTACACTTAGGACTTATGACCTAAAAATTAAATAGTATCTTAGCTATGCTCAATTTCAAGAATCTTGTGATCAAGTTAACATAAAATTTATTTGAGAAAAGATAAATTTAGTACATGAATCATAAGAAAATTAGTAATATGATAAGCTAGTCATTGATTTCTTCAATCGAGTTCATTCTTCAGATGAATAGGCTATCTTACATAAAAAATACTATATTAATTTAATAATTTCTTTATTCCGTCTAGATTTATTGTTCAATGGACGACTTAAGCGGAGAAAAAGACTTGGAAAATATCAAGTTGTATTATGAGAACCAACTATTGCGCAATCTACTGATGGAACAACAGAACGAAGTAAAAAGAAAAGAAGAACAAATCGATCGGCTTCAAGACAAGATATCGGTCCTCTTGAACGCATTCATGACAGCTCGTGAGCAGAAATTACAAAGAACATGCAGCGAACGTTGTAAAGAGGAGAGGAAATACCTGGAGAGAGATATAACCGTCAAGAAGAATGCCTACCTAGAGGTTGAAACAAAGTTTATGGACATGAATCGCTATCTTCAAGAAGTGGAAGAGCAGAATAAGAGACTTCTAAACGAAATATCTATCCTTACTGAGAAAGAGACGATAAGACAGCTCACAGCTTCACAGGAAAACCTAACGGCCATCGGAAGCAACGCTTCTACACCTAGTTCCCAGCAAGAACCTTTCCCACGCATCCGAATGTACAACGAAAAAGAAGATACAAAATTAAACAGCTCAAACAGCCATAAGTCTAGTCCACAAGATAAACCACGTTCAAGAAAAATTCGCATTCCAATTAGAAAAGGGAAAAGCTTCAACTTTGAAAAGGCAGCAAAAGCGAATGCGAAGTGTTGAGTCCTAAATAACTAAATAAATATAAATTTATATCCCCCAATATTTTCAGCTACTTCTTTAATGTAAAAAAATTAATTCACTGATTGATACAACTAACATTCATTTTCATTAAAATTATTTCAAAAATTAGCAAGTTAAAAATATAGTGGATGTAGAATGTAAAAACAAAAAATTGTGATCTCTAAAATGGGTTTCTGGCATTAAAATTTTAGAAAAATAAGGGTATAACTGTAAAATCACGTCATCAATTTATAGAAATTGCAATTCGGTTGATAAGCAATAGATCAAATGGTTATCGAATCATTCAAATCCATCATATTTTGGAAGCTATTGTAACTCGTTCAAGCAATACGAGCGTATATTAATGATGAAATCTTAGAATAATCGAACCAATGCAAGTGAGAGCTTGATTCAACGTAAGGTACACATGTGCAAGTTATCACTTCTTTCAATGAGAGTAAACTTTATCAACATCATGGTAATGAAGAGAATAGATTGTCTATGTCAGTTTTCCGCAAACTCAGGTCATCTGATTATTAATGCCAGGTATTACAGACCGCAATCAAAGTTTCGTACGTCTGAAAGTAGCGTTGTATATAATAATTCCGTGAGTTCTACCACCAAATCAAACCTCTGGTTAACAAATACAATTTAAAAACCCTAAAATATTGATCGCCTACGTAAATGCACAAACGAACACGGATAAAGAGACCTGATAGTAGCTGTTATTTAGTGCATAGTGATACTGCATACTTCCTGTTTACCTTGTTTCGTTAGCGGCGTTCGTATCAGTTCTACTGCATAGATTTGCTTAATTAGTTAGTCTGTCTTAAGTCTACAATTAGGTGCATTGTGTCGGTGATTTCTGCGTTTGTAAGTACTTCAGATAAGGCGTACAAATCTCGATGTATTTACTAACGAGGATATTGTGGATTAATTCTTAATATAAGATGTTGACTATTATTTTTTAAGGTTACCTTAAATCCCAACTATGAGAAGTACCCTTTACCCAAATTCAAAATGAAAATCAATATCACAATGAAACAGATAAATATTAATAAAATAGTTAGAAATTGAAGTTTTCTAAAAGGAAAGAAGAGCTTTCAGAAGGAACTAACCAAGGTACACTCTACCTATCAAATTCAAACGAATTGCATTACAGATGCTAGTTAACATTGCAATCAAATATACAAACTGTTCTATAAGATTATTGTAAAGAAAAGAAGATTGCTCAAACCTCTGAACCATCTAAAGAGGGACTAAAACTTGCACATAGGCTACAGGGAACATGCCAGTCTGTCCATTGACGATACCTTCAAACCAATTGTCATCAAGCTGGTTGCTGAGCATGATGGTATCTCCTTCTTTGAAGGAGAGCTCTTGAGCAGTCTCCGAGTCGAAATCATAGAGCGCCTTACAGCACGGAGAGGATGAAGCAGGTGCAGGCGCCTCCACTCTGTACTCGTTGTAGGAAGCTGTGAAGCCTCCGTCCTCGTCGTCTGAATCGAGTCGCATTGACGCGACTGATTGGAGCAGAGAGGCACGTGGTACCCTAGAGAGTGCTTTGATGTAAGGGAAGTATCAAGAGTTAAGGTATTAACGTTTATATCTGTGAAAATTTATATGTTTTAATTAAAATAGAATTGAAAAACACAATTTATTCTTCGAACTGTACGTGCCGTGCCAGCCATTGATCTTTTTATATCTCAAACAGGACTTGTAAAAAGTGATGTTTATGGAATTTAGAATTTCCAATAAAATTCAACTTCTGAGATATCCGAAAGATCACGGAAATTGGGATTATTTAATTAAATCAATGATATAAGCTGAATAATACTTTCAAATTTGTTAAGAGTAGAACATTATTTGCAATTTTAAGGATTATTCTACTTTCTATATGGGAACAATGAAAAAATTAACCGCAGAGACTCGGCAAATTTTTCTCCATTTAACAGGAGTGTGTTGATTAGACAAGTAGTAGATATTCAACCGCAATGCTCAATTCAAATAATTAATGCACCTTTATACTTATGTGCCAATTATTAGAAAACGACTCGTCTACAACTTGAGCAACTTAGAACTATCCACAACTCGATTTATGAGCATGCAAAATGTGAGTGGAGTATGACTAAGTATGTAACATAATCGACATGAGATTGCATCATTTTGGAATTTCCGATAAAGTCCAGTAGAATTTTAGAGGCAGATTGTATTAATTATGAAAGTCTTATAAGGCATTACTGTGAAATTTGTGGAGGAACAGGAGGAGCAGACTGCAGGAATGTTGACTGTGTTTAGTGAAATAATGTGAGATAAGTATTTAATCTATTTACGTATCTGTGCTGTGTACTTAATTTGATCTCATATTACTCCCTCCTATTTAATCTTGAACCAAGTTGTTAAAGGTATTTCAATTAATATATTATTCTTAGAAAAAAACACCCTCTTCCTCGTGCATTTTAAATATGTACGTATTTACATTTACCTTAGATCTTAATTTAATTGCAGACAGATCACATATTTTGGAGTTCAAAATATAATTGTCTAAAGCAAATATGTAGCAACATGGATACCACTACATAATATAGAGATTAGACATACGAATATGATTTATTCATGACATAGTACACATAGTGAATCTGGAAACTTTCAATGTGATAAATTATTTTGATTATTTTTAATATTCGCTTGTTAGCAGAAAAACAGGTGCTGTCTACATCGAAGGAAGTAATGAAACTGAACGACAAAACGATTGCATCCATGAGGTTAGCAAAAGTGTTCCGGGAGAACACAGATTGCGTCAACTGTGTTGACTTCGCGTATAACGGCGAGAGCATGATATCCAGCAGCTCAGACGACTCCATAGTGCTATACTGCTGTCTTGAAGGACGTCCGAAGAGGACTCTGTACAGCAAGAAGTACGGCTGCGATCTTCTTCAATACACTCACGCAACCAATGCTATAATTTATTCCAGCAATAAAATTGACGACCAAATTCGATACTTATCTCTCTACGATAACAAATATTTAAGGTACTTTCCCGGCCACACGAAGAGAGTTGTCTCACTGAGGATGTCACCGATAGATGATACTTTTATCTCGGCTTCTCTGGATAAAACGATCAGGCTATGGGATTTGAGGTAGGATATCTAGCCATCAATTAATGTAAAAACGGGTGTAACTATTAAAAGTGGAATTGGAAACTATTCTTAATTGAAATTCCATTGTTTTAAAGAGTTGTAAATTCTTTCAAAAAAGAGAAGTAGGTCCGTACCACTTTCAACATGCATAGCATATCTGAGCTCAGATCCATTTAGAGATATCAATTAGGACTATACTATGTCTGTCCAAAAGTACAAAATTTAATTAGTGCTCAATGACTATACATTAACACATGGCACGTGCGTATTATCAAAATGTAAGGAGATAATGAAGTGCGTGGAGGTAGCAGTAATGGATAATAAGAATGTAACAACTTGGTATAATAATATTTTATCAATGGAATGGAATGGAATGAATTAATCAAGTGTTTTAACAACAGGTTGATATCATATTAACACGGACCAAGACGGAATATGTTAATTCAGAAATAAGTGTTACTTTTCTTGCAGAGAGACACCCGGCTCCATCCGGTTAGCACTCCTGGCTGTGCCAGTGAAATAGTTCATAAATTAATCTAATCTAGTCAATTAGCTACTATCTACATACGTAGGCAGCCCGCAGGTGGTAATTAATGTTGAGGAGATGCGTCTCAATATGCTGTCATACCCAGAATGTGTCGTAGCAAAATTGTGTCATTACACATCAATTTGATTATAGTTCTGATACATATTAAGCTAATCAATTATGATAGCTGCAAGAGTATGCATTTAAGATTAGTCTTGTGCTTTCAAAGGATTACAAAGTTCAAAGTTCAAATGGCAAAAGTTACCAACTAGCACGATTAATCAAACGTGATTTGTTCCTCAATTCTTCAAAATCATAGTTTTCCTAATAATACATAACATTTGGCAAGAAAAATACAGAATATTTTACATTTTGTATAAATTAAAGACTTTCACTAGAGCTAGCCCTATATTTTCAGATAAATGTTCAAAACTAAACAATGTTTGTGTAAGTCTGGATTTTGAATAACTGCTGAGAACTTGTGGATCGAATATACCTTTGAACTAACTTCAAATTAATTTCATACTATCACTATCATTTGATCAAGGCTTTAATCAACGTAAAATGATTTGATCTATGCGCAATAAATGTGGATATCAACTATCACTTGACTTTATTCAAATGTAAGATATTCAAGAAATGAAATTTGATCGACCTAATACCACTATAAAACAATAAAATTTATTGGAAAATCAAGTAATATTCATAATGGGCGGTGCCAAAATACTGACATTCTAGGACAAACAATCTTTGATTAATAAAAAGATAATTCAAAACAAGTTATGCAAGCGCATTTCATGATGTAGGTAGGCGTGTTGTAAGAAAGTTGAGTTAGGAGGAGCGAAGTAATGTTATACTCTTGAAGATATTAAAAAAGTCATGGCAACTTACTTTTAATGTCAATTCAGTGCTTTGGACCACTAAATCTGATTCGCTGCAACATAAGAATAAAGGTGTAGATATGAGGATTTAAATATCTTGAATCAATAGCCAGTATAAACCACAATCTATCCTTTACAATTACACTATCAAAGGGATTTCACAGAGGCTTTGTTAAAGGTAATTCAAGCAGCAAGAGGTGAACTAGGGAGGTAGCGACAGCTGCAGGTTGAATACGTTTATCCGATAAGCCCACTCTGGGATTGTCTTCAAAGTTCAACGTTGGTTTTAACTTTAAAGTTTTATACGTGTAAGTATGTGTGGTAATGAAGGAATAGAATACAGTTAATTCGTACCTTCTCCATATCGGTACTATCCTACACGGCCCTATGTATCACAAAGAATCCGTAATTCCTCTAGAGATGCCTTTTGATAGGTAGAGTTTAGGAAGATTTATTTGACATCTTATTTTTGTTTCTGTTTAGAACAGGATTTCTCAAACTTTTTTACAAAATTGATTATGTAGCTTTCAAGCGAATAATTTTAAATATTTTTAAAAATTTTGAATTATTAAAACATTCGTGTATCATTTACTTTTAAGAAATTTACAACATAATCAAACACCCGAATTGAGCATACGCAAATCCATTGTTTGTATTTATGCTAGGTTATTCACAAATGCATCCTGATTAGGAATATCAGGGTCGTGTTCAACCTTTTACACTCAAAACTTATTAAGTATCTGCAATAATATTACTCAGTTATGATTAGAATGGCAAATATAGTTCATACTGACAACCCCATTTTCTTATCCTACCTAAAAAAATAATGAACAAATGTCCATGTTCCTAGAATATTCCTAGCATCCTATAGAATGTAATTTGCAAAGTTTTACCAAATTGATCAATGCAGCTTGGTTTGTTTTTCCAATTGAATTATTAAGTAACGAACTCCATCAAAAGTATGAATGCGCCATAACATTTTGCACAAAAACGAAGTTCAGAATACACAATTTGCTGAGGGGCATAAAACAATATAGTACTTGTATACGCAATTTAAACGAAACAATGCATAAATTCATAAATTAATCGAGAATTCCTAAAAATCATATTGTTTACGCTCATAAACAACGTAATTGGATTTCAACAACAGTTAATTGACTTACTTTCTCTATGTTTTAGCTGTTTGCTATATGGTGTTACTTGCATAGACAATTATCATGTAGAAGTCATGTGCACTCTTCCATACTTCTTCTCAGGAAATTGTCATAATTGTAGGATCTTTAACTTAGTTCGTTGAAATCCGATGTTATACCAGCACAATAATAATACTGTGAAATGATTCGGTTCAAAATTATGAACTTGCAAACAATTCGCAAAGTTGAATCGTATTAAGAAATAATGTACACCTGATCGCAAAATAATCAGCCGGAAAAAAAACATGTTACAAATTGTTGTGGCTGCTGCTAGCCTATTTTGATGTAATTTGCATGTGCATTCATTTCGTCTAGCAAGAATATTTTCAACATCTGGCAGTGATATGATCCAACATTTGTACAATTGCTGGAACAAAACAAAGAGCTTAAATTAAGAGTGAGAACCACAATCTCTACCAGATTTTGAGTTGGTGGTATAATAGAGCATATTTGCGTAGACTACCAAAGCAATCTGAAATATAACTTATCTCCGTATTACGCATTATTGGTATCAAATGAGTCAGAATATTTGAGTCAGAATATCCATAAATTCCTCCATAAAGACTACGAAAGAGCGATTAGTTTACCTGATTATTAAAACAGTATACTATCCGGGAGATTATTCTGAGCCAACAAATGATTGCCAACTGCAAATAAAACATAGGTAAATGAGTTAATGAAAAGGGGACTATGGGTAATACTGTATCTCCCTCTGGGTTATTGTTTCTCTATGAAATTCTAGGTCTCCGAATTGTCAAGGCTTGATGCACCTCTCCAGTCGACCAGTAGTATCTTACGACCCTGAAGGTCTGATATTCGCAGTGGGGATGGACTCCAAACAAATCAAGCTCTACGATCTGAGATCATTCGACAAAGGCCCCTTTAGCACGTTTTTCATCCGGCCTGATCCTGCGAAATACGAGTGGACTAGCATGAAGTTCTCTCCGGACGGGAAGAGCATTATCCTCTCAACCAACGGCGCCATTATTAAGCTGGTGGACGCTTTTCAAGGTAATCAATTTAAAAGTTGTTAAAAACGAGACCATTTATTTACCAAAAAATTAAATCCATCAATTAAAAGTATTTAATTTTAGTAAAACAGTACACCCTCGCTAATCCTAACACTTCATTCTTACAATCCGAGCATTCAAAATATAATCTTATATTTTTCAATAATAATGAGAAACCGTTAAAATAGCAATCAAAACAAAGTAATAGCCTTTATTTTCTAACAATACACATTTTTTATAGCTAATAACCCATTGAATTAGTGTTATTTCACTAATCGGAACAAATTCACTAATCCGAACGATTTTTTCCATTGGTTCAGGGCTGTTCGAATTAGCGAGGGTGTACTGTAACTCAATACTTCAATTCCTCTCTCTCTCTCTCGTGCATGTTTCAATACAAACTGAAATAGGGCACGAGCTGCACAATCTAGCAGGAAGACAGAACGTTAAAGGCTCAGTGCTAGAAGCTTCTTTCACGCCGGATTCCCAATACGTCATCTCGGGAGCTGAGGACGGACTGGTGCACATGTGGGCGGTGGATGACGGGAGGAAGGTAGCGATACTGGATGGAGGTCATCCCGGAGCAAGTCGCTGTATCCAGTTCAATCCTAAATTCATGATGATGGCCACAGCCTGCAACAATGTAGGATTCTGGCTCCCAAGCATCGACGAATGACAGATGAAGTGACCATCAAATCCAGTTAATTGTAGTGTGCACTCATGAATAAACGCACATTTGTTATGTAAACCTTAAATGCATTATCAATCTAGTACTTAGCTGCTGTGATTCTATGAATGTCCATAATATCCACATTAACTTATTTGTTAACAGATGTTGACTTTAAATTGCGACAGTAAAACAAAGTTAATCGATCTAATCGACAATTACTATAAATACTAAACCACGCACAAGAAGTGACGGAGACGTCTAGACGACGGTGCCAAGTGAATATCCAAGTGATGCTCCACACTGTCCGCGGACAGCAGGAGCCAGTGGGACAAAAGGATAATTATAAGATCTGTGAAGTAAACATTTTGATAATTCTACGATAATTGATATTTGTGGTGCCACTAAAGCCAACTGAACATTATTGTTACTCTGTATTACTTCCCTCGGGTTATGTAATGAAATGATGAGAAAACTTAAATATTACAGATTTTCAATAAGAATATGATTTGTCTCCATTTCGGACTCGCGTATTCCTAAGTGTACGCATCCCTGTCTCAGTCATGACCGGAGCATGTTTACACCCAAGAGATAATTTTGATCAAATTTACGAAAAAGTGCAAACAATATGATCTGTACGCGATAGTAGCACCAAAAACGGAGACTCATGTAAAATAAAAACGCTGGTCTGGTTGTCCCGAATAAACCTGGTTCCCTACGACACACCCTTCCCAAAAAGCAGGGGAGGGGTTTACAAGCACCCTATGCAGTTCCCCCACAGCCTATGAACCTGCAAAGTGCCTGTCCTGTAGCCTGGGAGGTCATGCAAGTAATGTGCGCTTGCTAATTATTTCGCAGAACAGATTGCTATCTTAAAGGACGCTAATTGCTGTGGAAATCACTGAGTGGAAACCTACTTCAAACTGTTAGTTGGATATCTCAATTGCATTCGCGCCTCATAAGAGAGTTATCGATTATGAATCGAACCAAACAAAGAAAAAACATTCAATGCCAGCACATCATTATAGCATACAGGATGATAGTTCAAGAGAATTACAGCGGGATATCAAGCATGAAGCCTGTTTAATGTAGATTAAGTATAATGAATCACTTTCACGATACAAGTGAAGGAGAATCTAAACAAATCCAGGTTAGAGAATTTATGAGAATCGAAGCGGATTCAACGTCTCGCGAAAGTCGCATCAACTCTCTAATGGAACGCAGTAATAATTAGTGACAACATGATTGTGAAGATAGAAGCCTGATTCTGACTTGATGATCTCAGCTAGATTAACGGTTGAAGGCAAATCAAACAAAACGACAGAATTAGCGTGACAAGTGCTAGACTGTTACCTGGGTAGCGGGGGCTTATTTTTAGCGGCAGTTGCGATATCTTCCAACTCTTCCAGACAAGATTGTAGGATTTCATGCGCTTTCTTGTGATAGTCAGAGAAGCTGCGAGTCAGCTCCAGCAGCTGCTGCACCTGTTCCACGTCGTTGTCCAGGAGGGTCCGCATTCCTTTCTCCGCGAGGTCAAACGACTCCTCGAATCTCTCAGCGGACAGACTGAGTTCTTGCTCTGTCACCGTCCCTTTCTGGTGCTTCTTGCGCTTGGCATCGTAGTCCAGACGTCTCCCGGTCACCTGTTATTCGGAAACACAGTACAGCACACATTCCATAAGATTTAACCTAGTTACTTGTATGGCTCTGTCATTTCATAATCGGAAACTTGAAACAGACATTATTATTTGCTAAGTGAAGCCTGACGAATGTAATTACGATTCATAATGAATGTGAATTGGATGTAATAATACTTTAGCAAATAATTTGAATTGCTACTCCTATCTTGGGTGCCAAAATAATGACATTTCAGGTTTTTTGCCAAAAGAACACAATTTAGTTGCCAAATTATGGTACATCCAATGTGAATTCGACTGCTCAGAAGATAATCCGCACAAGTAACTTAACCCACTCGAAATAGTACTGTCTCAGTCTGAAAAATAAAAAATAATTCTCTTGAAATAATGTACAACCTAGATATGAAAACTAGGGATGCAATGAATATCGACATTCACTTTTACACCCACATTCACGTGAGTATCTACAAGGTTAAAATTTTAAATCCGAATTCGTGGATTGTGGAATTTTTGCATTGGTTCCTTCTCTAGTAAAAACTACGTTTAATTTCGACATTGTAAGAATATTCGCTACATCGACAATGAAGTTACAATGATACGACTTCTTGCTAGCGGTCGCGAAGCGTTATCATCTGTTGTATGAAAGGTTCAGACTATTGGGAATTTATCGTATAGTAATAAAGGGTATGAAAAGAAATTATTCACCCATGAAACTTGAATCGCAAAATACAATCCCCATTGTTGGTTCGAAGTATGGGATACATCTACGTACAGTTATCCCTTGAAATTTCGAAATTAAAACCTGATAATTAACTTAGAGGAATGGAACTGACTGTACCTTTTTTCTGTGATGTGAAACCTCTTTGATATCCTTATTGACGACGGCTGCTATCGGATCGAGGAATCGCTGTCTCACGCTCAGATCTAGCTCGTCCCGAGCATCTGACAGTCCCTGGAAGCTCTCGGAGGTCTGGTAGAGAGCCTTACTGAAGTGGGATTCATCTCCGAGGTCCTGAGCCCCCTTCACCATGATTTCGGATATAGACCTCTCTACCTGAGGGTATTTGGAACCAGATGCTTGCCCCTACACAGTGTAAACATTAGAAGAGATTCGTAGCAGAGGATTATGTAGAAAAACTACACAGATAACACAGAGAAGACTTTTTCAATCTAATAAGCCAGTTGAACGATTAAGAGCTATACCGGTGTAAGCGCGTTTTAGGGCCCCTTCCCGAACTCGCTAGCAAATCAATCCAGTGAAATGAACCATTACACATTATAGCAACGCATTGGATGAATGGAATTCATACCAGTTTGTATTCATCTAATCACTTAATGGAGATGCAATACTCTCTAAAGTTAATGGCGCTGCACCCAAAACGCTAGGGATTAACCGTAGAATGCCCAGAGGGGACACTGTCCCAGATATCGCGGATGTCTCCTAGCCATTTTCTATGGCACTGAAGCCTTAAGGAACAGGGTAAGTTACACCGGATCAGAAATTCTACTCTGGTGAGATCAGGATATCCCCAAATTATCCCAGTATTGGCTCAAGGTTATGTTATCAAAATGCTAAAGATAGTTCTACAAAATCAAATAGAAAGTGATAACTATAGTACGGTACGAGTATTCTAGTACGCAGTTCAACCTTAATTTTCTGAAATGAGTTCTGCATGTCCATTTTCAATCTTGCGTTGGGGTTAGGTTGTAACAGCTCCTTTGTCTTGCCTTGGAGATGCTCAAGAATGGCCGCCGTACTGTCAGTCAGCCTTTCCAGTCCTTTGTACTCGCCAGCTATCTGCGTGGCCTCCTCCTTCCCGCGGCCCGTCTTCTCTGCGAACATCTGCTTGGTGCGGTCCATCTTACGCCCAATTATCTTGGCCATCCTGCCTACGCTGCGAATATCTGCTTACACACCAATTAATTCAATAATGCAATTCGGGGGAATAATTTTGAAGTCAATATATAAGGGCATCGGAGCTGGCGGGCTGGGACAGCCTTGACCGCCTCACATTTCCTACAGAATAGTGTCAATTCAATGGCTGATAGAGCGGTGAGCTTATTCAACACTGACGACAATGGCCGCACCTTTTTATGAGCTCTCGAAGGCGCAGTGATAGAGAGCGAGTGTAATACTACGACGGAGAAAATGACATGCTATATCTAAATTATACCTCTTACCGTCTCCTGATAGAACATGCATAAACCGTGTAGAGGAATTTGGATTTACTGACAAAGCCTGTTGCTTACAAATAAATTTTAATTTTGATTATTTCTAATGAGTTGATCACTCCCACCATCGATAGGGGCAGAAATGCAGCATATGCAATTTGATATGGCATTTTTAATCGCTCTACTCATTGTGAGAGTTAAGTCAGGTGTCTCGTCTACTTGTATAGGATAGACTGGATAGTTGGATATACATAATAGCTTGGACATGGACCCTGTAGCGTAGCTATACTTCAGTTCATTGCACGGTGTATTAATTAACCCAGTAATAACCCAGACATGCCAACTCTTACGGATTTTCCGGTAGATTTGGCTTTACCTCGAAAACTATACATGAATCATTGAAACCAAATCTCCACCAGGTGTCATTCGAATATTTCATACCCATTCAAATAAGTAAAGGTCCCGGGCAAGCGTTGAAGTCAAAAATTATTTTTGTTTCGATCATCTCTGATATACAGCGTCGCTGAGATCGATAATGGAATGCTGGACTAAACCGCAGCAACCCGGGGCTTACTCACCCCTAAATGACCTGCTACTAACCGCATCTGGAGAATGGATTAAATTTATTAATATTTAGGCCGTAGGCACCAGGTGTGAAGTGGTCCGGCTGGAACCGGACCAACCGTATCGGTGGCTACGGCCCTGTTATTGCTAATCATTACTTTTTGGATAATTACGAAATCTATACTGTACATATATCTCATTTCTAGAACTGCAATATATTCGTATAAACCTCGTAGGTAGTACGTATAACGAAGGAGCCTAACTCCATTACAAACTGTAATATCCACAGCTTTCAATTGCTAATTGAAACATTGGATATGTTAGTTAATTATAAAGTATAGAATTTTGTGTTCATGAAACTGAATATCAACACTTTAGCTCTCACTCTATCATTAATAACAATTAATTGTTTCCATCAACCTCAGTTTATTTCGTCGTTTTGGTCCATTCTAATTTAAGGAACATTTGGCCACTAATAGTAAATAGTAAGTATGGGCAATGGCCGTACTCTTTGGGATAACGTGCTACGCTTCTGTAATTTATTAAAATGATTGAATATTCAAACGTTAAATTTAGACGGGCTTTTTTCTATACGAATTAATATAAAATATCCGTTCATTTTGCCAGGGTTGCCAACTCTCCGGTTTTAGGGACTATTTTGTGGAGTCTCCCACGCTCTGGACATACCTAATTTACGGAACGGAACGAAACCATGCAGGAAATCTGAGTTAATGCCTAAATCACGGAACGGGATGTATACCTAATTATACCTAATTAACAGATAAAGAATAGTGTCGGGTAATAAAGACTTCTGGATTATCCAGATGTCGGAAAAATTATGCAGGTTTTTCTCAGGGCATCATCCAACCTTCGCAAATCAGTTTTCATTCGCGCACCCAAAGTTGACATCCCCTTAGATTTTCCTTTATCCTGATTCCGTCACTCGGAACGCACCCAGATGAAAGCCTAGCTTGTGCATATCTCATTGGAAGCTGATGGGAGTCCAAACCAAACCATTTTCCCGCTCTGTTCCACCAAATTTAGGTACTGAGAGCCAGGGCTGTATCAACTCATTTTGAGTTGGCGAAATCAACTCAATTAGTTATTTCGAGCCGTCATGTGAAAATGAGTTGTTAAACCAACTCATTTGGTACAAATGATTCACTGCGAGAATAAGTGGGTTGTAGACAACTCATTTTTTGAATGAGTTGAA
The DNA here is from genome assembly GCA_963281255.1 of Aphrocallistes beatrix. Classification (NCBI taxonomy): domain Eukaryota; kingdom Metazoa; phylum Porifera; class Hexactinellida; order Sceptrulophora; family Aphrocallistidae; genus Aphrocallistes; species Aphrocallistes beatrix. The sequence continues at coordinate 964,118 of OY725497.1, forward strand.
CGAGTTGGTTCTAAGCAAAATTAATGAGTTGAATGAGTCGGTAAAGGAATTTCCATGAAAACAGTTGTTTTTGCCAACTGAGTTGATACAGAGATAATCTAGGATGGAATATTTCGTAAATTAGACATTTATAATTTCCAGAATGGAGTGTTCCGTAAGTTAGGTATGTCCCGCCCTCTCGACAAGCCTCTCAATTATCCCGCTTTTTCTCATTGTTTTGAGTGGATTTTAATAGAAGAAATTCTAAATACTATTATATATGATATAATAGTTAATACCAGTGATATATATAATTGTTATTTTCCACAGATAAAACACACACCTAAATTCAACTTTTTCAAACCTCCCGCTTTTGAATGTTTAGTAGGTTGATAACCATGATAACATAACCATTTCGTACAATCGATGTGAAAGCAGAACATATTGTGAATATTAACTATATTTACGAGAAAAGATTTCCCCATTTTTTTAATTAGTTACTACAAATTATACAATCTACGTGTACGCATGGCAACACGCTCAGTAGAAACGTCTGCTGGCATAGAGAATGTATTCAAGAAAGTGAGAAGACAGATTGAAGTTGCATTCGATTCTCTGTTAGAGAAGGCGATTGAGAGGAAAGAAGTTCTCCTGAGACAGTTGGACAAATGGGAAGAAGAGTTCAATAGAACACGAGCTAGCTGTATCCAATCTTTAGAAGAGATTAAAAGAGAACGAGATGAGATGGAAGAATTACTCTCTAATTTGAAGAGAAATACGGCTAGAATTTCGATGGAAAAAGGAATTGCAGATTTGAATAATGAGATTAATGAGGAAGAAAATAAAGTCAAAAATTATCAATTTCAATTTGTTTGTGACATAAATGAATTGAATTTTAGTATTTCCCAATTTGGTTCATTGACTAGAGATACAAATGCGGTTGTCAGGGATTACACTCAGGTTTCTAAACCCTTGATGGCGTTTAGCACATTTGGGAAAGGAAAAGGAGAGTTCACTGATCCAAGAGGTGTTGTAGTTGACAATGATAATCAAAGGTTGTTCATTGTCGATTGGCGTAATCATCGTATTCAGGTCTGGAGTATAGGAGGAGATTATTTGTTTGAGTTTGGTGAAGGTATTCTTCAGAGTCCAAGGGATATTGCATTGTGTGATAATTTTATTTATATCTCTGATAACAGTGGTCATTTTCTATCTAAATGGTGCTTGAATGCACATACTCTAGTAAAGAAATCTGGAAATTCCCAGGGCCCTAAACCTGGTCAGCTGGATTGGCCATCTGTTCTCGATATTGATGAGCAAGAAGTTTTTGTTATGGAGCTTCACAATAAACGTATTTCTGTGTTTGATTTGGATCTCAATTTCAAAAGAATCATGGCTAATAACCAAATAGTTAGTTCTTATTGTCTTCGTGTAAGAAATAACAAAATCTACATTGTAGAGGATAATGGTATTATTAAACTATTCTCCAAAACTGATCAACTCCTGAAGACTATCCCAAATCTTCCTTCCTTCTCAGTTATTATTTACCATTTCTACCTCGATTCACAATTAAACATTCTAATCCCAGGATCTGGTACCTCTCTTTTTATTCTTTCTCCAGAAGGAGATCTCATTCACTCGATCAATTATACTAAATTCGGCCTAAAAGAAGCAAAAGGTATTGATGTTAGTAAGGACGGACGCATAGTGATATCCTTCGAGAAAGGCACTAATGCTATTGCTATCTTTTAACACTCCTCTTTAACATTGAATTATACAGCTAATTTATTCTGTGTATGGAAACTGTATGCGGATATTTGTTCCATTATTGAATCTAAAATATGAGCTTTGTTAATTGACTATTTTACTAAATCTAGTCATTGTTGTCCTTAAGATGAGATGAGTATTTAGTGCAAGAATTTTAAGCAAGTGGCTACAAGCCTGAGCTATTATTAATACAGTAGAACCTCCATAAGCGGGGAGCTAGGGTCGGCGAAAATGTACCTACTGTCCCATTCCCCACTTATGATTGTGTCCAATAATCACAATATATTTAGTCAAAAGGATTTGAATAAATCCATTTATAGTAAATTCAAGTCATTTTCCGTCATTTTTAGGTCTATAGTACATCCATTTCTGACTTTTGGATCAAAATATTGTCAACCCAGATGATCTGAAAGTTATTTTCTAGTTCAAGTCAGGTAAAGTTAAGACCCAACCTTATAACGATGCAAATTGTGTCCAGAAGACAGTTATTTCTCTTTTCCCCAATTAATTGAGGTCACATAAATATTCCCCTAATGACTGCGACGATTTAAAGAGCCTGATCTAGGTATGTTTGTGAGATTAATTTACATCTAATGTCAGCTATAATGACCTAGTTAGTTTCGTCGATGCTAACACATACGCCGTAACACGTATGTTCAAAACTTTTTAAAGTTTGAGTGAGCCCAATGCAGATCACCATAGTCACCAAGTTTTTTATTCTGGGAGCCGGACCTGCCCTATCCCAGGTTTTGTATTAGTATTTTCCAAATCTTGGTTTCAATTTTAATAATTGTTTGCGTTTGGGAGTTTCTAGGGATCCTGGCCATGTCCCAAGCAAATTTTTCAAAATTATTCCCACTGAAATGCTATTTCTTGAATTCTGAAAGTATTTCTAGGCAAATTGAATGGTTCTTGTTTACAAATGACATTCCATAATTATAGAGTAGATAATTCGAACTAATTATATTTAAATCTATCAGCTTATGATTATCAGATTTACTTATTTGCGAGAAATTCATATTTTGGCGAGAATGCAGGTTTTACTCTCCTAATGCGAGTCAGCGGGTGTTCAGAGGACGAAATGTCGGGCCACGAAATGTCAGTGCGACGAAGTGTCCGTTTACTCGTGCAAATAAACAAGCGATTCATGGTTGCAACCTCAATATTAAAACTTCGAATTTAAATATGATTATTTCTATCTACACATGTAGCATGTACATATTTGTTGTTTGTTGTCTTCTTTCAAGGATATGTGCTTTGTTTACTTTTTTTTCTTATCCAAGGTCTTAAGTACTAGATATAGATTCCTAATAAGTAATAACGAATTACCAAACGTCCTGTGCATGAGACACTCATACGTGAATCAACTCTGTGACTGTGAGTACGTAAATTTTGGGAAATAAATGAAAGCCTGGGTGGAGAGCCGTGGGTACTCCCCCCCAGAAAAATCTTTTGCTGGGACACACTCAATTATCGATCTACAGCTATTTTTGAAACGTAATATGTATGGAGAAAAAAAATACTTACAGTCAGGGTCGCTTAATATGAACATGAGGCGCATGATTTGTCCGAATTTTTAAGTTGTCATTTGTCCGAATCGATTCGTGGAATATTGTCATTTGTCCGAATCGTAATTTAGAAAATTGTCACTTGTCCGAATCGATTCTTGGAATATTGTCACTTGTCCGAATCGATTCGTGGAATATTGTCATTTGTCCGAATCGTAATTTAGAAAATTGTCACTTGTCCGAATCGATTCTTGGAATATTGTCACTTGAAATTAAAAAGCCAATTTTACACTCAATTGGACAATATTTCGAACTTGAAAAGCTCCCTTTCACACTTTTCTGATATATAGAATTTCCAAAATGTTAAAATTACGATTCGGACAAATGACAATATTCCAAATTAAGATTCGGACAAGTGACAATATTCCAAATTACGATTCGGACAAATGACAATATTCCAAGAATCGATTCGGACAAATTACAACTTAGAAATTCGGACAAATACTGCGTCCCCATGAAGATTCGTTTTATTATGAACTAACCTCGGTCCCAATTTCATTTTTTTTAGATAGGATTTGTATTGAATCATGTTCGCTTAATATGAAGTATCTCTATTATGAACAGATTTTTTGGTCCCCTGGTGGTTCACAATAAGCAACCCTGACTGTATTTACTTTACTAGTAATATTTTGTTTTCACCAAAATTAGGATAAACAAGGATGATAGAAGTAAAACTGTGTCGTGTGGAGTCGCCCAAGCTCGCCCATGGGGTCAACTATTAAATTTTCAAAATAATGAATCAAAAGTTGATCTAAGATTCTAAATAGATTAGAATCGGTAAAATCTTCCACCCAGATACCCACACCTGCCGCTTGGCTTATGTATGAGTTTGTTTAAGAGAGACACTCGGAATCTCAAATCGCCCAAACCAAAGTATCAAACATAATTTGTACTTAATATCCTCGTTTTAAAAACAGGTTTTGAAAACCTATTTTAGTGTATATATGGAGATCTATCAAAAACTGTGTCTAAAATATAATTTATAATGTTTCAATAGTATATTTTATTAGTCTACTATACACGTAATTACTCAAGTTGAGCACTGGTTTATTTGATCAATTTCATTAAATGGTCAATGCATGAATCTGCACAACAGCTAAGTATATAAACAAAATACTATGGAGTTGGCTGAAATTTATAATTAATTGCAATAATAAATAGGGTAAGTTGGGGTAATCGCGTGAGTTCCAGTTCCACAAATTGGAAAGGATAATTCACCATGAGAAAACCTACCATTACAGTACCCATAGGTCGAGCAGGAGTAATTCATTTGTAACGGCCTTTCACAAGTTTGCCGTGACAAACTTCTAATAGCATGTCTATATCCTTGAATTACTCTATTATACTTGTCTTTCTCAGATATTAGATAAGCTTTCGTTGCTAATAGATCGCTTATATCTTTCTTCAGAGTAGAAATTCGGTTCTTTTCATAAGATCTCTTATTCGTTTCCTTCCTTTTTATTTTATTTCTTTCATTGGCCATCCTACAAAGGAATTCATCATCTGCCATCTTATTTGTATCAATGTATTCTTTGATATCTTTGTACAGTTTGCTTGGTAAAATCCCGATTGAATTTTCGAATTCCTTAAGTAAAGTAGCTTCATCCATATCTCGAAACTGTTCCATTCTGAACTACTATTTGATTATAGAATTTATTTGTATTTTATTGCTTTCTTTATTGAATTATATATACTTTTTTGGTAGGATTTGTTGTACAATACTGAGAAGTGAATTACGGTCGATCGAATCAATTTCCCTTTTTATTTCCCTTATTTAATCATTTTCGAAACCTTATTAGATATCTATTTGAACCAAACAACTATTATATCGTTTGTATGATTTATATTAATTGATAAACAGGGTTTATGCCATAAAGACTATTTGTAATTCTTAGAGGCAGAAATTGTTTTAGTATATCCTATACCATCCAATAAGTATTCCAATCAACTCGTTAATAATCTTTAATTTATTTTTAAAAATTCCTCATTTAATTTTCTACCAAAAAGGTATCTCTGAGTATTTACTCACTTACCCAAATGTCAAGCGCATTCTGACACCCCTCCTGCAGTTCCCAGTTTATATATATATATATATATATATATATATATATATATATATATATATATATATATATATATATATATATATATATATATATATATATATATGTATATATATTAGGGTGCTCCAATAAATTCGAAAGTTTGAATCTCCCTTCGTTGCCTAGGAATTTTGCTGCGTCATTTCCGGTTTAATATTTTTTAGTAGGGAAGCCATACACGTTTGGAATGCAAAATCCCAGGTGCAAAATAGTTACAAAATAGATTGCACACTTTTCGAATAGTTTACCTTGATCACCATATATTCAACATCAAGCAATTTTGAGATGATTTAGTGGTCGCGCAAGGTAAGCTCCCCTCGTGCAGATTTATAATGGGATTTGTCCGGGTTGGTGCTTAAAATTGCAAAGGGCGTAATTCTGATATGCAGTAACTTGTAACTGTATTTTTGAGATTTTAAAATCTACCGGTTCGGAGATATTGATCAAACAGTTGAGACCATTAGTAATTTGAAGACCGAAGGCTGTCTCAACTGTTTTCACCAATATCTCCGAACCGGTAGTACGTAGGTTTTAGGCCATTAAATGTATTATTAACTGATATAAAATCACCTCAAAATATCTCAAAAATGAAGTTACTAGTTTCTTTGCATATCAGAAGTACACCTTTTGCAATTTTAAGCCCCAACCAGGACAAGTGATATCCATTATAGCAGTAAGACAGACGTATTTAGAGATATTACAAGTATTTGCCTTATAATTAATCAATGTGTACCTAAGTGTCCAAAGGGACACGAAGTGTTCGCCAGCCCCGCAGTGCAAGCAAGTGAAGCGCGCTTGTTCTAATATTCATTTAATAGTTACATAAGTTATCAATAGAAATTTTTTGGAGTCCAACTGTATTGTCATTCATGATCTTTGGTTTACATATCATCAATGTAGCACGTAGGGAATCAAGAATATTCGTGAGATTTCAATGTCGAATAATCGAATTTGATTGGCCAGCACAATTTGTCATCTATCTCGGCGAGGTGTGAAGATTTGGCTTAATTAGATCTTCGAACTCCATTGTGATATAATTATTATTTACCTGTATGTCAAATTTCACGCTTCTAGTACCTTCCAGTTCCTCAATCAACAAACATACAAAAAAACACATCGAGTTTTAATATATAAGATTTCTCTTTTAGAAATATCTAATGTGAATATTGAAGATTTAATATGTACATGTTTTCACACCTGATATTTGTATTTCAAAGGAAAATATCTCTCAACGGCTAGCACAGTGTACGTACATATTTCAGTGTTGAACCTGACAGTCATACTTGTTAAAATAACAATTATTAATAAATGAGGATGTGATTTTTTAATCTCTGATTGTGTTCTCTGGAGTTGTACTATTGGTCCTTCGACCGACGTTTTACAAATATTCTCTTTGTTAACGCCTTTTTGGCCTATCTTTTTAGCTTAGCTATTAAGTTCAATTCAATTTTTTTTGTGCATTTTCTTTCAACATCATTGAAATGATTATTTGAGTAATTTGTCTCTAAATTATTGCTAATGAGTTACGTACACTTTAATCATGGATCAATTTATGATACAGAAGTGATCCGAATAAAATAATCTGCAGTGAACTGAGACATAATATATGAAGATATTTTTACAAATCATATCAAGCATGTTGTTTAGGAATATACACTATTCAAGTATTTTGCTTTCATTTTCATTTAATTCAAAATTATTCTGTAATCTTGCAAACATCATGATTTCTTCTCTCAGCCGTTTTCTTTCTCGGAAATAAAGTTGTTTCATTCTTTTGAGCACCATGATGTCTGCCTCTAGACAACTTGCAACCATCTTCTTTCTCTCACAATAAGTCCTTGCAGCTCTTCCTTTCACCTGCTTAGCTCTTAACAGCCTCAAACTTGCCTCCTTTGTCTCAGATAGATTTTCAAATTCTTGCATATGCCTTATTTTTTCGTTAAAATCATCGATTGGCAAATCATGCTCTCGAGATTTCTTGTTTATTGTGCGTGTTAATATTGGTTGCTTTTTGGATCCCATGACCAAATTTCGTTTGAACTGGTGGTGTATTATTTTGATTAGAAATGATTAGATTATTCATTTTATATAAAAAAAATAGGTTTACAGTTCAGAGTTGGAGGGAAATCACCATGTGATTTTTTTGATTTTTGGATTCGTTATTATTCATACTAGCAATATTATACTTAGATTGGCTTACCAATTTATTAAGAATCCCATTGTCTAAGTCACAAAACAAAGCAAACACGTGGTTGAAACCTAGCTCAAGGTTAAATTAGAAATAAATCATTCTTTAGTTGATATATTCTATACATGGAAATATAATTTAATTAAGAAATGTTTGATTTTATATGTTTAGGCGTGTTTAATAATTTCCATTGGGGATTTTAGGATTTTAAGTACGTACAAAGGTTCTACCGTTACTTTCATTGAGAAAAATCAGGGCTTTGTTTTACCTAAAATGCCAACTTTCAACTACATGGTAGTGTTTTTTTGAAAAATTTCCAGTTTAAAATCCTTATAATCATCATCAGCGAGATTTCACAAATTTTTAATTTTTCTGGCACCAATTGACGTAGTAGAATTGTCTGAGATTAGCGGTTCAGAGTATCGTGATACGAGGCCGTTATTGCTAATTAAGACGGTTTGAAATTAAAATTAGACCAGAAATGTGAGAAATCATTAACCTTTTAAACACTATTAGTTGCAAAGAGCCTTTTTGTGATTCTGGACCATACATGTGATAGAGGAGACAATTCTACGTCGATTGGCGCCAGATCTCGCTGAATTATGATGGTTAAAGGATTGGGAATTTTGCAAGAAAAAAATTTGGATCCAAGCTTTTTAACTGAAATAAAGCTGCTGAAGGGCGCTTTTGGAGGGTTTTATCAGTGAACTACAATTTTAACATATTTGTGTAGATATTTATTGAAGAGATTACTTTTTTGCCGACCGCCGATATACAAGTATCTACAACATTTGAAAACTTAAATTGCATTTTTGGCCAGATTTGATATGTAATATTGTTATGTCTTTCAAAATGAGCAAAATGATAGAAAAAGCACGATAAACTACCCAACTTTATATCATGAACCTTACACCATTGTTGCGTATACATATACGCCATTATTATTATTGGAAAAGTTCTTAGCTGTAGAACTTTAATAATTTATACTTAGTACAAAGCAGGAAAGCATGAAATCAACATCTCACGATATGCCCACACACACGTATTAAGGAAGATGATGATTTTGAAATTTTGTATATAATGCATAAAAACCAAAATATTATGTATAAAGTACAGTATTAAATCCGACAATCAAATTGAGATATTCTCTATTGTATCTTGACCTTGAAAAGTAATTGTTATTTATTCGATGGAATCTAACGAAGTGAAACCGTTTACTTTCTTAGTGGCAACTTTTAACATCCTCGCTCCCATTTACAAGAGAATTGGTTTGATTAAAAAAGAATCTCTCTACCCTGAAAGGTATTTGAATCGAAACGCAGATATTGTGAATGTCATATCAGAGATTCAGAATATAGACGTCATTTGCCTCCAAGAATTTTGGTTGGACAAATCATTGATGGATATATTCAATAAGAAATTTAGTGAAAAGTACAATTTTTACCACCGGAGTCGTAGCTATCAACCTGAGGGTTTGGGCCTATTCATCAGTAAGCAGTACAAAGTAGAGAGGGTAGTTGGTTTCAACCACCCGTATAGCGGACGACCGTTTTTGTTTGTGTTTATCAATGTAGGTGGAGGTAAACAGTTGATTATTACAACAGTGCATCTCACGTATTGTAGCGAATCAGAACGGATGATGGAAATTAAAGCTATTATTGCTACCTTGGAGGGCTTCATGAAAAACTCTAAAATAATTGGGGTAATATTTACTGGAGATTTCAATTCAACACGAGATAGCGTAATCATTCAATCTTTATTGAAGACCGGGATGACATCTAGCTATCATTCCATATATGGGCATGAACCAGCCATTACACACAAGGATCATAGAGGAAACCTTAGCGCATGTGACTTTATCTTCTTCAAAGCCCTCGGAGAAAACGAAATCAAGCCTACTTTGAGTCAAGTTCACCCTACCTGCTATTCGCATGAAAATTGGCCCGCAGAGTTTACAGCATCAGATCATCGAATGCTCTCTACAGAATTCCATATTCATCCCAAGTGACGACTTTCCATTTTTGGAGAAAAAAGTGCGTGTTGATTAGTAGAACTTACATTGGTCAATTTGAATAATTAACTTTGATTGCTTTGATGATTTTATGCATGCATGGATTTTCTCAAATCATTATATATTACCAAAACTTCTCATCTTTTCAGATTGTCTAATTTCAAGGTGAACCTATCAAGTAAATCTAAATCAGATTTTCAAAATTGCTTATTTTGTTTTATTTGTCCCAGGTATTCCCCTAACGCGCTTATTTACATCAATGTGGTGTTTATGTTTATACGAATTAGCCACTGGTAATGCCTCATAAGCTGAATCCAATCTTAATATCAGCGGAGAATCTAACCATTGAATAATAAAATTTCAATCGATTATTGTATACACACAATTGCATGTAGATCGTACTTATTATTATATATTATTGAATTGTGTTTGATTACATATGCCATACGAAGCATTTTAGAGGACATTACAAAGCAGGTTTACGTTCATCATGAGTTGAGCAATTTATCCTCTTCGATTTTTTTACGACGAGCTACCCCACCAGATTCCTAGGGTCAACAGATGGCACTTTGGGGCCTGGACATTCCTCCTTTTTTGGGTGAATTTTTTGCGCATGTAAAGGAAAAAAATATTTGCGAATGAAGCCAATTTATATGGTGTCCAGTTTTTGTCCAGTCTTTTAATACGTACGATGTCCAGGAATTTGTTTTTTATTTAAAAGGTCCACGTTTTGGTTAAAATTCTTCTGGTCACATCAACTAGAGCATATGTCCCTGGCCACCTACGGACTAAGATAATAGTACCTTGTGTTATGTTGGGATTACTAACCACGTAGGAGAAATTCCCTTGATCAGATAGATGATAGAACTGCTGCCTTACGTATCACTGTTTAGAGTAAAATATGGATAGCACTCCCAATTGTGAGGCAGTATTAAACCCCCGAAGTAAGTTCGTGATTGATCTATCAGTGAACGGATCGACTCACTCACTAGACGGACCTTCTGTAACTCGGAATGCAGTGAATGAGTTGAAGATAGTCGGCAGTATGATCATAGACCCGAGCTCAGAGGGGATGCATCCGGTAGAGAATCCGATCGGACTGATTACATCTGCAGACAATGCCCGCAGAGTAGCCGACGTGAGTAGGTCAGCTCGGGAGCAGTTCTTGCAGACTATTTCGAGATTGAAGCACGAGTCTAGATCTAGCTTGGCATACCTAGAACAGCTGCAATCCAACACAGAGTACGCCATTTCCCCTCGCCTGCAGCATCTGATGTCAACAGGTGAGGATTTATACATAAACCAAGGTTGAAAAGAGCGGACAATCTGGGCCAGGAATGGGCGAGAATTCGTCGCAATTGTATCTAATGCATAGATAAAAATATAACCGACATCCACTGTATTTCCATTTTCGGATGATTCCGAGTCATAGCGGCTTAAAATCAAGACATCTAGACAGTACAAGCTTGTACATAAGCTACGGCTGTAGTGCAAAATCCCATGATTACATTATCATGCGCCTTAAATGTCATATCACGTGACTACTTTAATTCTCCACCTCAAAAGCCTCCTTGACACCTGGTTTCGAGCTCCATTCCTCCTTTCAGATGCAATCGGCCTTTGGCCCCCTCATCATATTTTCACACCTGAAAGCACCACTTCTTACACATTGTACATACAAATTAGGTTTCCGCGACGAATCTTCCTGAGACGAATTTTCCGGCGACAAATTTTCCGTTAACGCTGGGCCAGGTACAAGTGCCTGAATATCAACAATTCGTATGTCCCTGCCGAATCTTAATTTTGGATTCGTTTGAACGAGTTAAATCTCGTATGAACTAGTGTAAACTGATAGTATTTATTATACAATAATCTTTATAGAATTTGATAATTGAGATTTGAAAAGATAATTGTGTTTTCTACAAACACTTATAGAACTTGAACCACTATAATATCACAAACTATTCACTCATAAGTTAGTTGTATATCGGCTATTAAATCTGGATTTTTCGGACAATTATTGTATTTCGTGTGCGCTGGGATATTTTTATTGTCTCTATTGGTCCAAATTAAGAATAGATGCATAATTATAAAATGAGTATTGGCCTGCCTTGTCGTTGACAGGTAATTAACGTTACTTGAAAATTCTCCCTTTCCTTTCTACTTAACTTATCCGCATCGATTATCAAAATAAAATGACGTCTATTTCCACAATATCCAAATCTGGATATGAGCAGTGGATTTAAAATTATTTCTAACACTTACCTAAAATTTTCAGGCAATCCTATTTCCGATAGAGTCCGAAGGGATGACATCCGAAGACATAGATTCAATTGGATTTCAATCTTCCTACTTTTTCCCCAACTCTCTCAAACCGATCACTTCGCATTCCAATCCGAATCTGCCTTCTGAGCAAGAACTACCGCCTCACCCCACCTACCAGCTCAGACTCGATTCAGAGAGTGATTGTGACAGTCAGCACACTGATTCATACACACCTGTGCCTCATAGAGACTTGCTAGCTAAGCGGGATAGGTATTACAGGGAAGATTTTAAGTTTGGCGGCTCTCAGGCCGAACTAAACAGTTTAACACCTTTGGGTGTACCGTTAAGAAGAATGTCCTCTTCTTTCCCCAATCTCTCCTTCTCTCCTGCGCAGATGGAGGAGCATACCCAGATGCGTCGTAGCATTGAGCATTCTCAATCAGATCCCCACTTAATCAGTTGCTTGGATGGAGAGAGTATCTCGACCCTACGCAGAGTCCAATCATCTCCCAAGGTAGTGCTTCACTTTACTCTCTTATGATATTGCGTACGTATATCGTATATACTGAAAATTGCTTGGATAATATTTCTATTTGAATAATTTCACTGGGTTTAAATCAACTACCTCAATCAGTTTATCAAATCATTCAGATGATGATGATGATAATGTTAATTGAATATTGTCCTTAAAATTCACAATGTTTCTAATAGCTGAAATAAATAAACTCCCCAGTTTTCATTTGAAGATACGGTCTCTTATTAGTTAGGAAGAGAGTTGATTAAATTGGTTAATTCATCCGAACTTCTTGGGTACATTTTCTTCAATGATGTCACAGCAAAATCCATCTTTTATCCTAAAAGTATATCCTATAACTAATTAGTCGTGAAAAAATCCCTTACAGACTGGATGGGCTGTGATTTCACATTCATGGGATGGAAACAGAACACATGCTGTGTATCATCTCAGGAAGGAAGTACATATCCATTCCGTTTGTGAAGGGATTCTTTTACATGAAAGTAGTAATATATCTAAACGTTCAAATCTAAATCCAGAATTTGTATATTGCTATTCTTTGCACCTCAATTCTCCCTATTCACATATGCTTGCTCACTCTTTCCCCCATTTATTTATAAATATCTTCACACCCTAGGCGATTGAGCATTTTGAAAAAATATATTCTAGGATCTAGAGAGGGAAGAAGACAGCATATATCGAATCGATGCATTTTGGTGGATATTATAACTCATAATTGATATTATTTAGCAATAAAATTCAGAACTCTTAGCGACTGAGATTACGCCCATTATGCCATTCTCGATAATTTAGGGAAAAATCGCCTTAGTCATGCTTCTCTAAAGTTTTTGTTGTTGTTTTTTCCTCTCCATAATATAAATCTAGCATTTTCTAGTTTGAAAACTGAATTCTATAATGTCATACAGGATAATTATATTCCATAGAGATATATTACTTTTGCGGAAATCAACTTAAACTGCATATTACATTTAACTACACACATCTTTTCTGGATATCCAGTTTGATACATCCCAGTTTTCTGATTTGACCCTCCTTAATATTTAACTACTAAGTAATACCAAATATTGCCTTTATTCCCCAAAATGCAGTTTAGGCCTGGCTTAACATGGGAAATTATACTTTGTATATGTACGTACAGCAGTTTTTCAGTCTATTCCTTTATAAAATATTTATGTTAATTATCAAATGAACCTCGTGAATTACTTCTCAGAAATATATTGGATTTTGAACCTTTCCTTGGTCCTTCATCATAATGATTTCTAAATATAAATTTTTTGCTTAGTATATTTGCATCTGTTTAGTTTTATTACTCATTAAAATAAAAATGGGACATGTTAAGTAGCCTAAGCTATCCTGTTTCAAGTGTCTATGTACTTCTCAGAACTTCAAAGACAATAAATGAAAAAGATAGTTTTTGGTTTGTTAAATCAATGCACACGTATGTATAGCATCAGTTGTTTATCCTAAATGTTATAATAGTCTATAATTAATATTTAGATTGAAATATCGGATCCTGGCAACACAGATTTCAACCATGGATGCAGTTCTAGAACTCCTAAGGTACAGAAAGAAAGCGAATCAGAGCAAGAAGGTTTCCTTACAGCTCAGATTGAAGAACCTAGCGTTAGAACTAGAATTAATGCCTCAGAAGTTCTAGAATTTGATGATTCCACAAATCAATCCTTTCCTATCCAAGAAACAAAACTCCAAGAACAAGACTTGTTGGTTGAAAACCTAGAAGTGGAGATTTTGAATAATACTGAACTAACGAAAGAGAACGAAGAGCAATTGAAAGATCGCCAGCCTGCCATTGGAGATGTCCCAGACCGAGTGAGAATTGCCGCGGAGCCGCCACTATTAACAGAAAGAGAGCCAGATATTGCCCATACCTTCCAACAACAGGGAACTCACATCGTAAAAAATATGTGGAATGATTTCTCGTTTTCAAAGTATATCATACCGACGCCAAAAGCTAGGAGACCTCTTCGAACCACAATTCCACAGCCGTTCTCCGTCTACTACAAGAGCCTGGAGCCCAAGAAGAAGACGCGAGCACAGGTGGAAGGAGAGGTGAAGCGGAGGCTAGAATTGGATGCCGAAGAGGAGGAGTGTTCGAGGAAGTTCACTGCTCAGCCAGTCCCCAACACCACCTATGAGTACATCTTGTCAAGAGGTGAGAAGAGACGAGAACAGAATATAATGAATTCGAACGAAAGCCTCAAATCTACAGTCAGGCCTTTCAAGTTCGATGAGAGAGAAGCAGCAAAGAGAGCTGAGAATAAAGAAAGGTACTTATCTCAACAGCAAAGTCAAGATAAGTATACATTTAAAGCAAAACCAGTCCCGAAGCATCTGTTTCAGTCTCGTTATGATGACGAGGTAGCGGAGCAAGGCTTGTATCGCGAAATCAGAAAAGTGATGCGTACGAACCAACTTCTCTCAAACTCTAAACTCCCTTCTAGCATGACTGACTCGGATCGCGCCCTCTCCTACACAGACGGACGTAAGAGGTTGGAGAGGAAAGAACTCAACTCGAGACAGGCTTTCCTCACCTCTGAACACAGATTCAGGCCTACGGTTAATAGACGCATGCCGGACTTTAAGAGGCAACAGGAATTGTTTGAGCAGAAAATGTCAGAGCGTAAAGAAGCCCAGAGAGTAACTAGAGTTCAATTTAGCGAGCAAGATTTGGATTTAGATGACTTGAACGGTTCTATGATTGGCGTTCTGTTCCCTGGTGGTAAGGAAGTGTTGAAAATCAGTAGCAGGATTAGCCAAGCGAAGAAGCGGCCTAACAATACACCCCGAGCTGATGGGATTTACGGCCACGCCCCAACCAAGAGCACCCAGCTCAGACAGATCTCAGTTCACAAGCGACTAACTGAACAAGAAGAGAAGGAGAGAGAGGAGAGCGAGCGTGTGCAGCAGCAGATGGAGCGAGTGCTCAAGATGAAGAGACAGGTTTCAGAGCGAGTGAAGAAGTACGACAACAGTGAGGAGATGGCAAGGAGAGCCGAGGAGAAGAAGCGACACTTCCGGGAGACGGAGAGTTCCCGCAAGACGCAGTACACCGAGCACCTGAGGATGATCAAGAAGAAGCTGGATGAACGGCCTCTCGTGTTCGAGAGAGCGCCTCTGGAAGCCAATAAAAAGCTTGCCGCTAGAAGGCTTAGCTCTCCTCTCACGAGTTCTGTTGTGAGCGATAATCCAGGTAGATTAATGGATGAAACCTTCACCAAGTCTTATCTAGTACATCCGAATGTGCTCTCCACGAACTGAATTGGTTACTTCTATAATTCGAAAGGAGATTGCATCTTATATTTATTGTCTAATGTACCGCCTACCTCTCTAATCCCATGTGTACCTATTATGATTGTACACTTACAATTATATTTGCTTAATTATATATAATTTCGATCTGTCCTAGCCGTCTCGTGTATTTATCCGTTTTCCGTGGATGATTCTCTTATGAAAGGCTGCACCAACTGATTTTTCGGGAAAACCGTGTGAGATGGATGAAATTTTGACAAGATGTAGAATAATTATGGGCAGAACAAGTTACTATACGATTTTCGCTAAGACACATCGCGACACAATTATGCCATTTAGTCTTTTTGGTTATAACTCGAAAAATAACACGAAAAATATTCAACCTGTTTTCGCAACACTATTCCATCGAATGGAGAAATGATCCTGAACAAAGTTGTCACAAGAATTTTTTCTACCCTATCCAGAATTTCCACGATATCCATTTTAAACTCTAATTTGGCGACATTTATCTACTCGACTTACTAAACCACAAGCGCGCTTCGCTTGCTTGCGTTGCGCGGCAGGCGGACACTTTATATCCGCCGGAGGCACCCTTCGGGCGCCTGTGGTCACCATTGATTAATTATAAGGGAAATAACATCTCTAAATACGTCTGTCCTCCTGTTATAATCGATATCGCACGAAAAATCACCAAATTTATAAAATTCACTCAGTTCTCTGGACTTTTCAATATGTGAATTTATCAAAATTTATCAAAATTAATTATTTCGAAAGGGCGATATGCAGAAGTAATACCATTAAAAACCCTAGATCAACCGTTGAAACTAGTTTCCAGCATATTTTTGAGATCTATTCACTTTATGTACGATATATTGTATACATAAATAAAAAAATAATTTATCATACAGTTGCGGAAATAAAATATTCGGAATTATGTGTAATTACATGTGAAATTACACATGTAATTACACGTGTGATTACACATGTAATTACACGTGTGATTACACATGTAATTACACATCCGAATATTTTATTTCCGCAACTGTCGTTCAACCAAACCCAGACCTATAGCCATAAAGACAAACTATCTTTTGAGCAGTAGCAAATTTTAAGGTGTCAATATATATCTGCCAAAATTGTACATTCAGGAAATTCAATAGCATAGCTATGTCCCATACATTGGCTGATTTTACTGTATTTCTTGATTCGTAGTACGCTAATGGATACGTCAGGGTTCTATCTGCAGGGGGGAAGCTTCCCCCCCCCCCCCCCCCCAATTTAACATCATAGATAGAACCTTGTACGTACTGTACTACCATGTACAGGGCTATCAACCTGAGGTCACGAAATCGTGAGATTAGGTTATTATACGCAGATAAGAACCTAATTTTTCAAATAACTTCCAACAATCCTCAAATATATGCAACAATCATTATCTACGTACTCAAGGATCATGATCTCCATACTCGCACTTAAGGGAGACCGATCATTTAAGAGTGGTCCATATATTTCAGTATAACTTTGAAATATTGGTTCCGAGGGGTACAAATATTTCGAATTGTAAGGACCGGGGGATACCATTCCAGCGGCCGTAGACTCGGAATGAGGATTAGGTAGGGCCTTTAGGTTTGCATGATTGGTAGGGCCATTTTGGACAAATTGTATCATAGCTAATGAAGGTAATATCCTTCGGCTAATTCATGTAAGGCAAAGGCCCTACCAACCCGACCGGAGCCTACGCCTATGTCATTCTATGAGAGTCCAAAATCTTTGGACATTTCCTTGAATATGATCCATAGTTGTAATTTGTTTGCGTATGCAAATAGTAGCTTATTCGCATGCGAATAGTAGTTTTTAATACCTCAAAATTTATATATTTGCTGAATTAGAAAAACTTGTGATGTTAGACTCTGGGCGCTTTGGTGGATCTTTTTATTAATTGACGCTAAAAAAGTATATTAAACGTGAGTGGTTCTTCCCTGTTCTTGTAAGACACCCATCCAACTGTATAAAAAAAGTAAAACCAGCTGAAGATATCAAGGAAATCGATTTCCTACGTCACATCCATGAGAATATAGATCCGTCGAAGTGGTCGCTTTTGAAAGCATTATTTCCACTTGTAATAATTCTTTGAACAAATGATGGAGCCTTGCGGGCCAGACCAAGACTCCATCCTTTTTCGGAGTCAAGTGGGGTATAAAACAGGGGCAGACCTAATTTGTGGGACGGGATTTTTCTGGAAAATCTAGCTGCCAAATTTCCGGGAGGGCGGATGAGATACCTCATTTCCGCCTCGTCCCGGAAATGAGGTAGCTAGATTTTCATGAACAATCCCGCCTCGTCTCGGAAATTAGCACACACTAAAACGGAGGAACCCCTCAACTCAATCACGATTCAGAATTTAAAATGGATAAAAACTTCCAGGTCCTCGAATTTTCGCCCGAAAACCGAAACTTCCACCTTGAGAAATGAGAGTGTAGCGAAACTAAACACTGTCCATGCCTGTAATCGCCATGAAGAAATACAATAACTCGCACTTGTGTCAGTGAGCGCGGTCTTGTTCAGTGCTCTTTTCAACCAATCATATTCCATTCTCACCCACACTAACATAACTGAACACTCAGCTGCTCGTGTACATAATTAGAAGGAAGTTGTCCCGAAGAGTACCTGAGGAACGCAGCAAAATCTACCATATTCCTCACTTCCCTCCAACCATCAAGGATTGCACCCATGTCATTAAACTGGAAGTAAATCAGTAAATATTTGAACGAGAGCTTTCCTCCGACAAATACACCCCATTAAAAATCAGAGATAAAAAGTTGGACCGTTCCCACAACTAAAAATCCAGGAATTCATGACCTCGCCTTTCCACCTGTGTCAACTGGTCCCATCAATGTTTCATAATCCGCTACTTCACTACTTTCATTTGAATGGTCGGAAGATTTTGGGCAAAGGGGTGTATTCTGATCAGACTATGAATTCAATTAATATCTTTTGTACGATTTAATCTTCAGAATTTGTTCAATAAAGCAAACCTCAACTTTGTCACCAATGTCACACTTTCAAGCGAAGAATCTAGTTTTAGAGACAATGGTCTTCCACGTGGAACCACTCACTAATGAATTAATTAAAATTTAAAACTCAACCCACTTATTAGAGACACATCACTTTATCTTATCTAGAAATAGGCGGGGTTTCTGCAATTGTTGTTACGTAATGATGTCCGATATGATGATGTAGATCAGGGTTTCTCAATTAGATCGGGTGCCAGCATTATGAATTTTGATTTAAAATGAAAGTGCAATCCAGGTTTGTTAAATATGTATTGACGAAGTGTTCGATATTTGTTTTAGTAGGCTTATATAACCCAAGGGATTTACTTCACAGAGCTACATTAGACATGGCCAACTCCTGCAGGTGTTTATCTAAGTGCTCGGCCGGCACTTATAGGTGCCAACCTGTTATCTTCTGAGGATCCATGGTGCTTGCAGTGTGATTCAAATTAGGTGTTGGGTAACTTGGGTTGCCACCACCGTGCACGTGCAATTACAAGATAAACCCATGTTTGGGTGCCAAATAACCTTCATAACCTTCAAAAACGTGCCAGACTGGGAAAATCCTAGATAAACCCATGGCCCACTCAATATGTTGAGTATGCTATGCGTTAGCTTATTATGATGATAAACATTCGCTGATACTGCCACTTCAACACCTGACAAGCTACAACTTATTCTACCATCCAGCTATCAGGAGGCTAGGTTGTGTGTGCATGTCCATGATTGCTAACTAACATCTGCCCATGTTTCCTAATAATACGTCTTGCAAGTCAACAACCTCCACATTAGATGCTAACAGCCACAACACCCCTCAGGCAAGTACTGAGATAATTCGTTCTCTTGAAGTGAATATTGCCTAAGTTTAGTAGTTTTGTCTGGTATACTTGGGAGGATATGAGTGGCGGGGGTAAGGGGGAGGAGGGGCTTTGTCAGAACTTTGACGTTTTGGGTCATTTTTTAAAAAAATGTTCGGAATTAAATTTCTAATCGATGGAATAAAGAAAGAATACTTTTTCAGTCTTACTCAAAATTTAAAAAAAGTTCTTTCTAACCAGAAATCAATTACGTACTTTATATGAAGATAAAATATGTAAATCAAGAGTGCTAAACAATGGAACAATTCAAAAAATTAAACCCGGACTGGTTATATCCGCCATAACTGGTCCAGGACCAGATATGTCACCAAGACCAGTTAGAGCGTTACGGTTCTCTGTTTGTTTTGTTTTGAATTACTTTGCTACATCATTGTCTCTCTTCTAGGTACTAACTCTACTCGGTTCAACTTTTGTAACTCATACTCTGCAGTACATGTTATAAAATAGTACTCAGAAATATATTTGGTGTTTCAATGATACATAATTTTATGTATTCCGTTAGGACTATAGAATAGAGGAATTCATCTCGTACGCTTTCATGAGAAAGCAGTGTGGGTTGATACAACTTTTACTGTGCCCCTTCCATTCCGATCCACTATAAATTCCTTTGTGTGTCTTACCCCCCCCCCCCCCCCCCATGTTAACACCTGTAATGTCATGGGGGATCTTTTGAGGGTAAAGCTGTGTTTTGCGCTGGTATTGATTCTTATACATAGATATCGATCGATCAGTGGAAAAAGCCTTACTCATATTTTAATTATAATTGTTGATTTTTTCTTTAAACACGAACACATGATGTATGTGAGTGTTTGATAACTGATCCAGCTGGACAGTTCTATGCTATTTTCGAGTCTGAGACCCAGAATTGTGTTTTGTATGGTGAGTTTGGTGAATAAAAAGTGTGTCCTGCCACGCAGCGAAAATCGCGAATCAGAGCCCACTGCTTTTCGAATTATCTTTCCAGAATCTTCAAATTCTAGAAAAAATTAGCACACACATTTTCCTCGAACACTCTAAATTTGTAGAAATATACGATGTTCAGATTAGTGCATTCTAAGGACCATTTGGATCAGATTTTTTTGTGATGTGAAATTTTTTGCAAAATATACCTACGTAATTTGAACTGCGAATGAATAACTTTTTCTCATGTCTGATAATGAATTCAGTGGATTTGTGAAATATTTCTATGGTGAATGAAAGGTATCTGGTGCTAAATCGTCATGGAACATCGATAATGAAGACATTTTATATAGAAGCAGCGGGCTCTGATTTGCGATTTTCGTGGCAGGACACATTTTTTATTCACCAAACTCACCATACAAAACACAGTTCTAGGTCTCACACTCGAAAATCTTTTTAAATCGTTGAAAGTATTCGAATAACAATATCTAAAGACCATAATAACTAAGACTGTTTGAGTATAAGAAATGATATACTACCTAATGAAGCTTGTATCAGAACTTATTTGTCACCCTGTATATATACATTAATAAATATTAATCGAGTTTTAATAGTAAGGGTATTCAGTTATAATTAGAACATATTTTCATTTCATTTAATACAGCTCGTGATAGAGATGGCTCAAACCAGATGTGAGAACAACCTTGCTCAAGTAGAATATAATATTAACAATTTCTTGAAGAAAGGCCCCTGGGCACATTGGCCAACAGTCAAGAAGGAAATTGTACATTTAGAGTCATCCACTGTTTTACAGAAATTCAAAAGATGTATTCTATTCTTATTCCGTTGGTAGAGCGTAAAGACGGGGTTTATACACTAATGACGACCAGAACATTTACGGTTTCACAACACAAAGGAGAGGTTTGTTTTCCAGGCGGTAAGATGGAACGGTCAGACGCTAGCTTTGTGCACACAGCTCTCCGAGAGGCCGAGGAAGAGATTGGGCTACCGCCTACCTCAGTTCGAGTAATTGGAACTTTATTTAATTGCTCGGAAAACTACAAATGTGTTATCATCGTGGTTGGAATAATTACAGACCCTGATTTTATTCCCATATTATCAACGAATGAGGTCGCAGATTATTTTTATTGTCCATTGGACTTCTATCTATCTACTTCGCATTTTAGAGAGTATACGATGGCTCATCTTCTACCCACAAGTCAACAGAACTATATAGATGTACCAGAATTTCACTACTCGTGTCCTTACAGAAATACAACTTATAAAATATGGGGTTTAACCGGTTACTCAGCAGCATTTATCGCAAGTATTGGTTATAATAGACTACCAGACTTCAAGCTGTATCCACTGTCATGTGATATGATATTACACAGCTCAATACTGCGGACTTATCTCATGCTACTTGACGAGGAGAATAATCGAATAGTGTTTTACTTGAATATTCCTCACAGATTGCTGATTATGGAGTCGCATTTGTAATATGCATCTTGATCTTCTGTTATTCTTTGCTTATACTCGGTTTATATTTATATGTGTGTAATATGACATACAGCCTTTTATAATTCTCCACCAGTGGGCATGCGCCCCTCAAGTGGATAGTAGAGAACATGGACAATTAAAGAATATCAGCTACCCCCTCTGGCCGTGTGAAAAAAAACTGCATTACATGAGATAAGGTTGAAATTTGAATCACAGGGGAAAACGGAATATGTCCTACGAAAATATCTGAAATGTCTTAAAATCGGTATTATCGGACATATTTCTACATCAGAAAATATGTAGGACCATAGCCTACTGTATATAAGGCCTCACAGTAACTTGCGGATTTGGGACTAGGGATGCTTGATATATTGAGATGATATATTGTCGAATATCTCGTAAACCATTGAATTTAGAGGTCGAAATTATATTATCGCTTAATAGGAAGCAGTATATTCGCTATCAAATGGAATTACATTTGAATGTGTAGCTATTGCAGTTTTCAAGATATAACCCCAACTGACCAAAACACGTTTCCATGGCAACACTGGAGTGTAGCAACATTCCATGAAAAAATTCCAAATTTTTGTATTAAAACCCTCGGACGGCTTGGGGTATTTCCTATTTATAGTAAATACCCCAAATTTTTATGGCTTCCCCATTGAAAATGGCTTAAACCGGAAATGACGCAACACATTCCTGTGGCAAGCGAGGGTTAACTCATTCACATCTCAGTTCGATGCGAAAAATTTTATAATAAAAACACTTAGAAGTGCCCCTAAACGGCCTCTGAAAATCACCAAATTTGTCACAAATATAACCTATTGCGCAACCATATGGTGACTAATCAAAATATTAACAACGGATATGGGTACTTTGACACCATATTTATATATGCTAGTAATACATTCCTAAACTCTATTGTGCTTTGTTAATGATTTAAAAGGCAGCTCATGTATTAGTTCAATGGTCTTCCTCTGCATCCCTAGTCCCAAATCCACAAGTTACTGTGAGGCCTTATATACAGTAGGCTATGTAATGTAGCTTAAAAGCAGGTTTTAATACCCTATATTGTCTATGTATATGTGTATATGCATAGATAGTATACAAGGCCGTAGTCACCAGGTGTAAAGTGGTCCGGTTGAGACTAAAAAGTGGTAGGTTGACATGTGCCTCAAACTCCACTTGGGCTATAAGCAAAATCTACATGGAAGTCCTTACCAAGTGGCGTAGAGCTATGGTCAACTCATGAGGGAGCATAAAACCCAGCTGGGGGTCTGGGGGGCACTTTGAGGCCATTGGGGTCCAGGGTCTTTGCCCTTGGAAGCTGAAGGCAGTTTGATTATAACTAGACCAAAATCTTCCAGGTTTGTTCGTTCGTGTTGTATACTTAGCCTGACTAGAAGACATACAAATATTATTTCCTTCACATGTAATCTACAAGTAGGAGATGCAGTGGCGACTCCATTGATATTCATTTAGGGGGGCCAAGGCCAACTTAAATTCGATCCTGCTAGGATGAGAATACCAGCGTTAATGCAGGAACGTAGCCATAAAATTTTCAAGCGAAGCGTGCTTGTAAATATTATTTACCTAGTACAGTCGAAACCGGGTTTTCTCACTCCGATTTATCGGTTTTTTCTTACCGTTTGAACCTGTAAAGAAATAGTAAGAAAAGGCCTGTTTCGACTGTACAAGCATATACATAGATTGTACAAGCATATACATGGTCCAGTCAAATATTTGTCTGGATCAAACTGTCCAAAATCTTGACCGATTTACATTTTGGTCCATGACATTTATAAAAATCAATCATAAACTGATATATGTGTAACTTGACTTTATAAAGGTTAAATTACGCTGCTGAGTTAAAAATTGTAAAATTGTGAAAAAAAACCCCACTTTTGCACAGAAAGGATATTGAAATTTCTTATTCTGTACCAAGTTCCCATCTTAACAAATGTCATTATAAAAAGCAAAGCCTTTTGACAGTTATGACGCTTTAAAGTCAAAGTTGCCCAATTTTTTAGCTTTAAGATGTAATAGTTGTGCGGCATTTTAAAATTTATAACCAGTCATCTTGATGAAGAAACAATTCTCCGTCGTTGAGCACGCATATTTTTTGATACGTATGGTGATACTTTTTGAGTTATACCCGGAGAAAGTATTTAGGTTGGAAAATTTGAGAAAATTCTACTTCGAAATTCCTTGGGGCTAAGTAGGGCTTTCTAAAATGCGCACTTGTCTCACTAACTTTGAATTCAAATTTTGACAAATTTGGATTTTTAGCTGAGACTATGTAACAAAAACGTGGAAATATAATCGATGTTGTGTCAAATAAACTAATTAGCAAAATGGATTATTTAAAACATAAAAATTTGTTAAACATTCGATTCCATTGAGTAGCGAAATTTCACTAATTCGTATGATATAAGTCTTAGTTGATAGCTGTTGTATTGTATGAGCCCTACATTTACGTACTTTATTCCACCAGCTTAACCCTCCAAAAATACGATTTCACCCGGACCAAAATAATACATGGATAGAGATGACTCAAACCAGATGTGAGAACAACCTAGCTCAAGTAGAATCTAATATTAACAATTTCTTGAAGAAAGGCCCCTGGGCACATTGGCCAACAGTAAAGAAGGAAATTGTACATTTAGAGTCATCCACTGTTTTACAGAAATTCAAAAAGATGTATTCTATTCTTATTCCGTTGGTAGAGCGTAAAGACGGGGTTTATACACTAATGACGACCAGAACATTTACGGTTTCACAACACAAAGGAGAGGTTTGTTTTCCAGGCGGTAAGATGGAACAGTCAGACGCTAGCTTTGTGCACACAGCTCTCCGAGAGGCCGAGGAAGAGATTGGGCTACCGCCTACCTCAGTTCGAGTAATTGGAACTTTCTATAATTGCTCGGCAAACTACGAATGTGTTATCATCGTGGTTGGAATAATTACAGACCCTGATTTTATTCCCATATTATCAACGAATGAGGTCGCAGATTATTTTTATTGTCCATTGGACTTCTTTCTATCTACCTCGCATTTTAACGAGATTATCATGACTCATCTTCTACTCACCGACGAAAAGAACCCTGTAGATGTACCAGAATTTCATTACTCGTGTCCTCACAGAAAGATATCTTATAAAATTTGGGGTTTAACAGGTATCTCAGCAGCATTTATCGCAAGTATTGGTTATGACATACTACCAGACTTCAAGTTGTATTCACTGTCATGTGATATGATATTAAACAGCTCTGTACTGCGGACTTATATCATGCTACTTGATAAAGGGAATAATCAAATAGTGTTTTACTTGAACATTCCTCACAAACTTGTGATTATGAGATCTCATTTGTAAGCTGTATCTTGATCTGTTATTCTTTGTTTATAACTCGATTTTATATAAATATTGGAGATTTGCATTTATCTATGCTATTTCCAAAACTCGGTTTATATTTATGTGTGTATCTGTTTGCCTGTTCTCCCTAATTGTCCACAAGTGGACATTTAGAGAACATGGACAATTAGAGAATATCGGCTACCTCCTCTTGTCATATGAATAAACCTTCATTATGAGGGATAGAAATTTGAATCACAGTTTTATAATAACGTCTCCTACATGACATTTCTAACATAAACTACTAACGGTGAGTCATCTTTAGTTATTGTGTCATGACACATTCATACACGTCAACTGTGCCGTTTTTGACCTTTTTCACTCTTTTATTGAGCTAAATTTCAAGAGTGTTCCGCTTTTACATGAAACTTTCCCATTATGTCCCGCGAAATTCGACGCTGCGTCCCGCTTTCATCATGGCTTAAGTCTATACCCTTACAACAACAAATCAATGGTTGAAAGCTAGATGCAGAACATTTTTGAGGTTTGTTTACTTTTTGAATCTATTGTAAACAAAAATAAACAAATAGTTTCTCATGTAGATTCGAAAATATGATATTCGAAATCTACGCACCTGAAAACCTTAGATGAGCTGCTGAAAATTAATTGTTTACTTTATGAATCTATTATATATTGTATAGAAAAGGTGTGAAAAAGAGTTCTCCATTTTTTTGCAGAGGTGTGGAAATTTCGCTTAGATCTTCGAACTTAAACCTCGTAGACTCATCATTTGACACCTGGATGCCAATTTTCATGTCTCTACGACTTGCCAGTTCTTCGGACAAATAAAAAACAAATAAAAAAACAAACCAAAAACTTAGCTTTTAATATATAAGATAACTCGAGATATATAAATGCCACAGCCATTAAATAGACACAGACATACATAATAACGGGAAAGCGAAAATGTGAAATATGAAGAAATAGGAAGGTTTTCCGATGTCGGAAAATGATCGAAAATGCTATTATACCAAATTTGGGGAAAGCGGAATTTAATCGAAAACTAAAGTTGGAAAAAATCGAAAATTTACCAAGTTGGAATTTGATCGAAACTAGGTACTTACATAAATGTCATTTTTTTCGGGTGGAAGCGAGGTATTTTCATGGAATTGGTTGAAGGACCAAGGATAGTTCGCAAAGGTCGATATATAATTATCCCTTCCTAGTCAATAATACTATTAATAGAATACTGACCATCTAACGATCGCTAAATAGTTTTGGTATTTTCGATCAAAGTTTGACTTCAATTCAATTGGATCTGCGACATCAAAATTCGAGCTAATGCATTGTCGATCGTCTCCCAAGCACGTGTGAGGTACTCGATACAATCTAAATCCTCTAAATCCACAAGATTGCATTGGTGAATCATTTTATAGATAGAAATATTGTTCAGAAGATTTGCAATCAAAATTGAAATTACTCCTCTATTGTATTTCATATTTTGTGAGTTTATTAATGCAGCCTTGAAAGTGATTCAAATACGCCGTAAACAGTATAATACTTCTAGACATAAGCGTCGGAAATGGGCCAGCCGGCCCTTTGGGCCGCCCGGCACGAAGGCTCCGGGGCCGCTACATTCACGGCATAAATAAATATCACACAATTCACTAACATAACTAAAAAACTAGAAATCGACTATTATCATAATCTACTCTACTGTAGGACTTTGGTTTATCCGCCGGTAGAATCGGGCATAGTCCGGGTAGAGCCGGGCAGCCCTTTAGGGCCGCCCGGCCCATGCCGGGTGGCCGGGTGGGTCCGACGCCTATGCTTCTAGACTAGAATTAATAAGTGTAATAGCCAATCAAAATGAAACTTGATCTGTTTACTCTAATACGTTCTACAGCAGAATAGTATTTATAGACCAAATCAATGTATTTTATTGTTATACTTTGTCTCTATTAATAATACACGTATCTCAAATTGATTGTAAATCTAACATTAGGAAATGGCTAGTGCTAATGTGTTGAGAAGTGATCCATTCCTCTCTCAGGTGGAGAGAGTGAGGAGGGAAATAGCCACAAAGTTCCAGAGATCTCATCAGGTGTTAGTGGAGAGGGAAGCCACTCTATTGTCAGAACTGGATGAGCTGGTGGTTAGGTACAGGGGGGAAGGAGTCAATCAACAGATTGAGGAGCTGAACCGTTTGAAAGAGACGCAACTATCTTCTGTGAAGGAGAACGAAAACAAAGAAATTGTGAAGAAAAGTGTACTTATGTTCGAAACACACATAAAAGAGATAAGAGCTAAGTTTGAGAGAGATCTCGCTAGCATGCGGAGGGTGGTGTTGAAGTGGGATGAGTGTGTGTTCGATAAATTGGGCGAGATAGGATCGATCAAAGTAAGTGATGTCCCTCCCTATGAAGAGAAAGGAGACCCCCTCATGGTAGCTTGTAAACACAGTTATATTGAATCTACATCACCCGGAGTATTCTACTTTCCTGGATCAATCGCAATAGATTCTGAAACTGACAATGTTTACATTTGTGATTCAGGGAACAATCGTGTACAAGTGTTTACTAAAGATCTGGAATTCATATTTGATTTCAAAGAGAAGATGGATTATCCAGAAGGTATCTGTGTCAACCATAGCAAAGTCTATGTTACTCAGTACGGGAGCCATTCCCTCAATGTGTACAGTACTGAAGGGAAATTATTAAACTCTGTTGGAAATGAAGGAGAAAGAAAACTTGAATTTGATAGGCCTAGAGGAGTTGATGTATCAAATGAGAAGAAAAGAATTTACATTTGTGAGAGTAGAAATGCTAGAATTCAATGTTTAAACTTAGATCTTACATTCCATTCATTGATTGAGGATATTCCCTCTCCCAGAGATGTTAAGCTGACTTCTGATGAGGTTGTGGTGTTGACATCAAAAGATTCGTGTGTTCGTTACTACAATTTTTCTCACCAGCTCATCAGACAGATAATACCTCTTGGAAAAGGGAACCAAGTGATAAATCCATCCTACTTCTTTGTAGATAAATCTAACAACATTCTAATGACGGATTTTGCTACTAATTGTGTCTTCATCTTCTCTAACAGAAGAGAATTGATGCACAAATTCGGTCAGACAGGAGAAGATAAAGGAGAGTTCATTAATGTTGCAGGAGTTGCTCTAGACTCTGAAGATAGAATAATAGTAGCTTCTCGGAATTCCAATCATTGCATCCAACTATTCTGACTTTGGTATTTGTTTATTTATATTTTGTTAGGCTACATTCTTTGAAGTATTGATTCTCTATTATTATTACGAGATTTTTTGGTGTTTCTTGGAATTTTGAGATTTATTTGTATTTAATTCTGTAATATCAACTTGTTTTTATCATTTTTATTGGCAAATGGTCATTTCCATTTGGCGATTGAGGTGTCAAAAGTAAACAAATGTATTTTCATATTTTTGCGGACATACCTAATTTCCGGGACGGGATGGGATCCCGTCCCGGAAATTAGGTACCTTTTCTATCCCGTCCCGGAGATTAGGCATCTTGGCTCGTCCCGTCCCGGAAATTAGGCATCTTAATTATTAATTAATAATTATATAATAATAATTATATACTTTTAATAATTATATTTTAATAATTATATACTTTTAATAATTATATAATAATAATTATATACTTTTCAAGCTAAGTCGTTCCAGGGATAACCCTGGAACGACTTAGCTTGAAAAGTATAAACAGCGTTGATTTTCACTTTCAATTAACTTTCATTTTCACTTTCAATATCCCAAGTTGTTCCAGGGCCCGTCCCGTCCCGGAAATTAGGCATGTCCTATTTTGCTTATCTTTTGAATACAGTTGCGGTATCTACTTGCTCAAATATTCCTCCCAGTATGAGACTGCTATTTTATTTCGCCAATTGAAATAAAGTATCACAGAAATGACTCCTTCTTCCTGTTCATCTAGTCACGCTTGTACTTAATTTATTGAAACATATTTGCATGGAGCTAAAAATTGATGATTTCTTTCTTTATTTGAATTTTAAAAAAAATACTTTCAAATTATATTATAAACATACCAGATCGGATATTTGCTTGAGAAACTAGACTTCAGACTAATCTCTCCAATGTTCCGCGGATCTAGCTCCTTCTCTGAAGCATATGTCGAGTTCCCTAAACCCCTGTCACCTCTGCAGACGGAAAGAAGCTGACTAAGAAGAGAAAGATGAGATATTCGATCAGAGGTGGTGGACTATTTCAGTCAAGAGGGACTAGACAAGTGCTACAGAATGGGTTCAACCACTTATACGGGCCGGATTTAGTTCCAGAACCAAGATCGTAGTGTCGATTCTGAACGCCTGTCGACGCATGAACGATTTCCCTACTGCGATGCGGATTCTTGAGTCGGTGAGAGTCCAGGAGTAATCCAGGAGATCAGACCTACCCTCACCGAACTCGACATCCTACTCGACAGCCCCAGAGGAACTAGGAATAGCTTAGTTCCTATACTAAATATGGAACTAGTAATGTGTAGGACTGTCACTGGAAAATTGGTCCTAAGCTGAATGATGCCAAGTCCCAGTGAACAGTTATTGAGCTGGTTGCAGGTGAAATCAATTTATTATTGCTTTTGTTTAATACTCAATGCTAATAATAATAATAATAATAATAATAAAATGGATATACAAATTAAATAGGTCAATATTAATATGAAACGAACTTGGACAGTATGTGTTATATACATTCCACAAAATGGGTGAAACTGGCCTATCAACCAAGTCTCTTCAAATTATTTTATAAATCCACTTGGAAGATGATAAGATGCCAATGATTTAACTATTTGCCAGGCAAAGAACTAGATTTGCAGGTCTAAATGCTAGGGTTATACTTTACTTAGTCCCAAAACTTTTGGGTAAAGATGTTACCAGTATTCTCGAAAATCAACAGAATGTTTATTCTGATTCTTAATTTTCCCATTTTCGCAACTTCTAATGTGAGGCCGAGTTTTAGTCTCTGATTACCATAAAAACCAAGCAACGTGACAGATTAGAATGCAAGGAGATTTGAGATGAACATTCAGCAAACAGACCAGACCCTCTGTTTGCAGAGTTAGCGGCGAAAAAAACACGAAAAAGTTTCTAATTGACTATCTAATTGGGATTCTAATTAGATATACTACATGTTTAAATTA
This sequence comes from Aphrocallistes beatrix, assembly GCA_963281255.1. Lineage (NCBI taxonomy): Eukaryota > Metazoa > Porifera > Hexactinellida > Sceptrulophora > Aphrocallistidae > Aphrocallistes > Aphrocallistes beatrix. The sequence goes on from OY725497.1 coordinate 994,678, forward strand.
GCTAATTTTCTGATACTTTACCTCCTCAATTGGAGAAATCGGGTTAACTGTGTTAGACAACGAGGTAACGGGTTGGAACCCCTTGTCTAGGCGCATGTAAAAAATGATCGAACCTTTTTAGGCTTTGAAAATTATAAGCATAAAACCAATATTCCATGAAAAAATAGTCTCCCGGACCAATTTCCCTTAAAAAAATGGCCCCGGACCAATATTCCATGAAAAAATAGTCTCCCGGACCAATTTTCCCTGAAAAAAATGGTCCCCTGGACCAATATTACATGGAAAATTGGACCATTGCAGGACCAAAATTTTCAGGATAGAACCAATTTTCCATGAAAAATTTGATCCGGGGAACCAATTTTCCCGCAGACCAAAGTTTTCGTGACAGGACGAAGCAGAGTCTAACACAGTTATATGTATCAGGAATTTAGGATGACATGTATAAGAATAGCTTTCGATCATTTTTCGACATCAGAAAACTTTCCGATCAAATACCTATTTCAATTTTTAGTCAAATTTAGTACAATAGCATCTTCGATCATTTCCCGACCTAAATTTCGATCAAAATCAGGCTACTCGTCTGGGATAGTAGGAACCCTCTAAATTATTGGGTCTCACCTGGCGCCTCATGCGGACACGAAGTGTCCCCTAGCTACGCTACGCAAGTGCGCGAACCCCGCCTGTTCATAACTTATATTTGTTCATGGTGTACAGGAGTTACTAAATATTAGTGTTCATAGTTAATGCATATACACGATAACGTCGAGCTGACTGAAGAGTCAAATTTGAATTAATCAGATCTAAACATTCACAACACTAGCTAAATATTCTAAAGGATTATCATAATACTATATACATATTATTTAGTCATTATTTAAGTCTGCATGCCATTACACATTAGTTCTGTTAGTTTGCATAGGAGAGAGGAGACATTGGAAACAGCCACTCATATCTTCTTAAGCACTCCTCTAAACTCCCGCTCCAGATGCAGACGGCTAAATAATTGTACACATTCATTCTAACGCCTACATTCAGCTGCCTCCCCAGCATCACGTTAGCCCTGTTGCCAGACAGCACCCCCACTGTCACCCAGCGTTCTCCAGTCGGGAGGTCGGCTTCAGCTACTATACCAGAGCCTGAGTTGCCATATGTTGCATCACAATCGTGCCATAGAAGATGGTAGTCACTATCCACTAGAGAACAGCTAGATTTCCAGTACCTATTTTTCGGTTTATCATCAGGAAATCCAAGGAATTCGATGAAAGAGCCAGCTGTGTGCGTGTGTAGAGATGAGCAGCTTGAGTAGACACTCAATCCTACGCGTGTGGGTATCCGGTTTATCTCTTTTGCTAACTCTAATACACTGTAATCATAGTCTTGGTGATTCCCAATTCCGTTTACCCATTTAAGTGGAAGGTAGATCTTGCGTACTCTGTACCATTCCACTTTATTCGATTTCACGACCCCCACTTCCACGCTGTCCAGCTCTACTGTGTATCTGCCATGTAGGAAGAAACAGTGAGCCGCTGTCAATACGTGCAGTTCATCGATCAACATCCCAGTACAGCCGACGTTCAAGCGCACTACCCCAGACATTGGGTGTTTTTTAGCATGTTTAGGCCTGATCGCTTCTCTGTCATCGACTCCGTATATTGCACGTCTGTTGCGCGTTTCCCATACGCTCTGATGGTCACAGGATTTATTGCAAGTAGGCCGTATTAGTCTTACTATTTTCTTTTCATCAATTATATTGACACTTCTGTCTTGATCAATGGTTATCTCCCTCCACGATATGTTGAGTGTATTGTAAATTCTATCATATCTTCCTCTGCCCTGATGTGGGACAAGTTTAGTGAATAAGAATATATCGCTAGGTAGTCCGTGGCCAGTAGTTCCTGCTTCAGTCACAACCAAACTTATATAAACAAATATAGTTAAAATAAAACGTATTTGAGATAGTATATCCATGCTTTTAACTAAAACAATTGAAGAATGAAGTATAGTTATTAATAACTCTTCAACTATTGAATAGTTTCTATATACTTGAACCTAGCCAAGTTAGAAACAAGTATGTATCTACAGTGTACCCACAAGTATTTAGTGGTTGATGGCACTATATGACTATATTATAATGAATAAATTAATCTTGTCTATTTCAAAAACTAGTTGATTCGGTAGCTTTGGGGTGTAAAACAATTTGTCCTTTTAATAAACACTAATTGTCACCATGTATGTATAGTAAGCAAATCAAGTCCTTAACTGTAGAATGCCCAGCATTTATATGGCAGTGCCATAGAAAATGGCTGGGAGACATCCGCGATATCGGGGACACTGTGTCCCCTCTGGGCATTCTACGGTTAATTACTGATAATCTTAATGCTCCGATGATGATGCATACGGATATAGCAATTTTTGTGTTCTAGCTCAGACTCTACAAGATTAAAATATAATATAATACAACACAACACAACACAACACAACACAACACAACACAACACAATAATTCAAAATAATATCCTGATTTTCATTTTGAAACAGTTGATGAATGTCTTTTTATGGAATCTGCTTGGTAAGAAGGAATTGAAAGTGTCATATACTAGTATGTAGTTACTTTCAGTACAAAAATTAACTGAAATAATAACCACAATAAGGAACTATGACATGCTATCAGTATTACTATTACTATTCGGAACCTTATCAAAGTGTGATAAATCTATACTTTATAATATATAACATGGACCGGCTACCTTTTGAATGAAGTGTGCCAGTTTAACTATAATGTCAACATATTTATGACCTTGTGTGCCAGTGGCACGCCTGCTTACTAGTGCTTAGAATTGCCGACTGAATCTACATAAATGTCGATCTATCGATCCACATTTATTTTAAACTCTGCGTTCCATGGGTTGATGGGCAACCTATGGCACGCGAACACTAAATCCTTACTATTAAAACTCGATTAATGTGTATATGTTGCAGGCGAAATGCGTTTCAACGCGAAACGCGTTTCGCGTTGAAACGCATTTCGCCTGCTACATATATATATATATATATATCTGTAACGAATTGATTGAAGAAACTGCCGGTCATAGAAAGCTAATTTTTGGCATGTGGGAGTCTTTTGGCCCTGGCTCCAGTAAGTTCTGAGCTCAGAGCAAAATGTCGACTCATCATGGAATTATGACGTCATTGTCACATTTTTAAAAGTTAAATGATGACTCATCAGTTTGTTATGACGTCATCATTACGCATCAAAAATTTTAAAATTGCAAATTTGGTGATTTTTGAGTGATATCGATTATCAAAGTAGGACAGACATATTTAGAGATGCTCTCTCCCTTATAATTTACCAATGTGACCCCAGGCAACCGAAGGGAGCCTCCGGCGGACACAAAGTGTCCGCCAGCCGCGCAGCGCAAGCAAGCGAAGCGCGCTTGTATATATATATATATATGTAACGAATTGATTGAAGAAACTGCCAGGCGCAGAAAGCTGATTTTTTGGCATATGAGAGTCTTTTTGCTATGGCTCCAGACCTCCAGTAAGTTCTGAGCTCAGACGAAAATGTCGACTCATCATGGAATTATGACGTCATTGTCACATTTTTAAAGTTAAGCGACACAGTTATTCGGGCATAACTCAACCATTATAGGAGATAGAAGGCTGAAAATTTAATAGAATCTGTATACTAACACGTCTCACATATGATGCAACTATCATAAATGATGACTCATCACTTTGCTATGACGTCATCATTCCTCATCAAAATTTCAAAAATTGACAAATTGGTGTTTTTTCGAGTGATATCGATTTTAAAACTAAGATGGACATATTTAGAGATGATTTCTCCCTTATAATTAACCAATGTCACCTCCAGGCGACCGAAGGGAGCCTCCGGCGGACACGAAGTGTCTGCCAGCCGCGCAGCGCAAGCAAGCGAAGCGCGCTTGTGATCTATAAATTTGAAATAGATTTTTTAAAATTTAGCTTTTCTTAATCATTTTGTTATGGATACATTTTGGAAACTGTTACATATAGAAATGTGTCTACTTTCACTCAGTAGCCTCTTATTTTGTATTCTCGCAATATTTGTCCTCTGCTATTACATAAGAAGGAGGTACCTACTTGCTATCGAAATAAAAAGCATTCACAAGATGACCTAATAAGACCTGGCTACCAAAATCACCTGAAAAATCTAAAACTTTAATCAATGATATCTAATTTTATAATTTCAATCTTAATTGTCGAGTTACTCTTTAATTTTTCAGAATCGATGGAGCGCTTTGTAAACTGGCGCTTTTACTTCAGAGATTCAGTATTTTTTCATTTTTTGAAGAAATCTAACAAATATTTCTATAATCTAAATGTCATCATATTCAGCTACCACCTCTCTATACCGTGTCTGTTCCTTAAAGTCGTCTGGCTGGCATACTTACACTGTAGTGAACGACCGAAATTGATTTCGGCCGAAATTTCGGTTTCGGTTTCGGCCGAATTTCGGTATCGGTGACTTCACCGAAATCATGATTAAATTCTGACTCAGAATTTCTGAGTAATGAACAGATTACTCTCAGCAAATGCGGAAAAAATATTATTTTGTAGAGAAAACCTACCCAAAGTTAATTTCATTTATTAGAATCTAGTTACACAATATATCTACATACTTAATGAATTAGTGATTAGTTATGTTTATGCACCTTGATTAAATATAAAATAGTATGTATTGTCTTGCAAATTGTGGCCGAAATACCGAAATTCGGTTTCGGTATTTCGGTGGAAAATTTCAATTTCGGCCGAAATTCGGTTTCGGTAAAATACTGGTTTCGGTCGTTCACTATTACACTGTCCTTATCGATACACCATCATGAGATGGATTGGTTGGATTGTGTTGAGGTGTGTGTTTTATTAGATAATTTAGGATTAGCTATTTACCACAAAGAATTACAAACTCTCAACAGTGCAATGCTTGCAGTTGTAATGCTAATTGACTTTGTCCTCTATCTCTCTTACTCTCGAAGGTTTTACCAACACCTGAAGAGTAGAGAAATAGAGGCAAGGCTGTTTAAAGATAGACAATCTTATCTTGCAGAGAGATCTATTCGTCGTCATTTCAAGGTGGCCAGTATCCTTGTTGCTGTTGCTTTTTCATGTTTCTCAATTTCTCGAATATTATATCCAGCAATAACTGCATTGAACGGAATTTTCACTACTTTCCTCAACAATAGTGAGAGGAGTATAATGAATCAATACCGCCACGAAATCGCAATTCTAGGATTAATCATATATTCGCTAATATACATTCTTAACTACCTTTATTTAGTGACTATGATTGTGGGAAGATTTCTGCTCCAGAAATGGCGCCTCACCCACATTAACAAGAAGATTAAACCTATTGTTAGAGTATACCATAACTCATTGTATTAATGTTTTATTGATATTTGCAATATATTACATGCTACCTCTAATACACTGTAATCATAGTCTTGGTGATTCCCAATTCCGTTTACCCATTTAAGTGGAAGGTAGATCTTGCGTACTCTGTACCATTCCACTTTATTCGATTTCACGACCCCCACTTCCACTCTGTCCAGCTCTACTGTGTATCTGCCATGTAGGAAGAAACAGTGAGCCTATTGAGCGGAGTTGACTGTATTTGTCCTTTTAAACTCAAGTTGAAGTTCAAAAACTAGAAATCGAAAAATCTCTTAAAATCATTGACGTTATTCGAATTACAATCAAAGACCATAGTAACCAAGATTGTTTGAGTAATAGAATTTTATACCCAATCGAGCTTGTATCAGAACTTAATTGTCACCCTGTATGTATAGTGAACAAATTAAAGTCCTTACTTAATGCTCTCCTTAATGCTCCGATGATGATGCATACGGATATAGCTATTTTTGTGTTCTAGCCCAGATTCAAGATTAATTAAAATATAATACAACAAAACGCAATAAATCAAAATAATATCCTGATTTTCATTTTGAAACAGTTGATGAATGTCTTTTTATGGAATCTGCTTGGTAAGAAGGAATTGAAAGTGTCATATAGTATGTAGATACTTTCAGTAGAAAAATTAACTTAATTAATAACTACAATAAGGAACCGCCATCAATTTAGCTAAAGTGCTCGTGTAACATAGTTTGCCGATCCCTGATCTATAAATTTGAAATAGATTTTTTAAAAGTAACTTTTCTTAATCATTTTGTTATGGATACATTTTGGAAACTGTTACATATAGAAATGTGTCTACTTTCACTCAGTAGCCTCTTATTCTGTATTCTCGCAATATTTGTCCTCTGCTATTACATAAGAAGGAGGTACCTGCTTGCTAACGAAATAAAAAGCATATCACAAGATGACCTAATAAGACCTTGTTTCCAAAATCACCTGAAAAATCTAAAACTTAAATCAATGATATCTAATTTTATAATTTCAATCTTAATTGTCGAGTTACTCTTCAATTTTTCAGAATCGATGGAGCGCTTTGTAAACTGGCACTTTTACTTCAGAGATTCAGTATTTTTTCATTTTTTGAAGAAATCTAACAAATATTTCTATCATCTAAATATCATCACATTCAACTGCCACCTCTCTATACCGTGTCTGTTCCTTAAAGTCGTCTGGCTGGCATACTTACACTGTCCTTATCGATACACCATCATGAGATGGATTGGTTGGATTGTGTTGAGGTGTGTGTTTTTCTTCAGCATTAAAATATTAGATAATTTAGGATTAGCTATTTACCACAAAGAATTACAAACTCTCAACAGTGCAATGCTTGCAGTTGTAATGCTAATTGACTTTGTCCTCTATCTCTCTTACTCTCGAAGGTTTTACCAACACCTGAAGAGTAGAGAAACAGAGGCAAGGCTGTTTAAAGATAGACAATCTTATCTTGCAGAGAGATCTATTCGTCGTCATTTCAAGGTGGCCAGTATCCTTGTTGCTGTTGCTTTTTCATGTTTCTCAATTTCTCGAATTATCTATCCAGCAATAACTGCATTGAAGGGTTTCCCTGATATTGAATCATCCGGAATATTCACTACTTTCCTCAACAATAGTAAATGGAGTCTAATCCATCAATACCGCCACGAAATCCTGACTCTAGGATTAATCATATATTCGCTAATATTCATTCTCAACTACCTTTATTTAGTGACTATGATTGTGGGCAGATTTCTGCTCCAGAAATGGCGCCTCACCCACATTAACAAGAAGATTAAACCTATTGTTAGAGTATACCATAACTCATTGTATTAATGTTTTATTGATATTTGCAATATATTACATAAACAATGTTACAAATAATGTTATACCAACTGCCCCCGTCTCCCTTGCAGTATCACAACCAAGGGCGTAGCCTAGCACAAATTCAGAGGAAGCAGATGTAAAGGTTCGGCGGAAACAAACTGAAAGTGGTATATTGGGAGCATTATTTTCATTTCATTTTCCCAATTGACTATTATTTATATACATACGCATGACGTATGTATATAAATTTATAAAGAAAGCTTATAATTATAGAATAAATACTTGTAATTATCCAACCATGAATATACCATTTTATCGACATATAAACTCAAATTTAAATTATAAAAATGTAAAAATAACTGGAAATACTGAACCAAAAAAGTTTGAAAACCAAAATCAATAAACAAAATAGAGATTAGTTAAAAAACCGAGTCGAACTAATGAGAATCCTAGTAAAACCGAGTCGAACTAAATGACAATCCTAGCAAAACCGAGTCGAACTAATGAGAATCCTAGTAAAACCGAGTCGAACTAAATGACAATCCTAGCAAAACCGAGTCGAACTAATGAGAATCCTAGCAAAACCGAGTCGAACTAATGAGAATCCTAGCAAAACCGAGTCGAACTAAATGACAATCCTAGCAAAACCAAGTCGAACTAATGACAACCTTAAGATTCGAACTAATCCAGCGTCTCCCTAAGAACGTCAATAAACTGGAAGACTTGAATGATATTTAAATAAATAAAAAGAAATATTAAAGTGATAGATTAAGTGAAATAACGTTTCAACTCTTTTATTTCTTTGAATTGTTTCAAATACTGGATTTATAGATAAAGAATGTATCTACTAAATATACATCCTTACTATTAAAACTCGATTAATGTGTGTATATATATATTAGGATGCTCCAAAAAGTTCCAAAGTTTGAATCTTATGATGCACACTCTTCAAATAGTTTATCTTCATCACCAAGTATTCACCATAAAATTTCATGCAATTTGGAGATGGTTCAGCCTCCATACTTGAAATTATTAATGGTCCCAACTGTTTTCACCAATATCTCGGAACCGGTAGATTTTAGGTTAATGTATTATTTGCCGAAAATGTATTATTTGCCGATATAAAACCACCCTGAAATATCACAAAAATCAAGCTACTAGTATATTTAAATGTCAGAAGTACGCTTTTTACAACATCTGGCCTCAACCCGGACATATCCAAATATAAATTTGCACGAGGGAGAAGCTACCCTGCGCGACCACTAAACCATCTCCAAATTGCATGAAAATTTTATGGTGAATACTTGGTGATGAAGATAAACTATTTGAAGAGTGTGCATCATAAGATTCAAACTTTGGAATTTTTTGGAGCACCCTAATATATACACACTAAAATAGAGTATTCTTTACAGTTGGAGTACATATTCCTTTATGAATAGACCCACTTTAATACTATTTGTATGGCGGTTTCTGTGGTGGTCGAATACTTTTGTCCGGGTACTGTATATATATATATATATATATATATATATATATATATATATATATATATACTACCTGGCCAAAAGTATTGGAACACATTCTAATGTGTGCCACTTTTGCCAAAGTGGCACAACCCATTGAATACAATATTAAACAAGTGTAAACATTGTGATATCAATGGAAACTGTCCCTCCGACCTGTTCAAATAAACTTTTGTTGATTTCCTTCAATGGGCCCGTTTCCCTGCCACATGTGCCACTTATGGAATATGGTGGCACACATTAGAATGTGTTCCAATACTTTTGGCCAGGCAGTATATATATATATATATATATATAGGTCTTTTGTTTAAATTTCAGTTTTAGCAGCGCAAGCAAGCGAAGCGCTTGAGGTAATTTTATTTAGTACAGAAAGTAACTTCTATAAATACTTTCTATATCATTCCTGCGAGTCAATTCCGTACGAAAACACATTCACCGACACTTTCGTTCTGAATCAGGATGTCATATTTGGATCTATGTGTTAATGTTAACATCTAACTTGTATGGTCTGTGCAAGAAGCAATAACAGATAATAGACGTATGCATTATCACCGGAACAGGAAACCATGAGATAGGGTGATCCTTTGACAATTAACTGTAGAATGCCTAGCATTTATATGGCTTCTGTGCCATGGCTTGATTTACTTACTCAACTAAACGTATACTAAAAATAACTTTACAAACATTTTCTTTGATTTACGTAAGTGTAATAACATTTAGTTTAATTATAAGCATATCCTAGATTGATACTAGACCCTGTAGACTTACTTCTACGTACGTATACAACAAATCAGACTGTTATTTAATATGATGAGATTTATTAGGCATTTCATTTAAGAATTAAGTAGCAACCTATATAGTATACCTCAGTCGCTAAATCTTTGATGAATAAATATAATGGAACTAATTTCACAAGAAAATTCTTATGACGTCATCGTCATAGGAGCAGGGGTAGTAGGAGTGGCTACTGGGCTGGCTTTAGTAAAGAAAGGTATCAAAACACTAATCCTAGAACAATTCAGGCTGGGACATACGCGCGGGAGTTCCAATGGAGCAAGTCGGCTGGTGAGATTTACTTCACAAAATGAAATCTACGTCAGCATGACGTTAGAAGCTTATAAACTATGGAAAGAAATAGAGTTTGAATTCGGCAACAAACTTATCGAGGAATGTGGTGGTCTGGTGGTAGCAATGAACAAAAAAATGGAAAAATCAGTTATCGAACAAACTCAAGCGCAGCTCTTAGAAACAGGAATTAAGCATGATAAATTGACTGGAAAAGATATCAACAAAAGATGGCCTATTTTCAACGTTAGTGATGAAAAGGTAGCGATCTTCCAACAGACAATTGGGTTCATTTTTGCTAGAAATGCAATTGATGCAATGTTAAATCAGTTTGTGAAGAGAAACAGAAAAGTGTTAGAACATAATAAAGTTGTAGCGATCCAACCAATCAAATTCACTTCTGGACAAGAGAGCATCACCATAAAAACGCATAAGGGAGACACATACTTCTGTAAAAAAATAGTTGTATGTGCTGGACCATGGATGAACCACGTACTCTCATTGGTAGATCTTCAACTACCTATTTCCCCACAAAAGGTCCAAGTTCCATTTTGGAAGGTGATAGAGCCAGAAAAGAATGCTATTTCATTGGGTAAAATTCCCGTATTCTTATTTTGGTGCGAAGAAGAAGTGAAATTCTACTATGGAATGCCAGAATATGATTATCCAGGCATTCTGAAAATAGCTGCGCACAATTCAATCAAATGTGACCCTGACCACCCAGGCAGAACTAAACAAGACCCGAATTTGATTCCTAAAATATCTCACTTCATCTCCCAGCATTTTCAGCCTGGTTTTGTTGCCCATGACAAGCCTAGCGTTACAGAGGAATGCATCTATACACTCACCCCTGATTACAACGCGATAATCGATCAGCATCCTATGCATAGCAATATATATTTCTGTGGTGGGTTTTCAGGCCAAGGTTTCAAGCTAGCCCCAGTGATTGGTCAAATTATGACTGACATGGTCCTGGGAAATCAATCGAAATACGACAGAGATTTCTTTAGCATGAAAAGATTCGCGAAATCGAAACTTTGAAGGATAAAATTGAAAAGTGTGACAAAATTTTTTGTATAGTAGCTATTTAAGAAATTTGGATTGTTTTAGACTAAAATGAGTTATCAGATTAGTTAGTAATCCCAACAATGACTAAAGTGGACACAAAGATCACCGCAAACAGCTGAAGTCATCTATCTCATATAATCATCTATATTTTTGTTACTATAAAACTTTTTTTAGTTTTGGCGTGCTCTCTAATAAATAATACATTTTAACTAGTCATATAGTCCTAGTCCTGCTGGTTGCTGTTTGGCCGAGTTTAAAGCATGTTTTGCGAAAGAGTGGACCGTCGTCTACTTAATACACGGCCGTGTGTGTCACCGAGTTATACCGATAAATCAAAAACCATATACGTACACTGCCTGGCCAAAAGTATTGGAACACATTCTAGTGTGTGCCACCATGTGCCATAAGTGGCACAGGTGGCAGGGAAACGGGCCCATTGAAGGAAATCAAAAAAAGTTCAGTGGAAGAGGTCGGAGGGACAGTTTCTATTGATATCACAATGTTTACACTTGTTTAATATTGTACTCAATGGGTTGTGTCACTTTGGCAAAAGTGGCACACAATCATTTGATTGCGCAATAGACTCTTTTAAGAGCGAAAAATGCTGCTGTTCTAACTTATTTTAAACATTGTTATCTGCATTTCTAATACTTGATTTTTTGATAGGGTAACAATACGAAGGCATCCAAAAAATCTGAAAATCTTAATTCGAATATCTATGCATTCCTCAGTTACTATGAAAGCAAAACATTCAATTTTTGCTTCCATAGTAACTGAATACGCAAAGACATTCTAATTATATTTTTGCCCTATCAAAAGAATCTTATTAAGTATTAGAAATGCAGATAACGATGTTTAAAAGAGCTAGAACAGCAACATTTTCGCTCTGAAAAGAGCCTATTGCGCAATCACATGATGACATGTCAATTTTGGACAGCTGAATTGCATACCCTGATATGATGTTCGTATATGGCAATAATACATTTAAAAGTGTATCGTATACAGTCTTTGATTTATCGGTCTAATTAAACTTTGAACTGTGTTAAAACTGGCCTTTTTCCGACTGCTACCAGCTCATGAATCCCTCCTGGATATCATCAAGTACAACTGCAAATCGGACTGTAGAACGCAGAGGTGCACCTCTACGAAGCACAGTCTCGCCTGCGTGTGGAATGTGTGAAGGACAAAGCTGCATGAATTCGTCAGTCCCTGAACTGACCACTGAAGATGACTAGTAATTTGAGTTATTTCGGAATGTTCTACCAAAGGGATTTTTTGGATGTTTACTATGTCACTTAGGTAGCTTCTCTCGTATAAATTTTCGAATAAATTATGTTGCAATTTGTGCCAACTTAAACCACAGATTGACAGGACTAGTATAGCTAGGTAGGATAAAGTGAAAAATTACAACATAATCACATAGCATGTTCAATATTAATTAGTACAAATTTGGATTTTTGGACTAATCTTTAATTAACCTGGTATTAAAATTTTATAATTTTCAGTAGTCTCGAAATATACTATATCATAACCTACTGTATATAAGGCCTCACAGTAACTTGTGGATTTGGGACTAGGGATGCGGAGGAAGACCGTTGAACTATACATGAGCTGCCTTAAATCATTTACAAAGCACAATAGAGCTTAGGAATGTATTACTAGCATATATAAATATGGTGTCAAAGTATCCATATCCGTTGTCAAAATTTTGATTAGTCACCATATGGTTGCACAATATGTTATATTTGTGACAAATTTTGTGATTTTTAGGGGCACTTCTAAGCGTTTTTATTACAAATTTTTCGCATAGAACTGAGATGTGAATGAGTTTAATACGAAAAATTTGGAATTTGATACAACCCCAACTGACCAAAACACGTTTCCATAGCAACACTGGAATGTACCAACATTCCAAGAAAAAATTCCAAATTTTTCGTATTAACTCATTCACATCTCAGTTCTATGCGAAAAATTTGTAATAAAAACGCTTAGAAGTGCCCCTAAACGGCCTCTAAAAATCACCAAATTTGTCACAAATATAACCTATTCGCAACCATATGGTGACTAATCAAAATTTTGACAACGGATATGGATATTTTGACACCATATTTATGTATGCTGGTAATACATTCCTAAACTCTATTGTGCTTTGTAAATGATTTAAGGCAGCTCATGTATTAGTTCAACGGTCTTCCTCCGCATCCCTAGTCCCAAATCCACAAGTTACTGTGAGGCCTTATATACAGTAGGCTATGACTATATGTTTAGAAAATAGGAATTAAACTGTACTATTTTTCCCTCTCAATTAATATCAGTATGGTTAGCATGGTCTATTCAAATTTAAAATTTAGAGCACAGCATCAGAGAACTGACCAGGTACAACCAGTAATTACTGTTTTCCTTCCCATATAAACATAGTTTTCATTATACGTATCGTTATTCTTTGTTATTCATGGTTTTAGTACTCTCCATTACCTACATACGTACAAACCAGATTTTCTTGCTAATGAAGAATAAAAACCCACTACAGACGGCCTTGGATTGTGTTCCCACCTTTTAGGATGATTACCCAAAATTGGGTCACCATTCAGGAAGATGGAGGAACACTTCCAACCTGTCTGCGGGAGGCTTTTCCCCTCAAGATGTTTAGTTTTTATTTGTAATTTACTGGCTCAAAATATTTTACATGACACTACTAAATGTCTGGATAGTGATCCATGACGCATGGATCACTCATAAATCACTTCAAGTGCAGCTCTAAATTGCCAACCCTTCTTAACTAGAAACTGAAGCTCCCTTAACTTAAAATAACGACACATTTGAGAAAATATGAATAAATACAAGCTTATACTAAAATACAAATAGTATAAAAATCACTGAGAACTACGTTCTGATACTCTAGCTATCCAGTTAGTCATGGCACTTCCTTCCTAGTCTCACTCATACAAAGTCAAAGATTATAAACAAAACACACTATACAATTTCAAAGTCAGAATTATTATTTTTCACCAGTCTTGGTCATCGCTCCATCTTTCCTCTGAATGCGGTTCATTCAGAGGGAAAGTAACGCCAGTTTGTACATATCGCCGTGGCTGTACATGCTCTTCCACATATTCGGGCTGGAAACCGGAGGGTAGATTCTTAACATAAACTATTTCCGGTTCTTGGTTTCTATTCCTTCTCCGATTTCTTCGCTTCTTTTGTTTCTTTGGTTCGGCCGAAACTTCTGTCTCTACAATCCTGCCACCAAATCCTACTCTATCTCTAGAATTTGAAAATGTGCACTTTGGAACTGGGTCATTAGCTTGCCATGAATATTCTCTCTGGTCACCATCAGGACGAGTGTCAGGATCAAAAACAGGATCTACACACGGCACATCATCCCAACCCTCATCACCCCAATCCTCAGAAACCTGACCGCGGCCAGGCATATAGGGGTAGCCATACCCCTGAGCGGTAACCGGGGGGTCTTGGCGTGGGTCAGGAAGATCAGCCTCAGAGTCCCTATCTGACTCTCTCAGTGAATTCAGCCGGATGTCCTCTTCCAAACTCGAAGTTGGGGATGACACTAAGGGATACAAAGTTGTATTCTCTGAATTTTCCTGTACTTTAGCTGCTTTTACGACGTTAGAATTCTTTATTTTATCTTCAAAACAATTCAGACAAAACTTCCATTCTATTTCTATGTCAAACTCAGGTACATTGCTTTCTAAATTCAGATTATTAATTCCAGTCTGAATATTTTCAATGATTTTCTGCTGAACAGCAACTAAATTGTTTCGCCCCAGTTCTTCAGTCTGTGACTTGAGATCAACGAGTCTCTGAATATCATTTTGTATTTGTTTTTGTTTGTTATTATGCTCGGTCTCAAGGGTTAGAATTTCAGAGAACATTTCTAGTTTCTTTTGATTCAAGCACAGAACAAACCGGTCGATATTTTTCTCCACATCCTCCCGAGCTTTTTGGAATATATTTACATGTTCAGAAGATGCCATCACAAACTGTTAAAACTACAAACTATTGAGCAGTTTAGACTTAAGTAAGTACACAGTAGAATCTCGTTAATACAAACACATTAAGACGTAACTCCGATAAGGAGTACACTTTTAAAATATCCTAAATGCAAAAGTACACTTAACATCCAAATGTGAAATCGAACTCCGCGATGTGGATACTCCCATAATAGCCATTGATATATCGTTGTTATCATAAATGGAGTCGTTCAAACGTTATATAACGCAGAAATCACCAAAGCTTATATTTACCATTGAGATCTCATAATACCTCCAAATACAACTTGTAGTAAAGTGTGAAAATATGAATATACTAGACTCAGTGGTACTTTGCCAATAAAAGAAGTGGGCTCACCAATAATTTCACTCCCAAAGAGCACTAAAAATTTGCGCTCCCCTTCAGAAAATGGTTTATAGTTAATTTATCGCACTATTCCATCCTTTAACTATTATATTGACAAAACATCAAAGGGACTCCTTTTAACAAAGTTCAATAGCACATTTTTTCTCTCGATAAGCTTCATTTTTCTCATTGTCTCTTCACTGAAATTGAATTGTAAGTTAATTTCTTAGAAAATGGTATTAATACATAGTACAAGTTAGTCGCACTCTCGTTAACCAATAACCTCTACTAGCCTTCTGGGAAATTTTGAGTGTATTTTGATGCTTTCTTCGATCTCTATTGTCAAAGTTTTAAAAACAATTTTGGAGCACTCAGTGGAGTGCACTCTTCATATCCAGGAGCATTTAATTCTCTGCGATTCGAACATCCAGGCAGTGGTCTTCAAACTGGGGTACGCCGGCTCTCAAAATTGTATATCTCAACATATTATTAATAATAGCAGGAGTTAACTGTTGGGGTACGCTTGGAAAAAGGGTTGACCACTGGCTAAGGGGAGTAGCAGCAAGTATGATTAATATTAATTCGACATTTGATCCTTTGTTTAGGCATGGAAAGAGTAAAAATAAACGCAGGGAACCTCAAATACAAAATGCTCGCCACCCCGTGCAATAAAAACATCTATATATCCATCAGATACAAATCTAAATCGAATATGTATAATATACTTGTAGTTAATTACGTCAATAAATACTAAAATAGATAAAAGTTATGTGAAGTATCTCTATTGATTTTTCACGCTGTTAGAGTTGTAGTCTCTCTGCATTATCTGATTGCAATAGCATCTTGATGCGTACAATTTCAAGTCGAAGTCGATTCAACTCGTTCAGTCCATTGATAGAGTAGGCAAATAGAATCAAGAATGTGATTAGAACGACGAGTACTGCAATCAATCCGAACAGAAAGTAGGTTAGCATCCATTGTATATCAAAAGCTAACGAAGCTAGGATATACCCTATAGGAATTGCGATGAGAAGAAACGTCAAGAAGGACATTCGAGAGAAAAGAAAGTATGCTGTTCCAAAATTAGATAATCGAGGACATTTGTGAACTTTCTTTTCCAGAATGTTTTTCGCCTCATGGAGAATGGTTAAATCGGGATTCTGATTCTCACCTCGAGTGGATCCTTGGAGAGGTTTTAGCTGAAGCTCAACGTGTAAACCGAAATGATCAGAAAAACAAAAGGAATTTGTTTTCCTTTTGAATGCAACCGATTTGTGTAGAACCTCAAAATCGTTTTGAGAGGGGAGCATTACATAATCGATTCGCTTACTAACCAATTTAGGTGTGAAAAAGGAACTTTCGGGCGAATTGAACGTATACGCATCTTCTTCACCCTTCCACAGATCTGAAAGCCCACCAAATTTGGTAATGATTTGGTACTCAACCGAGTCCGACAGGAGATTGAGATCACCAAGAAGAATCACATGCCCTCTCTTTGACTGCTGAACGAACTTAACTAGTTCAAACGCTTCCACAATGCGATGCTCTCGGTAGTCATTTTTCGGATAATCAGCAACGAGGTGCGTGTTGTATACACTGACTATGCCGATTGGAGTAGATACGTAGCACACCCCAATGCCCTTACTCCCGTACCAATCTCCATGAGTGACGTTCATCGGATCACTACAGAGAGTGTACTTGAAGAAATCTATCCCAATAATTGGGTATTTCGAAAATATCACTAAGCCAGACCCTAAAACTCCACTCCGGAAATAGTGGTGATATTTGAGGTTGGGACCAAAGTTATCTGGGTTGAGAATATTATCCATATATAAATCAGGTAGCCATACCTCTTGCAGTGCGAGAATATCATATTCGCATTGCTTGAGTGCTACGGTGAGGTTCTTCAGGCGAATTTGAGTCTTTTTTGCTATTTTCAAGTATTCAGGCATGAGCCAAGTGTTCAAGGTTGCTATGTTCAGATTAATTTCCTGACAAATTTCATTCTGATTCATTTCCGAGTTCTCTTAGCTTAGCTTCTAAATTGTAATAAGTCAATTTATTATTAATAAAATGTATAACAGAAGTTATTCAAGTTCAAACCTCAGGGATCAGCAAATAAATACCAAGGTCTTCAGACCGTCCAATTCGGCGCGATTAAGGTACAATTTCCACAATCTCTTGAGACGAGGAACACACCCCACTTAAGAGCGGTGGGATTGAAACACCAGGCACTACGATGCATTAAACTTTCATATTTTCTCTACTGTTTGCATTCATTCAATTAAAAATAATAAATATGTATCATGTGTCTTGGTCAGGAGATAAGGCAATCACGATGTACGGCAAATATGCCAGATACTGGAAAATCTGTTTTACAAAAAAATCACATTTTGCCAAGTTCATCTCAAAAATAGAATATTTATTCCTTGCCGTATTAAAATACAAAAAGGGCTCTCTCTCTGGCACTTTTGCCGTATTTCATTTTATTCAAGTCATGGATAAAAATGAGAAATCAGATTGATCGGGGCAAATGTAGTGATTTTGCTTTCTAGAAAAATAGCACCACAAGCTCGTATTAAAACCAACTAGCAAATTAATTATTCTTCCCTAAATGATTTCATTTAGGATGTAATACACTTATGTGAGTATTTTTAAATTAGTTTAACACAACAAATCATCGTTTAACCTGAGTGATAAATTTCTGATAAATCTTAATTAATAACTCAAAACATCCGAAATATTTAGAACCTAATGGAAATACCTCACCAATTTTGAATGTAGAGGATTTCACTTTTTTGGTACTTGTAGACCTTTATGCATTGCAATATTCGTAACAAGAGTTATGAATGGTTCCCGCAAAGTTTCCCTGCTAGTGAGTGTGATCTCATACGTCTTCAACTTCTGCATGTCAGCCCAATGAACAGTGCTTAATTGGTCCACTTGTCTCAGGTCTTCATAGTCAGAATGAGTGCCAAGGATTATTATAGGAATATCTCTATGACGATCTGAAATACTCTTTCGTAGATGGATTACAGATTCGAATGTAGATTTCTCTGTAATATTGTAAGTCAACACAATCCCTTCTGCAATAGATATATAATGTTCTATAAGAAAATCATCTTGTAGACATTTCCCTGAAGTGTCGAAAAGACAAATTCTGTACCAGGAACCCTTTCCAATGTCTATATCTGCTTTGTAAATGTCTTCAATGGTAGGAGGAATATCTTTTGTCTCAATGATATGATTCCCGTAAATTAGATGCTGGATTATTCCAGTCTTCCCAGTTCCACTTTCGCCCATTACTACTATTTTAAACGGTTTATGAAGATCTGCCATTCTTTGCTAGCTATCTCAAGGAAAAGATTAGATAAACTATTTAATTGAAGTATTATACAATAACAAACATATTGTAGTACATACACAAGAAGAAAAAGCAAGAAGCCATTTTACAAATTCTTTTTTTTCATTCTGTCAATATGTACAATGATTTTGTGAAGATATTTGATGCTAACAAGTGAAGTGCTCAATTTTATGAAATCAGTTTAATTAGTCTTAATTAAACTGCGCTGAGAGTATAGAGAGCATTTAACAAGACAGATAAGATGAGAAGGGATTAACTATGTAGGATAGAGTCTCCGTTACGCCGTCTGCAGACCGCAGGATAATACCCTGTGAGTAATATACAATTTATAAATCTTCTAAATAAATAAAAGTAACATATCATAGCAGTGTTATTAAACTACGACAAGTAGTATTAGTGGTAAGAAATTGATGCCTCCTAATGCTACCGCTAAGATATATTGCTAGATCAACGCTAAACCCTTAATAATCTTTCTAATATATCTGCACACTAACTGGCTGCAGTTATAATGCGAAATGCCATGATTGGGATTATTTTGTCTAAGATGTGTGGTGAAAGATCTCTCTAACTAAATTACTCATTTTTCGGGGGTTGCTAATTGCTAAGAATAAAGGTGTATTTTATGATTGTACATGGATTTCTCAATGTTCAGGTCCGGAGAGTTGGCAAGTCAAATATCTTTAGACCAAAAGTTGCGAACGCGGTCCTTTTGAGTTATTCATGAATTCGATAGGCGAAGATGCCGTGGCGCTATATTGTATAAAGTAAAACAGACGTTTTGAAATAGTTTTGGCCCAGATAGAGAAACTATTCTCCAGGCCGATGCAATATTATTATTATTGTATTTTCGAGAATCTCTTCTATATTATATGTTCTAAATGGAGTACTTTCATGACTATCAGACTTAAGGAGGGCATCAACTTCTTAACGCCATGTACAGCACTATTTCTATGCTAATCTGGTCTAGTTCTCTGTTGACTACTCTCAAGATCAAAATATCATAGCTCTCCAAATTAAAAATATCTGATTTGTACAGATCTGCTGGTATACTTAATCTATACATAAATCTCCTTCCTTATCTTGATTCTGGTCGATATGGAAGACTGCTCTCTAGAGTAATGCGTATTATTTCTGTACCCTAATTAGCACAAATTAAAGTACAATGGTAACGTCAGTTGCAATCCAATCCAACACTTTAAACTTAAGAACGGTATAAGCAAATATATTCATGTATGCATAAAAGTTCAGCATCGATTAAGCCAAAAGGATAAGGAAAAACAAAAAAATTGCATCCCTCTTTTTTCTGGTCAAATAACAGACACAATTTGCATAATCAGTTAATAAGTATAGAGGGTGCGGGGATTTACATATGTATCTATTTTTTTTGAATGGACAACTTGAAGATCAAAACTAGGGAGATGCCAGCTCTTCCGAGAATTTCCAAGTAAGTAGAGTAGTTTTAGTAGGGAACAACTCAGAAATTTCTATTGCAACAAAAAGAATTTCCCTTTCAAAAACAACTAAGAAATTCCTTATTCTTGATATACTTTCTAATGGATTGGATGAATAAGGTGTGACTAAGGTAAGATATTAATTCGTTGTATGACAAATATATGCTCGCCAAATATAGTCAATAAACACATTAAAAGAAATGTCAGAAAATAGGCATTATATTATATTTTGTATATGAACCGATTTTTATTTCGGAGTTGGAGCGAGATAGCGCTGGTAAAAGGTAAATTAAAAATAAATTCGAAGTGAAAGCTGAAGGGCTTTCCTATTATAGGTAGGGTGCGCCTTCTAAATTTGAGTGCTTAATGCAATGTTTAAGCAACACATTAAATGAATAGCTATAGAAGTACAACTACCATTCTCGCAAGAAGAAATAAAGGAACATTTACAGAGCAGAAGTGGGGGGGCACACATATTAATTAAAATACTCCATATGATATAAATAACTAATTCAAGCTATTAGTTCTATAAATAGACTCAGGACACGTGAGCTTTTATTTGAAGTACAACTGCTTCAATTAAAGTTCACAATTATGTGGCTAAGATCAAATAATCAATTTATTAGAAGGTGCAACCTAATCAGTTTAGGCTATCTAGAGTCAGTAAATTGAGAAATAATACACACATATTGAAAGTTATTTCGTATTTAATTATACATCTGCATTGTACATACTGAAAGAAGATTATTTGTTTATGAGCTAATAATGCTGATACTCTCGTATATATAGAGGAGAACTTAGCCTAAGTAAACAACAATAAAGAAATCAAGTAAACAAATAAGTAAACAAATGGCAGCAACGCATATTTCTAATGAATATTGTCGAAATTTGTTGGAAGAATCTAGATTGAGGATCACATCCATAGCTACTCCAGAAAAGTGCAGAGCATGTACCTTAATCATGAAACCATCAGCTATTTCCAAAATTAACAAGGCATTCCTTGACCATATTGATTTAATCAAACTAGTGGAGATAAAGAAAAACGAGTTCAGTAAGATTATCAATTGCAACGTACTGACGGAGGAAGAAGTTGATTTTATCAAGGAAGCAAGAAGGAAGATGATCAATAGAAAATCTGCTGGGATAGCTAGAGAGAGACAAAAGTGCGAGTTTAGAAACTTAGAATGTAGCGTTGACAGTTTGAAAGAAACCAAACGATCACTAGTGAAAGAAAAGAGACAATTGCAAAAAGAGATTGAATATTACAGGAACAGATTGCAGACATAAAATGATAGATCAAGAAACAGATTCACTTATTTATGAAACAGCATTAATTAAGTATAGCCAGGCAGTATATTATATAGGATTAATCTTGTTGTACTAATGAGAGATGTATACCCAATTTACTCATTTATCTGAAATAAAATTGAGAATAAAAGGAATTCAAATCATCCGAAACTAAATAAATTGAGTGAAGCAATTGCTATGAGATATATCCAATCTGAAGATGAGTTAGTGTTGAAATCATACATTCGTGTCTACGTTTGGATATTGGTGCAACTAATCTGAGAGTTGGAGACACATGCAGCTGGCAGGTGACCTAAAATACTCCTCAGCCGCTGATTGTGCTTGCGATATTTCTTTTTAAATGCATCATCATTAAGACATACTCTTGCGGACAAACCGTATTGCGTATTCTTTGGAACTTATAAAATGCAGACTGTATTTTGACGCAGGACGAACAGTGTTTGCGAATTTAATGAAACTTTTGTCTATATAAACAAAATAAATATTGTAGAAACAAAATTTTGTGATAAAGAATCATGATAACTTCTCACTGATCAGTGATAGGGAAATTACTGATTGAAATTTTAACTTTATTTCAAAGTGTTATTGAATGCTCATGTTAAGGGCGTATGTAGGTAGAACATAAATTGGATAGCAAATTTGTGTAGTCAACTAACATGATTACTTTCAGAATAAGCTTATTTAAACAAGAAAAGTATCAAAATAATACGACTAATAAGCAAATATTAATAATTAGAAAAGTCACGATAGTGTTCCAACTTGAGTACATCCCTAACGCTTCAAAAAGAATCAACTCCATAAAAATATTCATCATCAAAAATTTAGATTAAAAACAAAAATTTCATAGACCAATTTTCAAAATATGAAAGCATAAAGCTTCATTTACAAAGTAAACAAATCCTATATCAGAATTGTGATAAAACAATTCCTATAAAAGGGAGCAGCAGCTGACTGAACGTTGAGACGTCATTGGCGGTCTATGAAGATCGATTGAATCAACTAGAGTATTACGTCCTTTATTGTGAAACTTCTCGACTAAGAAATTCAATATTTCATTACAACCCTGACCTGTTTTAGCTGAAACTTGAAAACTAATTTCGGGTTTAAGTATGCTTTTAATTCGTCGCAGGAGATCTCCTCTGTACGCTTGTCCCAGCAGATCAATCTTATTGCCAACAAGAATAGACACATAATTATCTCCAATCACGTCAAATTTCTGCTTCCAAGTTTCCAAACTGTAGAGCGAATCCTGATCGCTTAAATCATAAACGAAAATTACACTCTGCACAGATCGAAAGAAGCTGGAAGGAAATTGTGAGCCGACTGTCTCAAACCCACTTGTATCCTGAAAAGCGAAACATACTTTCTTTGAACGATATTCGAAATCTTTACGCCCCAAATCGACCGACTGAGTGAAGGAAACATCGTAAATAAACTTATCACTGATGAAGCGATGGAAGAGAGAAGTCTTCCCTACCCCAACATCGCCAAGAAAAGCTATCTTAACCTCTGGAATACTCATGTAAATAAGAATCTAGAAATATATATATATATATAAAATGAAGGAGCGAATAGTTAATGGTGTGATAGCAATATATAATATAGATAAGATAATCTTCATTTGATTGCAAAATCACTGTATTGATTACATGTACATTATAGAGGCCCATATCATTTTGATAAATTGTTTGAGATTTGCAATTCGACTGAACTTGTCGACTTGCAAATATTTCATCTGATACGATCATGTAAATTATGCCTTGATGATCTCGACGTCCTAAATACACATGACTTTCAAGTCTCACGTTTCAAAGAAAATGAATAGAAAGTGAAATGAAATTAGCTTGTTAGAGAAATATGATTCTAAACAAATCTCTAAATTGAAAGTAGGAAAGAAATGGCTACTACTGAGAAAGCGATACACTACTTTCACTGTGATGCCATTATAATAATAAAGTCATGATGCAACGAGTAATTAAAATGAAAATAGAATTCAGATTAGGTTAGTGAAAATAGATGAAGCGGTTTTAAAACGTATAATAACGAATGTATAATTAAACCATATAGAAAATTAAATGTCGCTGTGAAGTATTGAAGCAGAGATTATTATTCTAGACAGATTTTGTTAACTGAAAACACAGTTTTTTATCTATTATTAAATTTATTTCAAGAAATCATGTAAATAAAAAAGTTCCAGTGTTGTTCTAAATATAGAATCACTTTTAATTATTAGTTGGTTTGTTAATTTTAGAAATGAATTGATTGCGATAGTGAAGCAAATTCTCATTATTCGCAGACAATATCCAAACTAAAAATATAACATTTCAATAATCGCCCTCGTAACCCGGAAGTACATCAGGATATTCTAAATTTAAAAATTAATCAGTTATTAATTAATTAACCCCAGAGTGACAACATTTAATCTAAAAACTTTCGGGAGGTGCGTTTCTGTTTCTCGAAGTTGTATCAGAAAATCAGATAAACCGGATAAATTGTTAAATTAGGATTCTACAATTGTGGACTTGTGGTAGAATTAAATATAATGTTTACCTATCTAAAGAATGAGGAGGACAAATAAGGTATTACTAACTCTATCAAAATCGTGTAGAAATATAGTTCAAGTTAATGTGGTGAAGGAAGAATGGTTTAAATTTAATGTTAAATAAATACTTATGTAACGAGAAGTAATGGGACCATAAAGGAAGGGATCATACCAGGATGTAGTGACCAGAAAAAGATGCAACAGTAATCTTACTGATTCATGCATGCATTGGATATACAATTTTGTCATTATTGATTGAAACAATAACATTCTTTCAAACCAGGAAAAATTGAGTATTAAAAATTACGAATAAAAAATGCTAAATATACATCATAGGGATGGGAGTAATGGTAAATTTCAGCACGGTCAATACGCTGGTTAATCTAGAAAATCTGAATCTGAGTTAATCTCTTAAAGCGTTTTAAGAACAATTAACTTATGTATTGAATTGAACGGGAAATGTTTTGAAAAAATTGGCAAACATTCACCTGTAAAAAATAGAATTTTTACATCAGAAGATATTTCAATCAACTAGGATTAACAAACCACAGGTCAATGAATAGAAAAATGCGAAGATTGTATTGCAGATAGAATCATGTGATCCCGAATATTATACCATATGTGAACAAGTATATAATCTGTTTCTTGATTAATTAATGCATGTTTGAGGTGAACCTTACTAAGCAGAGCATATGTTCGAGTAAATTGTTCATATGAAACAATCATCGTTATAATTTCATTTTTACTTTGAACAATAGAGAAGTTGTGCTAAAACTAAATAATAATGTGTTTCTGGTAACAGGCAACTTTTCAAAATGAAAGTACTTGAGAGAGACAAAAATCCCAAAAGTGAAATAATGTTCCAGATGATAAGAGAACATTGATTCACAGAAAGACCTATAAGCAAGTTATACACCCACGACATTAAAACTTGCAATGCCATAAGAATGCACTGTCATAATCGCTCAACAAAATTCAAAACAAAATTGAAAATAAGATCAGATGGCTTTTATTTATGATTAGAATTTTAAAATTATTTCTAATAGTTAAAATTAAATATGGCAGACATTAATTTCAGAACTCACTCCTTGGAAATATTAATCGCATCATGGCGAGGGCTGTCGTGATGGGATCCGACATAAACCTCATTCAAATATGGACAATTATGAATATTTAAAATATTATATAGTTAAATAATGTGAAACGTCAGTGTAGGAGTGTTCAAATCCGAATTTGTTATATTTCGCATATGATAATATATTCGAAATATTATAGTGGAATGGGATTAGACTTTAAGCTTAAAAGCAAGCTTTACTTGCTGGCGCCTGCGCGGTTTACGGACACTGCGTGTCTACCAAAGACACCATGCAGACACCTCTCTCTCATCAATAAATTTGCTAATTCTACAAAAGAGACTTTTCAAACGAGATTATGTGATACATCCCGAAAATATGATATTTTGAATATAATAATATGACAAAATTGAATACCTCATTAAATCTGAAAAATTCACAAAAAAAAATATTTCTCAATAAAATCTATAAAATCTACATAATTTCATATGCCAAAAAATAAAAAGATCACTTTCCCATTAAAAGTGTGAAAATATGACCCATAAAGGATTTTATAAAGTAATTGTAAATTGGACTCAGAGGTAGTCAAGGGGGGCAACCATCATGAGACATTTTTAACAGAAATCAGGAGACTTAAAATGTGCTTTGCTGAGTTTTCTGTTGCCTATTCGGGAATATTCGATACTAGCTGATGACCAGACTGTGAAATTTCGCAAGATAGCGCGGATGGATACCCACGCCTCCATGCCAGAAGGGATTCTCCCTGTGGAGTTACACTAAAATACATAATAGGTGATTAATCTGATTATGGTGGTCTGACGGGTCACATGGGTAATGGCTCATGGGTAGTTCATGTGAACTGTTACCACCGCGAATTTGTTAGAATTTGCACAACAGTACAAGTTGTGTCAGATTATATTTGAGAAGAATAACTAATTTATTGCATTTATGTGTAGTTAATATTAATTCAAATTGGTTAAGAAGGATTCGAGCTGATGCAGAGTATCTTTTAGAGGAATGCCTGCAACATCTGGCATCCTGAACTGAAGAGAGGCGAGTCTGTCTTCAATAGAAGAGCACTGAGAAATGAGATCGTGTTGAAATTGCTCAATGCTGTGGAATAAACGCATCTGACAACCCCACTCCGAACCATTCAATGCTAGCATCAGAGAAGATAAATTTGGGTCTAGCTTTTCTCCTGCAATAATGTTAACGTCTGGACTCTCTAATGAATGGGCAGATTCTTGAAAAGGTTGATCTTTAGGAACAGAATCAATATCCTCATTTGACTCTTCAATCTCAACCATGGATGGTTTGTCAGAACTCTCTGGATTTTCTTGAGGCCCAGGAAGCTCTTCACTAGAATGAGTTGCTTCTCCGTCTACCATGAACGAATCCTTCGATTCGAATGTTGCAATCTCTTCACTTTCTCTCTCAATACTTTCATATTTTGTGAGAGAAATATCCATTTGTGATCCAGAATTTTGAAGTTTTGATAGCTGAGCAACTTTATCGCTGATTTCTTCAGATGACAGTACCTGGTATCGGTTACTCTTGAATTCTTTCAAATAAGGATGATTGCCATTCTTCGCAATGTTTAATTTAAGATTGAGAGCAGGAATCAAACTCTGAACTGATTTAAGTTGGTTTTTAAGGTAACTGAGTTGAGCTCCAGTCTCCACTAAATCAGCATCTGTAGGATAAAGCAGTTTTCCGGATTTGAACCATGGATCATTATGCTTGTACTGCTCCCGCTTAACGAGTGCCGGTGGATCCGAACAGACATGACAAATGTGCTGGTCCGGCAAGTCTTTATCACTGAGACCCATACAAGACGTGTGTTGCCAGGTCATGCACTGCTCGCACTGCACCATCACTCCTTCGTCCTTTTTCACACCGCAGACACACTCGATCTGTTCCTGAGGATTGCTCGAATCGATATCTTTCTCCGACTCGCTCGAGTATGAATCTGCAGAATCTTCTTCTCTTCCTTGAAGAATAACTGGAACAAATTCTGCGCTACCCTCACTGGCCTCCTTCACGGGGTCTGTAGGATTGGTAGACTCGATTACCGCATCAATCTCAGTGTTAGCCTCAATTATACTCGTCTCCACCAAATTGACAATATTGATTTGGGAGTCAACGACTTCCATTTCTTCCACCATCTGCACTTCTTGGTCAGACTCAACCTCGATGGTTGTATCCGGTACAACAGCAGTGACAGGTGTCTGAGTCTCGTTGTCAGACAAATATTCTTTCTCGGACTGAATGCTAATTTCAACTATTTTTTCCTTTTCAATTGTGGCTGGAATTATTTGCTCTTTGGCTGGTCTGATCTTAACAATTGCCTTTTCTTTAAATTCCTGCTGTAACTTTGTTTTGAAGTTGGTTCCTATAACCTTCCTACTCAACACTAGCTTATCGCGCTTGCTTGACTTCTCACTAATGGAAGTACTTTTAATTTTTACACCTTTATCTAACTTTTTTTTCGTCACATTCTCACTTTCATAGTCCCAGTTTTTCCTGATTCGAATCCGCTTGGACTGTCTAGAAGGTGCTGGATTCGAGGTCGCGGTTTTAGCAGGAGAGGGCTGGGACTCCGCTCTCGTAGCCTCTAGGTCTGGTGCCACTAGGATGGTGACGGTGGGAGTAGTCGGTTCGTGGAAAGAAGACTTCTTTGGCTGAGAAGACTTCCTCTTTGACCGATGCGTGTGGGGAGGAGGCGTAGTTGGGTCTTTGAAAAGCAGTTCTGTCTGCGTGATTGAGTGGTCAGCACTGGAGGGAAATTGAGGAGGAAGAGAGACAGCATCCGGTTCGAGGTGCGTGAGAGGGCTTAGGGGCTGTTTCTTCTTCGGTTTACTGTTCTTCTGTCCACTGCCTTGGCTCCCCTCACCATGATAAAGTCTCAAGTGCTTTTTCAAACTCTCCTTACGGCGGAACTGCTTGCTGCAGCCGGGACGCTCACACACGTGCGGGTCGCTATCTAGCATCGTCACGAGCTCACGAGGCGCGACTTTCCGATTATGGTCTGGAAGCCGCAGTTTCTTCAACTCCCGATTATCGCCCTCCTCCTCGCTGACCGAGCTCTTGCTCTCGCGGGCGCTCGAATGCTCTGTGGAATCGAGCCTGGCTTGTTCTGGAGCAGAGGAGACGTCGATGAAGAGAGTTCTGTCACAGCTGTCGCTCTCTGAGTCAGAAGCGGCGTTGAACTCACTGCGAGAGTCCCGGCGCACCGCATCTGCTGTTGAGGAGGTGAGTAGGGGAGACAGGGAAGGTTGAATGGCAGGGATTTCCTGCGTCTGTGTGAGAGTTGATTGCGATGTGATAGCGACACTCTGCTGATACGTTTGTGTCTGTAATGAGATGGAAGGAATCTGTTGCAGGTCCCCAGGAATAGCGTATGAAGAAGAGATGGGTAACACCTGTTGTATATTCTCTGAGATCGCATATGAAGCGACTTGCTGTAAACTTTCTGAGACATTTGAAGGCATTTGCTGGATATTCTCAGGGAGGCCGTAAGAAGACGGCATTGGTTGCACAAGAGGAGCGTATTGCGTCTGAATAGGATAGGAGTAGGGTTGCTGGATTGTGAGGTAGGACTGGTCCACAGGCTGTATCGAAATGTTAGTGGGGTTGTTAGGAGGAGGCGTGACCTGGATTGGCACCAGCTGGTAGTAGAGAGGCTGAGACGCGTCTGAGGGAGGAGCAGGGTTGGGGGCGGGGGCGGGGGGAGGCTGGTAGGAAGGGGTGAGCGTGAGGACGCGTCCGTCTGCTGTCATCACGGTCTCCGTGTAAGGAAGGGATGCGTTGTAGGAAGGAAGTGGGGCGGGGAGGAGAGGCTGGGGCAGTTGGACTGAGGCTAGGTTGTGAGGGTCAGGCGGATCTGTCAGAGGAGCGGAGACGGTCTCTTCTACCGCTCTAGTGGTGCTGGAGCCAATAACATCAGGAGCTGGCGTGGGAGAAGGCACGGGGGTGGAGGTAGAAGAGGGGGAGGGAGGGGAGGTGTCAGATTCTGGGTCTGCTGCTGGGCACCCGCCGGCCATAACAAAAGAGGGCGACTTGACAGAGAACGTCTTGCCTTGCAGGACTGTCAGATCCGGACTTTCCTCGTCCAACTCGAGGGAGCGGAGATGCAAGTCGGAGAGCGGGAGGCTGACGGAGAGGGTCAGCCCCGCCTCCAACTTGACCAGCTCAGAGACGAACCTTGGGCTGGAACTCGCGTCTGGCAAAGTGGGAGTCTCGCTCTGGTTCAGTTGGCTGCGTCTTTTCAGTCTAAGATCGCGGCTTCTAGCACGTTCAATGGTTTCTTGCTGCTTCACAAGTCTGATTGATTCGGAGAATTCGTCGATTTTATTTGCTTTCCGAATCTTGGACATTTCGACTGTAGTCAAGACTCCGTCCTCAAACCTAACCTCGTACTTGTCTCCGGGCTTTGCCTTCACGACGTGGCACCGGTAGAACTTGTCATCCACCCATTTGGCGAGCACGTTTTCTCCCGGGGAGAACACGGAAGTCTTCTTGCGGCTGAGCTCCACACTGTGAGGGAGAGGCCGCACCTTCTTACTGGAGAACTTGTACCACTCATCAAACCTGACATTCCACCCGTCGAAGTGCACCAGGAATGTGCCGTCACTGTCGTCTACAGACACAATCTTTCCGAAGTACCACTTCCCGTCGAAAGAGGCGGCTTCCAGTGCGTATCCCACTTTCACATTCTCGAGAGAGATCCCTGAGCCTTCAATGAACCCTTGCGGGGTGTTAGGGGAACCGATTTCAGTCTCTCGGTCTGGTTTACTGGAAGTAGGATTTTCATCCATTTGGTATTCTAATATTTAACAAATAATTATCTAGCGCAATATTCATTGTAAGAATGTGATGTGTTTAACGCACGCCTCTCACTCTCACAATCTCATCGTGTATAACGATTTTCGCAGAAACTATTACTCACTCTTATCTCGCGGTTTAGAGTCACTGTTCGCGATACCTTTTTCCATATCTCCGATTTGCCACATGCCACTACGTGATTTAGTTAAATTACAGGTTGAGGCCTGCACTCGCACTGCAAAAAATGAAAAAAAATTGCACTTATTGTGAAGATGGATTTTACTTAGAGGATAATTTTAACTGTATACATATATTTTTACACAAAATGGATTTTATCAAGCCCGGGATCCCGGGCTTATTCAAATCCATTTTAGATAATTTTGGTTAAGCAACTAACTTTGAAATTGTACGAGGAATCTAATAAAATAAACTATAATTATCTCTCGAAATGATATTCCTGCTAGTTCCTAAGCTATGGATAGGTGTGAATTTCCTCACTCTAGATACCTTCTCGGAAATGTGAATGTGTCGGATTGAAATCGTATACTGAGGTGCAAATCTACACGTTTCACTACACCTTTCCTGAAAATTTGTCCTTAATTTTTATAGCTTTTGTAGGAGAGAGGATAGGGCTGGCTGGCCGGACAACACGACTATTTCAGAAGTTAGCTTACTCCAATAGTTTAGTCGGCAAACTAATAATCTTCAAGTTGTATAAGTGCAGATTTAAACCATATGATAGTTACGCGTGTACATCATTTTCGCATATTAATCCTGAGAATATCAAAAAATGGTAAATTAATGTGTGAATCAGATATAAATTCTACAACCTCAATGAAAAATCATTAGACCTGGATATAAACATCCCATATGCCAACAACAAATGATCATGAATATTCGGTAGTTCTCTATATATGGACATATATCGCCTTTTGAGTCAGAGTTCAACTCCAAAATTGTATTTGGAGCGTTGTATTTCAGAAACTAATTATTTGTCGAGTATCGTCAGTGTCCTGTGAAAACTTCTCTCCATTAGAGAATATAAAGTTTGGATTTGATATTAGACTTGCGTATATTTCATAGAGGGGAGCAGCGACCTCATCCAACTTTTTGTTTTACTTTCTATAATAATGACTCTTTTTTGGTCTTCTGTTATTTCGGGTTTGAAAATAAGAATTGTGATACAAGTAAAAGTAAACACATACAGAATAAGATTAATTTAGTGCACTTTATGGAGGTAATATGACAATTTTAATTAGTTGAGGTACGGCCAGTGACGCAAGGGCCTTGATTAAATGTGGTTGAATACTCCAATGTTAGGGTGGATCGATTTTTCAACTTTTGGTCCTACTCACTTGGTGATCTCAGAAATGAACCGGCTTGACCTAAAAAATAATTATTTTATCATTAAACCACCTCATTTACAATTTAACATCACCCTACAGGCTTCAGGAGAGGAGGAATTAGAAATTTGTTGGGAATTTTGTCCACATTTGTGTTAATTTATCCCTTTAATGATGAAAGAGAGTGTTTCAGAATAGTAAAATGTCACGTAGGACTCAGGGTGATTATTAGAAAGATAGAACTTTCCAATTTATAGCGTCCGTTCAAAAGTTATGGTCTAATATGCAAAGAAATCGGACAAAAACTTTTCACCCCTTTAGACGGCATAAACCCAATAACTATAAATCTATTAAAGTATAACAATAGCAAATCGAACTACTAATTAATATCCAAAGAACACCAAATCAAACACAGTAATGAATACTTAATAAAGTACTGCCTATAAACCGCCAAAGAATATCAATTAGCTATTAAACAAACCTCATTGGTTTGTTAACAATTTACTTCGTAATTAGGATCTATTACGGACTACAGTTAACTATACTATATTCCTTCCCCGTTAGGAAGATAAACCTTGCGGTCTTATAATTGGTAATCCTCCAGGTACCTCGGCAAACGCCTTTGGCGTTGAGGTCTTTCATAAGCCTTATCTAATTTTTCATAAGGGCTGTTGTTTACATCCATAGAACTGGCTTTCTTCGGGGTTGAGCTTGAGAACACAAGGCTCTGATCATGATCTGGGAGTTGCAAATCAGTGTAAAACGACTCGTTGGATGATATATTAAGTCGTGAATTATTCGGTATGGTGCTGGAATTTGTATCCATAAAAACACTTGGCATGGTGTTAGAACTTGTATCAGTAGGAAGATGCTCATCTTCTCGTAGGGTACTATTTTGCCTTTGTGTCCCTTCATTTGAAATCTCGTGCCGAGCAGGAGTATTCTGTGGGGCGAGACGAGAGGGCTTTGATAACCGATCAGGGGGTTCCCTCCGTCTGACTCGTGGCTGTAGTCGATTTACATGAACTACCCTAACTCTTCCGTCAGCATTAGTAATCACTACATTAACTGGACCCTTTATTTCGGCTACCTCCCATCCACCTTCCCATCTGCTATCAAACTTCTTCGCCACTCCTATGTGAGGAACAGATAGCCATACAGTGTCACCAACCTTAAATCTCATAGTATCTTCCAAGTTAGCACGTGTGTCATAGTATTCCTTTTGCCGTTTTTGTGCTTGGATTAATTGACCCTCCACAAACTCTCTAATTTCGAATACTTTCCTACGCAGGAAGCGTTCATAAGAAGTCGGGTCTTGTTCCGGAGTTGTCTCTAACTGAAACCCACTTTGTGCATCTCGTCCGTACATTAGTTGAAATGGCGAAACCCCTGTACTGGAGTGTTTAGAAGTTCTATACGCATATAAAACTAAGTGTAAATACTTCTCCCAGTCATCGTTTCTTTCTACATAACAGCGAAGCATCTGAAGCACTGTTCGATTACTCCTCTCCACCAAGGAATTCCCCTGTGGGTGGTAAGGCGTAGTGTGTGTCTTCCGTATCCCAAGTGATTTACAGGTTTCCTTTAACAGTCGCGACTCAAAATTTCTGCCCTGATCTGAATGTAGAAATTCAGGAATGCCAAGTCTTGAAATAATATCAACCAATATTTCAGTAATTGTCTCTGCCGCCCTTTGATCTGGCATCGGATAACATTCAAGCCACTTCGTGAATGAATCTTCAACCACCAAAATATACCGATTTCCCTTTAAACTCATAGGAACTTCAAGGACGTCTACTTGTAGTAATTGAAGTGGTCTGCCGATAGGCGTATTTACTAAAGGAGCTTTGACTGGAAGAGGGAGTTTCGCTTTTTGGCAAGTTTCACATGACGTCACATAGTCATTAACATCAGATCCTATACCAACCCAAAAATAACGTGATTTTAAACGAGTGAGGGTACGCTCAATTCCCTGATGGCCAGCATCATCGTGTGCTTGCGATAGAAATTCTTGTTTCATACTATCAGGAGCAACGATGACGCTCTGAAGATTTGAGAATGGCTCAATCTTATAATTACGAACAATAACCCCATTCACCAACTGCAACTGTGATTGTATCTGTTTATACCGCTTCAGTAATGGTTGGTTCCACTCGAAACTAGTAAAACGCATGGAAGGTGAGATCATCTCCAGTTCATAACAAACTTTGCCTAGCACGTGATCATTGAGCTGTTCGCGTCTAATCGTTTCCATTGTAGGTAACTGTATTAGTTCCGTTAAAGCACATTGTCCATTAAACTGAGACTTTCGTTCACCTTCTCCTTCAATGCTCGTAGTAGACGGTGAGCAGCGAGATAGTGCGTCAGCATTATCATTTTCTACTCCTTGTCGATACTTGATTAAGAAATCATACTCTTGTAACATAACAGCCCAGCGCCACAGTCTTCCTACACACTTCTGTTTAGCGAGCCATTCTAGAGGCTTGTGGTCTGTGAGTACTTCAAATGGCCGTCCTAATAGGTAATGCCTGAAACGTTTCACTGATTCTACCACTGCTAAACACTCTAGTTCAACAGTGCTATAGTTTTTCTCAGCTTTTCTCAATCCTCTACTGTAATAAGCTATCACTCTTCCTTCTTGTTCTAAAACCGCGCCTAATCCAGTCCCACTAGCATCCGTACATAATATAAACTTTTTGGAGAAATCGGGACAAACCAATACGGGGTGCGACGCTAACAATTCTTTTAATCTGTTAAATGCTATATCAGCTTTTTCTGTCCATTCGAACACAACATCTTTAGCCAACATCGAATTCAATGGTTCGGTTATTGAAGCACATTTGTCAATGTATCTCCGGTAATAGTTCACCAATCCCAGGAATCGCCTTAATTCCTTCTGACTTTCGGGTGGTACCCAATTGACAATTGATTCCACTTTCGAAGGTTCTGGTGACATGCCCATTGAAGAAAAAGTATTACCTAAATATGTAACAGATGGTTTTCCAATTTCACACTTCTTGCCGCGCAAGGTTAAATTACTTTTACGGAGCCGTAAGAACACATCCCTTAGTGCCGTCCTATGCGATTCCATATCCGGCGAAAAAACCAGGATATCATCAATGAAATTATCTTTACAATTTCCGAGTCCTTTCAAGATCTGATCCATGACTCTTTGAAAAAAACTTGGTCCACTGGTGAGTCCAAACGGAAGCACGTTAAATTCGTAAAGCCCCATTCCGGGCCCTGGGGAAAATGCAGTTTTCTCCTTATCCGATTCCAGGATGGGTATTTGCCAATAGCCTGAATTTAGGTCTAGCTTTGAAAAGAAATTCATCCCACTTAGCTTATCTTGAACCTGATCCGGGAGGGGTAGTGGATATGCATCTTTTTGAGTAATTTTGTTCAAATTCCTGTAGTCAATACAAAATCGAATAGTACCATCTTTCTTTTTAACCATAACAGGA
Source organism: Aphrocallistes beatrix (assembly GCA_963281255.1). Taxonomy (NCBI): domain Eukaryota; kingdom Metazoa; phylum Porifera; class Hexactinellida; order Sceptrulophora; family Aphrocallistidae; genus Aphrocallistes; species Aphrocallistes beatrix. The sequence goes on from OY725497.1 coordinate 1,029,313, forward strand.
GGAGCCATCCACGGACTATTTGATACCCTAATAACATTTTTTCTTAGCATCTCCTCAATCTGAGAATTGAGTTCCTGTTGGAAGGATTGAGGTACCATTCTAGGTGGTAATTTTACAGGGTTTGCATTACCAGTTCGTATAGAAAAAGGATCGACATTTGCTACCCCGGGAACAGACGAGAAAAGATCTTGAAATTCCTCGATAATATCCGAAAACCCTAGAGCTGTAGCTGGATACTCAATAGTTGGTAAAGTATTATAATTTGGAACAGCTCCTAGGCATTCCCATTCTCCATCTTCAAATTCATCCACTGACTTCACTGTTGCATATACTTCAGGGTAATTTTGTGCGTGAATTGGACACGAATGATTCCTGAAATCATGATTCTCTTGAAAATCGAAAGAATTTATTGAACCAAAGCTAGGACCCATTACAACTCTTCTCGCGAAGTCAAGATTAATTCGATGACTCACCAGAAAATCCACTCCTAATATGCAGTCTGTAATGAGAGAAGAGACTATCGTAAACTTTTGATTTGCTCGAAATGTTCCCATCGTGATTTCCAATTCAACTTCACCCAAAGACTGCATCTTATTTCCTGAGGCAGTTAACAATAGCTGTTCTGCAGGTGTGGGCCTGGTATCTTTGACTCTTCTAAATATGTCAACCGACATTAAACTGACAGAAGAACCACTATCCAGCATAACTTTGCACTCGATATCTTCGATTTTCGCTATAACGTATAAGGGTTGAGCTGGTTTGCACAGCGCAACGAAGGGTTTATTCATAATTGTACTATTGTAGAAGTTTGAGTGAGCCATGTTTACAACCTCTGGGACCTTGTCTCGGCTCTTCCAACAGGTCCCCGGAAGTTTAAAGCATGTCCAGTTGGTGGTTCTTGACAATACTTCATTACGTGTCCTAATTGATCGCAATTATAACAACGAAGCTGTTTTCTAACAGTACGACTAGAAGAGGGGCAGGCTTGGGCATAATGACCTCTTCCTCCACAAGCAAAGCATCTCAATTCTCTTGGCTTCCTGCCTTCTGAAAAGATCCGACCACCTCTTTGTACCCCTCTCTGTATTGTGCATGCATAATCACTCCTATCAGTATTAGCCAATGTCATTTTCTCTGTAATAGCCTTGACCGCTGCGTCTATGGCTTCTTGAGAGAATCCTTTCTCGCACTTGATTTTCTCTTCTTCCTGTTTAGACTCTTTCCCAATGCTCACGGCAGCTACACCATCTAAATCTTGATTAGAATTCTCGCTGTGCATGCGTATGACCACTTGAGCTCTTTTCAAAGCATCTTCTGTAGTCTTAACATCTGGGGACACGCGAATATTTTCATAAACGTACCTAGGAAGGCCTCGAATATATTGTTCAAACAGGAGTTGTTCCCTTGCACCTTCAACCATTTCTGGAAAAGCTTTCTGTAGCAACCGCTTAAGCTCATAAAGATATTTCTGAGGCGTTTCATCTGGGTGCATTGTGCGTTGGTGGAACTCACTTAATGAGGTGAATTTAATATCCTCTGGTTTAAACGCATTTCTTAACTTCGTCTTAACTGTATCGTATACTTTTCTATCATCCGGGTGAAGAGACTTGTATACATCCAATGACTCACCCTTAAGGCATGTTGCTATCATTAGGGCTTTCTTCTCATCTGGCCATTCGTTGGCTAACGAGCATATTTCGAAATGATCAATAAAATCATCAATATCGCCACTCTCAAATTTGTCGATCTGCACATGATTAGCCATCTCGACAACCACTCTCTGCTACCAGTATAACAATAGCAAATCGAACTACTAATTAATATCCAAAGAACACCAAATCAAACACAGTAATGAATACTTAATAAAGTACTGCCTATAAACCGCCAAAGAATATCAATTAGCTATTAAACAAACCTCATTGGTTTGTTAACAATTTACTTCGTAATTAGGATCTATTACGGACTACAGTTAACTATACTATAAAAGCTTGAGCTTAACTTTTTCCGTCAGATACTCAGAAATGTTCATTTGCATTACTAATACATTCCTAACCTCTAAACCTTTAGGATTACGATCAAACCTTAGCCATAGTCAATAAATATTCTACCTTCATAGTATCACACACAATTTACATAGGTTTATCTAGACTTTAAAATTAGATTTAGTCGTGAAACATGGATTTTTCTCTCTACCAGCAATTGTATTCAGTATCCATCCATTACGATTTTCACTTCCATATACGGCTTCAGACGCTTCAGTAACTAGTAGTAATTTTACATGTCTTTCAACACCTCAATTCTGAATAGTGTTGAGCATTGATGTGTATAATTGGTATTTGAAATCCACGAATCGTGTCCGTTAAAAGATCTGATTTTTTAGCTCTTGCCTTGAGGATTAATGAAATAGCTTTTTCCCTTATTGCTAAACTGTCATCAATTATCATAGATAATAGGATATTTTCTGGGTTTGCAAAGTAAGCGTTTCGTTGAAAAACAGGAATAATCACATCTTTAACACTTGGAGGTAATAAACAGATCAGAGAAGCAATGTAGTGAAGATTTTTGGGCCCATCACCACATTTCCAATGTTGTTTTAAGAAAAACCATGCAGGTGCATAAAGATTTAATATATAAGATATACAATATCACAAAGTTCTTTACTTGCGTTAACTGTTGAAACATATAATCGAAGAAGTCTGTTTGCTAATGTAAGCCACCTCGCGTTATGCAACTTACCCGGTTTCATATTCGCAAGCGATATTGGGAAATAACCAGATTGGACAGCTAGTGATGCTTCAAACATATATTTTTGATCAGTGTTCATCGTTTCTAATATTGCATTGTGAATAGGATTGATTTTACCAGTTATTGCTTTGAATTGTACTAATGGCAGACAAGAAATATCATTGTTTTGAATTTGCTTACGAATTTGCTTACCAAGTCCGCTAAAACTTGATGGTCCTGACGTTTTTCCATCAATAAACTTGAAATAATGTCTTAGAAGTAATTTCTCTCTTTCATCATTAAAGGGATAAATTAACACAAATGTGGACAAAATTCCCAACAAATTTCTAATTCCTCCTCTCCTGAAGCCTGTAGGGTGATGTTAAATTGTAAATGAGGTGGTTTAATGATCAAATAATTATTTTTTAGGTCAAGCCGGTTCATTTCTGAGATCGCCAAGTGAGTAGGACCAAAAGTTGAAAAATCGATCCACCCTAAATTATTATTACTCCATGATACTAATGAAACCATCGTTTATGGGTTGCTACTGGGATATCAGTAACTGAAACTTCTCTAATTGGCGGATCATGGCCATCATCCTCATTCATTTTAGATTAGAAATTAATGAACTAACCAAATTATTCCTGAATGTTGATTGAATTGCCACCTTCTAATGGTCATGACCAGTGAGACGTAGCACCAGCTATTCACTTTCAATTATCAGCAGCGGGCAGGAAGGATAGTTTGGATTAGGTATTCTGAGATCAGTAACAGATTTTAAGAGTAAGGTGTACTATACGTACATAATTAAGTGATAAAGTCAATCATACTACCTACGTAATACAAGCATTCGATTCAGTTAATTAAGGATATAATCAATGCAAATAAAATGAGAAGAAATACTCATGACACATGTACACTCCTAAATATTCGTAAAAATACTGTTAATTCTTATCGGATTTGCTTCTCAAAGTTTGGCGGTTATTGGCAGATTCTCTACGAGCCGTCTGATATCAAGCAGAGACTCAAAGAGAACTTGACTTAGTTTCTCCGCACTGACTGTGTTGGGAGATGTCGTATATGACGACAGAGTGAAAATAATGTGTGAATCCTGGGGATTGTATCCAATCCCATATCCATCCTCAACCACAGGACCAAACCCAATGAAGGAGATCAGAGGGTTAGGGATTTGACTCGTTGAGAGGCGGAATGATGTACTGCGGACGTATGCTGGATCGGAGAAAAATTCAGGAGACATTTTATCTTCAGAAGCTAAAAGTCTCAAACCTAGCAGATGTCTGTCTATCCCTTGACCAATCCAAGCTTGTCGACTATTTTCATCGTGTGTTTTAACAAAAGTTTTCAGTAAACGAATTCTATCCTCTGTACTACACTCCGAAAGGAGCGATTTGATCAGTTCAATCGATTCGGGTGAAGTAGAACGGAGGGTTTCTGTTCTGCCGTCATGGAACTTTCGTGTCGAAACACTCTCATAGCAAGCAGTAGGATGCCCGTGGAGTTTGTAGAAAGTGAGCTGAATACCCAATTGTATAAGACTGTCTGGACTGATTTTGTAACTTTTAGCCATTTTTTTACCAAAGTTCGTAAATCTACAAGTTTTCAGATCAAGTTTGTCTGACAACTTCTTCAGCTTCCATTTTGCATCTTCTATATATTCAAGTAGAAGTGGAGAGAAATCCCATTGGAGAAGCTCAACCTTTGGCAGAGCGGCTAGATCAACTGGGATGTCTGGTGCACGCCGTGTTAATCCACTGTAATGCCCTCTGCTACCGAGATGTATGGCAGGAGGTCCGTCTGCTATTGAGTGTTCAAGCAGAAAAGACACGTAGCCATCTTTCGAAACGATCAGCTGTAGACCGACATCATTCCAGCGATTAAAATTTCCAAAATTATTCCTCAAATCACCTAGTATTGTGCGCCGTAAAGAAGCATCGTTTGACACATTTCCTCCTTCATCTAAGGATATTGAAACCAAGCATTTTTGAAGTGCTTCCAAGCTGTTCAGATTGATTTCGGATGTTTTCATCTCCTCTCGGGCTGTGTACCAGCTGTCTCTATCAAGAGTTGTCAGAGATCCAACTGGAACTGTTGGACTTTCAGACTTTTCAAGTATCTTAGATATTAAATATTTAATTTCATGAGAATGCAGGAGACTTCGTGTTCCATTATGGTATCGGAAAACAGGAAATTTATAAAAATGTCCTTTATGAACTAATATTATATAATCACTGTCAAGATGGAAGCTCTGAGAATCATGCTCCTTTCCTGGAATACGATGCCCTACGAGGGACTTGTATTGCTGCATACAAAGTGGTGTGCCTCTGAACGTGTCTACTGGCAATTCACCCTTTTCTACCTCTAACAAAAACTCAACTATACCAATTATGAGATACGACATGTAATCGAGTAACGCAGAATGAGTTTCAAACTCAGTTTTATCGCATAAGGCCGCTGGAGTTGAATAGACTTGCACAGGCATTCGATAAGAGAGATAAGCAACATGCAACCACCACTCAGAGAGCCAGTTGTCTCTCACTGCTGCTCGGCTCAACAATCGAGATTGCAAGTGAGGGCCTTCATTCTTGAGAAAGTCATTAGTCACTCGCACTGTTTCAGAGTATTCCGTTGGAGTGAGGAGTGGACGGACGGATATAAGGTACTTTCTAAGAGTTTGCCCTAAATCAGGAACTGGCAGCTTTGGAAGTTTTTGCCCTAGCATTCTATAGTTACTAAAGCAATAATATTTTAACAATAGCAACTGGATAAATACCTAGCATGTTACACGACGTTGCATGACGTCTAAAAAGTATATTTACGTAACAACCAAAATATTCTCAAGATATTATATCGAGAAGACCGAGTGATTGTTTCATATGCATCGATATTACATCATAAAAGAGAGACATAGAAATGTCAATACGATGCATCATACAGCCGTTATGTGGAAACATTTTTAAGGCCCAACGACGTTGCAATGGTTGCATGGGATAGAATCAAATGACACTGGAAAAATAACTCATACACTGGATCACAAGGAAATCTGGTATTATGAGACGTCAATCCATGCATCAACAATGACGTTCTAAATTCCATTGATCAATCCAGATGGAATGAAATCAAACCTACATTCTTACATACAATTGTACTATAAGTGACAAGATTACATTAAGACCGTTTGTATATTGTTTTGTCATCAATATCTCCGCCCATTACAATGTTTTGAATATATTAGGACAAGCTAATGTAACACAATTCTGAACTGAGAGTACTTAAATATCAAAAATGGGCTGCAACGAAGGATCCCATGCTGAAAGTTTAATTAGCTTGTCTCATATCAGTCTCAGATTAATCGATAAAGTAGGTGGAATTATGGGTATACTGCTCGGAGGTATGGGTTATTTATTAAACGTCATGCAATCTAGTAAGTGCTAACATTATGTTGAGAAAGTGACTCTTCACTGGATCCTTAGTAATCTAAAGGGCATCTGATATCCCAAAGTTGTATGAACCTGCATTTTTTGAGAGGAATTATCCATGTTTTGTTCCTGTCCTTTCAGGCGTAGCCAAAGGCTTCTTGGGTCTGTCGGCAGGCGCAATAAACTTCTTAAACTCCTGACAGCTGGCCAGGGCTATGCCCCTGTCCTTGCATTCCTAAATATTTTGACTTGGCCCGTCTTGAGATATTAAACAATTTGATTTTTACATAAAATTTAGCCCACAAGAATTGACAGGATGCAAATGCTTGTAACTCACGTGCGTTTAAATAGAATTTGGATAATTATTAAGTTAATCCATTTTCCACACTTCTAGGACAGTATTATGGATAGTTCATGATGGTCAATATAGATGTATCTAGGTAACTGCCTCCTGGATAAAGGGTGACTAGGCCTGGAGCAAAGGTGCTAGCTAAGACTTGAATTGGTTCAATAAGAAATTTTAAATTAAACACAGAGAAATACATTAATCGAAAATTAGCTTATTCTTCGGAAAATGTACGATTTTAAAAAATTCCATATAAGCACTATTCAGCAATGACTCTACTTAGAACTTTAGCTTAGGACAGCCCACCCTGGAAGTAGATCTACCAGCCTGCGGCCCTGTTAGATGGGTCGGCAAGCCCCTGATCTAAGGAATCCCATCAGTCGATTAATTTTAAAGTATCATCGCGCATAGGCCATAGTAACGTCGAGGAAGTATGTATTTGCTAGTGGCTTTTGGGTGTCCTCCTCTAGTATTCTTAGTTTTTCAGAAATTGTGCCGTAAAGTGGAAAAAAAACTTTTTCTAGATAGAACTCCTTTAAACTAACTAATACCATACAGCAGCGGCTTTCAAACTTTTTGGGCTGTGGACCCCCTCCTATTAACCGTAACACAAAATTTCGAATCCTGTGGATCCCCTGATATCTTCTGTGGACCACCAAGGGGTCCATGGACCCCAGGTTGGGAACCACTGCCATACAGTATTTATATGGGATTTTTAACATGAGTCGAATCCAGATTCGTGATGATATAAGAAGTATAAATATCTTCACTGAGGATTCAAAATGCTATGCCAGATAGGGTACGACTTTCAGAACGCCTTACGCAGTAGATACCTGAATAACGACCACCACGATGTTACGAATTTTCGACGTAAGGCAGTACAAGTTTAATTGTAAGTATAAATCATAAGCAGAAGAAAGGTAGAAATATTTTTTCATTTCTAATCGAATGCAATTATCATTTTTGTTCATTAGGCAAAGAAAAGGTTGAGTAAGGTCAGTCAGAGTCTAATGGTCGTATACGTAGTTGTGTGTTGGTGAGGTAGAGGAGAGAGGTGGAGTCTCCTTTCTGAATAACTTGAAGCGTTGTAAACGTTAAACTCCTACTATACAAATATTTCTAATTGGAAGGCTGACCTTCCTTCCTTACAAAAACACCTGCCAGTATTTCACACGGGGGAAGGAGAAATCTCCCCAAAGGCCAGGCTCCACAACCCCAGAAATTTTGTATCTCAACAAAATAATTGCATTCAATCAATGTGATGAAATGTGATGAAAAACTTGTACCTTGCGTAACTAGGTAATCGCCGTCGTATGAAATGGATCTAGTGATAAGTGGAACAAGTTGCCATTGGAAAAATTAAAACGAATGATTGATTATTAATTCAGCAAAAGTTTTTAAAATGGTGTTAGGATTCATCTAATAAAAATTTTAAATCGGATTATTATTCCTTATATTTGACAGTAGATTCCACAAGGGACTCATTTCAGCAAATGCGTGCATCTTAAATTTGGTAGTGTAGAAATGAGCGAGAGAATATACACCAACCGGACAAAATTATTTCAACACTTGATTCTTTCCCATACAAATAATACTAAAATGGGTCTATTCATGAAGAGGGTTACTTCTAAACGGTATGGGATACAGCTAATCGGATTCCAGATTCGAATAATACGCATTCAAATTAGTCACAGGTTAATTTTTCTAATTAATCATTCATTCCTAACTTTTTGTAATAATCAATCAGTGCCACCTAATGCCCATACACCCATTTTGACCACTATACATGATGGCAATGAATTACCTATGGTGGCTCAGGCTGATAAGATTGTTCATTGAGTTGAGTAATTTATCAGTTATGTTCAACTATGACTAATTCGAATGTATAGATTCGAATCTGAAATCAGATTTTCTCTTTGAATTTGAACATATTGCCTTTCATAAAAAAATCCGATTTAGTATTATTTGTATGGCAAAGAATCAAGTGTTGAAATACATTTGTCCGGTTGGTGTATAAGTGAGTAAAGGGACTGTAAAGTAAATCTAAACTGAAGTAAATTCTAATGGTGAATATGGGACTAATAACCCATATTGAGAATGGTGGAGGGAATGGATCACGAACGGCGAGGGACTACACATAGTGAAAGGAAATTAATTTTAATTAGAAAAAAGATCCTAACAAACCATAACTAATCTCCTGAGTCATCATTGGCACCTCTGTACATAGTGCGAGGATAGTGCCCCGGCACGGGGGCATCTTGTCTGGGTCCGTGCATGTTAGCTCTCCCATGCGGACCTCTGGGCGGTCCTGGCATCGGATGAGGAGGTCCGCCAGGACCACCGGGTGGCGGGGGCGGACCTACGGGGAAATCTGGAACTCCTCTAGCACCTTGAAATCCGTACCCTCCCGCATTGGGGGGTCCTCCTACCATTGGCCCCCCTGGACCAGGGGGACGCATCCCTGGCTGTGAGCCGCCCATCATCACGGGGGGGGGCGGCATCATGGACATCTGTCCAGGGGGAGGTATGGCAACACCTGGCACTCCAGGGGCAGGCCCCATGAAGAAGGGAGGCATGCCGCTACCCATCTGTGCCTTGTAAGAGGCAGTGGTCTGGTCGATGAAGCTCTGCGCTTGCTCCTCGATCCACTTGGTGTAGTAGAGCCTGACTGCCTCCTTGTGCTTCCTTCCTCCGTTGTGGGTCTTGCGGACAGAGGGGCTGTCGTGAGTGAGGTAGGTATCGCAATAGTCGCAGTAATATTTAGGCATTCTAGCATAGACACAAATATTTATCATTGGACCATTGCACAAAGTACAGTAGAACTCGGGATAAGACGTACTTCGGCTTAGTACGTACTCATTTCTCTGAACCAAAATTCATTTATCATATAGATTCCTATGTAATATCAACTCGGTTAGTACGTACTTACGGATAGTACGTACTTTTTCCGCTTCCGTACTAACCGAGTTCTACTGTATTGGAAAGTATAGTAACACACTTGAACCATATAAATGGAGAGCTTGGTACTGCGAAAATGTACCTCCACTCATTTATAACAATGGTCCTCGCCCGGGGTGAATGCACCCCCTGGGGGTACGAGGGACTATTCTGGGGGGTGCGAGAAAATAGCCACGTGTTTAATATTTACTAGGTAATAACAAATTTGTTCCATTTTGCCTACTCAATGAAGAGTGCTAAGACATTTTATAGATTTAAATCCTATATACAAGATATGTATGAGTATGTACAAGTATGTTTTTAGTAAATTCAGATGTTTCGTTTACCAGGGGGTGATCAAGATTTGAGAACACCTGGCATTACGGACATAAATATTTAGTTTGAATTACAATCTTCGCAGTCAACTTCGAACTAGAAGTTGGCTGCGAATATTGTAATTTAAGGTAAAATGCTTGAGTAGCCATGGGCGTGCCGTGCACGGAGAAGAGGGCGTTTGAATTCCAACTCAACTCCACAAAACCATTTCAACACCTTTATCAATTGACCTTATTGTAGGGACGTAACCTGGAGTGGAAGGGTTTCTAGTACTACTTTCAGACTCTAATGAATGTCTACATTGTATACTTGTAGCTATGGATGAACAGTCACCAAGAACACATTAATGATTATTGCTTACATTTCTGTAGTCCCCTGTAAGAGCAAGTAATCAAGACAACTCACAAGTTTTTTCATATAAGAAATCCCATATGTAGGTATAGTTCAGATGGATATACTACTACGAATATTCCTTGATGGATACAAGTATTTTAAATTCATAGAAGAACCTAAAATATTGGTTAACAGATAGATCAGAGCTCTGATCGCTAAGTTCTAATCTTAAAATCTCACTCAAATCTGCTAAGTCCAGAGGAAGATATGACCCTAGGGTCAGTGATCAGTGATGCAGCTATCAAGTCTAGTGGTCAATGGGTTGTTGCAGTCGGGGATTTCGGAAGTACGCCCCAAACATTTCAGCAAATCAGGCACAATAACTACATATACGTACCGATTAGAATCATCGGGGGATCTGGAAGCCGGAAAGTTTCCCAAATCCAAACGACACCTCAACCTCCTTGGTTGGGGGACGATTGAAACTGGTAATTCAGCATAAGTTTACCGATCAGACTCTCTGTTAATCTTCCCTTAATTAAGAATCAGTCAGAGCCTCCAACTGAAGGCTCCGCAATAGATCGTAGCCAATTAGCCATACTAACTATTATAATACTCTAGTATTTGTTCAACCACAAATTGGAGATATATTAATTAACCTTAAACACCTTTCCGATATCTATTGTATAGCCAAAGGAAACACGTTGATGTGCTATGTTCGATTAATTGTCAATTTCTCCAGAAGTTAAACCAATAACACGTATGGTCGACGCTGAAATATTGGAGCGTAAATGAAGAGTTTTACATAAATTTTGGCGTTTTCAAATTACAGCAAAATCGTGCAAGAGTGGGTGTGGCTAGTATTAATAAATCACTACAACAGCAACAACAAACCATCTATGGGAAGTAATTGGTGATCGTAAAGAATCGGGTGGTGAAATTTTATATTACTTCTACCTACTGTACAGTGTACGTATCTAGCTTATGGGACCCTTCATTGCAGATTTAGTGAGGGTCGAACTGTTAGATATCATAGGGTGTGTCTGCAGGCAGACAGATTATAGTCCAATAGGAGCTACAATTTAAAATTAATCCTAGGGTAAAAAATAGTGAAAAGGCAGGATTACTTTGCATGTATATTATAAGGATGAAATTCCAATAATTTCAGTTAAATATACCATTTTCATACTTTCAGTATCATTGATACATTGGGGAAATAGATAATGGGTATAAATTTGAAGAGAACTGTCTTGTTGTTCGATGGATTTCAACTGCTTAATAAAAGCCAAATAAAGTATTGATGAAAACATAATTCTTTATAAGTCAGGTGTCCATCTGTTTCACTCATGTCAGTGAATATTAATAGAGATATTCCGAGTAAAGAACTTAAAGTAGCAACATTTTGTTGTTAACGAAGTATGTCAAGACAAACACATCTCTGTTTATTCCCTAATTGTGTCATGATCATAAGCCTAAGTCTGAGAGACAGGCATATCATTTTGTGTTTGTTAATCCTACTCAAACACTGAAAGACTGAAGCATTCAAATGTATGGTTTAGCAGCAGCGCGAGTATAGTAAGTATATATAGGAAGCTGCTGGCAATCATTTCAATTAATTGAAATTTTGAATTGGTCCCCTTCCACGAATAGATCAAATATTTAATTTTACCTGGAATACACAAATGGAAGCCAATGCGATAAACGAGTGTCCTGCAGTAACCATTACTTCACCTGGATTCATTTTCCCGAGAAGACTTACAGAAACTAAATTATTTCTGGGAAAAGAAAAGAAAGATTCAGAATCACCTAAAAAAACATTTCCCAGACTGAAGCGTTGGACCTCAAATTGTTTAAAGCGGTTAGAGTTAAAACTTAAACCAATTCGCACGAATGAACATTTCCTTATTTTTCTACGCATATTCATTCCGATTTTTACACGAGTTACAATTGTTCTGATATGGTTTGCGCTCATCTATGCTGTGTTTATTCCCTCGGGAGAAGAACATGGATTTTTTAAGCAACAAACGAATAACTCAGCTTCTCAAAACCTCACGAATCTTGTGCTCAACAATTCTCTAGTCAATACTTCAACATTTCAAGGAATGTATAACCTCTCACTCTTTATACAGTCACAATCTGAATATTTATCCGTGGCTTTGCACAGAAACAGCAAATATTTCAATCTTCTCAACTACAAATTAGATTTAATACCTTTTACCAGCGATCAAAATTCAGGAGGAATTTTAAGCGACCTTTCTGGAGATCCCTTGACGGTTATATCCCTAAGCCTGCTGGTCATATGTTCCTCTGCCCTTGGATATCTCTTTAGGATCATTCGACTACCTCCACTCCTCGGAATGCTACTAGCCGGAATCGTATTCACACACATAACCTTCCTTTGGGGCATACTTCCGCAAATACCTAGATCTGTCTCCTCTACGCTTAGAAGCATTGCTTTGGTTGTAATACTGGTTCGGGGCGGCTTAGGGATTAATCCTAGCAAACTACGAGCACGTGCATGCCAAATAATCCGCCTAGCTACCGTACCCTGCATAGGAGAAGCCGTGTTTGTTGCAATTGCCACTTTTCTAATCCTCGGCTTCAAAACAGATTATTGGTACTGGGCTGCAATGTCTGGCTGTACAGTAGCAGCAGTTTCTCCAGCAATCGTATTGCCCCAAATGCTGCAGCTTCAAAATAAAGGCTATGGAACTGAACGAGGCATTCCAACAATGGTAATCGCATCATCTTCATTTGATGACGTCCTCGCAATATCGCTCTTCTTCGTTTTCCTCACACTCGCCTTTAGTACTTCGGATTTAGCATTCACAATTCTACGAGGCCCGTTAGAGCTATTTTTAGGCTTAGTGTACGGTATTGTCATTGGAATCATTGGCAGATACATTTCAATGGGGGAGAAACAAGGTTCAGTGAATAGGAACAGAGTAATGTACTTGTTCGGGGGAGCAATGCTTGCAATTCTCGGGAGTAATGCGATCATTGTCCACGGGTCTAGTCTCGGGGGGGCGGGGGCAATCGGAGTAGTTTCTTCAGCACTTGTATGTTCACTTTCATGGAAAAATGAAAAAATGATAGTCGAACTTAGCTTCAAAATAATCTGGGAATTAGCACAGCCAATTCTTTTCGGCATTATCGGATATGAAATAAATTTCTTGAAAGAAGGCTTTGACCCTATCCTGATAGCTAAAATAATCGCCATCATAATACTAGGTTTAGTTGCTCGTTGCATTTTCGCATTTTTAAGTGTAGCCTGCGTTCGGGATTTCTTTTTGAAAGAAAAACTATTCATTCCAATTGCTTGGCTCCCTAAAGCCACGGTACAAGCAGCAATAGGTTCACTCGCTTTGGATGCCGCAACCAATGAAACGCAACTGTACCTTGGCAAGGTCGTTCTTTACATCGCAGTATTCTCCATCCTTATAACTGCACCTTTAGGAGCAATTCTAATCAACTTATTGGGTACTGTTATGATTAAAAAAGATCTCCCAAGTGACAGTTATAATACGAAGAGAAGTGTCAAGTCAATTGAAACCGCGATTACTGATGTCAGTGACTCGTCCAAAGACTCTCACTCATCTGTTGAGAACAAAGGCATTCCAGGGGGGTTACAAAATGGCAATATCCAAGTTAACAACAAGCACAACTCAACACTATGATTTTAATATACATTTCTAAGATACAATTCAATTTGTTGATGAACTGTCACTTTGAGCTATTAGGCATCTAAACAAAGGACTTAAATTAATTGCTCATTATTTTCCTTACATAGATGTAATTATAAATACTATATTGTAACTAATTACATATACATAGATGTCACAAGTTACATATTAGTAGTATAGAGTGATATCCTTCCCAATAACTTATTAAGTGTAGGACAACAATGAAAAAAGTGTTAAAAAATACATTTCAGGTAACAATGTCTCTTCCCTTAACCGAGTATATTGATGGAAGTTATTCGGTGACCCGGTTATTCAAAACAAGCCTTGTTCAGGATATATAATTGAATTCGACCGTCAAAAATGTCAAATAGCAGAGTTTATACGAATTTCTTCGCGAGTTCAAAGAATATACAAATACCTTTGGCAGGTGTGGTAATTACTGCATTTGGCTACAGTTGCATACGCTAATGCTCTCATTAGCTGGTCAAGTCATATTTCAACTAGTTAAATAGAGAAAAAATTTAGAAATGATAGGCTACATTCGTAAAATCGACACCTGGCCTCACAAGTGTAAGTATATGGTTGTATAATGTTGAAAATGGAACTAGCATGATGCCAAGCAGTATTGAAGAAGCATAAGTTTCAAATGACACTGCTATAGGTGTTTGATTAAGTTGCATTATACATCCAAAGAAAGAGCACAGCGACCTCTAACTATGTGTCAATAAATGTATTTTCTGCTGCTTAGCAGGATATTATGCAAGTAAACCTCGGTTTGGCTATTCGTTAACATTACAAGATAACGTCTAAACCTAAAGGATATGATGTGATGAACTCGTATAAATCTAGAAGTTTAACTGAAGTATCTCAACGGTTTCTAATTATAGTATTCTATGAAAGAAGGGAAACAAGGTTTATGATATTTTTCAAAATTTCATCAAAACCACTCCAGTATACATATGACATTCAATATGTTCCAACTATACGTATTTTTCAAAAAAAATGATAAATGTTCACACCTAATTTAGCAGGTGTATGAATGAGGTTCGTATATCGTACTGCTATTACTTTCACGTTACGTAGCGCAAGCAGACGCTAATGTAGGCGGTTGCGCAGTGCAGCAAGGAGTTTGCTTGGATAATTATTGCTAATGACCTCATTCGTCTTCTAGAATTCTCTATTTGGTGCGAGATCTTAATCATGAATACGTTTGGTTTGACTCAGTCCGTACATGAATATGCAATATTGAGATCACTAACCAAACAAAGATGAGTTTAAAGATGGAATTGAAAAATAGAATACGTTATCAATTTGGAGGTAACAATGATATCGCTATTATTAATGGAGTGTGGTGGCTGGCTTGTACTCGAAGTAATAGACAGCGATTATGACTCAAAATCTGTTTTTGTTCTGTTCCAGCATCTTACATCTCCATCACATTTAGGAATCCGAATAATTTAGGTAAATATACATCTATGCCGTTAAATAGGAATTTTGCAACTTTTCGTTCAATGTGTTATCAGTTGTTAATTCAATGTCGAACTTGGATAGAGACAATAGTATTAATTTAAATTATTTTTGAATCCGTTTGTTAGTATCAGTCCTAACCAAAAATATTCCAAAACACTAAAAACAACATAAAATTGAGGTTTCGACCTTCGAATGCTTCCTTATAATAAATAATTATCGAAATTATAGGATTGTAACTGCAGAGAGCAAAAGGCGATTGTGGGTACCGAACTATCCTAGCACCGCTCAATCGTCAGCTCTAAATTCAGACAAAATACAAATTCTACATAGCTGTGAGGTGGACGCCTCTATAGTCACAGGTTTCCTAGCATTCGTAGTTCAGCTATCAATGCTGCAGATGGTTGAAGTTTCAATAGTAGGTGCACATTCCATACATACCAACCGTTCCGTTTTGGGCGGAACGTCCCGATTTTTTCGCTTTACTATTGAGCTAATTTTAACGAGTGTCTCGTTTTTACATGACATTTCTCCATTATATCCCGTTTTTTTAAATTCCATGGATAATACCTTTATATTGCGTCTCGCTTTAATCATTGCTCAAGTTGGTATGAATGACATTCCAGTCTGTAAAGTATCCAATAATTATTTTAGTACTTGTATGCACTGGTAGAGGCTTATCTACCAACTTGATTCCTTCGGGAGGTGCACTATCGGCCTGTAGAAGACCTTTGTTATTAATATAAATTGTATCATTTGATTAAAATCTTAAGCACTTTACCAAGCCAGGAATCAAGTTTCAAAATAGTATTTATCAATGTATTCTTAATACATTCCTGTGTTGCTAGGATAATGCAAACCTAGAAAAGATGATATGCAACAAACTAATGGTTCACATAAATTTCAAGACTAACAAAAAAGCATACTTGCTCCCATTAATCGGATCAGATCAAGCAGTTTTATCCCCAGAATTACAAGACTAGGGTTTTAAATAGGTTAATAAGTCTGTCCAAACTCGAGAACCCTTTAAATCAGGATTTCTACTGGATCACTAACAGACCTGAGTGGGCCGTGGGGGAGCCTAAGAAAGCTATTCTCTCTTTTTTATAAGTGTTTTATTCAATTTGCAAATATTTTGTCCTAAGCTTCAGCGATATTTGTCAAAAAATGGTTTTTAGGATCCCAAATTAGGAAATTTAATCGGGATGGTTGGACTTGGACAGCTGGTTATAAATCCAGTAGTGCAATCTCGATTATCTCAATGGCCGAATACCAATCCTGAAAAAGGTTTTCGGAAACTGAATTCAACACTCAATTTAAATACATGTGCAGAAACAGATGAGGCATTTGATTTTCTCGAAGGTTTTAGTAGACATCTCGTATTATCTAGTATAGTAGATACTGAACTGTTAACCAAGGATTTATCTCATAAATTTACCAGAATTCTAAGCCATTTCACTTTAATTTGAATGGCGGTTGTTGAGGATTGAATTGTTCGTACATTCGAGGTGATGAGTAATAATCAAAGTTACACTAAACTTTACGGCCACTATAAACAATGGATAAAAAGTTCACTAATGATAAAAAATAAAAAATAGGTGGTGGGTATTTAAATGTGTGAGAAGTCAATCAACTATTTTCCCAAATGAGTCAAAATAAAATCAATTGAAACTGAAATCCCTAAAAAATCCCTTAAAAAATCCCTAAAAAATCCGTTAGAGCACAGACTGACACATCCAATTGGCAATTTCCTGTAAGGAGCAGATCAAGCAAGAAAATAAATATAATATCGTAATGGACAAAGTGACTTTAGCGTAAAATAATTCAAATAGATATAATCAGCGAAAGAATAAAACCTCAAAACAGGAAAGACGAGTCACTCTTTGTCAAGCACTTCACTGAGTACCCCCTGCACCCATCTGAATAAGACCACACACCCAGCGCTGACCTCCATCACAGACTCCAGGGTGAGTCTCGATATGAGCAGTTTGGCTCTCCTCGCGGTGCTCTTCTCCACGTCAAATATCTGACACTCCGCCAGCCTCCTCTTCACGCTGTCCCGCCCCGAGCACTTCAACTCCGCCAGGCACTGCTCCCAGCTCTGCAGCCTCCGCTCCGGAACGGAGAGCAGGAGGAGGAAGGATTTGGCGACGGAGTGTACGATGGTGGGAGGTCTAGCGTAGCTCGTGATTTCTGCCATGGAAGCCGAGCTCAGATCTGAAACCTTACTTCTGAGCAGCTCCAGTTTCTCCAACCTGCAAAGCAGAACTTCAGCCTCAGAACAGAGGTTGTTCAGTTTAGTGAGGAGGGAACTGGATCTGACTCTGTCGAGCATCACTCGAATCTTCCTGCAGTCCCTGCTAGCCATGACACCCCTCAGGTCCTGCGAGAGTCTGATGGAGAGAAGCAGCTGCTCTGCGGACCGTGTCAACTTGTTACTCACGGACTGATTCTTCAGCTTCTGTAGACAGTAGTCGACTAGCTCGGTGTTGCGAGATTCCATCGCAACACGCAGGTCCTCCATCAAGGACTCAGTGCTGGGGGAACCCTTCTGCTCAGAGAAAGGGTCAAACCTGATGGAGGTGAGTGAAGCATTGGCATCCCTCTCAGACAGGATCTGTCTGATCAGCTCGAGCTCTGGAGAGAGAGAGAAGATACTCTGTTCTATCTCTGACCAACTTATTCGAGTTCTCTCCAGTCTGGCGGTCAAGAAGTTTTCAAACACAATCTCGCCAAACTCTTCCCCATGTTTGACTTGAAATAAGAACCTAGCATTAGGCCCACTAACAGAATCAACATGATGCCCAGCCAGCAGTTTGAACTTCCATTTCAGGTCATCTACCTCTTTGCCCACTTCCTCCAATCTCCTGAGAAGAAGTGGGAACTCAGATTTAACGCAAGTTTCTTCTTCACAGCACTCCTTATACAACAGTGTTATTAGAAACAAGCTCAACTCAAGCCTTCTCACATCTTTCATGAAATTCTGACAGTTTTTAATTGAAAGGAGTCCTTCTTCTCCACGAGATGACATCGTTACTCCGAACTCATTCCCCAACCCTTTAGACATGAATACATTGTCATCAAGAAACATTATTTTCACAAGGCGACTGATGTAACCGTTGCTGAGGTCTGGCAGTTTCCTTTTAAGCATTGGATCTAAATGTGTACATTGTTAAGTAAGATTATGTAGATAAATTCTTGGGTATAAAGGCACTGTATTATCACGTTATTCTAGGAATTTAAAAAAATAATAAAATAGCCACTCATTTCAGAAGTTGGCCACTATACATAGGATAGTCGGCAAACTAAAAATGTAGATAAAAAGTGCTGAAATTTAGTAAAATTTAAAAAATAAAACAAAGGCGTGGGTCAGGTAGACTTGGTAGGGCCACATCCCTACCAATCCTCATCTCGAGTCTACGCTCTGAGGGTAACGGAGAACCTTGCGTCTCACCAATCCGTGAGAATCCGTGAGAAAAGTTCTCACACACAAATTTATTTTGGTTCAGGGCAGACCAGTCATGGTTGTTCCCTTTTACCATGACTCTAATAATAAGTTCAGGTATGAGTTTCAGCATAGCCTACTATAGTAGGCTATGGTTTCAGATATTTATTCTCATTTCCCGGATACATCAAGAATTATAGCATTCGGATATTAAGGATGTTGACTAGGGAGCCAAAGGAGCAAACGAAGCCTGCGTTAATAAATAAGGGAACTGGGAGCTTGCTGACATACATATTTAGATCAATTTATATGATTGGAAAGAGCAGTTATGGGAATAAAGAAATTTTTTTGAGCTATATACATGGGAGAGATGTTGCCTTATAATACCAGAAGGACGACTCCATGTATATTTCTAGAATATGAAATATGCATTTGCGAATTATTAACAGGCAAGGGCGTTACAAGAACTCCGTTTATAATCTAAAATATGTTACATTGTCACATTTAAAACATTTTGTCAAAGGACAAATTGCATATTGTACAGTCAGCTAATTTGTAATATAAGAATCAGAATAATGTAACAATGCTAATGATAGTAATATGCTCAACACTGTCAGTACTTTCTATTAGTAAATCTTAATCTAACTGTACTGCTTGAATAGAACTCTACGTGCTGGATATCATCCGTGACAGAGTGAGAATTAAGAATGGCGACAAGTGTTGTACCGCTAGTACCTGAAGTAGGTACTGAGTTGTGTCGTGTCAAGCTTGAGGGGGGAATATTGGGAGGGTACAGGTGTGATATCCTAACTGAGAACCTTTCTGAGAGGGAGGGGGCTCTCTTTAAGTGTCCGAGGTGTGATGGAATAATGAAGGATGGTTCCATTTCTTACATGAGAGAACAGCTCTGTTTTGTGTGTTTGGGGGAAGGAGAGAAATCGATTTGTGACGCACCCGTCCGTAACACAATCCAATCACTGAGGTGTGGCTGTCCCTTATCCAAGCGAGGCTGTGATTGGGTGGGCAGGCTCGAGTGTGTGGAAAAACACCTCACTACATGTGTTCACGTATATGCGTCGTGCCAGCTGAGGTGTGGCGTGGTGTTAGCGCGTGGAGCAATGAGAAGACACACGAGGATGGAATGCTCTCAACGCGGACAAGCGTGCTTGCACTGTTTGGGAGTGCATAAGGTATGTGATATGGCAGAGCATGTGGAGGTGTGTGGAAAAGTAGAAATGGTCTGTGAACTGGGATGCGGGGTACGTGTGCGTCGCGAGAGTGTTTTGTGTCACAGAGAGAGTGATTGTTCTGAAGAGACAGTTGTGTGTCCATATGTGAAGTACAGGTGTGAAGTGGTGGGGTTAAAGAGACATGATTTGAAGCAACATTTGGAAGAGAATATGATGCTACATATGGAACTGAAACTTAATACAATAGAAGAGAAAAATCAGCTGTATGAAAAGAAGTTTGAAATATTAGAATCAAAATTGAAAAGTACGAACGAAGAAATTGAATTTTTACGAAAATTTCATCTCAGAGAAGAGGGAAGTGTGAACTGGAGTATAAAAAATATCCTTAATTACTTCAAATCGGATTTAGAAAATCTGTCTAATTTTACTGGATCGCTTTCAGTTGCTGGTTATAATTTTCATCTGTTCCATAACACTGATGCTCTGAATTTTAACATTTATTTTGCTCAATTAGAAGACAATCACGATGTATTAGAATGGCCTCTAAAAGCTATCTACATCACAAGAGTAATTTGCCATAGAGACGACACGCATTCTCTAATACTGAAAAGTCCAATTATAGAAACTCAGAAAGCAGAATGGCATGTTCCTAAAAAAGTATGTTCTATTCCTCTCTCTACTGATCTGAAGGGTTTTATTAGATCAGAAAGTTTGGATTTGGAGATAACATTACGTATCCTAACAAACAAATAACTACACTTTCATTTATCTTTTTCTATTATTTTGTTTTTTCTTTCATTTTTATTCACAATTTAAAACATTCTTATTGTTAGTGTGGCTAAGTGTGTATACACTATACATGGCCGTAGGAAGCGGTGCGGCAGCATGGCCTTTACCACTTTTTTAATAAACTGTATTAGTTCTATGGCGATAAGGATGAGCCTTACCACTTTTGATTAACATAATGACAATGGCTTTACCACTTTTTATGAGCTTCCGACGGCAATGTTATACGATAATAGATCCAATATAATAGTACGACGTGGCTATTGACACCGACCGGTGGTGGCGATAAGAACCACTGATTGACTATTGACACCGACCAGTTAGGACTACAGATTGTCAAACTTGACATGCAGCAACGCATCAAAAATTGACAAATTTTGATTTTTGAGTGATATCGATTATAACAGTAAGACAGAAGTACATATTTAGAGATGTTATCCACCTTATAATTAATCAATGTGAGCCTAGGCGCCTCTGGCGTACACAAAGTGTCCGCCAGCCGCGCAGCGCAAGCAAGCGAAGCGCGCTTGTTTAATACTAAAATGGGTCTATTCATGAAGATCAAAACTCCTAAACGGTAGTGATACGTATAACTAATCGGATTTCAGATTCGAAATCTGCGCATTTGAATTAGTTATAGTAAAATATTTCTAATCAAACATTAATTCCAACGTTTTCAAATTATAAATCAGTGCCACCTTGTGCCACATATATCGCTATTTACAACTATACATTATGGTGATGAATTACCTCTTATGCCACAGGTTGATAATTTTACTTATTGGGTTGAGCAATTTCTTAGAAATCTTCAACTATTACTAATTCGAATGTGTAGATTTAGAATCTTAATCAGACTCTTAGTATCTCTTCGAGTTTGAATACATCTCCTCCCTTCATGAAAAGATCCAATTTAATACTACGTATTTGTATGGGAAATAACGTAATGTACAATACTTTTGTCCGGTTAGCGTATACATGGCCTACTTAATACACGGCCGTATATGTCACCGAGAAGACTTGAAAAATAGAAGGCCAGTTTTTTTGGTCCGAACGGTCCGAAATTTGAATTGCCTAATTTATGGAATATTACATTCTGGATATTAACTCCCTTTAGCGTTAATTAATTCCCTCTCATAAAGTACTAATTCAGTTTAAACACCGACTACTCGGCGTCAATAGCCTCTCGCTTGATAAATATACATACTTTGTCTCTATTAATAATATCTCAAATTGATCCTATATCTAACATTAGGAAATGGCTAGTGCTAATGTGTTGAGAAGTGATCCATTCCTCTCTCAGGTGGAGAGAGTGAGGAGGGAAATAGCCACAAAGTTCCAGAGATCTCATCAGGTGTTAGTGGAGAGGGAAGCCACTCTATTGTCAGAGGTGGATGAGCTGGTGGTTAGGTACAGGGGGAAGGAGTGAACCAACAGATTGAGGAGTTAAATCGTTTGAAAGAGTCGCAACTATCCTCTTGTGAAGGAAACGAAAACTAAGAAATTGTGAAGAAGAGTGTGTCTGTGTTGGAAGCACACATGAGAGAGATAAGAGCTAAGTTTGTAATGTTGAAGTGGGATGAGTGTGTGTTCGATAAACTGAGCGAGATAGGATCGATCGAAGTGAGTGATGTCCCTCCCTATGAATATAAAGGAGACCCCCTCATGGTAGCTTGTAAACACAGTTATATTGAATCTACATCCCCCGGAGTGTTCTACTTTCCTGCATCAATGGAAACTCTGTTGGGAAGGAAGGGAAAGGAAAACTAGAATTTTATTGGCCTAGAGGAGTTGATGTATCAAATGAAAAGAATTTACATTTGTGAATGGGGTAATGATAGAAATCAATGTATAAACTTGGATCTTGCATTCCATTCATTCCATAGGCGGCGGAACCACGGGGGCTATAGCCCCCCTGAAGTTTAAGTTAAGTTAGTCCCTGAAGCTAAAATCACCTCCTCCTACTACATACTCATCATCCACAAACTGGTGACTTAGACTTGCAAAAGGTCGCCAAGGAATTCCTCTCAAGGAATAGTCGCAGGAGAGAATTTTTTGGCCACCAAGAAAACCACCATTCTTAAATCTGCAATTCGAACTATTTCCTTTTTCGAAAAGTCGAACCATTTCCGCATTACCGCTCTAAGATCCCTTATTTTGAAGGATCACCAGTTCGTTTATACCCGATTTGTGTATATGATAGTTTTGAAAGAACCACGTATAATCAGAATTTTTATAGTCTTGTATAAATAAAGTATGCTTCAACTTAAAAACATTTCCTATTCACAATACTTGGTCCATATTCATCATACTCCTCCTTAGATATGCACATTCTCTTGAACTGGTCCATAGAGGCTAACACAGCGCCTCCCTTCCAGTTACTATACATTCTCTCAGGATCTGAGAGGACTGATACATAAGTTTTCGCTGGGGCTACACGAAATATTTCTCTCTGTATACGCTCCCCCATGCCAGGGAACAGAGTGTTGCCTCCTGACAGGATCATGTTGGCAAACAGATTGTTATGGATTTCAACATCACATTTCGTTATAGAGTTGTGTAAGAGTTCTTGTATACCCGCAGCACTGGACCCAATCAGTGATGGCTGAAAAAGAGGCTCCGAGCAGCGGAATCTCTCATCACCAATTGCGATTATTCGACCATCTGGCAGCTCGTAGTTCTCAACTTTAAAATTTGGTTTTTCTAATTCAGTTTTATAATCCTGCGAGACATAACAGAGTTTTCTTTTTATATCATCAATCAATGCTTCATTTGATGTACATAATGCATAACCACGTTCACTTAAAATTTTATTGAAAAATTCTGTCGAATCACGTCCAGCTGCTACCTCCATCCGTAGCATGCCGCGTTTAATAGCGTGTCCTCTGATAACTGGGACTGTGTGAGAGACACCATACCCTGACTCAATCACCATCCCGGATATTCTGCCATGAGCGAATGCAGTCAGTTCGCAAGTAAGTGAGAGGTAGAGAAAAGGAGTGTTGAAAGTCTCGAACATTATTTGAGTGGTCTTCTCCCGGTTGGCTCCAAGATTGGAAGGCTGTTCTGTGAGCAGCACACAGCACTCTTCAGGATATACGCGCAGTTCGTTCCGGAATGTATGACTCCATATCTTCTCCATGTCATCCCAGTTTGTGATTATTCCGCGTTCTATTGGATACTTCGCAGCGGGAATTGTACGAGGCATATGATAGCATTCGTCCCCAACATAAACATCTTTTGCATACAATTGGAGCATGAACTTAGGAATTGAAAGTCTCCTTACAATCGAAGGGAAGATAGCGGAAGGGAAAGGGTTCCCGGCAAACCCTGCCTTGATACAGCCAGAACCATTATCAATCACGACTTTATGCTTTTCTTCCATTCCCAATACTAATTGAAGGCATTAATATGTAAAACTAAGAAGCTCGCCAGTGTCGCACCTCGAGACTCCAGACATTATCCTAACCTGTTCATTAATATAAATGTCCGAAAATTGGATTTAAGAATTTACACCAACCCCAATCTATTGCCCTATCCCTATGCTGGATACACCCCGACTCAAAACGACTGTACCATCGGCGCCGGCGCCACGGTTTTAGAAGTGGTCCGTTTTTTACTTCACCAACCGAAAAGTGGTCCGGTTAAAACCGGACCAGTGACACCGGCCCTGACCATATGCACACATATCCATATGTATATGGATGGAGTAGGCTATGTACGTACTCATTTCTCTGGACCAAAATTCATTTGATATATAGATTCCTCTGTAATATCAACTCTGTTAGTGAGCTATTAAAAACGTTCATCCGCATGCGGATATCGCATGCGAATTGCGAGAATGAAAATTAAGTAATAATAAAAGAAATTTTGGAATAAAAAAGGGACACATATATAGTTAGCAAGGTCCTGGGACAAATTAAACATCCCCAGAGTAGTTATGGACAAGGCCTTCAGACATGGGCCGGCCATGGCCGCCCCACTTTTGACGAAGCATCTGATGGGTGGGTCTGGGGAGGTTAGTTAGTAGGCCTGGAATGACTAGTAGGTATGCAGAGGTGCGGCTGGGGGAGGTTAATGGGTAGGCAAGGCGGCCTTGGCAGCAACAATTTGAGGAGCTTCCAACGGCACTGGTTATAAATGAAGGTAGACTTGTCAGGCCAAAATTGGTCACCCCTGGCTAAATTTGGTCACCCGGACCAGTTTTGGCTGCCAAAATTAGTCTGGGGGACCAGTTTTAGTGCAGTTTCTGCAGAGATGCCCCTATGGCAAGGACGGTGTACCACATCCGTCCATTTGTATGTATCTCCGTACGCTGCGAAATTTGAGTTTTCAAAAATTTAGTAGTCCCGATGTACTGCAATATTCATATCTCACATGCCAAGTCAGCTGCACTATCGGTCTACCGACAGACTTTTTTTTTCACATGTTAATGCCAACTTGAGCCATGATAAAAGCGGGGTGCAGCGTTGAAGTTTGCAGGAAATGGCGGGACGCAATAGTAAAACTTCTACATACTTGTAGAATAAAAAAAGTGGACAGAATAAAACTTCATATAAAAGCGGGACATTCATGAAAATTAGCTCAACAGAAGAATGCAAAAATCGGACGTCCAGTCAAAAACGTGCAGTTGGCATGTATTGAATAGACTCCCTATTAATAGAGACCTCCTAGAGTGATTGTAATGTTGTTAAGTGCAAGGGCAATTAGTCTGGACCAATATAATATACAGATTAGCTAGATACACACAGTTAAGAAAACTAAATTAGTGGCTACTACACTAATGACTAATCTCACTAATACTACTAGACTTATCTAGGAAACTAATGGGTTTTTACTAAAGTACGTAATTAGCATAGACATGGACGTCCAGTCAAAAACGTGCAGTTGGCATGTATTGAATAGACTCCCTATTAATAGAGACCTCCTAGAGTGATTGTAATGTCATCACATCCTATGAGGAGAGGACTACTTTAGTGTACGTAATTACTAAGTAAATGACACAAAATTTAACCCGGACCAGTTTTGGTCTGCAAAAATTGGTCTCCCCCGGACCATTTTTTCATGACAGGCTCAAGTAGCGTTGGTGAGGCCCTGGCTCTACCAATAATCTTTAGGGCATTAGGATCACGCGATCATTGACCGCTTGATCACGATTGCGATTCTATTTTGACGATGGAATGAAGTCAGATCCTTTTTTTTGAATGACCGGTTGGGAGATTATGAACTTTTTTAGCCTGATCATTTTTCTAATCATTTTGAGGATCCTCACCATCATTGACTTATTCTATTTTTCTATGCTGTTGTCATTTTGAGTCTTTTCCAGATCCATTAAAAAATCTTAGCGCATGCACTGATTGGCTCTTAGATTATGTGCTTCTTATTGCAGGATATCTGAACCTAGAAGGGACGGGGATGGGATAAGCCTGGGATATTCTATGTTTCACATTAGGCGCAACCTATCAATTCTGATCGCTCTCAACAAATTATACTTAAGTATGTACTATAAATATGTCCACTGATCCACATTCAACTCCAATGAGTTCAGTGCATTCAAATTCTCCCTCCCAGACTTTGAAAAAAATTTGAAACTTTTTCTTCGGTGAGTTGGAGTATCCCCCCGGAATTGGATAATCCCAGGCAGTATTATGGCAAATAACAAATCCATATTTCAGTCAGCACCAGGTTCATCACTTGCAATCTGCCATCTATAGCTCTTGTTAGTAAGATACTTAATGTAGGCAAGTATTATCTAGTAAACTTTCAAGGTGCCACAATTTGGGCATGCCTAATTTACGGGATGGGCCTGCATCCCGTCCCATAAATTATGCATCTAGATTTTCCGGGACTGTCCAGTCCCGGAAATTAGGCATGCCCCACAATTTGCAGATGTTGCATTGTTTTATTGGTGCCGACTTGCTTTATTTCTGGGATACGGAAAATGTAGTGAACTGAAATAATATCACTCCTTTTATCCAGGGAATGAAAGGTTCAGGAACAAACTTATTAAACTTGAACTGAACAAACTGAACGCAAGACTCTTAAGGGATTTACACTGAACGAACTGAACGAATGCCAGCGGTTGCCGAACGGCAGTTGAACGTGAACTGAACGAGCTGAACGAACGCTAGTGGAGTTGAAGTTAGGTGGTGAAAGTATTTTCGTTTCGAACGTGGTAAACTTAATCTGTTCTAAAAATTTCCTCAAGCGGGAGCAGAATGGTTAACCAGGGAGAGGAACACCACGAAACAAATCCTATGACGGGTCACAACACCAAGCTTGTAGTATGAGGATGATTTAAGTCGTACTTGGGGACGCGTTATAAGCCCTGAAAGCTGACAACATGGTTTCATATCATAATGTCAAATTCTTCCTGATTTACTCTATGTATACAAATGCAATATTTATCACAGAACGTAGTTGATTAAATCCTGATATGGGTATAAAACACAGTAAACTGAATTAATAGATTCTGAAACAACATTAAACCGAGGATGGGAGGGATTAATCGCATATCAATGACCTTATTCTCATAGATCAATTACGAATAAAAGACATTTATGAAATTAATACCAGGAGGAACTTAAAAAATTCCAGGGAGTTGCATTGTCTTCCTTTTACGACAACCTCCTCTCCCATGGCGACGTCTCTATTCTAAACTTCTCATACATACATACATTACTATATACGCAGTGAATTGCAGATATTCATATGTTTCATTTAAGCAAAGTATTGTAACAACATTGTAATGTAGATTGTATTACGTTCTGCGCCAAGTTAGAGCTCCTACTTGGCGAAACAAAGTTGGAATAATTTGTATTTTTTGAAATATTTCCATTTAGCGCTGCGCAAAGTAGAAAATAGGAATATACGTATTTCATTCAAATACTGTTAAGGTGAACAAATTTTTGGATATATTTTTTGAAAATCATACAGCTAAAGTGTAGAGAAACAGATGTACCATTATTTGGCAAATAGATTCCATTCATTCCATTGGTTGCCAAAATGATGCTACCAAAAAAATACAATTTAATTGACAGAATAAGATTACATCCGTCTCTACAGTGCTTTATTTTAATTATTTATTTACGCATTCAAAACTGCCCATCTTTGAGACTCAAATCAATTCTTTATTTCCATGTAAATATAATCCTGTGCAACCTAACATAGGTCATTGATCATTATATAAGATGGTGACTAATGACACAAAGTTGATAATGTCACTCTTAACAATAATTATTCGAGTTAAAAGGTTCAAACTGAGAAATTTCAGTTTATAGCTAACGAATTTTAGATCAGATTTCAAGTATCTCTATGATTTGATTGCAAAGTCTGTCAAAAATAGGGCCATTTTAATAGTATTTATACATTTCTTGATTAACAAAATATGTTCCCACACTTTCCATATGCAACCGTTATAGACAGGTAGTGGCCGTTATACGAAGTTTTATAGCAGGTTCGACTGTAAATGTAATTCCTACTTTGTGCAGCACTAAGTAGGAATATTTCAAAAACTCCAACTTTGTTGCGCCAAGTAGGAATATTCTTACTTGGCGCAGAACATTACTACGACAGTAAGGCATGAAATCTGGATCTTGCTCTTAGAAGTGTATCTCCTTCAGGGGTATAGTGCTCAAATTTCTTTTGGGGGAGCGCTTATAAAGGAATATATTAAGCAAAAATTGGTAGTCCCGCTTTTTCAGCCTACAGGTATAATACAAATATACGATGTCCCGCTAAAAGTACTACTTATGTCCCGTTATTTTGCATGCAGAGGTTGGCATGTATGCTTTCAGTACATTATAAAACAGTCGACTCCGCAATCCATTCTTGCCAAACGATTCTATAGGTGATAACAATCGGCAAGTTAAAGTGAGGGAGCGCCGCTCCCCCTACACTACACCCCTGATCTCCTTTATTAAATGTGAAGCTATGATACTTACGATTTTAGTAGAAACATAGGATATCCAGGCTTATCCCCTTCCCGTTCCGTCTAGGTTTTATTTACAAACAATTTTTCTGTGAAATACTACAATAAACAGCACATTTGCTTTGAAAAAATTAGCCATGCGCCCAAGTTCAATCAGTGCGTGTCCTAAAGTATTTTTAATATATCATTTTCCGGAACTAGAAAACTATTACTTATTCTGATAGCTGAGGTTGTAAATATTTCGAATTTTAGTTCTTATTTTGAATTTTACTACTACATCAGCTCTCTTACAGTCGAACCTCATTAATGACCAATTGACCACTTAATAAGACGGGCATTTCCGCAGAATACCACCTGTCATTTTACAATATATGTTCCAAGCGATGATCATGCCCTGCGCCACGTATTATGATGTGTGGTCACCGACTAGCTTAGTGTGTGTATGGACACACAGACTATACGTTATCAGCTAACCTTGAATACAGTAAATTAACATAGGTATATAAGCACCGCATCATGTCCTGCCTTTGAGGCAGTGGGTGTTCGGACACCCAGGAAACCTTGTTGCGCCGACCCTGATGATCATATATATATTTTGCTACATAATGTGTAGCCTTGTGGATAGTTAATGAGATAGGTGATTGCAGAAAGAGAACCAGTATATTTAATTAATTGCTAAATTTACAGCCATTTCCTTGGTGCGAAAAGAGATCTAAGTCATGAATACCTGTAGAATACCACACATATTGAAAGGATTTAATTTAGTAATTATTTGTATCCGCATGCGGATAAGCCTTATCCGCATGCAGATGAACCTTATCCGCATGCGGATGAACGCATTTAATATATGCGGTTAGTACGTACTTACGGCATTTGTATGATGCTTATTTGAGTATTTATTGTACTTGATTGCATTCGAAAATTTTTACAAAAGCTAAATATCAATCATATATGATCCAATTTATAAAATAAATTGTGAATACAGGCAATTGAAACAAAGAAGAATGATAATATTCCTTCTAATTTTTAAGTAAAAAGAAAATTTTTCAAAATTAGTATATTATCAAGTCAGTCTTAGACGAACATGAATCTCTGTCGCCCACTTCCCACACACGCTTGCTAAATTCTATTTTCCGCCACCTATCCTATATCCACCCAGCTCTTATGTCCAAATACGTGAGATATGTAACAACTAACAAAAAGTAATAAACATGTGATCAAATACTGCGCGTATAAAAATCCACTAAATCATAAATATACGTAAAAATCTAGTTCACTACACTTTCTGGCTAATGTAACCATTAAGCATATCAAAAGAATTGCCATCAGGGTGGATAGTTGATTTTCTTCCATCAATCTTAGAAGTCACAGACAGAAATCCGTACTCATCCAAGCCTTCAATCACATATTTCTCATCAGGGTTTTTCCATGAAGTTATCTCAACCTTGGAATGCAACCAATATTTGTAATATAACTCTAATACTTGACTCAATTTTCCCTTCTCTAAATCAAACATTAAAACTTCGAGAAAACTCAAAGCTCTGGCTAAAATACACTCTGGAGGAAGATAGGGTAACGAAACTCGATTCTCTTTATTGAACCTATCAATCGCTGAATTGAGAGAAAACAAGTTTTGAGTTGACACATTCAATCCAACAGATAAAATGCACCGATTTAGAGTTCCCATTGAAAAATTATTGACTAGGACTCCGCCTATTTTATGCTCACTTTTATAGTATATGTCGTTTGGCCATTTCAAACGGAGTTCTAGATTTTGGTACTTATCAAGGGAGCGGATACTGTGCACGACAGCAATGGATACAATGTGTTGTAACAGTGTTATGTGCCTTCCAACATAGGAATTCGCGTTTATGGAGATAAGTTGAGAAAATGTGAGGCATCCCGTTGGAGAGACCCACTGATTAGACCCTCTCCCTTTCCCTTTTGTCTGAATAGAGCAAATGACCAAAAGAGAAGAGTTAACAGGAACAGAAAATACGAATTTAGGATTGAGAATATCAATAGTAGAAGCTGTCACTTCAGTGTATATGATGTTCTCGCCCAAATATTTCGTATTCAAATGTTTCAAGTACAGCTCTCGGTCAAATAGGTTGGTTTGAGGAAATTTGTCTAATAAGACTGGCAAGTAATAGAGTGAGGGTTCTCTGTTTGTAGAACTGTTTGCTGTCGAAATAAAATCAATCTTTAGATCATTTTCAGTTAAGGTTTTTGATATATATTGAGTTTGTATTGACTTCACCAAAGTTTCTTTTACACTTTCATCTCTCATTAGCAAGTATCCAAATGTCGACTTTGGGATAGAACTCGGCTCACACAGAGTTTTAATACCACAATGCCCCATCATGTATCTGAATAACTTTAGACTTTTAGATCCCATTTTATCAACATTGGCTAACAGCAATAATAAATCATTTTTACACAATATTATTCTACCATTTTGGACATCTGAAATCTCTAAAAGATCTGTGTACTCATCGCACAAGTCTAAACAGAGGCTATGATTAGTTTCTTTATATAATTGATTGAAATTCGTGTCTAATGATATGATAATGCCATCAAATTTATCTTGAAAAGTGTGCAATTGTTCCGAAATAAAATGAATTTGTGAAGATTCTAGTATCGCATCAACAAAGAGAATTGTAGCATACTCTTTCCATGGTGTGGTGATCAGATCGTTAGGAGTGATATAATGCAGCACATAACTGGTTGGATCAAGAATTAGATCAATAATATTTTTAACATGAGAGAGAGGCGGATGGGTAGGATTTTGAGAACAGAGTACAATAGTAATAAGTGAAGAGGTTGTATTAGATTCAGTCATGACTGTTTCAAATATCAATTCAGAATTAGCTAATTCGGCTAAAGTTGAATGAATTCACAAGTAATTAATGAGTACAGCTCCTATAAGAGAGTGGGGCCTTTCAGGGGCGCCGAACTTTTCGAAATCTAAGGACAATTTCGGGGTTCGAGGGGGGCGGGGGCTAATTTTTGTATTGCGTCTATGGGCCATCTTCGAATCCAGGGGGGCTCGAGCACCCCCAGCCCTCCCGGGTTCGGCGTCCATGGGTCCTTAAGGCATGGATAATTGGGCATGGCATGCTGAACCGAAGGTCCGGCCTTGTCATAACTATTCTGGTTTGGACCAATTATAGAAGTGATTATCTTAAAACTATTGCTATGTAAGGAATTGCTCATTTTAGAACTGCTGATTTATATTATGGATCCATAATCCAATATAACAGCATGGGAAGCACACTAAAATCTAAATATTGAGTTCTAAAACATCGTGAAATTTGAAAATACATACTCGGACCGGTTATGGCAAGAGGCACGAACTTGAAAGCATTGTCTCTCCTTTAGATGACTGGTTAAGAATCACGATAAAAGGTCCTTTTTGCGAGTTATGGTGTTTTAAAGTCAAAACCTGGCAGAATTTTGGAAACTTTCGACTTTAAAACATCATAACTCGAAGAAAGAAGTTGTTTCTATGTTTCTTTTGCGATTCTGAACCAGTGATCCTGTTCCGCACCAAGAAAGAATGTTCCTACTTGGCGCAGCGCCAAGTAGAAACATTTAAAAAAATATTATTCCAACTTTGTTTTTCGGAATTTAAGATTATTCAATTATTAAAACATTCCTAGTTGGCGCGGAACACAGATACTTGTAGGTGTTCAAATAATTCAAATATTTTACGGAGAATGAACAAGTACCTGTTGCTCTTAAAGAAGTGTTCTCCTGCCCTCATCTCCCTCATCTCCAGCCTGTACTCCATGGCACAGGTGTTCCCCTACCTCCCGTGGATGGTACAGCACCTCATTCCTGGATTGGAAGCGAAAGATATCGGTTACTACTCAGGTCTCATCGCTTCCACTCAGTTCATCGGACGAACGTTTGGGTCGTACCCGTGGGGTTGTTTGGCAGATAGGTTTGGGCGGAAGAGAGTACTCATTGTGTCAGGACTGTGTCTTACATTCGCAGTTGCTGGTTTTGGATTCTCAGAGTCACTGGCAATTGCGGTTATTTTCAGATTTTCGGTTGGATTTTTCAATGGAATAGTTCCAACAGCTAAAGCTGCGATATCAGAACTCAGCGACGATACGACACAGCCTTTCTCGATGGGCTTTATCGGAGCCTCTTTCAGTTTAGGTATACTTTTCGGATCAGGTTTTAGTGGATTGCTCGCAGATCCCATTATGCAGTATGGCATCCCTTCTTTCTGGCTGTTCGCCCGATTCCCCTATGTACTGCCCGGCTTAGTGAATGCGCTCTTGCTATTCGGTGTGGCATGCGTCTATTTCTTCATGGAAGAGACACTCAACACAAACAAAGGTCCTAGAGAAGCCTCCAAGACGCCGCTATCTGAGAACGTAGGGGAGGCACCAAGCAGTGAGGAAGATCAAGGCGAGGAGGAAGTAATGTTAAGGGATGATCGTACCGCCAGAGCGAGTCGGTTGAAGAGGTTCCTAGATCTAATTCGGACGAGCGTCTTGTATAAATTACTGACGGACTGGGTCGTTATCCTGGTAATGGTGCTCTACTCCACATTCTCAGTGGTTTCACTTGATTCTATCACTTGATGAGGTTCTGCCTTTGTGGGCTAAAGTCCCGCGTGAGTTGGGTGGTCTCAGCATGTCCATACGCAGTTTTTCTCTCACCGTGTCTATCAGTGCGATATTCGCATTTCCTTTAATCCTATTTATATTCCAATCCTTAGAGAGACATTTGGGGGGATTGAGGTCTTACCACATAATGATTCTACTCCTCATTCCCGTCATCATATTGTTCCCAGCGACAGCAGCTCTACCTCACTACATCGCAGTCTACATATCACTCGGGATATTCAACACCCTCATGCGCTGCCTATTCTCTGGAGTGCTGGCAGCTGTGTCAATGTTCACAAACAATTCCGTGACAGAAGATAAGCGGACTGTGTCTGTCTATCTGTAGCTTCTTCTGCTCACTGGCGCCAATCTATGGTGGATCTGTGTTTGCTGCCTCTCTGAACATGCACACCTTTCCTCTGGATTTCCATCTCATTTTCGTTCTGAATGGTATCCTGCTAATTCTCTGTATCATTCTAGCAATGCCACTCCCCAAGAGCATCAATCATAAGAAAACTAAACATGAAGCAGAAAGCACTAGATCTATTCAAGGCTAATATATTCTCCTCAGACATCAAATTTTTATTAGCACGATTACATTTTACGATTTGTTGTCGTTTTATTTTAAAATTCTAGATATTTTAACCTTATCCATAGCCTACTATATATAAGGCCTCAGAGTAACTTCACCAGGGATGCGGTAGAAGATGGCTGAACTAAGACATGAGCTGCCTTAAATCATTAACAAAGCACAATAGAGCTTAGGAATGTATTACCAGCATATATAAATATGGTGTCAAAGTACCCATATCCGTTGTTAAAATTTAGATTAGTCACCATATGGTTGCGCAATAGGGTATATTTGTGACAAATTTGGTGATTTTCAGAGGCGTTTAAAGGCATTTTTAAGCGTTATTATTATAAAACTTTTCGCATAGAACTGAGATGTGAATGGGTTAATACGAAAAATTTGCTTTTTTCTGGAATGTTGCTACATTCCAGTGTTGCTATGGAAACGTGTTTTGGTCAGTTGGGGTTATATCTTGAAAACTACAATAGCTACACATTCAAATGTAATTCCATTTGATAGCAAATATACTACTTCCTATTAAGAGATAATATAATTTCGACGTCAAAATTCAATGGTTTACGAGATATTCGACAAATTACTAAATGTGACCAATATGATAAATTATCTAATAACTCGTAAACCATTGAATTTAGACAAATAAATTATATTATCACTTAATAGGAAGTAGTATATTCGCTATCAAATGGAATTACATTTGAATGTGTAGCTGTTGCAGTTTTCAAGATATAATCCCAACTGACCAAAACACGAATCCATAGCAACACTGGAATGTAGCAACATTCCATGAAAAATTTCCAAATTTTTCGTATTAACCCATTCACATCTCAGTTCTATGCGAAAAGTTTTATAATAATGACGCTTAAAAATGCCTTTAAACGGCCTCTGAAAATCACCAAATTTGTCACAAATATACCCTATTGCGCAACCATATGGTGACTAATCTAAATTTTAACAACGAATATGGGTACTTTGACACCATATTTATATATGCTGGTAATACATTCCTAAGCTCTATTGTGCTTTGTTAATGATTTAAGGCAGCTCATGTATTAGTTCAACCATCTTCTACCGCATCCCTAGTCCCAAATTCGCCGCAACAGGCCTTATTATAGTAGGCTATGCCTTATCAAACTTTTTCTAGAAGTTCGACTCCTTCAATTACTTCGGAGTAATTCTAGTTCGTATCTAATGTGCTCAACTTGGACTAGAAGTGTTGCTAACTCATTTTAGTTAAGTCAGTTTGAGCGAGAAGTCATATAAATGTGGGATCATTCATATAAATAGACTTGACCCCAAGAATTCAGGTTTAATTAATTAACTATTGTATCATAATATGTTTAAAAACACTAGGGATGAATGCACTATATGATGCATTTCTAAATTCAACTGATTCAGCTACATTTCAGCAGTCAACTTGAAGTCGGGAAAATAGATTTCCTCTTTAATAGGATACGCGTACAGCAATTAAAGTAAATACGTAGTAAACATGCTACAGTGGTGTTTGCTTATTAGCAATTGCTCTAATAGCAATATTCGTCTATTAGCAAGTTATTTTCAGGTCCCAAGCGTGCTTATTATGTTGATTTCGTTTCTCTATTAGCAAGTTCGCTTATTAGCAAGCAAATTTCGAGCTAAAATCGACTTGCTATTAAAAGCGAACACCACCGTAGTAGTTAATATTCTAATCTTTGAATTCCTGGACAATGGAGAATTAACCATAACTGGTTAAATATATTGGATTTAGTTAATTCGTGGATAATCGAACTCAGAATGAAGAGAGGAAAAAGAACAAGGGGTCACTTCACATGATTAAGGTAAATTTCGAAGATTTTAAACATAGGCCTTTATGTTTAAGTTCTTCGAAATTTACTTTAACCATAGCCTACTTACTCTATATATAGAGTAGGCTATGCTTTAACCATGTGAAGTGGCCCTTTGTTTTCTTCCTCTCTTCATTCTGAGTTCGATTATCCACGAATTAGCTCAAAGAATGTATGGGAGTGTGCTTCATTTCACATTCCGAATCATGACTAAATACATGTGCCAACAGGAGAGCATAGTTGGATGGGGATTGGTACAGGTCTCTCAACTCTCACGATCTCGTCGTGTGTCTCACGATTTAAAACCAGTATTCGTTATACTACATATATTCCCATATCTCATGATTTAGTTAAATTACAGGTTGAGAGGCCTGTTGGTAGGGCGTTCGGTATATAGGTCTCGGGATTGGTAGTACTATGGCCCTACCAAACATAGCGGAGCCTACGGCTATGTATCGAGTGTGTATTTAAAAGTAAAAATTAAATCAGTGTCGACCTAACGTGGATTAAGAGGATTTGTATTGGCTCAACCCTCCAGTAACAACTCAATTCATAATTTGTCAGGGATAATAATAGTACATTTTAAACCGTAGAATGCCGACTGGGGACACAGTGTTCCCGATATCGCGGATGTCTCGCAGCCATTGTATATGTCACTGAAGCCATAAAAAGTCATATAAATGTTCGGCATTCTACAGTTAAGTTTCAAATTTAAAAAATTATAAAAAAACATTAAAAATGCATTCACAACTCCGTTAGGTTTCAATGTTAGGCGATGAGAAGTGGAAATCTGAGGTTGGGAGTGAACCTCGTGCGGACTCTTCCAAAACGATAGTTGAGTTTTTTCACGAGGATTCCACCGAAAAATACGAATGTTGCAAATAAGTATTGTGAACTAACGGTCAGAAAAGCAACGATAGACAGAGCTGTTGAAGTTCCTGCAATAATCCCACTACAGAGTGTGAAAGCAGCCATTTGTGGTCTTGCAGTCAACAGAGGTTCATAGTCAGGAGAGTCATAGATTTGGTGGATTATATTGGGACAGTAAGCAAATGCAGCAAATAAGAAAAAATATTCATCGAGAAGATCAGCTAAAATGACTGAAAATAGCCCAATTCCCAGCAAACTAATTGTAATCCCAAAATAGTAACTGCTGTTGACAGCTCTCTTCACTATCCGACTGCTCCTACCTCGAATCTTAAACTCAACAGAGCGCCAATTCAATGTCTTGTAGAATGTGCGAGCTTGTTTGGTCCAAATGCAGAAATATAGCAACGTTATTATTGGAAATAATATTTTTTGAGGAATAAATAATTGGGGGATGGATCCCATGATAAGCAGTAGAACTCCAATCACACATGAAACGACGATAATCATTTTTGCAGATTTTAAAGATTTATCATTGATATTATGATAAAAGGCATCAAGATATTTCATGAGACTAGTCCCAAGCGCTAAAGTCAATATCAATCCAACTTGTCCAATGGCGATAAAGACTATTGTTAATGGATTACCAAGAATAGCATGGAAATCAGTGTTGGAAATAGCATTCCCACTCATACAATTGTTAAGTGTGGTATTACTCCATTTTATATGAGTCATCATTAATCCTAATTGATCTATTAAAATTACAGTAATCTCAGTGATATTGATCGCCAATAATAATGCGTACTTAACTACCTCAACTCTGTAATGAAGTGCTCTATCTGAAGAGTTATCGAATATATCCGTTTTAGCCTCTCTCGTTGATTTGCGGTAAAGGGGAATGAGATACAAAATTCTCTTCACGAAATAGACGTTCCACAAAATGGATAATCCAGCGAACATGAATAAGTAAAGAAACGAAAAGTAATACAAATTACCATTAATATCTCTGAACTGAAGGCTGAGCATCTCTATGCTGTGTATCCACTTTAAACTATGCTACTTTAATTGAATGGTGGGTGTACGAAAGTTTTTATAGTTTTCAGTTATGTGCTAACGATGGGATTTATCCAATCTTAAACTTCATATTTTAGGTGAGTCATGAATATTAAATACCGATATGGATTACTTGATGTTGTAATGCGTAATGTTTAGATAATCTTGTGTATACAAAACGAGAGAAATAGTGACTCAATCCCCCCATTGAATATGTCCCCCTCTCCCGAGCTAATAAGCCATGTCATCACATCTAATTTGAATGATTCAATTAGGTAATTTAAAAACTTTTCCCAAACTAATGGTTTTAATTTCACCGTTATATGATATATGATTATGTAATGGAGAATTCCACCATTTCATTAGGATTAGAATTTCAACATTATATTGATCGATCTCAACATTATATTATCGACATACGTATAATATAAAAAAATTTGCCTGCGTCACCTTGTGCCACTTGACACTTTCCATGACCATTATATTTACATATTTTCACACCTTTTGAAAAATTTCTTATTTTAAGCTGCTAAAGGTGAGTTCTCAACGGCTTATATAGGGTATTTTAATAAATAGATTCCGATTTTCACACTTTTAAAGTTATAATTATGAATATTTTATCACCCAAAACTCTGCATTCCTCTGAGTGATCTAGTTTTCAGGGTAAACTTAAAATTTATGGGTATGACCTCCACTTCACACCTCTCCCATCCTGACCATAGGCACCGAACCTGCCCCAAAGACGCAATACAAATTTTAGGGCTGAGTTCCCCCTAGAACTCCAAAATTACTCATACATTTCGAAATGTTCGACGCAAGGGACAGGGCTTAGTGCGCGGCTTGGTCACGTTACTGACCATAAAATTTTGAAATCGAATCAGAAATCTATTACGTAATCAGTATTGGAACATACTATATCACGCACAGGTAGCCATATGACCAGAATGGAGATGTTCAGTGCAAGGAGAGTTGGGAGTAGGAATAGGAGGGGGATGAAATTAGGGTGCTAAGGAGTACCTATCGATGTCTAGGGAGACACTGGAGTCCCGGCGAGTTATCAGATTCCAATTATTTCCAATGAAAAGAAGTCCAAATTGCTTTAGAATGCGGGACATGATAAGCGTTGTTTTGTACGAATAGACCTAAAGGACAGTGATTGGGAGTGTGAACAAGCGGAGAAAATCTACCGTTAGAGAGCAGGGAGTGTGGAGTTGAGGTAGAGGATGGAGGAGATAAGGAAGGAGGTGAATAGGTCGGCTAAGAGAGGAAAAGAGCCGATAGGAACGATCTCCAAAAATTAATCCAGTCAAATCGGGTTTTTTTGACACCGGATTTCTTTGTCACATCGTTTTTTTGTTATCAAATCTTTGTAGTATAACTGTTTATTCATGTAATTTCATTATAAATTATTTGGATATTTGTGTCACCTAGAAAATGTAATCAAATGTACAAAATACCCGATTTCGACTGTATGCAGGATACATAATGAAGAGAGGAAGTTAGAGAAAAAAAGTTAGAGAAAATAATGAAGTGAGGTTTTTCTCAAATACTGAGAGGTAGGAGAGAGAGTGTAACGAGCCTAGTTTAAGAGAATGCAAGGAAGAAGTGGAGTGTGGTAATCAAATGTACAAAATACCCGATTTCGACTGTATGCAGGATACATAATGAAGAGAGGAAGTTAGAGAAAAAAGTTAGAGAAAATAATGAAGTGAGGTTTTTCTCAAATACTGAGAGGTAGGAGAGAGAGTGTAACGAGCCTAGTTTAAGAGAATGCAAGGAAGAAGTGGAGTGTGGTAACAAAACAGATGTTGAGTGCTCAGAGAAGAAAATCGCTTGAGAGAGGAAAGTTACGATGAGAGGGATTCATTTGAATGCAATACAAGATACTGATACGAGTGAAGAATCGTAAATTTAGTAATATTCTAAAAAAGATAAACGTAGAAAATGCACTATGATAGGACTGGAGGAACAATTAATTGCGTTTGGTCCAACCTTTCTCAGCAATTAACATTTACGGACACAAAGTGCTCACCAGCGCTGCGCGGCTGGTGAGTACTTTGTGTCCGCCGGATTCCGTGCAATACAATTTTTTTATTGCGAAATGCAATATCCTACGATTTTCAACGCCCCGCCCCTACTTTTATCATGGTTCAAGTGGGCACGTATGAGATAACTGACTTCAAGATATAAAATGTAAACTAGTTTGAAACGATTTGAAGAACTTATAGATCATAATTTAATTAGAATTTCCCTTTTGTCAATAAACTCAATTTTGGCACGCTGATCGAGCTGGAATGCATAAGACACTGTATGTACTTTTGTTCTCTTTCCGAGCAGCACTATAGCATGTGCTTTGGATCGCTATGTTTTTTACGGCCAATTTATGTCCTAAAAATAGACAATAAATATATAGAATAGTCTAAAGCTACCGAAAAAAACTTATATGTAGTCCATGATATACTAAACTAAATGTGTAATCAATTCTATCCAGACTCAGAAAAGTTGGATGCAGTGGTTGGTATTTTGAGATATAACAACAATTCGTCCTTCTGAATCCAGAGTTATGCCAACAGGCTCAATGAATTCTCCTTTCTCTTCTCCTTTCTTCCCAAACTTGTGGATCAGTGCTCCTGTGTAGGAGAATATGCAGACACAGTGACGGTATCTATCAGTCAATATAATGTTGAGATCTGAATCTAGAAGGAAACGATAAGCAACACATACTTGATTAGCACTATCTTCTCCCTTGCTGATCATCTGTCTTGAGAGCTGGTGAGATGCATTGTATATTCTAATACAAGGATTTTCCCCACATAAAACAACAATCTCCTCAGCTGTAAGTTTGACATCTTTGGAAAAGCAAATATCAGGAATGAAACAATTGAATGAGAGATCTAAGTTGAGACACTGGACACGTTTATTAGCAGAATCACAAATATAAATTCTACTCCATTCTGTGGAAACAGCGACACCTCTAGGATTTTTGAATTCAAGTTCCCCATCTCCTTTCTTTCCAACAGCAGTTAAGAACTTCCCTTGAAGAGAATAGATGCTAAGTGAGCAGCCAATAGATTGAGTGACATAAACATTTTCCTGAAGAATATAGATTCCGCATGGACCATTCATTTTCTCACTGAACATAAATAGGAATTGAAACATCCTATCGAACACTTGTACTCGAGCATTTCCGAAGTCACAGAAGTACAAATTATTTGTATCAATATCCACAGTGATACCTTCAGGATTGGCAAATATACCAGGATTTTCGGAATTTGCATCATGCTTCCCGAATACTGCTAACGGAACTCCTTTCTTCTCATATTCACTGATCAATTTATCAGTCTTCTTCTCGCTATTAACACGTATTGCTCCCAGTTTATTCAATTTAGATTCCAATTTTAAGTTCCATTCAAAATCCACATTCCCCATTCCTTTCGCTTTCTCGCGTAGAATCATTAGTTTGGAAATCTTCTCATCAATCTGAGCAATACTTTGTTGGAGAATTTCTTTCACTATATTGCCTTTCATATTCTCTAACTGTCCCTTGGAAAGCGACAGTTGTTCAATCTCTTCAGCTATTCCTCTTCCATGAAACTTATCTTCCAAGTCCTGTACTTCTGCTAACAAAACTGTTTCCCTTTCTTGTAACAAATAATGAGCTCTAGCGAACTTATCTCGAATTTCTCTACGAGCTCTTTCGAACTGATTCAGGTCGTCATCTTCCTTACTTACTAACTCAGCGCTAGCCATGACAATCTATGAAATATCTGTTTTACTTTAAGTGTATCGTATCAATGAACTGAGTCTGCAATAATGAGTAGATACTACTCTACTAGACTATATTCACTAGAATCTTTCTTATAAAGATATCAGATTACTGCATTATACAATATTAATATCGACTCATATCATATTCAGCTATTGCCAATCGAGTGCTGAGAATAGATCAGTGATCTAAGATCAGAATGTACTCGTAGCATTACATTGGGATAGTAATATATTTTTGCCCTCTATGTTGTCTCCAAAATATAAACCTGTGGGATTTAAATAAAGCAAAACTCTCTGGATTCCTCTGAGCATTGATCTTGTATTCAGGGCATACAAGACATTACAAGTACTTGAGATCTTTGCTAATATCTTACATTCTACAACGTAATTATCACTAAGGTATCAGTCGATCGTGAAAAAAAGATTGTTATCCCGATCAATAGCTAAATTTTAAAAGGGATCGCGATCCCGATCTCGATAATTTTCCGATCGTTTTTGTTACTCGACCCGTTTTTATCACCAAAATTCGAAATACTAATTAAGCTTAGCTATTAGAATGCGTAATACTCTTTTAGAGCTGAAAAAAAACTCAAATTGGTGACAACAACATAGAAAAATAGTATAATAAAAAAGATCTCTGATCTTCATTCGATCGTCAAAATAGGGTCGGGCGATCTAATGCTGCAATCATTACACTATATAAGATCCAGTCTCATTCTAGTCGTATTCGCAAAATAATGTAAACGCGCTATGGGAGAAAGACATAGGTCCCAAATGACCCACATTTGAAAGTCGAAACCCGCTGACCCGCATTAGGAGTAGTAAAACCCGCATTCGATGTGAAATCTGCTTTCTTCGCAAATCAATTAATCCATAGTCACGAGCTGCTAAGTTTCATTTTATTCAGCTCAATTATTGAACGCGGTCGACTAGAGGATAAGATGGTATTGGGGACTGTTTCTAAGGATACCCTTGAGGAAGTATTCACTTATCTTGGATCCAGAGGAAGACATCTTCGACTCTGTTATTAACATATTGATACAAAACTTTTATTTTAAGCTACAGGGTGGCTCATAAGTTCTGTGACAAGCTTCATTAAGTATAAAATTTCTTATACTCAAACAATCTTAGCTATTGTGGTCTTTAGAGATTCTAAATCGAATATTCTCAATGATTTTAGAAGAATTTTCCAGTCTAAGACCTGGAACTGTGTTTTGTATGGTGATTTTTATGGGGGAAAAATGTGTCCTAGCACGCAGCGAAAATCGAGTATCAGGACCCACTGCTTTTCAAATGATCTTTCTAGAGTCTTCAAATTCTACGAAAAATGGCTCTCACATTTCCCTCGAACACTCTAAATTTGTAGAAATATAGGATGTTTATATCAGTACATATTGAGAACCATTTGGATCAGATTTTTGGTGATGTGAAAAAAAGTGCAATTTTGGGTGATTTTGCAAAATGTACCTAATTTGATCTCGTGAAATAATAACTTTCTCTCGTTTCTGATAATGAATTCAATGGATTTATGAAATATTTCCATGGTGAATGAAAGGTATCTGGTGCTAAATCGTCATAGGACATCGATTATAAAGACATTTTTTACAGAAGTAGCGACCTTTATTCTCGATTTTCGCTGCGTGCCAGGACACATTTTTTCCCCATAAACTCACCATACAAAACACAGTTCCAGGTCTTAGACTCGATAAATCTATAAAAATCATTGAGAATATTCGAATTACAATCTCTAAAGATCATAATAACCAAGATTGTTTGAGTTTTTAATCATTTTATACTTAATGAAGCGCTTGTATCAGAACTTATGAGCCACCCTGTAAAAGTGAGCTCTCCACGGTAAATATAGGGTATTTTGATATGTACTTGTATATTCCGAATTTTACGCCTAGAATGCTCTAAAATTTCCCAGTGTATTCCAATATTCACATTTAATGTTCCTTCGAGTCACTTCCTGGAGCTGCACTATCGGTCTGTCGTTATATTATCAATAAAAAATATTATCAATAAGATAAATTAGTATCTAATATTTTCTCTTTGGGTGAAAAAATAGCTGTAGATCGACATTTTAGCGTCTAAGATTTAAAAAATTGGTCACTCTTGACAACTCCTTTCCTTAAAAACAAGAATAATGACGCCAATGAATTGAGACGAAGATGTTTGGTTTGGATATAATACAAATTTGAACCTCACAGATGGGGTAAGACTATGCTTTTGATGTATGATATTCCGATAAAATGAGCAACATCTTTCAAACTTATCTTTTTTGAACATTGTCTCGATAGTGCCCAAGATCCGTCCTTAATGCCCTGGTTTGACTGTATCACTG
Organism: Aphrocallistes beatrix; assembly: GCA_963281255.1. Taxonomy (NCBI): domain Eukaryota; kingdom Metazoa; phylum Porifera; class Hexactinellida; order Sceptrulophora; family Aphrocallistidae; genus Aphrocallistes; species Aphrocallistes beatrix. The sequence goes on from OY725497.1 coordinate 1,072,990, forward strand.
GAATTATCATCTCCATTAATATATGACTGTGTACATAATTTCTTCATTTTGATCTACCAACTTAACAATATTGTTAAAGTTTCATAACATATGAGAACATGTGCATTAAGGATGCCATTCATCTCCACAAATATCCCAATGAAAGTGCTAAAACAGTAATGATTGCAATGTCTCTCAAATAAAAAATAATGACATCATCAGAAATCTTACATACAACTACATCGAATGTACTCTTAATAATTTTTTAATTATTGTCTTTCGTACATTCAAATCCTCTTAGCATTTGTCTGTTAGGAAATAATTTTCAGTCACTTATGAGCATATTGCGTAAATATTGTTTTTTTGTAGCAACCAAATTCAGATTAAAGTTAGCTTGTGATAGACCAAGGGTGCTCAAACGGTGGCCCGCGGATAATTCGCTTGTTTTCATTCTTCATATATATACAGTAGATTGACGTGCTTCAATCGTCAGATAATAATTGTTTTTTCTAAACACCATATATAATTTAACTAAAGCCAGAGGCGATCTATGATTTGTGGCCCGTAAGGCGGAGCCTAATTTTTAAAGTGGCCCGTAGATTTAAAAGTTTGAGCACCCCTGTGATAGACTAAGCTCTCTCTCTATTGGTATGTACACATCATCCACTTTAACTGCAAAAAATAAAATAATTATTGGATAAGTGAAGCATTAGCATAATAATCATATTTATTTTCTTGGTTGTGTTTTGGAGTATATTATATGATCTCTCCAAATTTAGTAATCTTTCTTCAAGGTTCTGTCATCTTAGGATATTTTATATATTTTCCTGAATCATAATGTAATATGATATGCGTTTCTTACAATTCACTATGCCAACCTAAGCAACACTAAATAGAGTGTAACATTACTTATAAAGTAGGTTATCCATTATTTCATTCAATTAAATCTATTCAGATTTATTGGTTCCTGAAAATGTTGTATATTTATATTTATTCTTGCTTCTTTAAATATTTCTCTCGCAACAGGTAATTGAATAATTAGATTAAATATGAACTACAAATGATTTCCTTACTTAATGCATACTAAAGGGAACTTTATTGCTATATAAATCGATCACAAATAATATAAATTTATCAAAAAAATAATTTTTATTGGGGACATTTCCCATTTTGTTTTTGATCATCTATGGGGGTTTTGAAGATAAAAATATAAAAATTAATTCGGCTTACTAAATTTTGATTTTTATAATAATTCCTAATCTCAAGTTCTGAGAATTGCCATTTCGATTATATATACTCTTTATAGACCCAACCACTGTGACTCTAACAACAAGCGATGGGATTACGAACTATGCTGTGCTATATCCACAAACAAACTCAGCTAGTGTGAGAGTTTTGAGTCTCAATGTCACTCTACAGACTGATGTGACAGGAAAATGGAGGAGACCTGACAGTACAGAAGTTGATTCTAACTCAATAACATTTCCTACTTTCACTTTAATCAATGCAGGATTCTACACTTTCTATGCAAATAACAGTGAAGCAATTCGGATATTGATTAATACCACAGGTTAGTCGCAGTCACACATGTAGACACGTATTATATTAATATTAAATGAATTCAATCCAGGAATCAACTTTGCAGTGATGACCTCACAAGGAGACTACATACCATTGCTTGATAATGAGATATTCTACACTGACACTACACTAGTGTGTGCGACTAGTGACACCTCACAGCAGATAGAATGGACATATCAACCTAATCAAACTGCTACTACTTCTAGTAGGACAACATCTTCAAGTTGGAATGCTAGTACAGGAATCAGCACTCTGGAAATTATGACGTCAGAACAAGGTTATTACAGCTGCCAAGCAGGAAATCTAGGAAGTTATGATGCAGCTATGTTCAATCCTGAAAATACTATTGGTGAGTCTATTGGATTTATTCAATGCTATCGACTCGTTATTGGATTTATTATTCCATGCTATGCTATTGACACGTATTTATCTTCATTTAGTGGTAACAGCTTTTAGTAGCAATTATTATGTAAAAGGAATTGATCCCACAGACATTCTACTACTCTGTGATCTCAACAATCCTAATATTCCTCTGAAAGATGTTCGTATGACCACACAACAACCTGCAACCTACAACAATCCGATAGTTCTGAACGATCTGAATCAATTTAATAATTTACTTCTTTGTGGAGATGGAACTTCTAATCGATTTTTTCTTTTATTGTCAGTGATAGGTAATTACTTAGATGCGCAAAAATAGAAGTTAATCAGAAGAGTTATAAACTTTCACACCTTTCTTATTCGAATTTAGAACCAGTATTCACTTCAAACTACAGTGGAATGAGCACACAAACATACACAGTATTAAGTCCGAGTAATATTAATCTGAATATTCCCCTCTACTCCACACAAGCACACCTAACGACCAATTTAGGATCTGGAATCTGGCACACACCTCTTTCCACCGTAACTGATACGAAGCATACAATTCAGACCTTCACACTGACATCTCAGGGAAGATACACTTTCAGTACTAATCGGACTTGGAATGGTGATAATAGGCAGGTTTTCATTCTGGACATAACAGCTACAGGTTTGTGTATTTTTTTATTTTGAGCAAATCAGAGCATATTTATTGACATATCAAATTAGGTGCACCATTTGCAGTACAAAATTCTGCAGGAGATTACATTCCATACCAAAACAATGAAATCTTCTATTCTGATACAAAATTAGTTTGTTTAACTGACTCCAACACTACAGTGAATTGGTTCTTCCAAGAATCCACTTTAGAACCCTCCAAATCTATTTCATCAACTAACAATATTACCAACATGATATCAGAAGGTATCAGTATTCTCACTACTACGATATCCTCACAAGGATTCTATAGCTGTAGTATTACCAATGCTGGAATCAGTGAGACTTATACTGCTGGCGTATTTAACAGCAACACAACAAGAAGTAAGTAGATTCCTTTCATTTCAATTTTAGTTTAATGCATTGATTAAATTTGCTATTTATAATTTACTAGCATTGCAAGATGGAATGTCTTACGTCTACACAGCAGAAATCGATAGTCCAGATACTTGGGTACTGTGTGATCCTGAGAATAACAGCAGGGTTCTGAGATTAGTGTATATCTCTAATTCTAAGGGTTTTACCCTAGGAAATTTCCTGAAAATTGACAATTTCAGGGCTTATTTTGATACCTCACAATCCAGCATTAATTGTTTTTATACAATGGAGTCTAATACATTCTTATCAGCAAGTCTCTATGTCCAAGGTTAGTTTGCATGTGTTAATCTGAAAAATAATGCTGTATAATTTAATTTAAACTCATGTATCCATCCTATTTAATTCTACTTCTACTTCTACGATTACGAATAATTCAAATAGGACCTCCTGTTATCACAGTTTTAATACCTGGCGGAAGTACTACAACATACACACTCCTACCTCCTAGTATTAACATTGCTCATGTCGGTGAGCTTAGTTTGAATGTCCTATTACAAACTAACCTGATAGGGAAGTGGAGGAGACCTGACAATACTGAAGTTACCTCTGATAATATTACATTTCCTGTATTCACTGCTGCTAATCATGCAGGATTGTATAGATTTTATGTGACAAACTGGGAAAAAGTTGAAGTCTTAGCAATACAGATTATTTTATTCACCGATAGTAAGTTTGCTCATTTTTTATTTTATAATACTATTGAATTGAATTTGCTAAATAATTTGGTTTAATTTTAGTATTAAGAATTTCAAAACTCACATCGAATGGAGACTACCGTTCAGTATCCAATAATGAAATATTCTACAATGATATCACTCTAAGTTGCACCACTAGTAACACTTCTCAACAAATACAATGGACATATAGGGAAACTCAGATAGGTGACACAGTTAATATCACTCCTGCAAGTAGTTGGAATGCTATTACTGGAGCAAGTGTATTGAATGTTCTCAGGTCAATGCAGGGGTATTACAGCTGTGAAGTTAAGCAAGCAAGTTATGATGTAGCTATTTTCAATTCTGCTTATGCCATCAGTGAGTTTGTTTATCGATTTTGATGCTATATTTATATTTTCCTAAAATTAAATTTGTTTTTAGTTGTAACAACTGAAGTATCTGGGATGCCATACTATTATATTAAGGGCATTAATCCTTCTAATATTCTACTTCTCTGTGATTTGAACAATCCATCTATTCAATTGGATTCCGTCATGTGGAGATATTCTGGAGTAAATTATACAAATCCCATCAGACTAAACAATCTCAATGCTACTGATGCAGTAACTTTCTCGTGTCTTACTGCCTTCAATGATTTGCTAGATATCATACTTACTGTATATGGTAAGAACCAGTCAGAAGTAGCAAATGCTTATCTTTTCTATTTATACTCATGATTCATCATTCTAGAGCCTTCATTCACGCTTAGTTATGACGGATTTCAAGCTACAAAATACGATACTTTGAGTCCAGATATAATTGCACTAACAATACCGCTTTTCTCTACTCAAGTACTGCTGTCTACTAATTTCGAATCTGGGATTTGGGAATATCCGGATTCTCGGTTAGTTGCGTCGAGTAACATTACAATCTCATTTCACACTTTGGCCTCTGGAGGAAGATACTCATTCAACACAAATCTAACATGGGATAGGAGGATAACTGAAGTTTTCATCTTAAACATAATAACTTCAGGTATATACTTCATATCACCTTAATTGATTATTTACTCTTACTAGGTCTGTTATCAATTCTGGTAATGATGCTTGAAGATGTGACGTGATTTTATTTTATAGGTTCGAATATAGCAGTGAAAAACAGTTCTGGTTACTTTCCTATGCGAAACAATACTTTCGGAGAGAATAATACGCAGCTAGCTTGCTTCACATCCTATCAAGGTGCTGATGATAGTAGTGTCCAGTGGTATTATCAGGAGACTGTGAATTCAGTTCTACAGATTGAGAACGGATATTTCGATTCTTTATTCGGGGCTAAAATCATCCATATTGTCAAGGCTGGTATTTATACTTGTCATGTTCCAGACCATCGCCAACAACCAACCATATTCTCTGTAGGGATAATTGTGCCAAACAATACGACAATGATCTGTAAGTAGCATCGTTAAACGATGGATAAATCCTAACTAAATTGTGTTTTCAATAAAGACTACTGCATTCTAGTATCAGAAGAAGATTTAGACGGAGATGATGAGCTGACATACACTGTAGGCGGATTATTAGCTCTTTTCTATCAGGATCAGAATATTGGCTTAGCTTCCATTCGTTGGACGACTGATGAAGTTAAAAACGGTGATGCTAATACTCCCATTGAGTTTTTAAACCCAGTAGATGTCAGTGATGTGTTCGCACAGCTAGGATCAGGAGCCTACATACTCAGTTGCTTTCATAGACAGAGTCCTATCACTGTTGTTGGAAATATTAATTTGAATTTGAAAGGTATTGATGTTCGAGAGTGTACTTATATTTCATGCAGGAAATTTTACATTTAAACAAACTTATTCATATATAACGTACCTGTAGATACAGCATTTACCAAACTTACGTATAATGGAACATTGGAAGTTCTTTTCAGTGATGTGAATAATCCAAACTTTCCTCAATCACAAACGATTGATATTCCAATCTTAACAGAGAATATAAAACTAACATGTGACACAAGTATGTGTGAGTGGTTGATGGAAAGAGATGCAACTGCAGACTATTCCATTTCAGACACAGAGTATGTCATAGATGTATTGAGGATAGAAAATCAAGGCCTCTACTCACTGAGAAGAAAGACTAGTGCTGATGTTACCTATTCAACTGCTGGATTAATGCTCACAGTCACAGGCAGAGTTTAAATACTTTAATCAATGATCGATTACACTTATTTTCACGACATTAATATCTTCTTTGCTTAGGTTTTACAAGACAGAGCATAATCTCACTCAATCATAGCGATATCAATATTAGACCCATCACTTTGTTTTGGGAGCTAGAAACAGTTCTTCCTGACGAAGCTAATCAGATATTCACCGTTTCTTACACAGAAAATGGTGAATCATTTTATAATATGACAACAGAATCATCATATAATCTCACAGAGTTAATTACAGGAGAAATGTACACGATTTCTGTGATTCTATCTTATGCTTATACTGCTGAGACATCTAACAAATCCATTACAATCATTATACCACAACCACAAAGTAATGTCGCAGCACTTACTGTGATTATTCCAGTATTAATTGTAGTAGTAATCATTCTTTTGGTGGGAATAATCGTCTTGTTAGTAATAGTCATCTTTTGCCAGATAAAGAAGAGATGCAATCGTGCATTTAAAACTTTGAATGAAGATGATGGATTGCCTCCTATAACACCTCACAACATCCTCGTCCATGGTCAAGTTCAGCCAAAGCCAAAGCCTCACAAAGCTAGAGGGAAGCGACACAATGGAAAAAAGTCAAAAACTGGAGGCGTTGAGTATGCAAGCATTGAGGAAAAATCTCATTATGACATGCCATTAGAAGTCATTCCCAAAACTGAACCAAATTACACTACCATAGATGAAACCATGCTTGTCCCTCTTGAAGGTGAAGACAGTAGAAATACAGATCAATCAAATAGTGAAGAGAAACAAATATACTATTCTAACCTCGGGAAATTCACTGTAAAACAAGCAGAAACATATAAACCTTTAGAAACCCAATTTAATGATAAAGAATATGTTGGTGAACAATCGGGTGGCTATTCTAGAGTAGATGATATAGTTGAGAGTGACAGGCAGTATACTCCAATGATGGCTTTGGAAACGAAACAACTTCCAAAGCAACCTATAACTACTAGCATCATACCAGCTAAAATATTCATTAAAACGTACAGAAGATATATTGAAGCAAGTACAGAGGATGGATCTGTAATTAAAGACGAATTTAATCAAATCAAAGAGACTTCTAGGCAATCGTTTCAAGATGAGATAATAGAAGGGATTAAACCTGAAAATAAGGTAAAAAATCCGATAGAGCATACACTACCATTTGAAGATAACCGTGTAGTTCTAGAGTCTCCACACATAATAGGGAATTACATTAACGCTAGTTTTATCGACAGTTATCAATTCATAGCCACAATGCACCCCACATCTGAAACACTTGTAGATTTCCTACAAATGCTCTATCAAACTGAAGCTAGCATGGTGGTAATGTTAGCTAGCAGAAAGGAAAAAGCTAAAATAATTGGAGGACTTTCAAATAGAAAAGCTTATTGGCCCAGAGAAGGCATGAATCTAGAATGTCATCCTTTTACCACTAACACTATCAGCACAACAGATTCCAACGCCTTTATAAAACAAGAGCTGAAGCTAACTCACAATGTTGAGAAGAGGCACAGAACCGTAATGCACTGCATTTCTGCAGTTTGGAACGAAGACAATACGGCCTCCAATCTTGAGAACGTAGTTGCACTCTTGATTCGTATAATTAAACAAAAAGAGACAGCACCACTTAAACCCATCATAATCCATTGTGCAGACGGTATCTCGAAGACTGGAGTTCTACTAACCATATACAGTGCAGTGCAGGAATTGAGTCAGAGGAAGACCATAAACATCCACAACGCTGTGAAGAAGTTGAGGAGGCAAAGGATGCAAATGGTCCCAACACTGGTTTGTTAATTAGTGCAGCTACTTAATTGGGAGATGTCCTTGTGGCATATACAGTGTATCACGTCCGTGCGTTGTATGTATGTATACGTCCGTATGCGCGATCCTGCAAATTCTAATGATCCAATCTCTACCAAATTTCGTATTAGAATTTCTTTATGGTGTAAATATGCACTATCTATTTTTCTACCTTTTCCGTCACTAATTTTTGGATTTGAAACTAAGAAAAGTAATTATCCATCATTATATTATAAATCATTTGTGATACAATGATTATATCACAAAATTTTCAATTTTCAGAAATTTAATATTCTCTAGGCCTGCTACAACACATGCTATGCTTTGATGAACGAGTACTGCTCAATTCACCTCTGATTTACCTAAAACCTCAGCTACTTGCATCATGCTCTATTCTTAGAAGCTTACGCTCTATTTAGTATATTATATTGTTATTTACTTGTATGGAATTATTATAAGATTATAACATGTTTTGGTAGTTAAAACAATGAATTCGTTTACGATATTATTTGAATCAGTGATAATCCATGATAGTACGATTCCCGATTCAGTGTTGGAATCAGGGTCGGGTTTGGGGCCGGGTTCGGGTAGATTCAGGTTCAGGTTAAGTTCAGGTTCGGCTTACAGCAAAATATAGCAATCTCTGAGTTGGGGTCAAATATGGATTCAAATTCACATTTAAAGAAGAAAAAATGTATAGTATAAAGAAATATATAAAAAATTGAAGGAGTTATTGAAACTTAAGAGAATAAGGGACGATGTTTGTTCCTCGTATTCTAGATTCTTCACAATCTTCAACAACATTCCTGTCTTACTCAACCCATCATTATTACAGTGGATTATCATGAGTTTGTTTTGATTATTTTGTTTTTGTTCAATGATAGTTTTGAGAACACTTCTTACATCACTTACAGGACCATTTTCGTCACATTAAAAGGGTATGTGGTGTCAAAACGAGATTTGATTTTTTTCCAGGCAAGCTTGCAAACTGGTCAAATTCCGAGATTTCTAATACTTATACGCTGCAATAATGAGAACTAAAATTTGGAATTCTTTAATGCGCAAAATAATTACATTTTAATCTCGAAACATTTGTCCAATCATATATGATGGCCAAACTATATTTGGGAATTAAGTCACAATACTATAAGTATCAAACTAATCCTAACTATAATGAGCATTGATAAATCTATGAACAAAATAGGTAGTTGTTAATTATCGTAGAAGAAGAAACGTTTTTCACTGCCCTTTAGGTTGAAGAGAATATTCATTCATTACTGCAAGCCAGGAACAGAAATGCGTCTAGAAAATATATTTAAAAAAGTTATTTCATTTGTAATAGCTAAAACTTACAAGTAGTTATTGATAAATGAGTGTCAGAGAGATTTCTTACCAAAGTTGGCACAAAGTTCATTCTTTCTCTCCTAAGACGTTTGATAGTATGGAATATGTCGATTCGTCCTTTCTCCTTCATCTCTTGTATGCACTGGTAAACTGTGTAAATAATTCCAGTCTTCCCGATGCCATCTTGACAATGTATTGTTATTGTGTTATTAGGGGTTTCTTGCCTATACTCATGATTAATTGAAGGAGAATAATGATTGATTGGAAATCTGTGCTTTCGCCCTTTTCATTCCAAGCTGTAGAAATCACTTGCATAAAAGTCCGCTCCGACTGTTCGGAATTATTCTTAAGTAGGATGTCTTGTTTTATTAGTGTTGCTATGGACTTTTCAGAATTAGTTACGGAGGCAAATGGAAGTCGTTCTGTTACCACATCACAGTTAAATGAGCATAGACAGTGAAGTAGAAGTTAGAGGGCATCGCAAGGTCAATCTGACCACACCTCGTAAGAGAACTCGAACTCGAAAGGATAAAAGGTCTGGAAGAAAAAAGCCAAGGAAAGCAGACACTGAAAAGAACCTCAAACTTTTAATCACCACACTTCAACCGAAATTCAAAACAAATTAGACTCCTCACTTTCATCCGAAAGTGATAAAATATCGATTTTTGGTCAACAGGATTATCAAGAAAATAAATTAAGCCCTATTATTCCCCCATCATCCTGTATTGAAGACTCAAGTTCACTACCTCGTATCCCTTCACCCTCTCATTTCAGCGACGTTGGTAATATTCAACAAATGAACTCTAAATCTCCTTAGAAAAACGATGCTGCAAAGAAACTTTTATTCTACCGAAGGAATTCCTAAGCTCGATTGTGCTTTGTTAATTATTTAAGGCAGCTCATGCAATAGTTCAACCATCTTCTACCGCATCCCTAGTCTCAAATCCGCAAGTTACTGTGAGGCCTTATATACAGTAGGCTATGGTATCTATAATTTCTGGAATGGAATATTCCGTAAATTAGGCATCTAAAATTCTGGAACCGTTCCATCAAATTCCGTAAATTAGGTATGTCCCGATTAATTAGTTCCCAATTAACCGATGAAATTTAGTATTAGCTTCTATGTATGGGAACCATTCCGTTCCTGGAGACTTGTCCCAATTTAGCGGAGTTGACTGCATATGTAGAGCGTAAAAGTTTCATAACTGAGGTTTAGTGTTTAATCCCTGGTGAGATGATATTTCAGAATACAGAAGCAAAACTATAAAATACTGTTTCGAGGCAAGAACGATGCGAATTAATGATACTCACTAGACCACAAAATGTCACAGGACTCACAAGCTTCAACCATAAATCAACAACCTCACGCAATGTTCAAACAAAAACGCAGGCTAATCTTAGTAAGCGGTTTAGTGGCAACAATATTAGTTCTGATGTGCATTCTAAATCTGACAATTTCAGGACACAGATTTGTGGGAAATCACTCAATTGACAAAGAAAACGAAGTAGAATATCCACAAGATTTTCATGGCAAGTTAATAGAAAACAAAGATAACTCAAGAGATTTAGGAGAAATAAATCGCAGGTTTGACCTGACGCGAGAAGACAGTCTACTCGTGTTTGTGCACATCCAGAAGACAGGAGGCACTGGATTTGGAAAACATCTTCTGAAAGATCTGAAACGGTTTTCTTGCCCTTGCACAGGAATAAACAAGCTCAAAAATAGACACTGCAAATGCTACCATCCAGGTTCATAATCTTGAACACATTCCACTTTCGAATTTCACATTTTTAATATAATAACATTATTATACAGGCACTCACCAGCTGTGGTACTTCTCACGGTACACCAGGGGATGGATATGCGGGGTACATCCAGACTACACCACACTCACTCACTGCCTGCCCCAGCTGTTTCAGACTCACACGCAGGAGGATTCTCGGATGGCACCAGCAGGCAGAGCCAAGTTGACTCCGGACTACTTATACATCACTTTCATCAGAGATCCGATACAGAGATATTTGAGTGAATTCAGGTACGTAATTTACAATGACTAAGTCAACTGTAGATACTATACTGTACGTATTAGGAAAATATTTAATTAATTGCGACTTTTTACGAGTATATTTAACGTCGTTTGAGAAAACAATGAAGCTTTTAGATCAATTTGATCATGTCTGCAATCGAAAATAAATTCCAAGAATCCATTTTCTAAATGTGTCAGGTTTGAGAAATGACAAAAATGGAATAAACTGAAATCGAGTCAAATGGTCCAAGGTTTCGGTAATTCTAAAATGAACATACCACATGTCTGCATGTATTCTATCTATGTCAGGAATAGATCCTTTCTGTTTATAGAAGCTCCAAGCAGCTAAAAGGTTGCTTCCAGCGTTCTTATTGTAAGAGTTCAGGGCATTACTAGAATGTGCATAGCTAAGATTCCGCAGAGAAAGAAGCCTGATCAGAGACTGAAAAGTAACAGCATTTAACTGTTGTCTAATCGCGATATACTATCCATTGAAATTTCTCTTTTAGACATACAAGGCTCGGAGCTAAATGGCCAGTTAGAGAATACCGCTGTAAGAATGACAGATTGCAATTCAGCTCAATCAAATCTACTAAGCAAGTTCTCTCTCCTTGTGTGCCTCTGGGGGAAAGCGATTGGAGAGGGGTAGTCTTAGAAGAGTTCATGAAATGCGAATTGAATCCAGCTGCAAATAGAATGACTCGGATGCTAGCGGATTTAACCGATATTAAGTGTAACCCAGATCTGATCCAGGACAGAGTGAGAATGGAGGAGATGATGCTAAAAAGCGCTAAAAGCAACTTAGAACGATTCGCATACTTCGGCTTAACGGAATACCAAACAGAATCGCAAACTCTTTTTGAGAGAACTTTTGGTGTTGAGTTTTCCAAAAGTTTTGAGCAGCAGGAAACACACGCTAGTAGTATCGAGGTGAATCAGGACTTAACACAAAAAATTAGAGCAATAAACCATCTGGACGTGGAGTTATATAGATGGGCCAAGGAGCTGTTCCTTTCTAGGCTAGGGTAGTGGGAGAGGATTGAATTGCAGCCAAGCTTTTAAATATACAGGTCTGAAAGGTCACTTAATAACTTTTTTGAAATAATCTTTTAATTGTGAATAAATTGTATGGAATTGTATATTGTTAGTTGAAAAATTGTAGTGTATTTGTAAATAAATATTTTAAATAGAAATAGTAACTACGTACATTAATTTAATAACTTCGGCTAGCTTGGGTTTTTTCTATTTAGAGAAAAACACAAATTTTATGGCTTCCCCGCCCAAAATCGCTTAAACCGGAAATGAGGCAGCAAAATTCCTAGCCATGCGAGAGTTTTAATTAAGAAGCTATGTGATGGGTATTATTTACTAACATTATAATTATTAGTAGAACCGATAAGGTGAAGCCCTTATGTAGTTATCTCGAAAGCTTTTCTGCTCCTGAAAAAAATACAACTCAACTCGAACCTTTTGGACTTTCGAACTATTTTGATCAAACAAAGAATAAAAAAGTACTTTTGTAGGATATTTCTTTCGATTCTCTAAAAGTACATCGTTTTCAGCTTAAAACATCACATCATTTATTAAAATTTCTGTCAGAAAAATATTTTTGAATGACTGCTGTGACTAATCATTATACTTAATATGGCATTCGTTATTTCGAACAGATTTTGATTTTCCTTGAGGGTTCGAGATGGTGGATGTCAATTGTATACACGAATCACTTGGTTGATGTTTCAAAGAGGCTGCATTCCGGTTTGTGGGTAAGGTTTACTTACCAATATTCCATGTGTCACTCGTTATAGCCTGAAATGGATCAATCTGTTAATTCTCTTGTGAAGATGATTTAATACTTCTAAATGAAGATTCTCTGAAAGCTTCAGAAGCACAGATTGCCAGGACTGTGCGTACAAAGTTGTTCAATGAACTATCACAGATAACTTATGCTATCATAATGTTGAATTAATTAAATAGTGGAGACATTGTTGTGGCTGATAAGTTCATGCGATGTGTAAAATGTGGTATCTAGTCCACATATAAAATCATAGTTACACAATAATTGCTGAGGTAATAGAGACAATTTTATTCAAAATATTTCAATTTCTTAGAAATATTTTTTTGATGCCAAACCAATAATTTGACAAATAGTTCTAATGAATAATTTAGAGATTTATTTCGAACAAATAATATTCTTAAATAACACACTGTAATAGCCATAGTGTTACTTATTTACCATTCCTAGGAGATTCTCAATCATTTTTCCGATTCCATCAAACACGTGGTGTAGTGGGGCATTCCCCATGAAGGCTGGACATGTGACTATCTTGTTAGACAGATCAGTGTGAATCTCGGTAACTTCTCTCTTGACATGCACGCCTCCCATCTCTCTGATAGCAGCTGCAGTTCCAGAATACGGCCACTTCCCTCCCTCATCTGACTCGCCTCCTACCGTCACTTCAACCCTACCTGTGAATCAGAGTTATTCTTTGAAAGAATCGTTTCCAATAAATAGCAAACAAGTTTAATTGAGCCGAAATATTTTAAAATATACACAAGTTTAAGGACGTATTTTAATCATAAAATCATAAATGACATCACACATTACGTAGTTAGTATACATTTTCCTTACCTAACAGTTTCGCAGCTATGACACTGCTAATACAGCAGAGAGCAATCGGTTTGTTAGCTCTATGGAATTCCTTCACTATTCTACTAACTTCTGGGTTGACTCTGCATTCAGTTCCTTCTGTAGCGAAAGTGCTAAGATTCTTCGCAGCTCCAAATCCTCCCGGCACCACCAAACAGTCGAAATTAGCAGCTGAGAGTCTACTCAGCATCTCTATATTCCCTCTGGCAATCCGAGCAGACTCGATGAGAACATTTCTCTCTTCCGAAGTTTCCGATCCTAAATCGATGAACATAGTAAAGACAGTACAGGCGGAAGGGCAGGCCAGTCAGGCCACTTATCACTTTACAGCTGCTTCAGTTGATATTATTCGAAAAACTAATTTTATGGAAATATGAACATAAACGAGGTAATATCCTCAAGACTTTTTTGGCCCCAATTTCATTCGCTTATCCTCCCTAAAAACATTTTTCTTCTGGTATTATTCCGAATCAACTTGAAAATCATACCAAATCTTAAATTCACCTGACCCTTATCAGACATATTTAAATGATATGAGTCTCAACGGTTCGAGAATGAGCCCAACCGCCGCTTTTTTAGGAATCTCAGTTTAATACAGAGATAGAGAGGCTTAGCCGCGGGTATTTTATAATACTGACTAGTTCGGAGTGGTTGAAAGGAAAGAGAACTAAGATAAGTATTATAATATTTCAGTGCCTGATAGAAATATATTTTTTCAAAATTTACCCAATCAAACGATGTGAATATTAACCTCAAGATCACCTGTAGTATGGTCAATGACGTGCATCTGTTTGACATCTGGTGCGAACATTGTCACTTCTGCGCCCGATCTGCTTAGGTGAATGAGACTGGAGGAGGCTTCATGTATTTCTGATCCATCATAGACCCCACATCCTGAAAATATCACAGCTGCTTTCTTGTTGCCTAGATACGGACTGGTACTCAGGTATGCAGTGTTTATGGCCTTTAAGAAATATCGACTGTTTAACATGGTTCTTCTAACAATTGTAGAATTAGCCATTATAAGAGCTAGAGTGCAGAGCTAACAGGAAAACATTATCATTGTGTCTAAACGGACCTAAGTACTGCTATTATGAACTTGGCAGTGCTCCCTCTAAGTCTACGTATCACTTCTTCGGGCGATTTAAATTCTTTAGGAATGACTCGATTATATCGTTTTTACAATCAATGATAAAAAGTTGATAAATCGTGCATGCCTAAATCAGCCTAGTTTTTGGGACGGGAGGAGTCAAGATACCCAATTTCCGCCCGTCCCATCCCGGAAATTAGACACGCCCAATAAATCTAAATCTATAATTTAGTCTTTATTGGGACAAACGCCAAATTCTACAGGTATATTCAAATCTGTGATATCGAAGACTCGAAGGGGATCTCTTTAAGAACTCCTGTTTCAGCCAACTAAAGAGGTTCTCAATAGGATTCATATCATTGATCACCAATCTTTTAGTAACACTTCAGCTCAAGTAAATGACCTAAAACGCTTTAATTCTGAATATAACACGTTTTTGTGGAGATTTGATAACTTTTATTATACCTAAAATGAGGAAAATTGATTGGTGTTGGACCGTTCGGTGGCCATAGCCTCTCCCAAGGAAATAATAGATCATCTAAAATATATAGTTTAGTGAGATAATCATTAAAGTCAATATATCCGAATAAACCAATCACTAATAATAAACAGTTCAGACAATGGTAACGAAATTGCTATAAATAAGCTTCATTGGAGGTCTACGGTAGTAATGTTTGACTCAACCGAGCATTGAGTAGAACGGCAGCATTTGTCTCTGAGCAGACGTAGCTCCTCAAAGCATGACAAAATCGCGAAATTGATAGGAATTTAACTCCTAATTCAGGGGAAGTGTCAAAGAAAACCAACCTCTGTCTTGAATCGTCAAGGGCAATTCCTCGATCAAGAATTAATAATAGATTCGAATCTGTTTCGTGTACTTTTCGTCCATCCCATATTAGGACTGAATTAGGAGTACATAAATAATACCGACCTTTACCATCTAAAGTAAAGCTCACTAATTCTCCCAATGCCTCGTGGTATCGATACCTGTGGAGACAGACTCCATGTTTTGAGAGTACAGTTATGGTAGGAATAGCTTCTTCACTCGAGAGAATGTGGAGATTATTTTGATGCAAAATTATATCTTTTGTCGTGCTTTCTTCCTTGACAATCTCAAAATATTTTGGTTTAATGTCATGAATTAGCGCTAATACAAAATTGTCGCAGCATACAAATATACCATCATCGTCTACTCCTAGTCGTCGGGTAGATTTGAGTTTGCCCTCTACATTGACACCAAAAAGAATGTCCTGGCCGATTCCAAATGAACTGACTAGATCCGCATTAAAAGTGAACACATACACAATATGCAGAATTCTGTTTGGGATGAATATGAGATTGCCATGAATTGCCACTCCATAGATACTATAACGTATATCATTCGGTGCCTCACGATATGGCTTAATTGCATCTATAATGCTGTTTATCTCTGATTGAAAGTATAACTCACCATCAGGACCGTAAATGATTAGTTCATCTGATCGACGTCCTGTCGTTGCGAGTGTTGCCACTATCCAACCGAACTCAGGATCTACTACAATCGAAGATGTTGACAGCTTAATCCCCATCTTACATACATGCCAACCTCTGGAAGAAAAAATCGGGATATAAGTGTTATTTTAGCGGCGTTGAGTTATTTAGCGGGACAATTCCACTTTTTTGGGACGTTTTCGCGGGACATTACTTTCAACATATTTCCGAAAAAGCTGACAGTTTACTACGAAGTCGCCTGGGCATGACTAAATTCCGTGATGGGACGGGATGGAACCGTCCCGGAAAATCTAGATACCTAATTGGAAGAGTCGATGCTTAAATTTGAGGAGAGACGGAAATTAGGTTTTTAACCGTCTCGTCCCGGAATTTAGGCATTCCCACCTTTACTAAAATAGATTATCTCCCATATTATGACCTTTGTTATACCATTTGTAATTGTATTAGTATTAGAAATCTTAAGATTTCTAATTTTTCAATGGCAATTTCATTAGTTTTATTCAGATTTTTGGACACTACTTTGAAGTATAGGTAGTAGTGCTCTGGAGAGTTTTTAAAATTATGATAATTGAATAACATTTGAGCATCCATCTAATGAGGTTTTAGTGATTAATATACAAAATGGCTAGACCGGTCGGCGTCAATAGCACCTTTAATTTTAGTGTCTATACGTGGCATTATGATGAGATTTGTCTGAAATTTTGACATAAAACTAAATGTCACAGTTTTGGTAGTGTTACGATTTGACAAGTGTGCGTAGGATATGATTCGAAAGAACTTCAATTCAAAACGGTAGAAATATTGTAATTGAAAACAAATAATAAGTGAACTACAGAATACCTATTGAGCCTAAATACGTACATACTAAGCTTTAATATGGCTAATAATATTATTTAATTAAGTAACACTGTGGGTGCTGTTGTATCGTATTTTGAGGCGCTATCGTAGATTGAGGCGCTTGTATTACTGAACCAGGGATGCGCAATATAAACTTAATCTATCGTATTTTGAGGCACTACTGTAGAGTATAAATATGTTACTAACCATATTATAAGCAAAATATTTTCTATTTTGAATCAATATTTCGTTATATCGTTTTTGTTTCATACATCAATTTGTAATTGGCGATAGTATACCAATGGATTCAGCCAAATTCCAAGAAATCGTCAAGTTTCTTACCGAAGGCACTTACCCGGAGGAAGCATTGATTTCACGGAAGACGAGGTGGAATTACAAAAGGAAATTGTCATCCTTTTTCATCAGAGATTCCAACATGCTCTACAAGGTAAGATTGCTTTCATATTCTAATTTTACTGCTTTTATTTCGGGAGTACAAGGGGGTATCGCCTGGGTGTGAATGGCCGTATTAGCCACCAAGCCAATTAAGTTGCACTGGCTTAGGCTCAATTCTGAGTGAGGCCCACCAAATCGACGAAAAAAATGCGTGGCGTAGCCAGTCCCCCATATATGGCATTTTATTGTTTGCATATTGAATGTAAATTATAAGCTTCTAAGCAGTGTATATTGAGCGAGGTAGGGTGTGAGATGTCGGTGTGACGGTTTGAAATGCTTGATAATTGATATTCTATGCAGGAGTGCCACATCGTGTGCAATCTGGCCCTGGGTTTGTGTATGCGGGGTTGGAACTGTTATGTCATATATGGTTCTTCCCCTATATTTGGTTCTGACGCACCATCCATGGAAACATAACTGTTCATCCCTAGACAATGACCTTTGATTAGCCTAATTTGTCAAATAATGTAGAACTAACGGAACTAGTTCTGCAAAATGGTATCATGATTTAGAACTAGTAGTAATTGAACTGTGAGCTCACCTGAAGCATTAGAAATGTATACATATTCGAATTGATAGCATGGAGCTGTCAATTTTCTTAAGTGCTATCTAGGCCAAACTTATAATTTTAATTATTCTAGAGAGTAAACGTGAAGGGTAGAGAAACTGATTTGGAAGTTCCATCTAGTTCTCAGGTTCAAGAAATCTACAAAAAATTCCATGATGAAGTCGGCCATCCCGGAATGAATGCAACCGTTCATTCAGTCCAGCAAAGATACACATGGACAGGGATGTACAAAGACATTGAATATTATGTAAGTGATTGTAATTAACGAATTGCTAAATTCTAGCATTTAATTAATGTCTGATTTAAATAAGCACTTGAATTAGTAGTAAATAAAGGGTTGCAAATCATCATTGTAGAAATCCGATCATTTTAGAAAACATTGCTTCACCATGTGTGAAATCCTAACTAGTTGACTAGATTAAATGCTAGCAAACAATTCTAAGTTTTATTTTCAATGATCTTATGATAAGATCTTACCTAGCTAATGACAAGATTATACCATTAAATAGGTGAAGACTTGTAATACATGTCAAATGTCAGCGGCCTTGCCACCTCAACCGCAAAAAAAGCTCCAACCAATCCCACCTCCTTCAACTCCATGGAGACATATAGGAATGGATCTCATTTGTGACCTTCCCGAGAGTGCTGAGGGCTACAAACATGTCTTAGTGACTGTTTGCTATTTGAGCAAGTATGTGGTGGTACGTCCTCTCAAGTCTAAAACCTCAGAAGAACTAATCCAGAACTTGAAGGATATCTATCTTGATATAGGACTACCTGACATCATCCAGCACGATCAAGGGAAAGAGTTCACGAGTAGCGTACGTAAATATCTTTCATTTATTACTATATATCGGCAGATGTTTGAATAACTACTTGTTAATCATAATATATATCTAGATATTCAAGGAATTTCACCAAAAGCTACATGTCGATAATCGTAGCACTCGTGCTTACCACCCAATGGCAAATGGCTTAGTGGAAGCACACAACAAGATTCTTAAAACGTGAGTTATTTATTCAGTTCCTATGTTATTGAATCTGAAGTTGCCATCTAATTTCTTATTTCCTTCTTTATCAATTTTTTAATGAATTGTTTCTTTTCATTGTACTAAATTGAAACATTAAAATGTTTATTTTAGAAAACTTACTAAAATGGAAATTCAGACCGGAGAGCATTGGTCCAAACTGCTTAAATCCGCGACAATTGCAATGAATTCGACGAAAAAAAGATCTCACGGACAAACAGCATTCAAGGTGATGTGGGGAAGAGAATCCAGGCACGAAGATCTTTTATCGGCCATCAACAATCTGCCTTCTACTGTTGAAGAAGATTTTGAAATGGAGGAGGCCATCCTAACTAAAGTCTTACTTCCACAAGATGAAATGGAACAGATTGAAGATGAATTTTCCCCACCTCTTGACCAGCCCCAAGAAGAAGTTCTCATGATAGATGATTGTCGTGCTGCAACACAGAAGTTGGCTGTTGATTCTATCAATTTCGAGCAAACGAAACAGTCGATGCAGTACAATAAGAAAGTCAATCAAGGATGGTGAGTTGAAATTACAATGATAATTAATAATATATATATTATAATTATAATATATATTGCGAGTTTGACTTGGGGTCAAAAGTATACACAGAAATGACCCCACTTTCATTTTCAGTGTACATTCACTTTCAATTAACTTTCAGTAACCACAACATTCCTAGTTTAGCTATATTTCAATCTATGCTCACTTTTCGGTTTACATTTTATTATTCAATTACTCTAGTTCCTCTCTGAAAAAAGGCGAGCTAATATCATACATTAACATGCCTAAACTCAAGCGGTTACCTAATACCAAGAAGCAACCCAAATATTTAGGACCGTATACAATCTCAGAGGTAACGAATAGTAACGTTACGATCTCAAAGGAGGAATTAGGAACCAATCGCGATAAGAAAATTCCTATTCATATCGTGCGACCTTACTTTCAAAGATCTGCCAAACCAGGAGAGAGGAAGCGAAAATCAGCAGATAAAGCAAGCCCAGATGGAAAGCGAACAAGAATCGACTCTTCTCAGGTAAGAGAATTGGAAATAATTTATATTTTGCAATATCATATGGATTCCAGAGGTTGTTTGAGGAATTATATGTAACATGATATAAATCATGGCGTTCCAATTTTCTAGGCTCAACTATTCGGATTTACCAAAGAATCCATAGATACCCATCTCGCGAGCCTGAAAGTAAGGGTGTTTCTTTTCTTCTTTCTTTGGTTTCATACGTATAATGATAATTATTTCACAAAATTCTGTTGATTGACGTCAATGTTTGAGATCTGATTCAATATTATAATGCTATTGTAACTACGAATAATGTTTCTGTAATCATTCTAATGATGATGTTATTTAAGTTGTTACTTTATTTATCTTTATCATCAAAAGGGAATTCTTGAGCAGAACGTGAGAGAGGGGACTTTCATGACTCCTCTCCACGAAGAATTGCATAACAAGCTCAAGGTGAATCATGATTACGTGCCCAATACTTTACTTTTTCAGCTTTTGATTGGCGAAAGAGAAGACAATATTGTAAGTTTACGATTTACTCGTGTAAGCAATTTAGCGTATTACAACAATATCTGATAACTATTCTTTTTAGAAGAGAGAGATAATCGAGACAGTTTTAGGATGGACGAGAGATTTCTTTCCTGACTTAACCGACATTCAAGCTGCTCGATATACACACAAAGTATTGTATTTTGTGGTAAGTAGTAAGTATTCAATAATATCTAATGCTGTATGCTGGATGGAATAGTTAATAAATATTTCCGTTTAGGCTATGCAATACTTGAATACGATGTTGTGGGACACTCTTCCAGACACAACTCCGTATCATTTTCCAGATAACCGTGCTAAATCCCCTGAAATTGATGTTATTGACGAGAAGTGGCAAAGAAATAAATGCAATATCTTGGGACTAACATTCGATTCTGTTAGTAGGCAACCATCTAATATCGTAGGACGGCCCCTGAGTGGTTACGAACCTTACGAAACTGAGGATATTAAAAGAGATGGCAACTGCTTATTTCGTTGCCTCTCTAAAATAATTACTGGGAGTCAAAACAGCCATCTACAGCTTCGCTCCTTGATTGCCAGATTTATTGCGAGTGAGGGCACATCTAAACTTGGATGGTGTTTTAGATCCAAACGAACGACACCGTGTGAATATTTTCTAACGGAAAACCTTGTTCATATTGAAGGGACTTGGGCAAGTGACGTAGAAATCATGGCTGCTTCAGCTATACTTGATGCAGACATATATGTAGCTAACAGCGAATATAGAAGTCAAGGTTCATTGATTCGTGAAGTGCGCTGGAGCTTACATAGAGCTAGTACAAATCCGACTGCCACTCTCTACATAACCAACTATGTTAATCATTATGAACCAGTCATATCAATGTTGAACAGCCCCACTCCAACCTATGGGATTGTACCAGATGAAGCGCTGTTAGTCGAATGAATGTACTCAGTATCGAAACACAGACACATCACCACCCACACATCCATCTGCTGTGTATTACGTGAAAGGGAACGTAACTGATGAGTCCAATCCCGGGACGAAACACAGATTGAAATCAAGTGAGTTTAACTAATTTATTTTCTACAAGTACTATACTATGTCAATACAGTAGAAGGTCAGTTATCCGAACCCCTTTCAGTTAAGTTCCATCATGTTAGGATAACTGACGTCTACTACGTACTTAATTGTCTGTCTGTTTCGTTTTCAGTAAATACAGTGGAGATTATAATATATTAGGTTAACTCATTTACTTGTAATACTCATTGCGATCTAATACAATATATACACATGTACATTGTACACTATTCCTGACTAAATCCTCTGACAATCCTGGTGCTATTTAATTAATTAACCTCGTGTAAATATATACATGGACAAATAAGAAATTCGCATGAACTTGCGAGCACACCAATCTCGCTTCTACATTGCAACATTTAACACTTTTTATAATTTCACATCTAATTATTTTTCAAAATGAGTTTCTTAAGTGAACGTGTGTCACTCGTCTGAAAATTGCTCTTACTCAGACCTTGGTATACACAATCTCGATTCTCCAGTGTTTCACGAGTTCAGTTCATCCGCTCGAATCGGTTACGGACCCACAGAACTCTACAGTTGCTATTTTGTACATTTCGACTCGGTACAATCTGACTCTAGAAGTATATTGATCTGACGCATTCGAAATCGGTATAGGCTGACCATCACAATGTCTGAATTATTACTAACTAAATATACTAATTAATACTAAATAATAAACTACCAGATTTGTACACTGTGTTACAAATCGGGATAAGCCGTTTTGAACGAAATGGCACATAGATTTCAAAGAGTAATGACTAATTTTACCACTTTATTAATTTCGAAATTCTTTTAAAAATTTCGCCACTTAATTAATTAAATACAACGTATATCTATTAACAACTTCTGTCCTTTAGATTTCTTCTAGGTTATTGTTTATTCGTTACATATGCTGTAAATGATGTTTGCTATTTAATTATGTTAATTTGATATTCTAAAACATGTAAAGCTTAATGTTTGTATCATGATGATATTGTCTCTTTGGTAACAATGCTGTTGAATAAAATGTAACTATGCTTATTTCAAATGGTCACTTTTGTTAGTAAACGGGTTATTAGATACGTACTTGGAGTTGGGCGATAATAGAGATAATTAGTAATGTATATACTGTACGAGGTATTGATGAATTTCAATGAAATTTTACTAAATTAACAGAATGCTCATCAACTACAAAGTTAACTGAATTAAAGATCCGACTGAATTGTCTGACCAATTTCGAAAAGAAGACCTGAAATAAGTAAATGTAAAAGAAATATTCACAACTTGAATCATCTCCGTAGTAATATCTCGCTTCTCGGTAGTAAAATTCACTCAAAAATATCCAAAAAATAATGATAACCTTTGGATACCATTTTACTGTGTATTTTAGGCTTATACTCTACCTGCATAAAGATTTTGTGTTCATAACAGTTACCCATTCAATTTCGGACTAAGGCTATGTAAAATTAATTACTTGTTTATCGTTCCCGTCTGTCTTAATTTTTATTCTCCGCCTGGACAATGTATTTTTACTGTACCCCCTAATATGCTATTATAGTAGCGAAGTACTACGTATATATACTATGAGAACCGAAAACTGCCCAAGTGGTAATTACGATCGTAACAAATCTCGATACGCCAATTTTGAACGAAATTGTACATAAATTTTATAGGGAAATGGCAACATTTAACGCTTTATGAATTTCAAAATTCCCTAAGTATATAGCCATTAAAAATATGACCTATTACGCGTATTAATAAATATAAATAAAAATGAGAGAGTAGAAATGCGCATACATAATATAATAAATAAAATAAGCTTAGCTTAGAGCGCCTCAGAATTCTACAGTAGTGCCTCAAAATACGATAGACTAAGTTTATATTGCGCATCCCTGGTTCAGTAATACAAGCGCCTCAATCTACGATAGCGCCTCAAAATACGATACAACAGTGCTATGGAAACTAAGTCAATGATAACTTATATGTGACCGTGAACTAGTAATCTGTTTCTAACATCACTTTCCCTTTCGTTATTTCACGGATTCAGATGATGTATCGGGAAAGTACCTTGGCCACCATGAGTCTCGTAACTTCTCTGGGTATTTCCGATACCGTTTAGATCTCCGTTGGTACGTATAGTGTCGTTTCTGCTTCCTTTTGGCCATCCAGGATGGATGTGGCATTCTTTTCACTTCGGGTGAGGTTCTCTGTATCAGTCGAGAGCATTTACTCTCGTCAACTTGAGAATTCGTTTCATCAGCCACTATCTTGGTTCTCAGTTGATAAGCCTATTTGAAAAGGGAGTGTATAACTCTTGCACCTGTTAAGGTGTACGTGTACCCACTTGGTGATGACACCTTGTTGGATGTTGGAATTAACCTTACCCGTATCATACCATTTTTTCATTTTTTGTCGAGCTTGCCAAAGGTTTTCGTTGACTTCCACCAATCCTCCCATGAGTTGCATCTCTTCGATCCATTCCATGACTGAGAAATAATAACCTTTGATTTCGGAAGTTTCGATATTAAGACTGGCAATGGGCTGTCACTGGAAAATTGGTCCGGGGGACCATTTTTTTCATGGAATTTTGGTCCCCCCGGACCAATTTTCCCTGAAAAATATGGTCCATTGCAGGACCATTTTTTTCATGAAAAAATTGGTCCCCAGGACCAAAATTTTCGTGATAGGACAACGGCCTTGGTTCGAATTAATACATTATTCTGTACGGTGTAAATCCTGTGCTAGAATTAGGAATCGAATTCAGAATATAACTGATCTGGGGAAATAGGGAAGGTCAACTGTCTTTAGTAATTCTTCCTTCCAACATATACCTCCTAATTTGCTACACAGATTGGATCCCGCATTCGCTCTGCCCGTCCCACCTTCTGGGTGGTACGGCGAACTTCTCTTTTATGGATTCCGCATTTAGCTAAAAACTTTTTTTACCCATCCACGTTAGGGCCCTGCTGGCCGCTTAGCATCGTGTTGAGCGGGCCATGGCGATGAATCCATGCATCCTGAATTGCAGACGTATTTAGAGATGTTATCTACCATATAATTAATCAATGTAAGCCTAGGCGCCCAAAGGGCGCCTCCGGCGGAGACAGTGTCCACCAGCCGTGAGCGCAAGCAAGCAAAGCGCGCTTGTGCATAATATTACACAAAGTTAAAGTTCATTGCCAATAATTTTAGGACATACTGTAAATGCCCATCCCTTCCAATCTCGATTGGATCAGTCATAACATACCCAATTAGGTTTTAATGTTGATATGTATTCGTATTCAGCATTAAATTTGGAGAAATTTGAGGGGTCACTCTGAATATGTTTTCCTTGACGACGCAGGAATGTGCAACATTCCAATCTCAAATCTCCTAGTAACTCCATCGAGTGACCCCTTGTTTTGCTCCCCTATATTCCATGAGTTCAAATAAACATACATCAACACTCTACATGATCATTTAGTAGGATTTCCTGAATGCGGAATTGTCAGAATTATTCAGGCGCCCCCAAAATATTCAAGCTTGCATAAAAAAGATTGCCCAAACATTCCAAAGTGGTACGGGCTTAATTATGGTCAAGGAGACTCCCAAGATCTCCAAACTACCAAAAAAGTTGATACTTCTCAAATTTCTCGGTTGACCCCTAAATCCCATATATTGAAAAGTCCAGAGCACATGTGCCTTTATAAAGTCCATTGCGCATGCACATAAGCGAAAATCACTTAATATATTTCTATATATGAAAAACCGTTGTCTAAATTAATGTCGCTAAAACCACCACACTGCATTAAATTATATCTCTACTGGGGGCGTTTCGCGCAAAAAAGCCTCATTTCGGCCCATTTATCAATCCGATCTTTAACTAAACTGCCTCAGGCTAAGCTGTGGATCCCATAAAGCCTCCCTTCTCCACCATTGGGATTGTATTCCTCCCTAAAATAACTCGATTGTCTCAATTCTATTTTCAATTAGGTCAACTCTCAATTGATCATCCGCAATGGGCCGATTGATGATGCGCAATGTGTCAATTGCTCATGCGCAATGTATTTTTTAATATATGCACTTGGGGTGTATGCCTGTATGTGCTCTGGACCTTAAGGCACAAGCGCTCTGGACTTTATAAAGGCACATGTGCCCTGGATCCAAGGCACATGTGCTCTGGACCCAAGACACATGTGCTCTGGACTTTATAAAGGCACATGTGCCCTGGATCCAAGGCACATGTGCTCTGGACCCAAGACACATGTGCCCTGGACGTGATTTTGAGTGACCATAACTTACTATGTAATCTGTTAGGCAGTACTTCAATGCAATTTTTCTCAACTATACACTCATTCTAACGATTTCTATTGATACCTTTCCAACTCTTTGACACCCAACTATTTTTTAAAAGATTTATTCACTTCCGGCGGGCTTTTTTCTCTCTTTTTGGTCTCGAAGTTAATTCTGACAAGCTAGTTAAGGTAATTCAACTAATTTTCAGCGAATAATGCAGAAACAACGTAGAGAAGACGTGGCTAAGCTCATTGAAGAGGTATTAAAAACGACTATTCGCATGCGAATAAGCTACTATTCGCATGCGAACAAGCTACTATTCGCATGCGAACAAGTTACTACGTGTATTTGCATATGCGAATAAATTACAATTATGGATCATATTCAAGGAAATGTCACAAAAAATTTGGACTCCCACAGAATGACATAGGCGTAAGCTCCGGTCGGGTATCCCTACTAAATATCCCTACCAATCATGCAAACCTAAAGGCCCCACCTAATCCTCATTCCGAGTCTACGGCCCCTGGAATGCTATCCCCCGGTCCTTACAATTCGAAATATCTGGACCCCCCGGAACCAATATTTCAAAGTTATACTGAAATATATGGACCACTCTTAAATGATCGATCTCCCTTAAGTGCGAGTATGGACATCATGATTGTTGATTATTTTTATTGTACACATCTTTGTTCAATACCTTCGTTGTGTTTTACAATATTATTAATACAATTTGAGGGTATAAATACAATTGCAATTTAAATACTGTTGTGTGTCAGAATGTCTATGTAAAAGTCACCGAAGCGTATATACATTAGATGGACAATGCTCAGGCGTTCAAAATTCCTGAATATACTTATCCCCAATTACATACGAATACTGTATTGTTATGGATTTGATAATTAATATCACAGTATGATACCAGGAAGTAACTCATTCTAATCATACCAACACTTAAACAATGGATAAATACGGGACATGTCCCAATAGACCCACGTTTCACTGGATTTAATTATATATCTAGGAGCCAAAACACAATTTATATGTCCTGACTAGATCAACACGAGTAGTACCTTGCTAAGAGTACATGCAACTTGGTACATTTACTATGTTAGTGTTCATATTCGTACAAAGGCGTAAGCTCCGGTAGGGTTGGTAGGGTCATGGCAAGTGGCGGATTTAGGGGTGGGCGAGGGTGGACAGCTGCGCACCCTCAATCAACCTATCCTTAGATTTTCTTACTGGTGTCTGATATGAATAGCAGAAACAAATTGTTGTTTACTTGTGAAATATTTCTAAAAAATGTACTAATTCTTAAGTATACCTAAAGTTCAATGCGTCGTGGAGAGATGCGAAGCAATCAATTACGCGGTTTAGATTGATAAATCCTGACCTCTCTCTGTTTACGCTAAGAACTCCCAACCCACTAAGTCTATCGTTACTCATGGTAGAGCAGAGATGATTATTTACTCGACCCATCAAGGAGAACGAACGTTCATTTGCAGCCGTAGTGCAAGGCAGAGTACATGCAATGGTCAGACAGTTGTGTAATTATAGGGATGCATCGCATGAAAGGATGCACAAACTGCAAAAATCTAACCAAATTAGAAGGAAGATCTTCGGCTTCCCGAAAAAGGTTACGCACAACAGTGACTTCTGTTCTTAACATTTCTAGCTCTCTGGTCCTATTGCTCATCTGCGTTTGGAAACGTTTGAGGATCCATCTCTTCGCTTTGTGAGCACACTATCTGTTGTGCTCTATCTAGAGTAAGCTCCGGACACTGCAGTGCTTCAGTAATGCCAGTGCATTGCCCCAAGATGACCTTCATAATCTCTAGGTGTACCACGAAATTGCTAGAAGTTGTGTAAGCAGGCTACGAGCAATTGGAGCCGATTGCTTTCCCCAGCTCCGATATTCATATCTCACTTGGCACTGAGATATGAATATCGTAATACATCGGGATGACTAAATTTATGAAAACTCAAAATTTACAGTAGCGCGCATACGGAGATGCATACATACATATGGACGGACGTGGTACTCCGTCCTTGCCATAGGGGCAGCTCTCTGCAGAAACTGCACTAAAATGGTCGCTCGGACTAGATTTCGCAGCTAAAACTTGTCCCCCGGACCAATTTTGGCCTGACAGGAACAGTGGCAGAGAAGAACTTATGCAAAGATCGTAGAGTATGTAACATATCCGTTACGCGTCCAACATTAGTACATACCGCGACGACCACCAGATTGAGTCTATGAGCATGGCAGTGAACATAAAAACTCAGTGGAGAAACTTCCTTGATGAGTCTTTGGACGCCCTTGTGGATCCTACGCATAACGGAAGCGTCGTCATAGCACTGTCCAACTATACCATTTCTGAAGTCGATTTTGACATCCCTGAGACAGTCTAGAATGGTTTTCGAGAGAGATACTGCATCTAGTCCTTCACAGGCATAGAACCCAATGCAGGACTTGGTAATACTGCAGTCTTCAGTGACATAGCGAAGCACTACACTCATCTGTTCTGTCTTAGAGCTGCCTTTGCACTCACCGCACAGGAGAGAAGTACTTAGTTGTCTGCACCTCCGCAGAGATTGTTTCTAGAACGATATCTGCCGCTATGGAGATCAGCTCATTCTGAATTGATTTCGATGTGTACTTTGCACTAGATGGATTCTTGCTACCCATACTATCCACGCCCAGCAGTCGAGAAGACACAGTGTTATCATATTCTGACAATTCCCAAAAACAGCAAGGATATTGCCAGGGTTTGCGTTTGAATTAGTTAGATCCTCACGGTGTCCACGAAAGGCGATGTCATGCCAGCGGCAACAAAGAAGTACATATTTCAGAATAGCTGTTAGATAGTGCCAATTCTCTTGAATATGTTTAGCATGGTCGACATTTAGCACTTGAGCGATACTGGTATTATTTTCCTGCATCCAAGAACTCCGCCCAAGCAGTAACTGATTCTTTGTGTCTTTCAGACGCACTGTGCTCTGGCATTCGGATGGACGCATCCTTCAAGTTTTTGAACCCTGATGCAGATGCAAATGGAGTGATTCGAATGTCAGAGCGGCGAGAGAAAAAACGACAAGGACAACAGTACACGGCATTTTCCTTTTGTGACTATTCTGCCCACTTATGTTTCGAAACCAGTTGAACACAAACGAACGGCCCTGGGTATTTTTGGGATAGTTAGTTAGATTTGGCTGTGTGGGTTCTGCATTCGCGTTTTGACCATAGGCGCCAAGTTTTGGAAAATAGAATAAAACCGGGGGGGGAGGGCAAGCCCCCCCAGAAAATTTTTTAAATCTTAGATGTTCAATATTGATATACAGCTATTGTTGTTACCTAGAGAAAAGAAAATCTCGGACTATAGTGGAAGCAAAAATGTAATTGGGATATATATTTAGACTCAATTAACATAATTTTGGGGTTTAGTTGTAACCTATAAGTTTGTGTGGATTCCTGCCATACTATAGCTTCCTCCACTGCTCCATTGCCCAGCACTACGTCCCCCGCCAGGATCCAGACCTGGGGGGGCGCCACCCCCCCCCCCCGGTACCCACACTTGGCGCCTATGGTTTTGACTGATGTCAGAAGGCCCTGCTAAATGCTTAGACCCAAAGCTGTTGCAGTAGAGAGTGCAACCATCTGATTGTTCGGAGACTCTCTACTAGTCAAGCCTACCGAGTTCGTCTTCTCTTCGTCTTCCCTTGAACGTTTAGATCGAAACATTCTAGTATCATTCGAATTATAATTTTTTGTGTAAAACAACAACAATAACATTGATTATACTGTATACAATTAATTAAAACTTCATTGAACAGCAGAAAACTATCATTTTTCCATAAAGAGAATAAATAAAATTCCATAGGAAATGGCTTGCAAATGTGTCGAAGTCCACAAGGACACTCCATTATATGTGGCATTTAGAAACTTGTCCAATCTAACTCAAAGCCAAAGATACAAATAATAATAGGTAGATGAATAATCCTATGAATTTTCAACACAATCAAATGGAAGCAACTACTCCAGGCTCAAAACTTATCGAGTGACCCTCGTAAATAGTCATGGGAGAACAAAATACTGTTAGAATCTGGGAATTATGCCTAAATTTGTGCTTGAGTTTTCAGTTGCCCACCCAATCAGATTCGATGCCTCGCTGATGCCCACCCTGTCGTAGCCCGCAGCGCCGACCCTGGCCATAGCCCTACAAATAATCTGCCATTATCTTCTATTAGGCATAATACGATTTGTCCAAAATATCCCTACCTGAGTCCTTGCCCAAAGACCCTACCCAGGGTTTTTTTTAAGGATTTGCTCAGAGGGCCCTGCAAAAGATTAGAGGTCCCTTACCACAAAACATAACAGTACAAAAATATGTAGCTAAGTATATCCTTACTATTAAAACTCGATTAATGTATATTTATTTATTTATATCTCTCTCTCTCTCTATATATATATCTGTAACGAATTGATTGAAGAAACTGCCGGGCGCAGAAAGCTAATTTTTGGCATGTGGGAGTCTTTTGACTATGGCTCCAGTAAGTTCTGAGCTCAGACGAAAATGTCTACTCATCATGGAATTATGACGTCATTGTCACTTTTTTAAAAGTTAAGCAACACAATTATTCGAGCATAACTCAGCCATTATAGGAGATAGAAGGCTGAAAATTTAATAGAATATGTATACTAACATACCTCACATATGATGTAACTATCATCAAAGAATGATGACTCATCACTTTGTTATGACGTCATCATTACGCATCAAAAATTTAAATTTGACAAATTTGGTGATTTTTCAAGTGATATCGAAGACAGACATATTTAGAGATGCTATCTCCCTTATAATTAACCAATGTGACCCCAGGCGACCGAAGGGAGCCTCCGGCGGACACAAAGTGTCCGCCAGCCGCGCAGCGCAAGCAAGCGAAGCGCGCTTGTGTCAATAAAAATGTTAAGAAATTAGAGGTCCCTGAAGAGAAATTAGAGGTCCTTTTGGGCCCTCTAATTTAGCTTAAAAAAACACTGACCTACCAATCCTCACCCCGAGTCTACGGCCCTGACGTAATCATGACTAGAGTCACTATTAATCACAGAGAGTATTTGTTTACTGTACTAGTGACAACTAAAAAGCCTTCCATACACGCTACCCATTCCGTTCTTGGCGAGACATCCCGATTTTACAATATTCTATTGAACAAAATTTGATAGCGGTCACCTGTACATTCCATCTGCATAAAAGTCCCGTGGTCGACTTTCCAATTACAATTGACCTCTGTATAATGATGGTCCATATATTTTCGAGGATAACACTGAAATACTAGTTCCGAGGGGTCCAAATATTACGAAATATATGGACCGGGGGAACCATTCTTGGGGTGTCTATTTTTCGTGTAACAGTTCCTTGAATCTGATTCGTAATTGTTGCTTATTCGCATGCGAATAGTAGCTTGTTCGCATGCGAATAGTAGCTTATTCGCATGCGAATAGTAATTTTCAATATATGCATTGAAACTTCAAAACTTCCAATGAAGGACATTGTTTCTATGTGCGGTGTCACCCTGAAGACGGCCTATAATGTTAAGCAACGAATTTCAGCGGGCGAAAGCATTGAGCACAGGGGTGGAGCTGGGCCTAAAAGGTGCCTCAACAAAGGAGAGAGGATCTCACTCTCTAAATATTAAAAACAATCCCCGAATTTCTTTGCGGACTATGCAGAGTAGTCTAAAGGTTTCACGAGGAGTTGATGTGTCGTATTCAACGGTGAGGAGTTGCATCAAAGAGATGTCCTATTCCAAGTAAACTGCCATCAAAGGACCAAATATTACTCCCTCCCATGAAGCATTGAGAGTTTTATGGGCTAAGAAACACAAGTTCATCAATTGGAACAAGGTCTTCTTTACGAATGAGTGCTCCATTTGACTTTGTGGCGGGAAAGTACAGATGTGGACCATGGGTACTCAAAAGCCCGTCATCAACATTCCGAGACATTCACCCAAGATCCATATTTGGGAGGGATATCTACTCGAGGAACTACTCCTGTGCATATTTTTAGAGAGAATTTCAATTCTATCGCATATTGTAATGTGATAAATGAATGTTTGACAGAGACAGCAGACCTACTGTATCCAGGCGGTTGGAAACTCCAGGAGAATAATTAAAGTATCCATAAATCCAAGCTCTCTGTTTCATACAAAGAGGAACGCGCCATTAGATGCATAGATTGGCCATCCTGCAGCCCTGATTTGAATCCTATAGAGAATTTATGGGCTGTTCTGAAGAAAAGGATTCTAAACAGTGCTCCTAAGACGATCGAAGATGTCAAAAACTATGTCGATATATAGTGGGGAACCTTTGATCCAGAATTCATTGGCAACTTCACAAAATATATGCGCAAGCGGTGCGACCTTGTGATTGCTGCTCAAGGCAAAAAGATTAATTATTAAACAATATCCTATTTAATTGTTACTAAGGGGTCATAGAACCAAAATAAAACTTGAATGAGTGTATATCAACTTGAGTTATCAAGTTGCATTGGGTATAATAATTGTAAATAATTATGAAACAGACTGTAACAGCTCAAATTGGGCTGTTAACAGCAAAAAAAATTGCTTTAAAAGCTCAAATAACAGCAGAGCTAGACTGTTAATTGGAAATTGTAGCTGTTAACAGCCAATTGTGAAGTGGCTGTTAACAGCATTTCCACCATCCCTGGTCATTTATATTCCTTACAGTTATAATAACACTTCTACAAGTATTATGACTAATTAATTACAGTAGAACCCCGCGTATCGGAACCTCCGTCCAAGCGCACGGCGCCCCGATAAGCGAGATTCTAAGAGAACTCCAATACGTATTGGTGAAAATAATGAAGTTAGAACCTACAAAACTCAACATTAACTAGACAGTCAAACCCTACGGTGAAGGCTGATATTTAAGCACAGACTATACATCACAATTTCACATCACACTTCTATGTGCACTAGGAGTCACAACGTTATGATATTGCGGAATATTTTTCTCGATCAACTCGTCCACTGTAGCTTGCCTCCCCTCGACCACTTGCTTATACCACACTAGGTTGGGTGACGCTTAGCGGCCATTATAAAGAACTACTAAGCTACTCAAGCACAAAAGGTATGGTATTCAAGAGAAAAAGTATACGGCGCAGTGCCCCGATACGCGGCAGGGATTTACTTTACTTTTTTTTAACTTGCTACTTACTACCTTTTTATTTTTTTGGAGGAAAATAAAAGGTAGTAAGTAAATATTCTGGATGGCGAGCAAAAAAAAGGAGCAAGTAAATTTCCCGGACACCCTGATGAAATGGACATGGTTAGATTAAGAAAATTTTGATTCTGAAATGCTCAAATATTTCCGCGAATCGCTCGATCCGCCCTCGTTTCTGTCTTATACTGCACAATCAATAATATCTTGTTCTCACGCCAACTGAATGTCGGTCAAAAAATAAGTAGCAAGTAAAAGAAAAGTAGTGAGTGAGTAAAACTAAATCTAAAATGGAAGAAGACACTTTATGCCCGCCAGAGACACACATTGGGCGCCTGGGGTGACATTAATTAATTACAAGGGAGATAACATCTTTAAATACGTCTGTCCTACTGTTATAATCGATATCGGACGAAAAATCACCAAATCTGTCAATTTTTGATGCGTAATGATGACGTCATAACAAAGTGAAGAGTTATCATTTTTTGATGATAGTTAAAATTTCAGCCTTCTATCACTTAAAATGGCTGAGTTATGGTCGAAAAACTGAAATTACTAATTATAAAAAAGGTGAAAATGACATCATAATTCCATGATGAGTCGACATTTTCGTCTGAACTCAGAACTTAGTGGAGCCATAGCTAAAATACTTCCACATGCCAAAAATCAGCTTTTTGTGCCTGTCAGTTTCTTCAATCAATTTGTTATATATACATAGGGCATTCCAAAAGTTCTCGTCCCAAATCTGTATCTCAAATGAGAGTGAAAATAGGATATTTTCGATTTGTCCATTGTATTCCTTAAGGGATCAGCTTCCAATTTGTATATTGGTTCATTTTAAGAGGACAATTATTGTGGTTCCTATATTAGATTTGTGTGCATCGGTTTAGGGCACTGCCTTTGAACGTGATTTTTGGGGTTCCCTTTGATATATTTCAGTTCTGAACAGATTTAGATTAAAACTGATCCCGCCATCCAATTCTACGCATCAACTAACATATAGATTGAATTCTCTGAAGTATTATAGTTTGAGGCTGAGGGAATAATTGTGTTTTGAAGTGGTTTACTACCATTTTTGTCCCACTTTTTGAGTGGCGAAAATTGACAAAAAATCCACTAAAAGTGGCATGATATTTTTTCAACACGAGCAATACTATTGAACACCTCCCGATTACTTTTTCACATTGGTTTTAATGACCTTATTCTACGATTTTCACAACTTTTATTCTCCAAATTTAGTTTTAAGCCATTTTCAATGGGAAGATTCCAACTTTTCGACACTACCCTAAACCGATGCATAAAAATCTAATATAGGAACCACAATAATTGTCCTTTTAAAATAAACCAATATATAAATTGGAAGCTGATCCCCTAAGGAATGCAATGGACAAATTGAAAATATCCTATTTTCACTCTCATTTGAAATACAGATTTGGGACAAGAACTTTTGGAATGCCCTATGTACATAAATAAAAGAGTCTATGGGTTTTCCATAGTATAATCTAGCTGCAATCAGCCAGCATGCATATTAACCACGGAATCACATTATAGCATAGTGATCAAAGAATCAATGAAAACCATATTATCAAAGTGTTAATAGATCATGCGTATTCATACTTGTTCTGTTCTATATATAATCAGTAAAACAGCATAAATAGTTCAATATAATTATGACTAAAATTTCAGGTTGCACATTAGGATGGATACTGACAGAGTTGAAATATCTCATAAAGTTGGGAATTGCAGGAGGACTCGGATACTTCAGTGATGCATTACAGCTAAAGTTGGGTACCATCTTCATATCTCGTACTTCAGGTGCTGACATAGAGAACAAAGTTAGTGCTCTGTTGGTTGGTCAAACAGTTATGGTTTTCACATCGTACGTGGTTATACAGGGAATAGCCACAGGGATGAACACACTCTGTTCTCAAGCTTATGGTGCTACAAACTACAAACTGATGGGAACATACTTCATGCGAGCAATGACAATCGCATCACTCACTTGCTTTCCCATCTGGGCAATATGGATAAGTGTCAGACCTGTCATTTACTACATCACTCAAGATTCTGAGTTAGCACAAGGTGCAGGTGACTATGCTACTGTCCTCTGTTTCAGTTATCCGGCTTATATCTACTCGAAACTAGCTTGTACTTTCTTGCAATCTCAAAACATTGTCTACCCCAGCCTTGCAATACAAGTAAGTGGGAATCTATTTAACTGTTGTCTACAGTATATATTCGTTGTTGTGATGCATCTCGAAATCAAAGGTGCCGCTCTGGCTTATGTCATCAGTACATTTCTAATTGCGATTCTAATATTCGCATATATTCAATTCACGAATGTACATCTTACATACTCCTTGTTCTCGTGGTCTTATCTATCTAGATGGTATCACTTCATGGAATATGGCTTACTAGGAGTGCTACAGCTGTTGGTAAGCATAACCTCTTGTAGACTAGTTCCTGTCATATTTATAGGTTTCATTTTAAGAAGTAACCATCAATTGGCACTTTTCGGGATATTTAGCGTTGTTTGGTTTCTTTTTTCAACTGCTGGTTTCGGTTTCGGGATAGGAGCAAATATACGTATAGGAAATATTCTTGGAGATAATAATTCGAGTCAAGCAAAAAAGGCCACTGTAGTATTCATTTGTGCTATGAGTTTAATTGAACTTACCTTGGGAATAATGATAATCTCATTCTCTCATTACACTTCCTTTATCTTCACATCAATTCCTGATTTTAGGCTGGAAATAGAATCTGGATTAAAAATAGTTGGTGTTCTTGTAACTACAGATGTATTTTTTGCCATCAGAGGTATTTGCAATGCTTGTTGTCTCCAAATGAAAGTATTCATTGGGCAATTATTTATCATGATTGTGACTACTACTCTAGGCTGTGTTCTAGTCTACTATGTTACATGGAAGGCAGTAGGTTACTATTTGTTCGTGGCAATTGGATATTGTATTTCTTTCTGTTATTGTTTGATTCTGTTGTCTATCAGTAATTGGGATAAAATTGCCAAAAGAGTTTCACAGAATACAAGTGAAAAACATCTATACAACAAACCACTTGAAACAACACATCAGCAGGAAGAATCCAATTTCTCAAATTGTGGGAATATTGCCTTACTTATGAGGTACATCATTCTCTTGCTAATCGGTATAGTAACTTTTGTTGTTTCGAGTATTATTGCTATTAGTTAATCTTATTTTCACAATTTATCTTTCATACATGTAAACTATTATTAGAGGAATAAGATTACTCTGATACGGCCTAGACCAATTTATTTTTGTTAATTTTCAGTGGAATTTGTTAAAACTACAAGTAAGAATTAAATTAAATTCAAATGAACTTCAACATTAAGTTCGTTGGGATATACGTACGTGTATATATACTACTATAGTAGTATATACATTATTGATTTAAAATAAGCTAAGGGTGGCCCGCCAGATGGGGCAATAGTTCTCTCCCCAGCATAATTGTTTTTTTCCTCGACTCCCATAATCTTAGTTATTATAAATAGATATTCTGAACGATTTTGTAAGAGTTTATCCAATCTAGAACTTCAAAATACAATTTACAGGACAAAGGTTGTTAAGAAAAAATATGTCACGGGATGCAGCAAAAATCGAGAATATCGACTCACTGCTTTCCCAAATGTCTCTTCAGCATCGATATTTCGAGATGGATTAGCGCCGAAATCTTTTGTTAAATATTGAATTAGAATTCCATTAAACTTAGTCCTATACATAAATCTGGCAATTCAATGGCGAGTTGTAATCAGCTCCATTTGGACAATATCCCAAAATGACACTTTTTTCCAAAAGATCAGAACAAGTGATTGCCAATACCTCTAGATCTGAATCTAATTTATCTCTATTCCCTTCTAATCGGTATAGTAACTTTTGCAGCTGTTTCTTATTGTTTTTAGCTAACCATATGTTCAAAAAGTCGCTTCTAATATATGAAAGTTATTATTAGATGAACAAAATTAATGTTGCTTGAAAATTATTTCATCGCTGAGTTTTAGAATACGTATGCTATGACAACATGAATCTCTCATATAGAAGAGCACTTTTAGTGTGCTTCCTTTACAATTAGTGAATTCCAGTCACCTTACAGATTGTATAGAACACCATTGTTCTAAAGTTTGTGATAGTCATTTTATTTCTGAAGCAGAGATGCAATCCCGATTGAGAATTTGAAATTTTAATAAAGATGACTCGACTAAAATTTACTCATCATGATGATGCTATGATGACAGAGAGAATAATCTCGGGTGACAGCGAAGTACAGTGTGTTAAGAAATTGTTTTCCTCTAAAACTAATTTTATGTAATTATATTTGTTTACAATTCCTAGTATCTTAAATATATGAGCATATTCAGATGCTAAAGTATGACTGAATTTTGTTGTGTTTAACTTAACCATTAGCGAATTAGAAGAATATATAGCATTGATGTCAAATGAGCTCCCAGTAGGAGTAGGTGATTTTAGCAGTGATTTAATCATATTATCTGACTCAGTAATAATTATTGTGTAATATAATTATACTCCATATTAATAGTTATAAAGCTAAACTCGTTATTGGTTGTGAACTCGTATCAATAGAATGAATATGAGTTGGTACAGCCTTGACTGAGATATTCTGGAATGGAATGGTCCGTAAATTAAGAACTTATAATTTCTAGAATGAAATGTTCCGTAAATTAAGAATTTATAATTTCTAGAATTAAATGTTCCGTAAATTAGGCAATTCAAATTTCCGGGACCGTTCCGTCAATTTCGTAAATTAGGTATGTCCTATATATAAACCCAACAGGCTCTCTCAACCTTTAATTTAGTTAAATCGTGTGATGAAATGTGTCAAATCGTGAGCAAGGGCGTAGCCAAATTTAGGGGGAGGCAGGGTTGCTAAAAATCATGATCTTTTTTAAAAAAATCAAAAAGGTAGCTTTTTTTGGTTGTTTTTTATATATATATTTTTTATTTTTTATTATTTTTTTTATTTAAATCAGCTGATTTTTTTTATTCAAATAGGATTTTTTTGATTTAAATCGGGTTTTTTAATTTAAATCGGATTTTTTGTGACAGCCGCCCGGATCTGTCTGGTTAGAGATAGGACATTGAAATTTTCACGAGGTGCGGATTGATATGTAGATGTGCACTTTGGTTTACAATTGTCATATTCCCAAATCTAAATTCATTAAGTCACTCCTATCCCGTCTAAGGGTTTTATTGTAGTAAGGCATTCGTATTTATGAATTGAAGATAAATGAAAATAGAGATGAATATAAATATAAATATAAAGAATTGGGTTCTATCTCGTAGAATATATTGAGCGTAGAAAAATATAATTATTATTTTTTCAAATTCAACATCCTATAAACGAACACCAGTTTAGCCGCCTTCTCAATTCCAAGTCGGTTGCGAGTTTTTCATCCTCTATACCTTGGGTTAATTAAGTTCGCAGAATAGTGTGCTGGAGTAATACTTGGGCAGCTCTTTCGTCTACTCTACTTAATACTTGTGCCGGTTGCTGTGAACTTCCTCGACTGTATCACTGATTATAGCATTTTCCCTTTGAATTCTATCTAGAGCAACTGAAATTGGTTTTAATCTAATCAAGAGATCTTCAGCGTTACTTAGGTCATTTCATAAGTACTGAGCCGTGATTGGTATTCAGAATATTGTATAGCTCAGGTGATCAGCTTTCGATTTGCATATAGGATTGTTGTGATATGTAGAACAATTATGGTGATTGGTACGTTCGATTTATATACATGGTTTAGGTGACTGTTGAAAAATTGGAATCTCCCCATTGAAAATGGCTTCAAAACGAATTTGGTGATATTTATTTGAATTCGTGGAATAAGATCATTACAAGGTCAAATAATTAAGAACATATGTGTGATGAAGTAAACGGGAGGTGTTCAGTACAATATCCTGTGATAAAAAGTAATTATGCAACTTTACGTGGATTTTTTCCCAATTTTCTCCCCCTAAAAATGGGACAAAAGTGGTAGTATACCATTTCATAAACAATTTATTCCCCAGCCTAAAACCATAATGCTACAAATAAAGAAATATTTATGTTGCTTTTTTATATGTAGAATTTAATGGAAGGATCAGTTTTAATCTAAATTTGCTTAGAAATGAAATACAGCCTTAGGAAACTAAAAAATCACGTTTGAAGGCAGTATCCTAAACTGATGTACAGGGTGTTTCAGCGATTGTATCACGAAAATAATTTGAAATTACTAGGTAAATATTTTACTAATCATCTTCCCCTTTTACGATGTTGTTTAACACCCTCTGACATTTGTGTGACAACAAAATGGACAAGCTAGATGACAAACAAAAGAAGATCAAGATGGTGGAATTCTACCATAAAAATCAGTCCTATTCAAGATTAACCCACACTTCTAAGGTTTACCCGCCCAAAATGACTAAATTGGAAATGAGTTATCCCATATTAATGATGTTTTGAAATAATTTACTTTTATTCCAACGGTTTGCTTCATTGTTTTTCATAAATGTCAAAGGATTTCCTTTCAAAAGCAACCAAAATAACTAAATTATCTCGATCACAAATGAAATGAAAGCAATTTACTTTTGTATGTAATCAATGAAACACCCTGTACTTAAATCGGATGTATGAACCACAATAATTGTCCTATTGTTTTCGAAAAAACTGTCCGGGCGTAAAAATTGTCCGGCCGGACAGATTTTTCGAAATATTATACTTCTTCGTAAAAACTGTCCGGCCTAATAATAGAACTTGGGAAACCATATCATTAGTCGTCAAATCATCATATAATTTCCGTATTCTCATCAAAGATGACAATTCTAATCCTAATATTATTAACCCGATGAATTTCATAGATCTAATCACTAAATGACTAAAATGATATTATAGTAAAGAATAATATTTTTGAATATATCTAACTACTGAATATGTCAATTATTGATAAGATAGACCAGTGTTTCTCAACCTTTTTCTTCTCGCGGCACCCTTTCTAAACTTATACCTTTCAGCGGCACCCCTTAATTTGACTTGGGCAGGGCAATGAACAAATGATAGTAAAAGTGGAGATTGATTTGAATTATTACGACTTTATTATTAGTGGTGCGGCATAGCATGAAATTTATAACAATTGTGCATTTTGTGATAAAAGCACCAAAATTGGTACACATGTACTTTGATATACTATGAACATTTTTGGATATTGGGCCACCTGAAACGATGCCTATGTCAGCCATGACAGCTGGCCCCAAATTACCACGTCCGATAGTATTGCTGGAATGGTCCCCTATCAATAACTTCTTTTAATTAATTAATCACAACAGATCATATTTTGATTGTTAAATTCGTGTCCAGCACGAAATTTCCAGCAATTTGATATATATATTGACCATATTTGGAGAATTATTTTGGTTGCCTGTCCCTAGCAATGGCCAGGAATGTTGAAATATTCCGATCTCCAAATTTTGGAGGAACCATATCGAGTGACCCCTTGTTCTTCTCGGCTAGGTTCAGCGAGTACGAATATGCTAATTAGAATGCTCTGATATATCATATGTGGAATATATGAAAGTTTTGTGGTATACCATAGTGGAAGGTATAGTTGAATGTGGTAAAACATTCATATATTCTACATATGATATATCAGAGCGTTCTAATTAGCATATTCGTACTCGCTGAACCTAGCCGAGAAGAACAAGGGGTCACTCGATATGGTTCCTCAAAAATTTAGAGATCGGAATTTTTCAACATTCCAGGCCGTTGCTAGGAACGGGCAACCAAAAAGATTCTCCAAATATGGTCAATATATATATCAAATTGCTGGAAATTTCGTTCAAAATATGATATGGTGTGATTAAAAGAAGTTATTGATAGAGGACAATTCCGGCAATACTATCGGACGTGATCATTTGGGCCAGCTGTCATGGCTGACATAGGCATCGTTTCAGGTGGCCCAATATCCAAAAATGTTCATAGTATATCAAAGTACATGTGTACCAATTTTGGTGCTTTTATCACAAAATGCACAATTGTTTTGCTATGCAGCACCACTATATAGAATAACTAATTAATAAACTAGGAAATTATTGTGAATATTGTGTAATAAATTATTCCAGAGGATTGTCAGAGGACAATCATCAAATTCAACATTGACAATGGTATCAATAGAAAATAAAATAAAGCAGTATGTAAGTGTGGTAAGGCCTGCGGCACCCCTAGAGAAAGCAAATGGCACCCCAGGGTGCCGCGGCACCCCGTTTGAGAACCACTGAGATAGACGATCGTACTGGGATCTGATTAAGGGTTGATTCTCTTTGGATATCTTCGGAGGTCTAATAAAAAATTATACTCTTCAATGGACGAATACAGAGTATCCGGGAAGGAGAATTTCAGTTATTTGTTTAAATATGTGTGTATTCGAGTAGAAAGACCAACATTTATTTCAAGCTGGTATGAATTGTAACCCAAAAGTGAATTAATATTATCTTTTTCGAAACATCTGTCCACCCGGACTTATTTACTTCCTTAAAAATTGTCCCGATCGGAAAAACTGTCCGGCCTATTATTAGAACTCATGAAGCACAAAAATGTCGAAAATGTAAGGAAGAAACAAGAAACAAGTTGAAATTACAAAAAC
Organism: Aphrocallistes beatrix; assembly: GCA_963281255.1. Classification (NCBI taxonomy): domain Eukaryota; kingdom Metazoa; phylum Porifera; class Hexactinellida; order Sceptrulophora; family Aphrocallistidae; genus Aphrocallistes; species Aphrocallistes beatrix. The sequence continues at coordinate 1,114,938 of OY725497.1, forward strand.
ATTCCAATATTATTTATGATGGAAATGAACCATCTCAGGATCGAGAATGCAGAAATCTCGAAAACAATTCATCTCCAGCACAAAAACAAATCACTGAAATTCTCTCTTCTCGGATACTCTGCGTATTCGTCCATTGGAGAAGGTCACTTTTTTAGCTATCTACTAATCGGTGAAGAGTGGTATATGTATGATGAAATTAGACGTCCGAAGATATGCAAAGAGAATCAACCCTTAATTAGGTCCAATGAAACCTTAAGTACGATCGTCTATCTTATCAATAATTGACGTATTCAGTAGTTAGATACTTGTATAATTCAGGGTAGTAGTTAGTTATTTTCAGCATTAGGTTAAACGAATTTAGTAGCCGATACGTATATTCAGTAGTTAGTAGTTAGTCATTTTCAGCAATTAGTAGTTATTAGAAGTATTTAGTTGTCAAGTTTATTCAGTATAGTTAATAGCTAACTAAGTAGTTAGATTCGGTAGTTGTAAATAGTTACATCTGCATACAATGTTATTATTTAGTGTTTTAGTATATGTATATTACATTAATTATTTGATATATCTTGCGTTCATAATCATATCAAATGATAATGGTCAAGTTTGATGCAGGGGCGTAGGAAGGGGGGCAAGGGGGCAATTGCCCCCCCCCCCCCCTATCTAGGGGGAAGAAGCGGGCAATTCGGGGTATTTTGGGTTTGGTGCAGAAATGAATGATGCAAAAGATTAATAATATCCTTCAATACTAGAAAGTCATTTGACGATTAGATCTATGAAATTCATCGGTTAATATTTGGAAGGCATTGTAGACATGCTGCAAAATGCCTTGATAAGTCAGCTTTGATGAGAAAACGGAAATTGGATGATGATTTGACGACTAATGATATGGTTTCCCAAGTTCTATTATTAGGCCGGACGATTTTTTGGATCCGGACATTTTTTACGAAGAAGTATTATATTTCGAAAAATCTGTCCGGCCGGACAATTTTTACGCCCGGACAGATTTTTCGAAAACAGATTCCACTAACTTCTGAATACAGATAACGGCTCAGTACTAATGAAATGGGGAGTGTCGGACAAGAAAGGTGACATGAAATTTGCAACATTCTATCATCACACAAATGTGTGTATTAGTAACAAATTTCGAAATAATACCACTATTTTAGATATGCACAGAAGTGCAAGGCAGAGACAGGGATCGACATGGTCAACAGCTCGCTAAGTCTTGCTACGAAGAACGACTACATTGAAGACCACTCTATCACTGACAGCCTCAGTCTCATGAACATCAAGCCGAAGGCACGACTCGAAGAGGTGAGTCGATTGTTTATATCGAACAAACAATGTCTTCTCTTTTGTTTGAATGAAATTTATAAATTTGAGGGGATTGAGTGCGGTTTGAGGTTGGATCTCTGTTTGTGGTTGTTTTTAAATTATACATATGAATGTATGGAATATTCTCATATAAGTATAGTTTATTGTGAATACATCTATAATTAGAACACAGGACAAGAGGTACCGGGGGAAGATGACGAAATAGCCGGACACATGGAGTTGGATGAGCCTACCTCCAATCTTAAGATTATAGCGCCAGACAGCACCAGCGGACAAGGGGACGAGCTGGAAGGAATGTTTCTACCCATCGGGGGCGATGACATCCTGATCGGAATGTCTAAGTTTGTCGATCCTATCGCGATGGAGGATCACTCTCCCCCAGATAGCCAGGAGGTGGACATGGACATTGAAGACCTCGAAGCTCTGCATGAACCGAAGCAGGACTTCCCTGATCAAGGTCAGGACTGATTGGCTAGTGTCGCACCACTCTTCGCTCGTCGATACAAATGTTCTAAATCGATACGAACAAGCACCGTTCTATTTTAAGCAAATGTTAGCCATGCATGTGTGTTAGCTCGATCTGAAGGTTGATCTGAATTGATCCAATTGGGGGCAGTTTAAATGTAACGCAAAATTCTCTGATTTTAGACCCTCCCCCCTATGTTACGCCTTTTGACCATCTTGTAATACAACAATGATAGGACTGTCACACTTTGCTACCCCTGTACCCCCTTGGAGGCGTTACGTAACGTTTGAGCGGCCTCTTGAGAAAAATGAGAAAATGTTTATTTGACGCGTTTAGTCTTAAATTGACCAATCAGATAATTAATTTTCAATTTAGTTTTCCTCTCAAAGTGTATTGGAAATTCAATACTTTTCTAGCTCATGCTTTTACACTTGCAGTATTGGAGATTAGAAAGATTTCTATTATTTTATTTTACAGTTACCCTGGAAGTTGCCCCTCCCGAAGACAAGCCCCCTCCATCAGACACCAACATCCAGCCAGCTGACTCCGAATCCTCTTGCTGATCCAACAGGTTTAAATCAGACACATCCCATGGTATGAAGGTATATAATTGCAGTGGGATATACCGTTACTAGTTTTAATACAGTTGTTCTATACTCTGGGTTTCTGTACCTGCATTTAGCTATTAGTGTTTGTAAATTGTATTTGTATATACGCAGCTATCACACTAGCGATCTAGGAGCGTTTGTATGTTTGTACGGTGAACTGATGCACTGATTTTATTCATGAATGTAAACAGTAGTTGATTCACTTTCTCATGCTCATTAAAGATCCTTTGTTAACGGATGGTGGCTTTCGCGAGGGAAATATTCTTTACTTTCATCTGAATATGAAAATAAATATTCTTTACTTTCATCTGAATATGGCTTTCGCGAGGGAAATATTCTTTACTTTCATCTGAATATGAAAATAGCGAGCATAAATTCTCATCTATGTTGGGAATTTTTCCCATTTTATCTTCCAAATATTACACCTGTGATGCCAATTTAGGCAGTGCCGCGCTGGTGTGCATGTTGTTTAATTTGTATTGCAGCATTGGTGCATACTCGGTCTTGAATGTTCGCCTGCGTGTGGAGTGTGCAAAGGACAAAGTTAACTGATCACTGAATATGACTACTAATTTTAGTTCTTTCGGAATATTCAACAAAAGGGATTTGGGATGTTTACTATGTCACTGAGGTAGCTTCTCTCGCATAAAATTTCGAATAAATTATGTTGCAATTTATGCCAACTTGAACCACAGATTGACTGGACTACTAAGCTTCCATTTTGCGAAAATAATCATTTTTAAGTTTTCCATTGTTATCAATCAGTATTTGTTTCGGAGGGCAAAATATTGTTAAATTTTGAATACTTTAGATCTATAGTCTCGTTCGTTTTAAAAGGAATCACAGATGCAGCACTGAATCTAGTTGTATGATCCATTCAATGCAGAATATATTTATTTCCACATTATCTCAAATCTATTGCAACAACAATTCGTTGAATTGCTTGGCTGAATGAAATTCACGACATTAGTAGAGGTCGTAATGGACCTGAATATTTGGCCCGAGCCCGTCCAGAGTTGCAAGCGGGCTTCGAACTTGCGGACCGGCCCACCCAGCGTGAAACTCTGAGCGCGGTCCGAAGTCATTTCCCAGGCCCAAAGGGCCTCGGGTTTGGGCTGGCATTTAGTTACAGAGACTACCTGTCCTGACCAGATAGCTTTAGGCCTGTGCTTGTGACACTAGTACTTAATACATTTATTCAATCGCGTTCACTTCTATCATTTTTAAAAAGCTCTCAAACTTAAATATCGGTTCTCGAACTATACTATATAAGCATTGTACTTAAATCAAGTCAAAGTAACTACATATCTCAATTTGTTTGAATATAAACTATTCTACTACTCGTCTACTAATGCATGTATGCAATATAAATTGGAAATCTAAACCAATAGAATCCTACGAAACCTAACCTTATTAAGAACCTTCTGACACATGACGAAACAAATCACTACCGCTGCTAGCATAGCCCAGAAGAAACTCAGGTTACGAAGTCTATCCTGGGTTATCTCGAAGTCAGGAAGTTTTCTTTGCAGATTGATAACATCCACATTGACTTTCTCGTCGGTTTCTTTCAAGTTCTCAGGAATTCTATCCGCAGCTCTCTGGTGAAAGCGATCCCACTTTACTCCTCTCTGTATTGCATCCACGTAGTAACACACACGACAATAATGCTCCACTTCCCATAACACTCGATTTGGTTCTTCAAACTCGGGATCAAACGGCTTATGCTTCCACTCGAAGTAACTGTTGTATAGCTTCTCATTTTGTAGGAGCATTTTCAAATAATTGGCTACATCATGAGGTGTGTTAAACTCTGCCACATCAACATAGGAGCCATTAGGTACCACGCCCGCTACGTCAACTGTTCCCATCCAAACAGGTAGGACTCCAGCTTGCATTGCTTGGTATATCTTATCGGTTATAAATCCTGGAGAATCCCCGTTTTCAAAAGCGAGATGTATCTTGTAGTCTCTGATCGCTTCCACTTTGGTGCACACTCTTCCTTTGCACTGAGGCCATTCCATGTTGTGGAAACAAGTGCTCGGAGCAAACACTCCTATCACTTTATCGATTGCCTTTACATACTCGTTACGGTTATTCATTGGATTGCAATTCCTAGCCACAAAGGTAGCATGTGGTTTGGCATCATTTGGCTTCTCTACTTTCTTAACTGAATCCATGTTTGGCATCAATACCCATGGGATGTCTGATCGTCTGTCGAGTAGGGATGTAGCTTGAAAATGATGCTTCAAAAATTCAATTTTGAGCAAATGGTAATAATGTTGTGGCTCTCGAGATCCTAGAATCTTTATCGGGTTACTTGAGTTTGATTCTGTGGCACTTTTCACATCTCCATCACCCCTCGCTACATAATATTCAGCATCTACCTTTTCAGGATTGGCTGAAAACTCGCAAGGGATGTCACATTCTGCCACTCTGCCAAGATGTCTATCCCAAATAAATTCAGGAATTATTTTTACATTGATTGCATCGAGATGCATGTAAAAACCAAAAGATAGGAATAACAGTAATTTTAAATGATTCATTGTTAACTGTACCAATAGGGCAGCTATCTGTTTTAATAGTTTTCATGCGCATACTCGAATAGACTGATGGAACATTAATAAGTGTGTGTGGTCGCTTTGAAAAGGAATGCATTGGTCTAGCATGATGCAAAACAATATTTACACACTCTCACAATCAATACTAAACTTATGATTGCTTTCTATCACCTAGGAAGTGAAAATGATCATATTCGGTTAGAATTTACTTTAAAAAGGTCAGTCGGCGTCGAAGTGGTGAAAATATAACTTATAATAAACGTTTTATTTCATCTCTTATGAACTCAATTTTCAATAAAAATCGAAAAGATTATCATAAAATAAAAGTAGTATTCCCTCCCTGGATTAATTTTGAATTGAGTAATGGCTAATCACATTCGCCCCACACAAATATGTATAATAAGATTGAATGTGCGTTGCTAATAACAGGAAATACTTTGTGAAGGCATATATACATATATAAGTATAAGGACATACCTATTTAACGGAACGGAACGGAATGGACCATTACATAATCCCTGAAAACTTCCATGAGTGTGCTATTTTCTGATAGAATCTCTTGAATACCTTTGAGAGTTGATGCTTTTTCTGTAAGTTCTCTATAATCTACATATGCAAAAAAGGACCCTTTCTGATTATTCAATCGGTCTGCATCTAAATCTTCATGGTAAAAGGCTGCAATCTCGTTAATGTGAGGTGAATTTCTATCTAATACAACAGACTCTAATTTTTCTAGAATTTCCATACATTCCAAATTGTAGTGATTGGAGATTGTTGCAGCACAATCAGCAGATACTTCTAAGTAAATGCTAGTGTAGTACGCCTCTACTCCAATGTCAGCCTGACTAATGAGAGAATGATCATTTTGTGCTTTACGGCCGCACCTCCGTGGTAATTTTGGGTCCTCAAGCTTCAAATATATAGCTTATTTTACAACTATTTCAAAGTGCTGCTTTGCACCCAACGCATTTTTACTTCCCGATATAAGAAGCCTCTCCAAAGTTCTTATCTTTGATTTTGCGTAAGTAATGGTGATATTTGGTGATTGTATTGCTGTATGAACAGGATGTACCATTCAAAGAGTTTCTGAAGCGTCCTAATCAAGTAATAAGTGGAGAATTTCTCCATATAGTTGAGTGTAGCCATCGCTTTGCTTCTATCTTCTGCCCTAAGGTCATTATCCATCTTTCGCACCTCGTACCAATCCATGAGTGCTTCATACTGCTGTACAAATGCACTGAGAGCCGGAGCCCTGCACACCCAACGAGTTGACGAAAGGGATCTTAATGAAGCTGATTATTCTGACATAAATGCCTTGAACGAAGCTAAACGTTTTGGAGACATCTTCACATAGTTAACAACCGACGATACAAGTGTCATAGCATTCTCTGCAAGGGAACCATGTTTTACAGAATGTTGTACGACGAGGTTCAAAGCATGTCCAGCACAGTAACAGTATAATGCTTGTGGAACAACTTCACGCACTCGACTCTGGAGTCCTTTTACATGTCCTCTCATGGTTCCAGCACCGTCATAGGATTGGCCTCTGACTTTGTGAAGTGGCAACTCACATTGCACCAGTTTTTCTTTGAGAATTGCAAAAATTGCCTCACCATCAACCTTTTCAGCGCTGACAAAACCGATGAAATTCTCTCTTACAGCTAAAGTATTCGGACAGATCTAAAACAGCAGGTAACTTGTTCGAGCGTTGCAACGTCGCTAGTTTCATCCATTATAATGCTATAAATCGCTGATTCTCTAACCTCCTTCAGGACCACATCGAAGATAGCATTCCCAAGGCGTGTAATCATTTCATTCTGGATTTGATGGCTCAAATACTGCATGCGATTCTTTTCAGAGAGCCAGTTCTTCAGTTCTAAGCTAGTCATTGTAACAAGATTCAACAACTGTATTTGGTTGCTATTTTCATCAGTGTGACCCCGAATGGCAAGGTCCTGTCTCCCGCAAAGTTTGATAGTAACCAACATAATATCTAAAGCTCTGCGGTTTTCTTTTTTCTATTGTATATGTTCGAGATCCGACAATTCGAGATCCGACAATAAGTGGGAATACGTTTGTTTATTGAAGCCCACTTACAAATATGACACAAAACCTTGGATTGATCGGCATTTGGCTCAATCCAGGGAAATTGTTGTAGACAGGATTCCTGAAAGTTACGCTGTTATATATTCAAATAATAAGTCGACAATATTGAGACACAACAATAATCTATATTGTACAAATCACACACAATACTAGCTATAATATATACCAGCAACTAATAGTTATTATAAGCCTATTCACTTCATTGTACTTTTAAATAACAAATTTTCAAGAATGTTGTTAACCATCACCACATTCCATCCTCCACAACAACCAATATAATTGCTGTTTGATTGGTATAGAATCATACATTCTTACGCTTCTAATGTACTGAATTCAAGTCTTGAAGTTAATTATCATTAATGAAATTTCAATGTTTGGGATTAGGTTAATAAATGATCTGAAAATTCAGGCATTACCCTCGAGAGCCCCCTAGCCCTCCCGGGTTGGAGAGTAGGGGGGTTTGAGCCCCCAACCCCCCGGGTTCGGCGCCTATGTGGCGGAGTGCCCCGATACGCGGGGTGAAATTGTTAGGGGAATAGCAAATTCCATTATACTACGTATTATGGTTATGTTGTGATTTGTAGTTTCATTATTTCAGAAATGGAAATCATTACCACTGATTTAGAAGGATTCTTAATCGTAGCAGTACAGTTATCAATAGTTATTTGTGAAAAGGTAAGGGTAATTGTTAACAGACAATAAACTTTAACTTTCTATTGGTAGAATTTAACGAAGTTGTGAATGCAAAAAGATAATCAAGGTAGGAACGGGTTAATTCGAAAAATCTGAACTTTTCTAATGAAATGTTGCTACATTCCAGCGTTGCTATGGAAACATATTTATACCATTTGAACCTATATCTTGAAAACCGTTACAGTTAGACATTCAAATTTGACTGTATTTGATAGATAATAGGCTACTTTCTATTAGCTCCTAATACATTTTATAACACTAAATCTTAAGGTTTTCGAGGTATGGTGCAATATATTTTATGAATCATATTTGTTAAATTGCACCATATCTCGTAAACCTTAAGATTTAATGTTACATTGTATAAAATATATTAGGAGCTAATAGAAAGTAGCCTATTATTTATCAAATACAGTCAAATTTGAATGTCTAACTGTAACGGTTTTCAAGATATAGGCTCAAATGGTATAAATATGTATCCATAGCAATGCTGGAATGTAGCAACATTGCCAATATTTCCAAAATGTATCTTAAATCTGTGAAAAACAGGTGTGACAAACCACATAACTCACATTCAACACATAGTTGAGGTGAGCCAACATGACCAATGGATTCCAAAATATGACTCCCTATTTACATAATTTATTTGTCTAACTTGAGCGGATTACGAGATATCAATAACAAGCACGCTTCGCTTGCTTGCGCTGCGCGGCTGGCGGACACTTTTTGTCCCCCGGAGACGCCCATTGGGCGCCTGGGGTCACATTAACCCTTGAAAGCATTTGGGATTTTTCTATTTATAGTAGTAACCCCAAACTTGTATGGCTTCCCCATTGAAAAGGACTTAAACCGGAAATGACGCAACACATTCCTGTGGCAAGCGTGAGGCATAGCCTACTTAATATAAGGCCTGACAGTAAATGTACCATGGATGAACAACAAGATGGGAAATTTTATTTTCTATAATCCAGTGAAATTAAGTTATTAAGTTAACCATGCATCTCTAATACTCCCAAACATTACTGCCCTGTTACCCTGTGGTTAAAATTATCATGTATAGTGAGAATGGTGATTGGATATCATAATTTAATATTAATAGTACATACAAACTGTACATTCTATAATATAATTAGTAGAAATACAACACACAACAGAAATAATAGCTTTCTTTCTCATCCTCTCTCCTCACCCGGACTCTTGCTAGCACTAACACACATTATGTTTATAATAGATGAATCAAAGGCACCAAGAAACTACATATAGAAATAAGAATTAACAAAGTAATACAAATAAACAAGTAGGAAATACAGAAGTAAACTAATAATTAAGAAAATTTCTTTAATTTACGTTTTTCTACAACCTTCGAAAGGACCTGAGAATTATAATTCTTGACTTTATTTGCGAGAAAGCAATTCGATGAGGTAAAGACAAGTTTCTGTAAGATGCTCCAATTGAATACTTCACAGTTAACACAATAAGACTTCCAAATATTAGTATCACGATTATCACTATCTTCCAAGTACATCAATGTGAGTTCAACTAATATTTTTCTAGAAGGTCCACTTACTAGCTTTGCCAACAGCTCTTTATCATTTTCGATGGCATAAAATGTCTTCCATAAAACAAGAATAGAATTCAAAACAGGTTCAGATGGGTACTTAAGTCCGCCACGGTCCGTTAACTGCAGAAGTTTAAACTCAGAATCCGAGGCTAAATCAAGAAGAAATTCTTTATCAACTGTAAACAGATTAAGACAGATATGACATGGTTTTGATTATTTTAGATATTGATGGACAGAATAGCCTGCAATAAAGGCCAATGATTGAAGCACCTGTTGACTGCATTCAATGGTTGATAGATCGGGAATTTCATCAAGAAATGGCTCTAAATCGAATTCAACATCACTAGTGGAATAAGGAGAAGAAAATGATTTGACAAATGACTGAATTGATGGCAAACAAGAGTCTTGTCGGTCAGCAAATATATTTAATATGCTAGACAGTTTGAGTCGACGCTCGGTTTCGAGAATTTGAAGATAGGAGACATGGTAATTAGAACCCGACATCATACGATATAGCCCAAAGTGGTGTTCCAATGGATCTGTTTGTAAAAAGGAGGATAACACATAGGAAAACCCACAATTTTCTAATGTATGAACATGAGGAAGAGATATACAGTTTAAACTCTGAAGATACTTATAACAAGCAGGAGATATCAGATGCGTCTTAATAGCCATGATTTGTGTTATAATATTGTATCGTCGTCTATTCTTGGGGATAAATGTATTCTCTAATTAACAGAGGATGAATTGCAAACGCGCTAATTCTGAGCTATCACTATGAAGTTCATTATGATGAAGTAAATCATTGATGACTTCCTTAATATGCTCTTTGGCTCGGGGTATATGAAATGATTGCTTGGTGTTTTTGGAATTAGAATCGTGTTCTAAAGCAAGTTCCTGCAAAACAGATTCAATTTGTCGGATGTCATTAATTGCAGCAATAGAAACGGGAATGTTTTGCCCATGAAAATAGGCTGAGGTAGATAGATAGGAATTGATTTCAAGGTACAAATTCACAGACATATTTCTTTCAGTCATCTTAGCAAGAGCGAACGTGATGTTATTTTCATCACGAAACCATACAAACCCACTATTAGGTAGTGAAATCAAGGTTAACTTATCTTTCAGAGGTCTTTTAGAGAGTTGATGATGAACTTCCTTTTCTCCTCACTTTCGGATGTCAAACTAAGTTGCAGGGTTTGGTTCATCAAATCTTCTTCCTTTTCATCGTATGACAAGCGAGTCCGTTTGGTAGATTTAGTTGAGTAGTAAGCTGGACAGCCAGGTAGTAGACTTGGAACAGTACCTTCCTTTAGCATTGGCTTCACGCGTGGTACTTCAGTGAAAGTACCATCTCCTTTTGGTACTTTGAAAGTAGAGTCTATGTCTTCTTTCTGGAAATGCTTGATGCATACATAAACAGCCTTGAGGTCACCTATATCCTCACGATGTAGAGCACGTGTCCAGGCATATTTCAGATCAGGCGGACTTTCAGGCATCTTGAATACTGGAACCCGATCACCAACGTTGTAGTTACTCTTGCATCCAGGGACAGAACAAGAGTTCGGCATGTCGAAATGAGTTGGAATGAGTCGGGATGAGAGAAGCTAATATTAATTAAAAGCAGAGAGAGATTAAAAGTAAGCGAATGGTATGCGTAATATAATAGTTTTGAATAATGTGATCAAAATAGTATTCATTCAAATAATATTTACAATAAATATGGTTCATTATTATAATATTTTCGATATTAAATATTATGGTTTGATAACTATAACCATCTTGTCCTTCATCCTTGGTCCATAATTTTTAAGTTACTGTCAGGCCTTATATTAAGTAGGCTATGCGTGAGGTTAATTAATTATAAGGGAGATAACATCTCTAAATACGTCTGTCCTTATTGTGTAATATAATTTTACTCCATATTAATAGTTACAAGTCTAAACTCGTTGTTATTGGTTGTGAACTCGTATCAATAGAATGAATATTTCAATAATAAACTTTTAGCTCTCTCATAATCTCACACTAGCTTCTGGTTATTCGGGTTAAACTTGAAACAAAAGAATTTGGATTGCATTGCATAGTGTGAACTAAATGGTTGATGAATTTTAAAATAAAGATTGTTAAAAAATGGTACGTCATAGAAAAATCTGCAAGTGCAGAAGGTGTTAAAATTTCAGACGAGTTGGTAAAGGAATTTCCATGAAAAATGAGTTGTTTTCGAGTTGGTACAGCCTTGACTGAGATATTCTGGAATGGAATGTTCCGTAAATTAAGAACTTATAATTTCTAGAATGAAATGCTCCGTAAATTAGGCAATTCAAATTTCCGGGACCGTTCCGTCAAGTTTCGTAAATTAGGTATGTCCTATATGTAAACCCAACAGGCTCTCTCAACCTTTAATTTAGTTAAATCGTGTGAAGGAATCTGTCAAATCGTGAGCAAGGGCGTAGCCAAATTCAGGGGGAGGCACAGAAAAATATTTATAAATGGACAGAAATCTGTCCGCAAATATAGGCCAATACGACACTACAACTCACAAAAACGATTATCCAAACCTGGCACAGTAGAAATGGCATTTGGGTGGTACGAGGAGTCCGGAAGTTGGGGTTTTTGACTAACTAGGATTTATATACGTAGTAAGTATGCGGGACTCTATCCCATATTATAGAGCTAGCTAGAATCTAGAGTGATTGTAACGTCATCACATCATATGCTTTATTCTAGGGAAACAAATGCTACCAATTTTGACTTGGGGGGACGACAACTTTTGACTGTGCTAAAAATGGTCCCCGGCCCAATTTTTTCGTGACAGGCGTCCACCGAAGGTAATGTGCAGCATTTATAAAATGCGAATCATCTTGGCTACCCCTCTAAGAGGTTGAGGTTGTATAATCTTATAAATTAAAAATCGGTTTATATTTATATCCATGCATATAAATATAAACCGATTTTTAATTTAGGAGCAGGGGGCATGCCCCCAACCCCCCATTTTAGTCCGGGGGACAATTCTTTCATGGAAATTTGCTCCTACACTGAAAATCTTGGTCCTATCATGAACTAATTTACCATGGAATTTGGGTCCAATTTTCTATGGAATATTGGTCTGTCCGGACCAAATTTTTCATGGAAAATTGGTCCTAAGCTGAATGAGTTTCATTTTTGTCGTGCATTGGAGGTTACGATAAAGGCAGACGTACCGACGGAACACCTACCATGTTTGAAATTGAAGTGGTCTTAACAAGAGATCTCTACAAGTGTATAGTAGATAAACTTCCGGAAGGTACGTGTACTTGTAAACAAGTAGAGTTTTTGGAACCCACAAACAACTCGTCAGTAAAAATGGAATATAATTCACTTTGTCCCAAAACTTCTGGGTGAAGATGTTACTAGTATTCTCTCGAAAATTAGCAGAATGTCTATTCTGATTCTTAATCCATTTTCTTACTTATGTGAGGCCGGGTTTTAGTCTGCTTGCCATGAAAACCAAGCAAAGTAACACATTAGAATGCAGAGGGTTTGAGATGAGTATTGAGGAAAACAGACCCTCGGTTAGCAGAGTTGGGGGCAAAAAAACACGAAAAGGTTTCTCATTAACAATCTAATTAGATTTACCATAGCCCTCTGTATATAAGGCCTGCCATCTAAATCTCAAAGATGGACCAGGGATGCGGTCGAAGACGGTTGATTGATGATGAATAGAATGGCTGTCTCTTAAGATGTAGTTTACATTGTTCAGAAAAAACACTGGCTTTAATTTATGAAATGGTTAGGTGCAAAGCCCTAATATCTACGCTATTCAGCTCCCCCCAATGTTGTAATTTTTTAAAAGGATTTTATAATATTAACATCAACTTTGATTAATGTTTAAAAAAATTTCTAAGGTACTATTCTTAGAATTCTTCTTAGAATGACACCAATTCTAAGTATATTTCTTAAAATCCGTAAAGAATTTCAAGGTTAAGAATTCTATAAGAATTCTAAGAAAAAAATTCTAAGAAAAAAGATTTGATCAAATTCTAAGAATAATTCTTAGAATCCGTAAAGAATTTGATGTCACATAATTCTTTATGAATTCTAAGAATTCCATAGCAATTCTGAGAAATATTCTTAGAATGGCATCTCATATTTTTGAATCTATGTGATAAATTATTTGTTTACATTTGTTTACAGTAGATACATAGAGTAAACAAATTACAAAAATAGGCTAGAGACTAGCTTCCAACGGTTGACATGGGGTTTTCAGGGGTATAGATCTAGAATATTATATTTTCAGATCTATATGATAAATTATTTGTTAACCTGTTTACAATATTTATATAAATTAAACAAATTCCAAAAATAGGCTAGATTGAGTAACTCCAGGCGCCCGCAGGGCGACTCTGTGGACACAAAGTGTCCGCAAGCCGCGCAGCGCAAGCAAGCGAAGCGCGCTTGTTTAGAATTAATTTAAGAAAAATTCTAAGAACTTTAGTGAATGAGGCCCCTGGATATTTATGCCTTGTAGGCATGCAAACTGTTGCGCTGAGTGTAGTGCAAGAATTTTAGAGTTAGGCCAGCCGTGCCCTGTGTGCCGCTCGGGAATAGATAATATGTTACAAATATTTACTAATTAACTTTCTATGTTATTAATACTGCATTTTATTCTTTCTTCTACATTCATTCACTATTAAAATTTCGATATTATATCTGAAATTAAGGGGAATATGTTAACCAAACGACCTTCGCTTGTTAGGCTACTTCAGACAAGTGCCGAACTCCAAACACTCATTCTGCTGCTCCCCCGGTAGAACAATTACATGATCTGCCTAAAATAATTAATCACGCAGGATGCTTAGGAATGTATTACCAGCATATATGAATATGGTTCCAAAGTACCCATATCCGTTGCAAAATTTTTGATTAGTCATCATATGATAGGTTATATTTATGATGATTTTAGTGATTGTTAGAGCCAGTTTAAGGACACTTCTGTGTGTTTTTATTATAAAGTTTTTCGCATAGAACCGAGCTGTGAATTGGTTAAGAAACGGGGTAACTGGTTGGGAATCCCTCAGGGTTGCCGTGGGAATGGAATTTCAATACCCATCCCCATCCCATTCCCACAGGATTTCTGTGGGAATACCCACAAAAACTCACAGAACCCACAGGAAACCTCACAAAAAAAAACACAGAAACCCACAAGAAAACGGGCTTGCCTAATTTCCGGGACGGGACGGGACCGTCCCGGAAAATCTAGATACCTAATTTCCAGGAAAGCACATTTTGAAACTTTATAATCCCGTCCCGGGAATTAGGTATCTTCACCCGTCCCGTCCCGGAAATTAGGCATGCCCCAAGAAAACCCACAGAAACCCACAGGAAAACCCACAGAAACCCACAAGTGGGAATACCCATAGGCTTAAAATAATTCCCATCCCATATGGGAATACCCATGGGAAAACCCACAGATTCCCATTCCCACGGCAACCCTGGAATCAATCCCTGGTCTAGGCGCATATAAAAATGATCGACCCTCTTTAGATGTTTAGATTTGAGCATTCTAAGGACCAATATTCCATGGAAAATTGGTCCATTGCAGGACCGAATTTTTCAGCATAAGACCAATTTTCAGGGGACCAAAATTTTCGTGACAACTAGATTTTGTAATAGTCTATGGATCACTATTACAAAATTTAGTTCTGAGCATTCCTAAGGCTGACTTTTTACCTTGTTTTATAATTTTGTTTGCATGATATTTACTGTGAGATTGCTCATGGGTTGATAGTATCACACTTGAAAACTGTAGTTATGATACTACTTAATGGATGTGAAGTTAGCAGCGCGAAAAGTGAGCACGACATAACTGGTTATAACTTTTCGCTTAGGCTGATTATCCGGTTCAAATTTGTAACACAGCATTATGAGCGAGGTAGTTTTGTATCATTCCAATTTTTTGTCCCTTTCTTCAAAAACCACTTCACAGTGACTTTGCAAAAATTCCCGATTCTCACTATACAAATTCATATACGATTTGACTGAGCACGACATAACTGGTTATAACTTTTCGCTTAGGCTGAATATCCAGTTCAAATTTGTAACACAGCATTATGAGCGAGGTAGTTTTGTATCAATCCAATTTTTTGTCCCTCTCTTGAAAAACCACTTCACAGTGACTTTTGCAAAAATTCCCGATTTTCACTATACAAATTCATATACGATTTGACTGAGCACGACATAACTGGTTATAACTTTTCGCTTAGGCTGAATATCCAGTTCAAATTTGTATCACAGCATTATGAGCGAGGTAGTTTTGTATTTTTCCAATTTTTTGTCCCTTTCTTCAAAAACCACTTCACAGTGACTTTGCAAAAATTCCCGATTTTCACTATACAAATTCATATACAATTTGACTGAGCACGACATAACTGGTTATAACTTTTCGCTTAGGCTGAATATCCTGTTCAAATTTGTATCACAGCATTATGAGCGAGGTAGTTTTGTATTTTTCCAATTTTTTGTCCCTTTCTTCAAAAACCACTTCACAGTGACTTTGCAAAAATTCCCGATTTTCACTATACAAATTTATGAATATGCTAATATTTCTATTCTTGACGCGCTGAATCAGAATTGCAATATAATTGTGTACTAGTTCTAAATTTCTATGTGACTAACTTCATAGTATATTTACTATGGAACTAAACTTCTTATTTTGAAAGCCCTTGAGTTCTGGTGTTAACCTTGATGACAGGCTGAAAGTGGCTCATGTTTAACCTCAAATAAACTCTGCGTTCTGTTAAATCATGTGTAGATTTAGCATCAATGAATCCATGTCCTGAGAATTTCAACCAGGATTGGTCCTCATCATTGTAGACAAAGATATCTGTTCTCAGGATGATAGCTGCTAAAAATATTTCTAGGTCTGTACCCCAAGATCCTACTCGGTCCATTTTGCTTGCTTTCAGATAATCTTCAATCGAATTGCAACGTTCCTCTGGCAATAAATCTTTTCGAGCTTGAACGTAATTGGTGGCTAATTTCCTATATTCGCCCTTCATTTTATCAATTATTAACTCCCGTATTTCTTTATGATTGTAATCTGTTCCAGTAATTATATATGATAAAGAGCGAAACAAGCAATTCCCATCAGGTGAAATCCTTTTTTCTTTTGTAGGAATTAATTGTCGAATCTCAAGAGATTTATCAGCGGCTTCATTTTCATATATTATTCCTGTTGTAAATGTTAGTCTTATCACCTTGCACTTTTCCCTTTGCCAACTCGGAGTTACAGTCTTGAATTCTCCATGATAATAGGTTTTACATCTATTATAGAGAGAGTTTCATCTGGAATAGAATCGTCATTAGACAAATCAGTGTACAATGTTACGGCCTTTGAGTTGACTTGAGGGCTAGTGACCATTATGTAAGGCAAATGATTAAGTTTCTGTGTCTTGGATTCTTGAACTTTTTAAGTGAAGCTTGTTTGTTAGAGTTCATTGGCTTTCCTGGTTTGAAGTATGTCTGTCTTGGTTTCTTCTTCTTCCACATTTCATCAATTTGATCATAATCTTTTGGTTGTTGTGTTTTTTGTCTCTTGAGAACTTTAAGGCTCAATGGATTGAATGCAAATTCGAATGCCTTTATTCTACCAACAATACCTTCCCTTAATTTGCGAATGAAATCTCCCGGTCTTAGTTTGCATTGTTTGTGTAAAATTGTTATCTTTACAATTCTCATCCAGTTTTCTGCAATTGCATTCGTGGATGTCACGTGATATTGACCTGGGTGCAAGGATGGGCCTAGTATAATACCTGACCAGAGGGGACAAACTGGCATGTAATGAGTTACAAGAAATGATGGTAAATCTGGAAAGTAGTAGTTGTTTTTAGGAGTGCTTTCATTCTGTTCTTCCATTTCAAATATGCCAACAAGCGTCTTGCAGTTCATTAATTCATTCTGAAAATGTATACCAAATGGAGATCTTGATTTGTATGTTTTGCTATCTCCCATTTCATTGGGTAATGATTCATCTAGTTCTGTGATATTTTCGAGATCAAAATCGAACTCCTTATCAAGACAAATAGAGCTGTTAAGTTTATCAAAAGATTCTTCAATTTTTGGATAGATCTTTTTTGATAAACATACCATACTCAATGTGCCAAATAACTGATTCATTTCATCCATCGTTGTACAACTCGTCATTCGAGCCATTATGAACATGATCTTTTGTTTCCTCTGTTTATCCATCCTGAACTTAGAACTTAGTTTATAGCTAAACCGATTCATTATGTGTGCCGAGCATATGTGTATTATTACTTTTATTGAATTAGTAGAATTGCTCTTGTGAATAGTTTCCCAACATTTATTTAAATACCATTCTAAGTTTTGTTTGTTAAAGGCATTGCAGACACCATGTAGCATGGCCCAACTAAAGTCTACCTCAACTTTATTTGGTAATATCTCGCTACTCGTCACCTTCTTTACGTCATATAACCATCGGTTAAGCAAATGTGAAATTTCTATGTTTGTCTGCTCGCTAGATACCATCTCAGCAAGTGGAATTGGGCTTACATGTGATAGAGGATGCTTTACTGAGATAGCGTAATAGAGGATTCTTTTTCCCAAATGATCTAATTTCCTGATAACTGAACCAGTGGCATCTAAATGTAATGCAAAAGATTCTTTTTCCAATTTTTTTAACAACATTATCTGTTCTTCACTATACAAGTGAATGATGAATGGGGAATGACTTATGAATTGAATGTAGCCGTTAAGAGTATTCCCAATGATTGTGCTCATATATGACATTTGGGTGCTAATGATGTCCTGCCACATATCATTATTAAATCGGGATTTTTCAAAGTGCTGTGACTTGACCTTTCTAATGACATCGGTTGAGTGTAAATAATTGAAGTTTCCTTTTTTGGCAACGGATAAATTTTGTGAATCAACAAAGAGGGAATAATGAAGATTAGAAGGACTGGAAAGTTCAAGCTGTTTCGCAGTGGCTTCTCTTCTGTCTCCAGATAAATGTCGGCTGTGCGAAATTAAATTAGATGAATGTTCTTCAGAGATTGATCCAGTAGCAGTATAATTAACGAGATAAAGATTGCTTGCGTTTGTTTGCGGTGTTTCCATTTCAAATTTGAAGGTGAAACAATTACTAAACTTGCAAACTGCTGCTGCAATAAGAAATGTACTTCCACGTCTTGAATAGCTTTTGTTAATTCGATGGTATAAAAATTTGAGAACACAAAACGGGTAGTAAACGGAAATTTTCTCATTAAATAAGGTTGTCCATTCTGACTTCAGAGCACTTTCTGAAAAATTTGGAAAAATTCTGAACCATTCTTGGCCTGTCAATCCAAATTCACCTCGATTTGTCGACTGAACTATGTGCATTTTACTAGATACCTGATCAGTGGATTCAATGCTAATAATTGAGCTTATGTCTGATTCTAGTGAATTATCAGAATGGGAGAAAAGCACGTTATGATTACGAATATCTGGTAATTCAGAAATGTTGATACTGATAGGTAGAGTAAATTTATCTTTAGGTAGTGTCAATGCTTGTGTTACCTGAGATTTAATATTCCAGTTGTTGTTTCGCCAGATGTTCATAAGTTTCGCCCGTAGTTGCAAGCGATTTCTTCTATAAACATATTTTGCCAGCTTACCCCAGATAGAAGAGGTATCCCGCCAATTTCGTGTTTTAAGCAATTCGAGATTGTTCAGAATTAATGAACCATGACCAGTTAACTTGGATAAGGCATCGGTCATCTTTGAGACAATCTCGCTACCTTGCTTGACATCACCAGTTTCTATAATAAATTCTCTGAATCAAATATATCATTGCTTATTATTAGAAACATCAATAATAATACGTATTATGTAGTATATGTAAAATAACTAACCATTGTATCTTGGTCCTGGGTTCACTTCTACATCTCCGCAAATAATAAGGAATAGAGATAGAATTGTTAAGATGGAGATCAAAATGTTGCATGTAACAAATCCAGGAATAGCTATCATTTTGCAGCATCTTGATTTTGTAGATTTCCGTGAATTGAATATGCCAATGTGGTTGCGCCATGTACAAAGATCAACCCCCATTAGTAAATGCAAAACTGAAATGTTATAGGCGTGAAATTCGAATAAGTTATCAATATTATCCAATAACCAAAGAATAATCGTATTAACTATATTTATTTGGATTTATCAGAATATTATGCTATAGTCACAGAAGCCAATATAATGAATACGTAAAAACACTCGCCCAAAATTAACTACAAATGACGACAATTAACAATCTATGACAATAGCATTTTGTACCTAACTCCACTGTGTACTACAAATATGCAACTCAAATCGTACATGAATTTGTATAGTGAAAATCGGGAATTTTTGCAAAGTCACTGTGAAGTGGTTTTTCAAGAGAGGGACAAAAAATTGGAATGATACAAAACTACCTCGCTCATAATGCTGTGATACAAATTTGAACTGGATATTCAGCCTAAGCGAAAAGTTATAACCAGTTATGTCGTGCTCAGTCAAATTGTATATGAATTTGTATAGTGAAAATCGGGAATTTTTGCAAAGTCACTGTGAAGTGGTTTTTTAAGAGAGGGACAAAAAATTGGATTGATACAAAACTACCTCGCTCATAATGCTGTGTTACAAATTTGAACCGGATATTCAGCCAAAGCGAAAAGTTATAACCAGTTATGTCGTGCTCAGTCAAATTGTATATGAATTTGTATAGTGAAAATCGGGAATTTTTGCAAAGTCACTGTGAAGTGGTTTTTTAAGAGAGGGACAAAAAATTGGAATGATACAAAACTACCTCGCTCATAATGCTGTGATTCAAATTTGCAACTGGATATTCAGCCTAAGCGAAAAGTTATAACCAGTTATGTCGTGCTCAGTCAAATTGTATATGAATTTGTATTGTGAAAATCGGGAATTCTTGCAAAGTCACTGTGAAGTGGTTTTTTAAGAGAGGGACAAAAAATTGGAATGATACAAAACTACCTCGCTCATAATGCTGTGATTCAAATTTGAACTGGATATTCAGCCTAAGCGAAAAGTTATAACTAGTTATGTCGTGCTAACTTTTCGCGCTGCTAACTTCACATCCATTACTACTTATACCAGGGTTTCATTCAGCTTTCCAAAGTCATACGACTAAATGGACGCTACCATTTTTTACACGCCTAGACTCTGCATTTTTATAAACAGGGTGGCCGAACGAAATTGAGACAAACAAACTTGCTTTAAAACAACCCTTAAATTTTGTCAGCTCCTTATATTTTTTAGTTACTATAGACGTATCAACTATATCCTTACTATTAAAACTCGATTAATGTTTGTGTATGTATGTGTGTATATATATATATATATATATATATTAGGGTGCTCCAAAAAATTCGAAAGTTGAAATATTTAAATGTACACTCTTCGAATAGTTGACATTGATCACCAAGTATGCACGGTCAAATTTTCAAGCAATTAGGAGATGATTTAGTGGTCGCGCAAAGTAGGCTCCTCCTGGCGCAGATGTGTTATTAGCTGATATATAACCACCCCAAATATCACAAAAAATACAGTTACTTGTATATTTGAATATCAGAAGTACATCTTTTACAACTTTAAGCCTCAAACCGGACATGTCCCATTATAAATCAGCACCAGGAGGAGCCTACTATGCGCAATCACTAAATCATCTCCTAATTGCTTGAAAATTTTATAGTGCATACTTGGTGATCAATGTCAACTATTCGAAGAGTGTGCATCTAAATATTTCAACTTTCGAATTTTTTGGAGCACCCTAATATATATATATATAAGCGCGCTTCGCTTGCTTGCGCTGTGCGGCTGGCAGACACTTTGTGTCCGCCGGAGGGTCCATTCGGTCGCCTGAGGTTATATTGGTTAATTATAAGGGAGATAGCATCTCTAAATATGTCCATCTTAGTGTTAAAATCGATATCACTCACAAAATCACCAAATTTGTCAATTTTAAAATTTTTGATGCGTAATGATGACGTCATAACAGAGTGATGAGTCATCATTTTTTGATGATAGTTGCATCATATATGAGATATGTTAGTATACATATTTTATTAAATTTCAGCCTTTTATCTCTCATAATGGCTGAGTTATGTTCGAATAACTGTATTGCTTAACTTTTAAAAATGTGACAATGACGTCATAATTCCATGATGAGTCGACATTTTGCTCTGAGCTTAGAACTTACTGGAGCCATAGCCAAAAGACTCCCACATGCCAAAAATCAGCTTTCTGTGACTGGCAGTTTCTTCAATCAATTCGTTACAGATATATATATATATATATATATATATACACACACATATAGATTAATCGAGTTTTAATAGTAAGGATACAGTCGACTCCGCTTAATAGGGCCACATCGGTCAGAGGACATTTTGCCCCGATTAAGCGGAGGACCCTATTAACCGAAAATATTTTGTATTAGCTTCTATGTGTGAGAGCTATTCCGGTCCTGCCAAAAGTGGCCCGATTAAGCGGCTGACCCGATTAAACAGTGGCCCTATTAAGCGGAATCGACTGTATATATATGTATATATATATATATATATACATATATATATATATATATATATATATATATATCTGTAACGAATTGATTGAAGAAACTGTCAGGCCCAGAAAGCTGATTTTTGGCATGTGGGAGTTTTTTGGCTATGGCTCCAGTAAGTTCTGAGCTCAGACGAAAATGTCGACTTAACATGGAATTATGACGTCATTGTCACATTTTTCAAAGTTAAGCAATACAGTTATTCGAGCATAACTCAGGCATTATAGGAGATAGAAGGCTGAAATTTTAATAGAATGTGTATACTAACATACCTCACATATGATGCAACTATCATCAAAAAATGATGAGTCATCACTCTGTTATGACGTCATCATTACGCATCAATTTTAAAAATTGACAAATTTGGTGATTTTTCGTGCGATATCGATTATAACAGTAGGCAGGCGTGTTTATGGATGTTATCTCCCTTATAATTAATCAATGTGACCCCAGGCTCCCGCAGGGCGCCTCCGGCGGACACAAAGTGTCCGCCAGCCCCGCAGCGCAAGCAAGCGAAGCGCGCTTGTTAGCTATAGAATTGAGAACATTGTCATTGTTTGAACAATAATGAATGAATTGGAGAAGAGACAAGTTGTTGAGACCTATTTTCACAATGGACAAAGTGCGTCTCAAATCTGGAAGCTTGTAAAAGATCTCGGAATATCATGAGCCACAGTCTACAGGCTCGTTAAAAAGTTCTAAGATGGTGGAAGTAGCGACAGGAAATTAGGTTCTGGAGGTGAACTGTCAAATAAGAACCGTAGTGCGAAGAGAAAGATCACTGATCGTCTGCGCCGCAATCCAGCTCAGTCAGTCAGAAAAATCGCGAGATATATCGGAATTCCAAAATCCACGGCTCAAGATATCGTCCAAAGGGACTTGAAACTGAGAGCAAGGAAGAAGGAAAAGAAACAAGCGCTCACAAGTCCCCAAAAGTCAAAAAGAGAGACAAGATCCAGAACTCTTCGTCGATCGTTGGACCGCGACTCGCACAGACGAGTCCTTTTTAGCGGTGAAAAATATTTTTTGATGGATCAGCCCCTTAATCGCCAAAATGATCGTGTTTACATCAAAGAAGGGACAAAGAAGCCTCTGAATAAGAAAACGATCGTGGAAAAGAATAAATTTAGCCGAAAACTCATGGTCTGGGCAGGGGTAGCCTATAACCTAAAAACTGATCTGGTTTTCTTCAGGCAAGGAGAGACTGTGAATGCGGATCGGTACCAAAGTGCAATTTTAGCTCCTTTTGTCGTTCCCCTTTGTCGTCAGCACAACCTCGTTTTCCAACAGGACTCCGCCCCTTGCCACACGGCAACCAGAGTCGCAGAATTTTTGAGGACGGAAAATATATTTTTGGACGAAAGAAGATTGGCCGCCAAACTCCCCTGATCTCAATCCCCTTGACTACGGTATATTGGGTATGCTGGAGCAGGAGGTGTACCGTAAGCCACCAAAGAATTTGCAGGACCTGGAGAGCAAAATTCTACGAGCTTGGGAGAATTTAGATCTGTCCAAAGTGAACCGGTGCACTGATCGATTTAAGGACGATTGCGACAATGTGAAGATGCAAAAGGCAGCCATTTCGAATGAAAATGTTTTGTAATAAACTATATAACTAGTTTTTGTTATGAGGAGTCTAAACTCTACTTATCAATTTATGAAAATACGTTAATTTTAAATTTTTCTCAATTTCGTTCGGCCACCCTGTTGTAATGGAACTCTATATGAGTAATTTTTTAAATCAACCAATTCTTCTAGAAATACATGCTTATACTACCAATTGTAGACTCATTTGAAGTTGTTATCGTTACTATTTACAACAAATATTCACTTAGTCCTAATTAGTACATGTATTCGGTATTCACATAGCTTCTACTTCTGAAATACTTGTATACGCGTATAATTATATATATTTCTGTGTTGCGATATACTTAAGTAGGAAAAAATATGATATTGTAAACATTTAGTCATATTACTGCGCGCCTAGTTAGGCGTATGCCACGCGCCTAAGTAGGCGTATGTCGCGCCCCTAGCCCCCAAAAAATCATACGCCTAATTATGATCCATGGGATCAAATACGCGCCTCTAGGCGCGCCCAGTACGCCTGGATGAAAGCCTGCTTATAACTACAAATAAATATAGGGCATATAAATACCACAGCTTACTAACTAGGACTTATATAGGTATGGAGTGAAGCCCTATTAGCACTATAGAGACCTCTAGAGTCTAGAGTGATCGTACGTACCGTTATCACATCCTGTGAGGAGAGGTCTACCAAATTGTAGGGAATTAAATGCCGCAAAAAATTGACCCGGACCAATTTCGGCCTGGCTAAAATTGGTTCCCCGGACCATTTTTTTTCTTGACAGGCCTGTCACGAAAATTTTGGTCCGCGAAAATTGGTCCTCCCCTGAAAATTTTGGTCCTACTAGTATGGACCAATTTTCCATGGAATTTTGGTCCGGGGGGACCATTTTTTTCATGAAAAATTGTTCCGGGGGAGACCATTTTTTTCAGGGAAAATTGGTCCGGGGGGACCATTTTTTTCAGGGAATATTGGTCCGGGGACCATTTCTTTCAGAAAAAAATGTCTGGGAGACTAATTCTTTCTTGGAAAATTAGATTCTATCAATCATTTGACATCCTCGATTTTTATACTTTTAATTGTCGAAGTTGTTTGACCCCGGACTGACAATTCATATTTAGTATTCAATACATTAGATGGACAATACTCAGGCGTTCAAGATTCCTGAATATACTTATCCCCAATTGCATACTAATACTGTATTGTTATGGATTTGTTATATCACAGTATGATACTAAGAAATAACTCATTCTAGTCATACCAACACTTAAACAATGGTTGTTACTAATATCAGGGACAGGACGGGACAGATGCAGGATATCCCCGGTTTTAACTAAAATACTGGACATGTCCCAATAGACCAGGGTTGCTGTGGGAATGGGAGTGATTTTTCCCCCGGCGGGGATCCCCATAGGATTCCTATGGGGATCCCCACAGGAATTTTATGGGAATGGGATGGGAATGTGAATTGAAATTTAATTCCCACGGAAACCCTGATACATCTTTAGCTAATCTCAAATCTAAGAAGTGTATTTTATTTCTTCTGTTCTCTAAAATCTGAACTCTCATCCTATTGAGTGCCTATCTATTCCAACTATAATAACTAGACTAATAACAGCTACCGCAGCGCCACTGGGGCTTGACATCCTTTCCAAATGGTGATGCATTTTTCATTGAAATATTGGTTATGGCGGACCAAAATTCCTTATGGAAAAAAATGGTCCATTGTAGGACCAAAATTTTCAGGGGAGGACCAATTTTCCATGAAAATTTTGGTCCGGGGGACCAAAATTCCATGGAATTTTGGTCCCCCGGACCAAAATTTTCGCGGACCAATTTTCCAGTGATAGGCCCTCCCACTTTTCAGAGGATTATCTCTAATTTTGGTGAAACATATCCTGAAAAATACCAGTAAGATAAATTAATGATGGGTGAATAATTTGATTTTCTTCTTGAAAGGAAAAATGTTTTAGAACTCAGATAATACGTATATATTATCCAAGCATCAACTATGTGTATCCTCTTCTTCGCACTCTCACCTCCTGCTATCGGAAACACGAAATATAGATTCATATTGGGATCGAATAGAGACGAAGCTTATGAGAGGCCCACTCAGACCTTAAGTTACTGGAATGAAAACCCTCAGGTGTTATGTTCTCAAGACTTGAAACCAGGTCGTGGAAATGGGACTTGGCTCGGTATAAATAGCAAAACTGGGCAATTCGCTACACTCACAAACTACCGTGTTCCGCGATCCCATAAACAGGACATCAATCTTCAGAGCAGAGGGAGACTAGTCTCAGACTATCTCCAGTCTTCTGAATCTCCAATGGAATACACCGCTAAGTTTATGGAGAATAGCAAATCGTATGGAGGCTGCAGTTTAATTACAGGTAATCTCGGCACAAGTGCTGATAAGCCCCAGCTCATATATAGCACAAACGCAGAAGATCATGATATAGCTGTGCTGTACGATGGAGTTCATGGGTTGAGTAATAAAACACTAAATTATCCTTGGAAGAAGTTAGAAACTGGGAAAGAGAGTTTCTCAAAGGTTATCTCAGAATGGAGCGATCCTGAGCAACTGATTAAGGAGATAGTTCATGTAATGTCAGATGGGACGACATATAAAATCGACCCGAGCATTGCAGATATGGACTGGAAGGATGACTGGAAGATACCCTTGAGCTCTGTGTTTGTTAAGAACTCACATCATAGGTACGGGACTAGAACAATTTCGGCGATACTCGTCGAGGAAGATGGGAGGGGTTGGTACTATGAGCAGTCTCTTCAGGAGCCCATTGACTCAGATAACCTTATCTGGTCGAAAGAAATGGTCAATTTCAAAATTTAATTTCCAAGACTTGTGCATGCAAACCAATTTTTCTTTTTACTTTTTCAGATTTGTTCTAGATATTAGCTACATAGATGTATACTGAGGTTATGCCTGTATCGTAACAAATACAATATATTTGTTGAGTTTAATTTCAAAATTTGCGGGCAATTCTCCTCAAAACAAGTTGCGAGGATATACATACATACATGTATAATAAACATGTAGTATGTAATAGCAGTTCTTGATAGCAATGATCATCCATACAGAAAACCATTAGAGCTAGATGACTAAGACTAAATGAATGGAATTCAGTGAGATTGGAAGTAGATATTGATAATAACCGAATAGTATCATATTCTAATAAACTTTCAGTACAAATTACTTTTTATCACAGAGATGAATTGGGTAGGAGGCACTATGAGTCGGATACGTGGACGGGACGATAAGAAAATTCAGAAGGAGTTCTTCGAAAAGAAGAGATATGAAAAAACGCTTGACACCATTCCGTTGGGACTCCAATCCCCTACAAAAAAGAAAGAACAATCCATCAGTCAGGATCTGCTCTCTCTACAAACCGTCCTGCAAACACATAGAGAAGATAACAATAGGACGAATAAGCCACTAAAACAGCCGAACAAGTTGGATCTCAGACCTAAAGTTGGACAGAAGAGAACCAGCTCCCACGAAGTGATGCAAGGAGGTGAAGGGAGCGAGAGAAGTCAGATGTCAGAAGGATTCCAGAACTTAGAAACTCCGACTAGTTTTCTAGACTTGAAGCGATGGAGAGGAGAGAACAAACCGTACAAAACTCTAGGTATGTGTAAAGTCACGAACCTCAGACATTTCCAAGAGCTGGAACAGACTGTCTACAGGAGGGAGGGAGTGGAGGTAGAATCCGAAAAAGAGAATGTGCACATTCTGAAAAATGATTCTCTACAAATGAGCACAGGAGGAGAATTGGAAGAGAGAGGTGTTGAATTGCTCAGAGATGAGAGTAGAGGAAGCAGTGAGTTATTGAATGTTCTTAATTTTTTTAGATAATTAAATAAATACAAGCACACTTCGCTTGCTTGCGCTGCGCGGCTTGCGGACACTGCGTGTCCGCAGAGTCGCCCTGCGGGCGCCTGGAGTTACTCAATCTAACATATTTTGGGAATTTTTCCTTTATATAAATATCGTAAACAAAGGTCAACGAATAATTTCTCATATGGATCCGAAAATATAATATTCGAAATCTAGAGCACTAAAAATCCCATGTCAACCGTTGGAAGCTAGTCTCTAACCCATTTTTGTAAATTGTTTACTTTATGTATCTATTGTAAACAAAGGTAAACAAATTGATCATCAATTTTACTCGAAAATGTGATAATCGAAATCAACACCCCTGAAAACCCCATGTCAACCGTTGAAAGCAAGTTTCTATCATATTTTTGAGATTTGTTTACTTTATGTATCTATTTTAACAAAAGTAAACAAATAATTTATCATATAGATCTGAAAATATGATATTCGATATCTACGCCCCTCTAAAACCCCATGTCAACCGTTGGAAGCTAGTCTCTAGCCTATTTTTGTAATTTGTTTACTTTATGTATCTATTGCAAACAAAAGTAAACAAATAATTTATCATATAGATCTGAAAATATGATATTCGAAATCTACACTCCTGAAAACCCCATGTCACCCGTTGGAAGCTAGTCTCTAGCATTATTTTCAAAATTCATCAAATGGTGTGAAAATATGTATATAAAGGTGTGAAAATATGCACATAATCTTTTTTATTGCCATACACTATAATACATTTAAGATATCAAACATAAGTTGCTTTGAAGTATTAATAACAATGACGATCTATTTATTGAGTGTCGTACTTGTACAATGATTTCTATTGAGATAGTGTGTCATATATTTTGTATAGAAAAGGTGTGAAAAATTGTTTTCCATTTTTTTTGCAGAGGTGTGGAAATTTCGCTTAGATCTTCGAACTTAATCCTAGATTCATCATTTGACACCTACAGTATGTCCCATAATTATTGAGACTAACATAAACGACGATATTTTGCCCCACGATAAATATATGAATGTTTTAACAAATAAATCTAAGAAAGTTTTGTTTACGTTTAATAATCTATCTTTGAACCATTGTTCTCCACCACTAATTTACACCTACGACGCATTGATTTGTAGTATGGAGCTAAAAACTCCGGGGTGATAGAATCCCAAATTTCTTGGATTCTCTTTTCTAGCTGTACCAGGCTGGTAAAGTTGTCTCTATACAGCTTTTGTTTGATCCAACCAAATATATTCTCAATCGGGTTAAGATCGGGACTTTGACTTGGCCATTCTCGTTGATTTTTCTTCATATTTTTCTCCATCCAAGCTTTGGCGATCCTTGAGGTATGCTTAGGGTCATTATCCTGAATAAGAAACCACCTATCACCATGAAAAACTAGAGCTTGTTCAATCAAATGCCACTCCAATATGTTGACGAAGAAGGTAGCGTCCATATTCCGCTAAAAAACATAGCGGGAAGGTCCCCATACTCGAAAAAGCTGCCCAAATGTGTAATTTGGTGGAGTGCTTTGTTGTGTAGTCTCAATAATTATGGGACACACTGTACATGCCAATTTTCGTATTTCTACGACCTGCCAATTCTTCAATCAATTCGAACAAACAAACAAACAAAAAAATCCTAGCATTTTAATATATAAGATTAATATGTTCGTATATCTCCAGGCATACAATGGAATAAGAAGATGTGCGGAGAATCGAACTCAGTGACAGATACGAAGTGGCTGGAGTTCCTTCATGGCTGTAATAAGCCCAGGCAACAAACTCAAGTTCTATCTGAGAACGCACAGGTAGATATCACCACACAATTTCCATCCATTCATCTTCCTGTCTCTTCATCCCGCCCCCTCAGTCCCCATCTCAACCCAGCTAACTTGGAGTATTACGAGAGAGAAGACCTGATGGAGTTTGAACGTATGAACATGATCAAGCCGCGACCAGGGAACTCAGAAGATCCGCTCTACCTCACTCTCACTTGCAACAAGGACAGCTTCAAAGGGTACAAGAGGCCGAGGATTGAGACTAATTTGGGGTTTACCTCTAGTTTGGGAGCAAGGCCTGTGTCTGGTGGGAGGTCGGGGGGCTACTTGGATGAGAGTGTATTCGCGACCCCCTCTGACGGAAACATCGTCAGACCGGACGGAATGCTCACAGAGAACCCTCTCCCTCTTTCTCACAAAGTAGCTCTGAGGAGTATTAAGGACTTCGTTCTAGAGAAGTCTCCCTTGCGTGAGAGCGAGGACAGCTCAGGAGCAGAAGAGGTTGAAACCGTTGACGAAGCTAGTAATTCTCCATACGTAGTAGCTCAGTCAACCATTGGCAGTGGACATAATCAAGAGAAGAAGAAGTTCATTGCTCCTTTCCTTTCTGAGGACAAATCTCTAGATGTTCCGATTACAGGCTCGCAGGAAAAGCGCCCCCCTTCAAAATCCTATGAGAGCTTTTTAAACTCACTTATTTCCTCGGATGAGACTCTGAGAGAGAACAATGGAAGAGTAGATATTGGGAATGTAGAAATGCGAGATGATTCATGCATGATGTCGATAATGGAATGGAAAGCGAAAGAAAGAACTCTTAAAAGTGAGGATTCAAATGAGATTCAAGCAGATCTGACTGATAAGGAATCAGTTGAAAGGCGACGAAGTTACCAGATTGATTCAATGACGAGAGACGAGAATGCTGAGAGTTCACATCTGGAAGTTGAATTAGGAAAAAAAGAACTTGATTGTGGGAATGAATCACGAAACGAAGATGAAAATAGCATAGAATTCCTGTCTACTCACGACATACAAGGATCTGATGTTGAAATGAAAGATAGCTGTCTTGAAAAGATACTGGTCCAAAACTTAGATATTAACAGCGGAGAACAAAAAAAGGAAACAAATGTTCCTACGAATGGAATGCAGATAAGGGATTGTGATACTTTAGATTTCGTCAATGAAGTAATCAAGAGAGCGGTTATTTTAATTACTTCGCCAGGAGCTAGTAAGGCATACGACAAGCCTCTTATTTTGGAGAAAGTAATTATTGAAAATACATCGCTCAAAACTACATTGCAAAGTGCTGAAATTAGTTATGAAACTCGCGATGAAAGTATGGAGATAAGAAGTGAAATAGATCAAAGCGAAATCGAATTCAATCAAGTTAAAAGCTTAGAAAATGATTCTGACATTGATCACATAGATCGTATCAGATATCCTAATCAATCGATTCAAGTTGATACCAGAATCACTGAAGAGAATCTTCAAACAAAGCCAACAGAATACGCGGAAATAGCTATTCAATACTCACAGCCGTCTCCTCACCTGATCTTGATAGACACAGCTGTGGGGTCACCATTACAAACATACTCAAAATATTGCCAGTCAATGGTAAGATATTCTGATAAGGTTTGTCAAACGGAATATTTCAGGTTCAATAATATGAAATTTCAAGACACTCAAACGGATTTTGAAATAACTATTCCTGAAAAGATGTCTCAAGTAATTCAAACTGAGGAGCCGCTAGCTGTGACAGATAAAGAACTTCAAACCGATCTCTTTCCCGTATTGTTTCCCATGCTGACAGATCCTGAGAGAGCAGCAGACTTCAGAAATAGAGACAACAGAGAGGAGTACGAGAATTATATCCTCCATCAGCAACAGACAATTCTAGCTCTTGAAAAGGAAATAGAAATGTTCAAGCAAAACGATAATTAAAATTGGAAATGTGAACCAGTGATACATGAGACAAGCCATTACACCTATCCTGCAAATATGTATGTATTACTCTGTAAGTATAGATGATCGATTATTGTAACTCAGAAATTGTTCTATAAAAAGTACTTAATAACATGTGTATTGAAATCTTTAATAATATCCTTATAATATTGCTCAATGAAGTTTCAAGTAAATACGATACAGTAGAACTGATAGTAGGAGATGCGCCCACTGAATTCGTTACAAAATTGCTTAAAACTTGGCTAGAATAAACTCCCGATTATAACAGAGCGGAATATAATAAAATATCAGGTTTACAGAAACAGTTTTTGTTTGGCGGTCATTATTAATACAAATCACTCGAGTCGTACGAAACTTCGTTTATAACGAGTAAGTCGGTGTCCCGTGGGGCTTTGTTATGACGGGAATTGACTGTGAGTGGAGTATAATGTATTATTACAAGCTACAAGAGAAATAAATCAGTTCGTTATAAGCCAGTGTCGGAGTACCAGCGCTTCCAACGGGTGTGTCTGTCGCCTCAGACTGCTGACGAGGTGTCAGGTGTCCCGGGGTGAACTCCTTGCTCTAGGGTCACAAGTACGGGGATATCTGAGATCTGACCCTAGGGCCACAGGTACTGGAGACACCGGTATTTCTTATATCCAACTTGTAGATGTACTAAGTAATCAAATTACTACAAAGTACAATTATTAGTTGAATGGATTTTATTGAGAACTATTGTTTTTTCCTGAAGTTTCCAATAATAAGTTTCCAAGTGTGATATTTAGTCAAATATTTGCCGTATTTAAGTTTCATTTCGATATTAAATAAACGATTGTTCATTTTTTAACGAGTAAGTTATTTGTCCCAATGATTTTCAATAGAAAGAAGCAAAAGCTACCTAGCTTCTTTCACCATATGGAGACTAGTAGAAAAGATTTGATAGCAAGTATTATATACGTAGTCTATAAGTATTTTACTGTCCAATAGAATAAATAAAGAGAAACGAAAACTTTCTAGAGAGATGTCACGAAAACATATTGATGTGATAATTATGAAAATTAGTATAAAAGTAAGTAGGTATGATGTGCAATAGTAAAAAGAATTAAAACATTAAGAAACTACTGCAAATTAATATAATGACGGAGAGCTCAATCACATTCGTTGAACCCAAAGTACAGGTGGAAACGTTTTCGAGTGTAAATATCGGAGAAGTTATGGAATTCTTAGGTGAAATGGGATTACTCACATCTGAAAAGGAGATAGAGAAAATATTAATGGAACAAGAATTTGAAGAGCTAATAGAAATAGACTTCAATGAGCTAATTCAGCTAATAACAGAGAAAGTAAACAAGGTGAATGAGAGCAAGGCAATAATGAGATGTTCCAACTCTTTGACAAGGATGGGAACGGATTTATATCAGCAGACGAATTGAGGGCAGTGATGCATAATCTAGGTGAGACTCTGTCTGATGAAATGATAGAAGAGATGATTGATGAAGCAGACATGAATGGAGACAATCAAATTGACTTTTTCGAGTTTGCAAAGACTTTGTCCGTGGAAGAAGATATAATAATGTTTTCGAGTCAATTTATGTCACATTAACTAGTAGAGCCTTTAAGTTATAACACATTCCAAATATAGATACATGGCTGTAAAATGATATGTATTGTTACTATTTTTTGTTAAACCTGCATAAGTTAGGAATATTTCTTACTCATTTCCGGGTAGGGGCCGTTCAAACGTTACTTAACGCAAAATACTCTGATTTTAGACACATCCCCTCCCTATGTCACGCTTTTTGACCATCTTGTAATACAATAGTGATAGGGCTGTCTGTCACACTGCTACTCCCGTACTCCCCTTGGAAGCGTTACATAACGTTTGAAAGGCCCCTTAAGTAATTTTAGACGGAGGAGCAATATAAATGCGAGGTACCTATTAGTATAAATAGAAACTACCCTAAGACTAACTTCAGTTTAAAAGTATCGATTGGTTCGATACTTGTAGTTGTCCTAGAGTGTTAAATAAGTAGAAGAATATATTCTAAGCATTATCAAAATAGTCTCGCTCACCTCATGGATTTCTCCGTACATTTTCTGTTATGGCTATTATTTTAGATTTAGAACCGGGACTTCGGGGGAGCTACATAACTAGACACAAGATAATGACTTTAATTCTTCATAGAAGTGCGATTATTTATGCAAATTTGCGCCCAACCCTACGATTTTCAATATATGGACAATAATCATGATTGCAACATATTGTGTGATTTCATCATCTTGCTTGAAACTTAAATACAATAATCCCATCCAAAAATCGGACATCACATTGTTAACTCATTCGTATTCCAAAATTAATTTACATCATCATTCCTATTAAATATTTAAAGAAATATTTCTTAAATGAAAAATAAGAAATAAGAATACGCTAGCCGGGTATTTCAGAATTTGGCCGCTCATATAACATACCGTAGTCAACAAACAAATTCTCCCTCACATAAAGGATGAGAGTATGTTTCTATGATGATGTAGTAATATCTTATAGTGTATCTGCATACAAGGATGTGGAAGCACACTCTCATCCTTCTTGAGGAGCTTTTTTGAACCTAATATATTCGATATAACTGTTGAGGTAAATAATTAATAATTACTGTGACAACCTGCTGATCATGATTTCTAAATCAATCAATTGATAATTTTGTCTCAATAAATAATTTATAATTGATTGAATAAATCAAGCATTTTTTCATAATTCCTTGCCATTAATTAATTAAATAAAAATTCCCTAATTACACAAATTAACATGTGCTGATTCGTATCCACTATCAATTCAACGCTAAACCACATGTGCTCTTCCACTTCTTATTCAATCAACTTACGTGTTCCATTACACCATTAAAAAGAATAAGCATTTATATACTCATACAAAATCGATAGTAATGACAAATTCAACTGTTAAGATTATCTTATTAATTAATTAACATTTGAGAATGATTCAATAGTGAAAGTGATAATGTATTCCTTCATGTTTATTGGAATAATATTTCCTGGATTTGCTGGAGTTGTAAGAAATGTAGTAATCATAACAAGTTTGTCACAATAAAATAATTAAAAACACAGGGTCTACATGTGCATTATACATATTTTTGCTATGGCAAAGTTATTATCATTTATTATAGATTCAGTTCCATAATAAACGACTGGGTAAGCTATTTTGTACTAGCCTGAGACTAGAATCAAACAAGTAGGAGCAGAGGCGTAGCTTACACTTATGTCGCCCGGGGCGGATGTATTTCATGCCTCCCCTCAAAACATATTTATACCTCAACTTAGCAAGTGTATCTTATATATTGAAATGCTAGGATTTTTTTGTGTTTGTCCGAATTGATTGAAGAATTGGGAAGTCATAGAGGTGTGAAAATTGGCATGTAGGTGTCAAATGATATGACTACGATTAAGTTCCAAGATCTAAGCGAAATTTTCACATCTCTGCAAAAAAAATGGAAAACAATTTTTCACACCTTTTCTATACAAAATAAATGACTATACTATCACAATAGAAATCATTGTACAAGTATGAAATTTTTGAAGTATTAACAACAATGATAATAGATCGTCATTGTTATTAATACTTCAAAGCCACAATTTATGTTTGATATCTTAAATGTATTATAATGTATAGCAATAAAAAAAGATTATGTGCATATTTTCACACCTTTATATACATATTTTCACACCATTTGATGAATTTTGTGACCTTTGTTTACAATATTTATATAAAGGAAAAGAATTCCAAAATATGTTTGATTGAGTGACTCCAGGCGCCCGCAGGGCGACTCTGCGGACACTACGTGTCCGCAAGCCGCGCAGCGCAAGCAAGCGAAGCGTGCCTGTATTGATTATCGACGTAATAATCGAATTCCGAATTTTATTAAAAGACTTTGCGAATATCTTATGGATTAACAAGCAAGCGAAGCGTGCTTGTTAACTTAATTTATGGTGTGTTTTTCCCATTTATATTTTTAATTGTGACTAGACAAAACCATTAGAATTTCATATTTGAAATTAATTTAAAATACTATTCATACTCGTATTAGCTGGAAAAAGCATGTTCAAATTCAAAATACCTTGCAAAATTATGAGTTTACCAATATATATTTTATGAAACACAAGGTCAAGTGACGCTCCCTATGAAGCGCCGCCCGGGGCGGCCCGCCCCCCCCTAGCTACGCCACTGAGTAGGAGTGCTCTATGATAATCTTTTGTATGCATACATACATGCCAACCTGAGCCATGATAAAAACGGGACGCAGCGTTGAATTTAGCGGGACATGGCGGGACGCAATAGAAAAGTATTATACATGAGTAAAAAAAAGCGGGACATAATGGGGAAATTTCATGTAAAAGCGGGACATTCGAGAAAATTAGCTCAATAGAAGAGTGAAAAAAGCGGGACGTCCCGCCAAAAACGGGACAGTTGGCAAGTATGTGCATAATAGGATAGGAGTGCTGTGGTAGTCTTTTGAGGTTACCATTAGGTCAAGTTTAGTCCATTATATGTAACTCGCTGTTTTAGCTGTAGATTTAGTCTAAAGCAGATTCTAACTCATGGAAGTATTGTTGAGAATATTGAAAATCAATGCTAACGCGCTGATTATGATTTTTACAATAGAACTTTCTGATATCTACCTACATACCTATAACTTTAGTTTTCAGTGAAAATATATAAGGGAAACATCACCATGGATAAGAATACGACCAAACGAGCACTGTGTTTTGCCATGAGGTCGATATTTAATTCTTCCTTGTTTTGTCCATAGACGAACGATACCTGCTCTGCGCAAGTAAGGATATTCCTACTTAATCTTACATTCTGAAATATTTCCACTTAGCGCTGCGCAAAGAAGGAAGTATTTATTCGCATTTTATTTAGGATTTACTAGGAGTATCGGTGTTACTAACTACGAAATATTACTAACCACGAAATATTTCAGGCAAATACTGTTAAAGTGAACATATTTATATTTATAATTTTTGAATATCATGCAGTTAAAAAATTGTAGAGAAATTCTTATTTACTAGTAATTAGTTATTTACGCATTCAAAATTACTCTGCTTTGAGACTTTCAACTCAAATAGTGAAAATCCAATAATATGCTGAGTATGATGATGATGCAATATACTTGTATTATAACCAGAGAATGTAATATTTGTAAGAAAAATATGCTAGAGACGAGCTTCCAATGGCTGACAAGGAGTTTAAGGTGTGTAGATTTCGAATCGATAAATTATTTGGTAACCTTTGTTTACAATAGATACCTAAAGTAAACAAATCTTTTAAATGTAATACAAACTAGCATTCAGCAATTGACCTGTTGTTATTAGGGGTGCTGATTCCGAATATCGTATTTTCGATCTTAAATTGATAATTTATTTGTTTATTATAGACTCATTATGTAAGAAAATTTAAATGGATTGGTGAAAGTAATCAAGATTTGACACATGTAGGGACTTCAAAATGTTCATATTCCCCGACGCTTCAGGGCGACTCTGCGAACACAAAGTGTTCGCAGCCGTGCTATACAAGTGCGCAAAGCGCGCCTGTGTAGATTAAAATTCGAGTTTAATATTTTCATCAATGTTTATAGGTATTGATAATACCTGTGCCCTAGCAAACTTCAATTCCTAGCTACGCCACTGGTGACAGGGTTCTCCCCACCCCGTTATGGCGTATCGGGTCAATACGTCTTCTTTTTTAAGGCGTATAGACGGATATGCCTTCGGAAATATGATACATCCCTTTGAACACATAAATCAATATAATAGTATGTAGATGTACGTATCCAGGGGGGGCACAGCCCCCCGTCAAGATTTAATGTACAAAATTTTACATTTATTTTGTCATTTTCTCGAGAAGTATATACTAACTTCGATGAATTTGGGCATTTTATAATATAGATATTTAAAATGATTAGCATTTATGTGTTTTATTTCCAAATCCCGGGAAATGTTTGAAAATCAAATGCTATTTTTCTAAAGGGGCTGGCAAGTACGTCGAGACATTATATCGATAGATCGAAGTGTATTTTAGATATGTTATCGATTGATTGGTTTACATTTTAGCCATGTGGATTGCGTAAAAAGAAATTTCTTTATCATTAAATGGGTATTTTAAATATTAAATAAATCAAAAGATTTTTAGGATAAGATCTATAAGGAATCTATCCAGTGGCGTGGCCAGGTGAAAAAATTTGGAGATCAAGACGCCACATATATGCCCATTTGAAAAAGTGTAGTAGGTTAAATTAGTAAATTGTAAAAATTTTGGGGGGGCCTAGGCCCCCCAGGCCCCCCTTAGCCACGCCACTGAATCTATCCTGTTTACAAGGCATTTTGAGGTGGTAATAAATCCTCAAATGCACACTCTTCGAATAGTTGACCTTGATTACCAAGTATGCACTAAAAATTTTCAAGCAATTAAGAGGTATTTAGTGGTCGCGCAAGGTAGGCTTCTCCTGGTGCAGATTTATAATGGGACAAGTCCGGTTTGAGGCTTAAAGTTGTAAAAGGCGTACTTCTGATGTTCTAATACACTGCTTCTCAACCGGGGTTCCGCCAAAGTGATTTTAGGGTTCCCTGAAACTCGGGGGTTCCATAGGGGTTCCGTGACTTGGAAATATTTCCATTTACAAGGTTGTCGATACCTATTCTGACAGAAAAATTAGAGCACCTTGAACTAAACGTAAGCTGATTTAAAACTTGTCCATTTGCATTAGTTAAATACGTGTACTAATTTTATTCATACCCTACATTTGTATAGATTATTATTAGCACATGGCGACCAAAACATCACTTAGTGATTCAATGTATTGATTGTAATCTGTTATTATTTTATGACAGTAAAGCCATAAATATAACAAGAATTCATATGAACTGACTTGAGGGAGGGAGTCCGACAACTCGCAACACGACAATTCGCAACATGACAATTCTCATAAAATCTACTACTTTATTATTCCTTTTATTAAGCGAAGTCAAGTATTTAACTATTTATTAACTATTGTCATTTAATCAATATAATGTGTCATCACGCATTAGTCAGTCCCAATGCTGAAATGGTGCGCCACGCCTCTCAAAAATTCCAACCTGGGATGATCTGCTTCTCACCTCAGGTCTTTTCTGTTATCCTACACCGTCTTGCGTTTAGTCGGGTTATCACCAGCAATTTATTTTGCATGTCTTACTTCTACAAGTCCTTGCTCCCTCTTCAAAGCTGAAATATATTGCGAATTGTCGGACTTCCCTTAAGGGATTACATCTATTGATATTTAGATATTTGTTACCAGTATGTCAAGATATCACTGCGGAACATAATTTTAATCGGTTAACGGAAAATTCGTCGCAGGAAGATTCGTCACGTGAACCTAAGTTGTAAGTACAATGTGTAAGAAGTTGGTACTTTTAGGTGTGGGAATATGATGAGGGCCAAAGGCCGATTGCATTTGAAAGGAGGAATGGAGCTCGAAACCAGATGTCAAAGAGCCTTTTTTGAGGTGGAGAATTAAAGTAGTCACGTGATATCATGTGGCAATTTAGGCACATTATATTGGAATCATGGGATCTTGCACCACAGTCGTAGCTTATGTACAAGCTTGTAATCTCTGTAGATGTCTTGATTTTAGCCGCTATGATTCGAAATCATTCGAAAATGGAAATACAGGTATCCCTCGCCGTTCGCGGGGGTTACGTTCCTGAGAATTGCCGCGAATGGCAAAATCGCGAACGGCAAGACGTAAGTTCAATGAGAATAGTGGGGTTATGTTCCTAGATTATAAAAACTACGCTAGATGCAGTTTGCTAAATACGTTATTGATTCAATAGTTGAGCTGTAATACTGATACAAACACTGGCACAAGTGAAATGGTCGTAATGAATTTCCGTCATTCTTTTAATCAGCTTAATCAGTTTACATGTCTTTAGATTTTAAGAATCTTAAATACAATTCAGCCTTTTTGATTTTCTATTCTTTAATTATATATGTTAGTGAGCTATTAAAATCGACGTGGTGCATGCGCCTGAGATTTTAATGCTATTCAAGAATTAATAGACTTTTCTTTGTAAATACTACAAATTTAATTCTTATTCTAACATTTACTATAATAATTTATAGAATTGTATTATTAATGGGAGAAGGAGCTTCTTCATTCTTAGAAGTGGATCCACTAAAAAACGTAAAATTGATTATATAACCCGAGGATAAATTATCAACACAGATGCAGCCTCTAAATTTTCCAATCAATACTGCTACATCTTCAAACGAGAACAGTGTAATACAAGTTAATAATTCATTTGATGAAGTCAACTCGGTCAAAGGTAATTAGTACTGATCGAACAATGGCTTATCATTCACAGATGATCTAACAGAGATATTATAATTGGTTACCAACAGGGTTGGTCGATTTAATCCACCCCTGGGTTAAATCCAGGTTTAAACTGGGTTGGGCAAAACCCCCTTTTGTGGGTTAAGCCTCATTATTATAAGCGAATCAACTTATAATAATTGGAATTCTTAAAAATCTAAGAATAAATAGGAATTCATAGAATTTATAATTATTTCAGATGTTTCAACGAAAACTAACTATAATACCTGACTATTTAATGAGGGTTTTTCTATACAGCAACCTAGGTTGCTACATAGAACACCTGGAGCAACCTAAATTGCTAGAAATGTGCTAGCAACCTAGGTTACTCGGTGCTTAGTACGTAGCAGCCTATGAGAAATAGTATTACCGCTTTTATTCATAGATTATATTATTATTGATATGCATGCCGTTATTTTATTTCATTAAATTTTCTTCTTTAAGGTTGATAATAATAATACGTAATAATATACAATTATTCCATTTTGATATGTTCAATTGCGCTGTACATTAAAACTTTAAATCTATAAACTTTTTAAGAGAATAACATATTTATAAATGGTGACAATTTTAAATGTGATGCAATGTTTTACAGGCAGCCAGTAGAGGGATTTAATAAGAAGAGGAGACGATGGAGTAGTTCTTGATGAGTTGTGAATAAGTCTGGCTGCAACACGTTGGAGTCGAGACAGGAGCAACCAGGGAGAACCATATAAAAGACTTACTATTGTAAAGATGAGATGTTACAAGGGGTTTAACGATAGTTTCGCATGCTTTGCTGGAGAGATACTTCCTGATTCGATTGATATTCTAGATGAAATAGAAGCATGAAGAAACAACTTTACGGATCTAGGAAAGACATCAATAGGTTGTTGTCGAACCAGGGGCCTTATTCACTAAGAAAACTTAAGATTTGCTTAACTTTATATAACTTTATATAGTGGAAATTTTGAAGAGTTGCATTACGATTTGGGTAAATAGATGTTCAATGATACCAATAGAAATATAAACTACCTAAATACTGGAAATATTCCAAGTCACTCTCGAAATATTCGTGATGTCATACTTAAGTATTATGACGTCATACTTAACTTAAAATATTACGTAACTTTCTGAAAAGTTTAACAAATGAGTCAAAATTTGTCAAGCATTTCAATTGTACCACTTAAAATTAATAGAGTATGCAATCTATTTGAATTCTTTAAAAATCTCTTCTAATTTTGAAGATTCAAAAGTTAAGCAAATCTTAAGTTTTCTTAGTGAATAAGGCCCCAGGTACCCAATTTTACTTCTTTGGATGGCGAGATTTGAGAATTGCCAACAGAGATGCTATCAATGTAGAAATTTGAGATTTGTTGACGGGTACCGATGACGAGGAACTCAGTTTTGGCCATTGCTGAGCAGCTTGTTGTTAAGAAACCTAGAACGGAGATTAGAGACACAGGATTGGATGACAGTGAGAGCAGATTTCTTAGAGTAAAGAATTGGGTTTAAAAGAATGATAAATTTTAATATCATCGGCATAGCAGTTCATGTCGAGGAGGTGAGACCTAATGATATCAAAGAGCGAGCTGGTTGTATAAAGAGTGAAGAGAAGGGTACCAAGGCAGGAACCTTAGGGGAGCGGGAATGCTGTATTTAACGGGAGTGTGGAGTGAATTTGAACCACGGATGGAAATGGATTGGTTTCAGCCGGAGAGATATTATTTGAACCGGAAGAAGTGTCACAAATCCGGAAATGTGTAAGAAGGCATGTTATTAGGATAGAATGGTCAGCAGTGTAAAATGCATAGCTGAGATCCAAGAGGACGAGAAGTGTGACGTGTTTTTGGTTCATGTAGAATAGGATGTCATTGGCTATCTTCAGGAGCAGTACATTTAGCTTGGTAACTGCGTGCAGGGCGATTATAGTTCCCACATGCCCCTATAGCGTGGACTGTGTACTATGTCTGTCCTTGAGTGCGTGACTACCATTAATTATATGTAGAGTTGACAGTTTTAAGAAATGTATTCTGACACTGACAGTGATAGCTATATTATTTAACATAATTGAGACCCAACCAAAGGATAATATAAAAAACCCCAGTTCAATCCGGTTTAAACCGGGTTTAGCCAAGTGGGTTGGGTTAAACCTATTTAATTTACCCTCGGTTCATTGGCTAGGAATGTTGAAAGTGAAAATGAAAGTGGGGTTTTCACTATTTATACTTTTGAGACCTAGCCAGGCGAAGGTTAATCCGGGTTAAATTCCAACCTTGAACTCATCAATGCTAGAAAATATGCTACTTGCTATTTTCACTAATGTTGAATATGATAAATTTTATTTAATTTCGCAAAAGATGATATTTGTAGTGCAGTATATGTGCCTATTGTTTTATGTGCATGTGCGTAATTGTTGTGCAACAATTACGCATGCGCATAAAGTGATGTTTTCATATATTAAAATCGACGAGGCGCTTTTAGTATATGAAAATATCGCATCACATTTAGAATCCTCATCATTTATAAAGCTGTTCATTCTCTTGCTCCTCTATACATCACCTAGCTTATAGTAAAAGGTCCAACCGTAATCTAAGATCTTCGAATGCTATCCTCCTCAAACATCCATACATTAATTCCTCAACTTGATCGCTCTTTTATTTTGCAGCTCCTGTTGAATGGAATAACCTGCCTGCCTACATCCGGAATGCTCAATCCATTACTATCTTTAAAAGTCTCTTGAAAATTCATCTTTTTCGATTAGCCCATGAAACGCATTTTAATAATACATGAATTTATACATATATACGCGCGCACAGACTTACACATATACACTGTATATATGTATAACATACATGCTGCACACATGCACTTCTTAATTCATTGTACAGCGCACTTGAACATATCATCAAGGAATCATGTCAGAATGGAATAATTGTATATTACGAGAGGCAATCGAAAAGTTCTAATCCCATGATAATTTTTTCTAGTTGAAATGAAGAATCAGTATTAAAGTAATTATAATTGTTCAAAGTACTCCCTATCTACATTTATACACTTTTGTAACCTTGCCATCCTTGAGTAAAATGCTTCTATGTACATTTCTTGGGGTAGGTGTTTGAGATACTGAAAAATCGAGGTTCGTAGCTCACTCCGATCGCGGAATCTATTCCCTCGCAAATGATCTATTAGCTTTTGAAACAGCCAGTTGCAGGGAGCTAGGTCTGGACTGTATGGTGGGTGAGGGAGGACTTCTATCCCATATTCGGCATGTTTAGACTTGGCAACCTTTGAATTATGGGCTGGGGCATTATCATGCAATAATTTTATTCCACGTACTCCCGTCCTTGGTCTTACCTTTTTATAATGATCAACTACTTGTGGCAGCACATATTTCGCGTAAAAACTTCCTGTAATGGTCCTCCCTTTTGGTGTAAGGATTAGAACTTTTAGATTGCCCCTCGTATTACGTATTATTATTATTATTAACCTTAAAGTAAGAAGAAAATTTAATGAAATAAAATAACGGCATGCTTATCAATAATAATATTAATCTATGAATAAAAGCGGTAATACTATTTCTCATAGGCTGCTACGTACTAAGCACCGAGTAACCTAGGTTGCTAGCACATTTCTAGCAATCTAGGTTGCTCCAGGTGTTCTATGTAGCAACCTAGGTTGCTGTATAGAAAAACCCTCATTAAATAGTCAGGCATTATAATTAGTTTTCGCTGAAACATCTGAAATAATTATAAATTCTATGAATTCCTATTTATTCTTAGATTTTTAAGAATTCCAATTATTATGGTAGTAACTACATTGTTAATTAGATATTGACAGAATATTGATCCTCTAGGTTATGCTGAAATGGATATGACCTGATAAAGTTGATTCGCTTATAATAATGAGGCTGAAGGTATGTGACATGAACATCTCAAACAACTCATATGGCAACACTGAAATGGAAAATTAACTTGTATTACACTGTTCTTGTTTAAAGATGTAGCAGTATTGATTGGAAAATTTAGAGGCTGCATCTGTGTTGATAATTTAGCCTCGAGATAATCAATTTTACGTCTTTTAGTGGATCCACTTCTAAGAATGAAGAAGCTCCTTCTCCCATTAATAATACAATTCTATAAATTATTATAGTAAATGTTAGAATAAGAATTAAATTTGTAGTATTTACAAAGAAAAGTCTATTAATTCTTGAATAGCATTAAAATCTCAGGCGTATGCGTCTCGTCGTTGAGGCGCATGCGCCTCGTCGATTTTAATATATGATGTTAGTGCAATTTGTACTAATAGATATTCAAAAATATGAAGGGTTTCTCAAAACATTTACAATTTTGAAAGGGTTCCGTGCTACTTAAAAGGTTGAGAAGCACTGGATTCTACCTTATGATTAATCAATGCGAGCCTAGGCGCCCAAATAACGCCTCTGGCGACACTTTGTGTTCGCCAGCCGCGCAGCGCAAGCAAGCTTAGCGCGCTTGTATACGATTAAGTCCGAATATCTAAGAAATTTTCTCATCTCAAAAATGTCTCCACCTTTTCTATACAAAATATATGGCTTCACTCCACAATCGAAATCATTGTACCACACCACTATAAGCTATCGTTGTTAGTAATGCTTCAAAGCAATAACTTCTACCCATTTTTTTGTACTTTTTTTGAATTTATGACAAATTTGAGAAAATACGCTTCATTTAAACCTTTAAACGAAAATTTTTCTCTTAAATTTTACGACAGTCATGGATTAATTAACCAAAGTCTAAATTAGACTGCCTATTTTTACAGTCATTACAAAATGATTATAAAATGACTGAAAGAGAATTGGAACCCTTCTCAATTATATTAAAATACCACCCCTGGGTGGTAGTGACGGTTAATGTTAAATTAACACCTATTTAGCAAAACA
This sequence comes from Aphrocallistes beatrix, assembly GCA_963281255.1. NCBI lineage: Eukaryota > Metazoa > Porifera > Hexactinellida > Sceptrulophora > Aphrocallistidae > Aphrocallistes > Aphrocallistes beatrix. Next base: position 1,159,376 of record OY725497.1, read on the forward strand.
ATAAACTTAAGCACCTGCAGGATCCCCAGAACAAATTCCAAATCCTAGTATTTAAGATACTAAAAAATATACTCATTTAGCATTAAAGACAGCATATTTGTATAAAACCATGTAGAGCCCTTGTGAGTCGCTCGAGGAACCCCGGTTGAAAACCACTGATCTAGGGTTTCTAGGAGTGTACAGGGTGTCTCAAAAGTTCTGCAACAAATTTTGTTAATGTATTATACATAGATAAATAGATCGAACATCCGATACCTCATTTTAATCAAAAATAGTGAGGATTATCTTAATTATTTGGCATTCCAATGGCCTGTATTTCTCAATTTATTTGCAATGATGGATCATATATTTCATTGTCTCTTAAAGAATATTTTTTAACTCAATAAAAAATCTCACATCCCAGCTACATTTTATGGCTATACTTTAAAAAGACTCGTTCTTATCGAAGATTACTGCTACATAAATCAAAAGTAATAATATTATTTTAGTATTACGAATCAATTACAGAATATAGAAGTGATTGATGTAATCTTTCATTAGAAAAATAGTGATCTTCAAACTTAACACTTTTGACCTCCAAATTTTTGAGTAATTAGTATGTAATTATATAAAATTTTATGAGAATCTTTTTTGCGTAATGAGTTGGGCTCATTTCTATGCTAGAAGGGTGCTAGATTTCATTTATGGGGGCTAATTTGGATTACAATCAAGTGATCTTAGTCAAATTAACAAAGTAAAATTGGTCGTTGCAGAACTTTTGAGACACCCTATAGATCTCGAATATCATATTTTCGAAACTCTGTGGTGAATTTATTTGCTTTGTTTACAATGGATACATAGGGTAAAAGTTTCGAAACGGATTACTAAAAGTAATCAATATTGGGCATTTATAGAGGGCTCTGAATTATCCCAGGCACCCCAAGCGTGACACGAAGCGTTCGCTAGCCGCGCCACGCAAACATCCGAAGCGCGCTTGTTAGTAATATACAGGTAGGGTGAGGAGTGAGGGGTGACCTGGGCGTAGCCAGTCAATCCAACCCGGGTCTGTCTGCAGGCCCTTGGGGGTGCTGATAGAAAATTGGATTAGGACAATTTACCCTAGACAATCAGAGTCAGAGATATGGAAAAACAGATGATAAATATGAGGTCTGTACGAGGTCAGTTTAGGTGCTGTTTTGTTTTATCTAAAATAACTTTTGGCCTAGATAGAGAAAAGTTGGAGCAAGGTGTGATGGAATCTCTATGCGATTGAGAGAGCGCAAATCAGCAATGCGCGAAACCCGGTCTCTTCATTACCGAACCGGTCGGAGTGTGTTATATTTTAATATGTACTAACAAACTATTCTCCATAATTATAATTTCAATTAGTTATTATTGTCTCTTCATAATCGGGTTTGTAGGAAGTTGTGAAGAGTGAATGAAATCGATATGTACTTATCTGGAATGATAGTCTTCATTTATAGAAATTGTGTGGCGATGATGGTCTCGTATTTATTCAATTTTGGAGCCTCCATAGACTAAGAATGGCAATTATATTGTATTGCTATCGATAGTTCCAATTCCACGCAAGTAATTATCTATACGTACGTTTATCACGAGTAATCTCAATACTCCCTCCCTCTACAAACGATATGCAATAGAAAAAGTGTCTTTTTGCAAAGAACAAAAATTATTATCGCCCACAAAATGCAGGAGTTTAGTTAATTGTTTTTTATTAATAGTTTTTGATGACTACTAAGTATAAGAAATAACTCATTTGAACTTGGTTTTGGCGTGTATTGTGATTTATCTTTATTATTACAATTTAAGGAATTAAACTGAGGATTCCTGTGGAATCTTTTGGATTAAAGAATGTGTCAAAAAAAAAATACTTTTACTTAGTCTATAAAATTAATTTGAAATATTTGTCGACAAATTATACGTAATTACTAAAGGTATACACTTCAGTAAGAACCGTAGACGTTCATTCTCGGGTTCTGGAATTTGGGTCATTGTGTATTTTTGATAACTCGTAATCCGCTGAAGTTAGACGTGAGAAATGTATAATTGTTGAATAAGAAGTCATATTTTTAGTGTCCATTGGTCATGCTGCGTTACCTTAACTACATATTTGTGAATGTGAATTATGTGGTTTCACACATTTTAAACCTTTTTTGGTTATGGATCCCTATAGTAACCCCCTCCCATTAATCGTAATACTAAATTTCATACCCTGTGGATCCCTTATTTATATGTTCTGTGGACCACTAAGGGCACATGGATCCAAGGTTGGAAACCACGTGTAATGGTCTTGTAATCAACTAAACCTCTTGTTAAGAATTTCAGCTAACCATCCGACTGAAGTTTTTTAAATTGGTACGTAGTTCCTTTTAAGGATGTAATTTAAGATTATTACTGGAATTATAAAAGTTTGGTCACTATCTGTCATTCATCTGAGGTCCTAAAGTTCGGAGGGGAATTCCATGTTTCCACAGGTATAACTGTCTCTCCTGGCACTATGAAGTATTTACGGGTAACTTTGGAAGAGCTAACTGACTCAATTCATTAGAATATTGCAGGCATTCAACAACATACTAAGCAAAGATTATAAACCACTAATAGTTAAAGTATTATCTATAAAAGTATTGCACACACGTACGTAAGCTAAATTTTTGATGAAGTATATGTATGAGTGCGATATTTTGAATATTATAGCAGGAAAGCAGCTTGTTAACTCTTCGCTCAATCTCGAATACCCACTCATTATGACTTGTATTCGCAGTGTAGTCTCAGTAAAGTAATAGAATTTGCTTAGATGTTTTAAGCTCATTTGTAGTTGTAGCTAATTGTTTTTGGCTTGGAAGTTCTATCTTATGCCAAAAATAGCCGACTGAGTCAGTGAGAAAAATACACTTAGTAGTATTACGACTTAATTTTTATACGTAGAAAGTTAGTGAGATCTCAAAGATAATAGCGAAGAACATTCTAGAAACATCTAGCTTCAAGTAAATTGTAATTTTCACGAGATAATAAGGATTTAGAGCTAAGGGAATGTGATTAATGTAAGCATTCTTAGAAATCTGACTAATTTAATCATGAATTACACTTGTAGCAATTTTTCCTTACTAATTAGGCTCACAGGTACATGTTTAGTCAGACATCCCAACCCCCAAGTGACCAAGTCTGACCAGGATCTACAGTCACAAAAGAATCTCAGAAGGATTCCGAAATCATTTTCTCAATACTATAGTACAGGGTGTTTCATTGATTCTATCACCAAAATATATTAATATTACTCATAAGGTATTGACTAAACATCACTTCCTATTGAAATGGACTTAGATGACAAAAAAATGAAAATAAAGATGATGGAACTCTACCATATATTTCAGTTCTATGTAAAAATCTAACGCGAATCTATCTATTGTAAACAAAAGTGAGAATTTCTTCGAAATCTACAATCCTAAAACCTCCATGTCAACAGTTGAAAGCTAATTTCTAGCATATTTTTGAGATTTGTTTACTTAATGTATCTATTGTAAACAAAAGTAAACAAATAATTTATCATATTAATCTGAAAATATAATATTCGAATTCTACGCCCCTAAAAACCGCACATCAATCGTGGAAGCTAGTCTCTAGCATATTTTCAAAATTCGTCAAATGGTGTGAAAATGTGTATGGAAAGGTGTGAAAATATATGCATAACCTTTTTTATTGCAAAACACTATAATAAGACTGAGACATCTACAGGGTGTTTCATTGATTACACACAAAAGTAAATTGCTTTCATTTCATTTGTGATTGAGATAATTTAGTATTTTGGTTGCTTTTGAAAGGAAATCCTTAATATGGGATAACTCATTTCCGATTAAGTCATTTTGGGCGGGTAAACCTTAGAAGTGTGGGGTAATCTTGAATAGGACTGATTTTTATGGTAGAATTCCACCATCTTGATCTTCTTTTGTTTGTCATCTAGCTTGTCCATTTTGTTGTCACTCAAATGTCAGAGGGTGTTAAACAACATTGTAAAAGGGGAAGATGATTAGTAAAATATTTACCTAGTAATTTCAAATTATTTTTGTGATACAATCGCTGAAACACCCTGTATAAAGTTATTGCTTCGAAGTATCAATAACAACAAGCTCGCTTCGCTTGCTTGCGCTACGGGGTAAACAAAAGTAAACAAATAATTTATCAAATCCTTACTACTATTAAAACTCGATTAATGTTTGTGTATTATATATATATATATATGTTACAGGGTATCTGTAAAATCAGGGTAATTGTAATTACCCTGACTTTTTTCAGGGTAATTGTAATTACTTTGTTTTTTTAGGTTAATTATAGTGACCACTCATTATATAGTGGATCATTTGTATAGGCGCAACTTGGGCCATTTTCACATGTCCATCCAGATTTGCTCAGCCTGTAATACACAAGTACGGGAAACACAATTTAGCTCACCTAAGAGCAATTGTCCTATTAATAGGATTCCTCAATTGACAGTTGCATTGTAACAGGTAACATTGCCCACCCTGAATTTCCCCCCCTGAATTCGCCCCCTTCCATACTATAAGTTAACAATTATACCACCTAAGTACCATATTAGGAAGTGGAGTTTTCTAAATGTAATTGTGTAACTTATAAAACTCAACTGGTACATTAATGGGTGTGTTATATGTACTATGTACTATGTATTTTCTGAAATTCTACAAGTTTCAAATAGGCTGTTAGATGTTCTCATCTAGAAAATTATAATTGAATTTTAACCGGGGAATGGGGGATAAACCAGTTTTATCCCGTCCCATGCTCCCCCACTTATGGAGGTTATACTGTAATTACAATTACCCTGAAAAAATCAGGGTAATTACAATTACCCTGATTTTACAGATACCCTGTAACATATATATTGTATAGAAAAGGTGTGAATATTTGTTTTCCATTTTTTTGTAGAGGTGTAAAAATTTCGCTTAGATCTTCGAATGTAATCGTATACTCATAATTTGACACCTACACGTCAACTTTTGCACCTCTACGACTTGCCAATTCTTCAATCAATTCGGACAAACAGACAAACATCTTCACCATAATCTACCCTTTTTTAATAAGGTAGTTCCACTGTATAAATCCTCCTATTAAAGTAGTATGTCTGGAGGGACCAGGAACTCCTTTTGATTACGTTAAACCCAACAGTTTACTTTAATGAATCAGCGATTTATTCAGGGTCAACCATAGACAGAACATCGATATTTATAAAATATAGATGAAGTACGTCAAACTATTGCAAATACAATTAAAATACTGCACCTGTGCATGTGCAACACTATTAAAGTGCCCACACATGCTTACTATGTCTATCTGATACTCCACTTATTCATATTTATTGATTAGTAAATGTAATTATTCATAACGTAGCTAATATTCGATGTGTAGAATATAATACTAGCAATTCCAATAAATTAGATAAATACCTGAGCATCGATAATATGACTAATTAGAATGAGATATATGTGCTTCTTCTATACAGAAGTATCACACATTGTGTAATAACGGTTTCTGAAAAGTGCTCAATCGTATTTCGTGATCAGTTGTAAGCAATTTTTCCAAAAAAATCCATTGTTTAACAGGAGTTGATAATTTGGAACTAAAATTAGAAGCATGGCGCAATTAGGTTCCGATTGCTGGTGGAATACTGCTTAGTAGCAACGCAGGAATGTAATAACATTCCATCTAAAATTTTCGAATTTATCGAATAAAGTGCTCCCTATCTTGATTTTCTCTGAAAATCAAAAAGTTCAATCAAAGTTGTCTAGGTTGTCTTCAAAGATATTTTTATTTCGTTCTTAACATTCCGACAATTCTTTCAAATTTACTCAGCAAGAAATATTTTGAGGGTATCATGTGCCTCTTTAACAATTTGGTACCACATGGATCAAGGTACCGACATAATCTTATGTAGGAGTAGAGCGTGGGCATATTATAGGAATTCGACAACATTCCACTGGCCACAATATATTGCTAATTCTTCAGTCTAGTTTCTTAATTGTGACGATCTCAATAATTATCCATAATACACGCCTAGACTTATTTCAATCAAATTCCTGATAAATATATATTATACGGTATTTAATCGGTTTTAATTAACAGACAATTAACTAGTCAGGCGTATTCCGTGGGCAAAGTGTAAATGTTATTCTTAGCAATAAGACAAATTTTCTGTTGCTTATTGTCTACGGAAGGAGCAGCATTGAGATTACTCGTGATAAACGTGTGTTAGACAATTACTCGCGTGGAAATGGAGCTATCGAAAGCAATACAATAAAATTAGCATTCATATGGAGGCTTCAACATTAAATAAATACGAGGCCGTAACCGCCACACAATTTCTATAAATGAAGACTATCATTCCAGATAAGTGAATCTTAATTCATTCACTCCTCATAACTTCCTACAAACCCGACTATGCAAAATAAAATATTAATTAGTGAAAATTTCTTAATATTTCTAAGCTAGCTAACAACTTTTTCCAAATCTCCTCGTAAAAGTGTGAAATATATATATAGTATACAAGTACTTGTAATTACATCTCGATTGTTGTGTGTTAGTTTGCCCGGAATTTATTGAAGTGATGATAAGAGCCAGAGCTATTAGAATTTGCAATGATGACGGATTTTAGACTGGGGAGAAGATCAATTGTTTTTTGTACTACATGTTAAATCCGATTTCTACTACACATTCAAAATTCAAATCATCCAGTTTGTACAGTGGAGATTGTTTAGATTTAATCTTACAAATAAGGATTGCAACTAGGGCTAATTATTTCCTGAATTTAAAACTATCGTTTTTATATTATATCAATGCAACGTCTTGTTAAGATATTCGTACCATACACAACAATTAGTTATTTGTGCCCCAGTTGTGCCAAGAAAACTATACTGGATGTGGGTTATTTCCTACACATCCCACGAAAAAGAATGGCAAACAATAGAGTAAGAATAAAACGATGGAAGGCACTATATACGTATTTTGATTTCCTTACATCATAATTAATAAAATAATTAGAAACATGAATCAAATAATATCTGTAGGTAAATTTTAAGAAAACATTTTTCGATTGTATATACAGTAGAATCTCTATAAGTGGGGGACCTCGGGACGGCGAGAATATCCCTCCCCATTCTCTATTTATGATTTTGCACCGTAATTACAAGACATTAAGACAAAATGGTTTGAATAAATCCAAAAATAGTAATTTCAAGTCGTATTAGTCACTTTAGTCAACAATACATCTATTTCGTTCATTTTCTGACTCTAGATGAAAATGTTGTTCATACTGATTATCTGAAAATTATTTTCGTTCAAGTCAGATCACGTCAAGAACGGAGCTTGTGAAAATATGCAAATTGTTCAGAAAACCGCTCTTATCACTTCCCCCCGTTAAAGAGGCTAATATGAATGGGAAAATAATTTTTAACTCCATTTCCCCACTTATAGTGGTCCATTTATATGGAAACGGATAACAGGTCCCCAAATTGCCTTACATGTGGAGGTTTTATTGTATTTATATTATTAGACGAAACATCCATCAAATGATTGTGCTGATCTACAGTATTTCCCTTTTCTACTCAAAATTGTGCATTTGTCCAGTTTTAATTAATGTTAATATTCAGACTTGTTTCCTCCTTAATAATTAAACTATTACAAGAATGTACAAGCGTCTGGTGATAAGCACATGAGGATAGATGATATTGCAGGAATGTGATTAAAAGTGATTATGTCCCCAATAGTACTAGGCACAATATATACGTATCTAATTGAGAAATAATTTTATCTCTGATACAATTATGACAAGAAAACTGGGAAGTGACCTAATAGCCTTAGGAAGTAGTTACTGTAATTTTTAATGAATATGTATATAGTATCTAAATGGTTCTTCTAGATAGACAGACCACCATGACAATATTTATATCGAGATTAGGATAGCATCACTCTGAAATCATAACGAATTGAATTGATCGCAAGGTTTAAATTGGAAATGAGTAATCAATTTGTAGAATATTAGATGTATCCAAGGGATGTACAAGATACTTAGAATTTGGTTGTGATACCAAATATCAGTATCTGGTAGTATTATAGACAAGTGGTTCTTAGCGGGATCCATTTAAGTAGTTCTGGGGTCGCTACTCAGACTGTCCTCATTTTAAGATGGTAGTCCTAGGTCCAATTATTATTTGCTGATTATTGTTTGCTGACGGAACAGTACATTGCCATATTAAACCTTTTTTAGTGAAATCATTTACATAATTAAAATTAGTCGAGTTCTAATATAATGTTCTCAAGTTACATTTATAGAAAAAATGTTCTCTTGGGACCCAGACCGGAATACTATTGGACAATTGTTCAGGTACAATTAATATGATATAAAATTACTCTTTGAAATAATTATGTTTTGAAGATCAAAATAAATGCATACATATATTTGTAATCATATTGAAATATTGTAAGAAAATGTTGTCGTAATATGTAATACTAATTGTCACATTTAAATGTAAGAAATATTAATGAAAATTAATTGAAATATTTTCTAAATTTAGGAAGTAGTATTTATGTCACAATATATAAAGGATTATTTCTATGTAAAAATGTTGCTGATAAAGTTATTTTGCATAAATTTAAATTGATTCAACTTGTTGCGACACCAGTAATATGGACATGTACCTGGTCACAAGACAATCTAATGAACGTGTAGCTTACATTTAATTATGCAATGTACAACTAAGCAGTCTTAAGTTGCTTCGTATAGTAAAATCTATAAATAGAAAAAAATGAAACACATATCAAGAAGCTTAAAATCGTCAAAAATACAAATCACTAAATTCATTAAAATGGAAAGCCTAATAATCAAAGAAAACAACTTTTTTGAAGATTACACCATTCATTGGGACAAACCACTCGGCACAGGAATAAGCGGGAAAGTTTTTGAATGTGTAGATAATTACGATTATAAATACGCAGTAAAAATCCAACCAGATTGTGAAGAGGCAAGGCGAGAAGCCCAAATTCAATGGGATTGTCGGGGTTGCGATCACGTGGTAGAACTAGTTGACGTGTACGCTAATCTAGTTGAAGAAGAAGACAAGCCATACCTATACATAATTATGGGATATGTGAACAATGGTGAGTTTTACGGGTACTTGAAGGAGAATCACGTCAGCGAGGAAGAAGCAAGGAAGCTGGTGAAGCAAATCATTCAAGCGATTGATCACCTGCATTCGCTGAATATTGCACACAGAGACCTGAAGCCCGAAAACATCCTCGTTCATGTCATGTATGGCAGAAAGATCCTGAAGCTAACAGACTTTGGGTATGCGGAAATAGACAGCAGAAAATTCACTGAACCGCTTTACACTCTCTACTACGCTGCACCCGAGGTACTTCTAAATGACTCCCGGTTCAATAAGAAGATAGAGGAGGGAGTCACATTGTATGACAAAAGGTGCGATCTTTGGTCTTTGGGAGTGATAACTTACATCTTGTTGATGCGCTATCCTCCCTTTTCACCCAAAGGCAAGGGTGGAGAGATGACTAATGAGATGTACCAATCCATTGTCACAGGCAGTCCATACTATGTCGAGTCAGACTGGGACAAATATTCGGACGAGGCGCATGATTTTGTATTCGGTTTACTCCAGTCAAATCCAGGAGACAGACAGAGTGCTAAAGAGCTCCTACAGCACCCCTGGATAAGGCCTAAAAATTCTTTTGAAAATCTATATTGGTAATGTAAAAATATTTTGATCATAAATTAATTGCTTTGTTTCTGTTTATTGCTGTTATTTATTTTTTGCTTTCATTTATTTATTAATTAAAATTACAAACTCTTAACTTGGCCTCAAAGGTTCCATGAACATCTCGATGCACGTAATCCGATTTAAGAATTTTGAAATGCATGCATTCTAGCAAATGTAAATTTATTTAAAATATTATTAAGGAAAAAATTAAATCCCATTTTAAAAAATTGACTTCGTGCTTCACTAAGTTTTGAACCACAGTTCAAGCTACAATGAATACACTTAACTACGTACTAGTTCATGTACGGATAAAATAAAGCACCAGTTTTATCTAATACTCAGTAGGAATTTTATCAGCGCTTGCTATTAAGAAAATTTCTCATCAACAAAACGAATTCATTTCAGATTAATATTGTGCACATATTAACACCATTTTTTACAATGGTGCAATATATTAGACATAGTAATGTCCGCATTTACGTATATTCTGGAAGCATTAAGTCAGTACTTGTAATTATAACTCAGTCTGCCCTCTAGTGCACGTAGATGCTCATATTTCAGGTTAGTGATACATGAGAAATTTCTTCAAATAATCATGTTGGAAAGCCTATTTTTGGCTACTGCCTTAGTGACATCAATCAACTAAATTAGCAATAGAGCACATGATATCAGGAACAACGTGCTACATCCAAGTTCAGAAATATCACTATGTAAAGTTCCAAATATTTAATGATTTTTGAAGCAGATGGTGCTCCAAATTTCACCAGACACTTCATTATGACCCAATAGATCGGGGATACAGCATGTATGTGGCCATCTGATAAGTGTTGTTGCCATTCAATCAATATTAAGTTATTAACTGAATTGTTCTGATGAACTGGTGGAGCAATTGATCATAGGTTCAGTATACAGCTCTTCAATTAGTTATTTACCCAGGTCACTTAAATGTTTAAAATTAGTTTGTTTTTAAAAAATTTTTTTAAAATTTGTTTTTTTTACAGATAAACAACATCATATCTTTAAATCATTCAGCACCACACGATGGCGATGGCAGATTCAGTGTGTCCCTAGGTATCTACAGTCGGCTTTTGTTAGTAGGAACACTAGATCTCTGAAATCTGTAAGCATTATCTGGAATTTGCGCAACTGGAGTAATTTGCGTTCATTTTCGCCTAAATATTATATTATAAACAATGTCTCCTTACCTCCTAATGAAGTTACATCATATTATCCGTGTTTGTACAACGAGAGTCTACTGTATTGTAAATTATTTCTAGAGCTGTGCGTAAACGGTACTTTACCAAGTTGCAATATGGAATATACAGTTTGAAACGATACACATCGAAAGCCTTTCCTTCTTCGTTAATATGAAACTGATATTATTTATTACTTGCACAAACTTGGAGAGTTCTCTGATTGAAGATCCGATGTCGTCAATGTACTCAGCAATTTAATTAATTAACGTGATCTGAGTGAGAATTCTTAGACCATACAGTATGCATTGTATCGAATTAATTAATGCAATTAAATAATCATTAAATCTGACTTAAAAACCCATCTCCCCAGATTTTTAATACTGTTATTTTGGAGGGCTATTTACTTCGTAGCAATGCAGGACATAATTCAAAGTTATCTGTTCGGTACACAATTAGAGTGATTTGAAAGAGAAAAAAATTAATTTCGAGTTACGATATTCTCTTATATTGTGATATTAAATGTCAGGAGGATATATATATTGATCACGATAATGAACACCAGATCGATAAGCCTGATACTGCATCAACTCCAGGAGAATACTCTTGAGATATTCAATCATTGGAGATGATTGACAGACCAACGTTAGAGTTGTTCCAAACCCCTCTCATTACAGTATACATCTACTATTTCATATCTGGACACGGATATCGACATACCTGTCGTACCAGTTCCGTCGGTTCTGATGTGTGAAGATCCAGAGCTGTAGGCATAGAAATAATAGTGATAGGTCGCATGAAGAGCTATTGACATGCCAGGTATTAACTGAACTGTGCAGTCGCAATGAATACCAACTAGCACTTCCTACTAGCCCTTCCATTACTATTTCTAAGCATATATGACTTTAGGTTCTATCACTCAACAGGACCGGTGGAACTGGTACGACAGCACTGCAATTGCTGAGTAAGAGGATTTTCATCGAGTCTAGATTCTCTTTTAAAATTATGCACATATTTCTAGAACTTCTACTTAGGAACTCAATTTTGCTCTGTCTGAATGAATTGTGTAATCGTCAAGAAAGTGTTTTCTTTTTTAAAAATTATCTCATTACATCTCTATATTGTATATCTGAAGTCTTATAATAAATGGAGCAATTCATTGAATCTATTTGTCTACTTAGAAGTAAGGGCTAACGAAAAAGAGTAAGTGTCCTATGGGAAGTATTATTACTTAAATTGTCTGAACTAAAGGGACAATTACGTCTTATCCATGAGCAATAAGCATTGTATAATATGTAGTTTATCTGGTGTCGATTTTAATTTTTCCTTCACATAGTATATTACTCCTTTAAAACCATATTATTCAGTTATTTAATAGATGATACGTATTGATCTGACAAATATTTTGTTGTTATAGTATCATAGGAGATAGTTTTTGTTCCAATTAATTATAATTTCAACTTTCTATCACTTATAATGACAGATGACGTCACAGTTTCGTGATGAGTTAGCATTCTCGTGTGATACTCCAACTCGCTCAAGCTCTCACAAATACTGGGTATGCCAAAGTCAGCTATCTATATAGTCATAGGCCTGGTCGTTTCAGGATCTCGATTCGTTACAGGCTCATCAGGTGCACAACGCCTCAAATTGATAGTAGTCATATAATACGAACCTTTAAATCACAAACGCACACAAGTAGAACCAACAGAAAGCACAAAAATATAAGAATTGAAAAATAATATGTAATTATGAAGGGAGGTTGTCTTCCTCACTCTCTCCGCTGCTTCCAATTGGAGGCATCAGATCTTCCAGTTCATCGTAGCCTCGATGTCTCTTATCCGTCTTTTTCTTCTCTTCTCTTTTAAGAAATTCATTTTGGACCTTAATTACACTCCCTCCATCGAAACACTTTGAATATTCCATTAATAGTTCCTCATTTAATTTGAGAAATGAATGTCCCCATTTGAATTTAGACAATATAATATCAGCGTCTTGCCTCAGACCTAAGATAATGAGTGCTGCTGATAGCGCCTCCACACAAGACAGTTGACATGCTTGACCGAACTTCACCGGATTAGCAGCAACTGTAAAGTCATACACATATAGCCATAATATAAGAGAAAGTGGCATATTATCTATTATTGGAATACTTTGCATAATTGCAGATAATCGTATAAGCTTTTGGCAGTACCTAATGGCATGAAATATTAATCAAAGCATAATGGGTGCCACTTAATCACTTTATTTATATGATTCGTCCATAAAACTATGAAAAATTTATTTTGAAAGATATAACTGGGGTAGAGATTCAATGAAGAATTATAGTGGTCTAGACATGATGCAAAATATTAGTGGAAAACCTAGACACGCAAATATAAGCCCAATAAAGGAATGGGAATAGCTAGACAGTAGACATGTAACACGTATGCATTTAATGGACAAAAATGTAGATAAGTAATATCATTTGATGTTATAAGATCAACTTGTGATGGGATCTTAGCCCGACTTGATCGAACCTGAAAAAGATTGCGATTCGGATACTGTTGCACATATCATTTAGTTCATGATTGTTGTTGCTTTTACTATTTACTTTTTCTAACTCTCTTACAGGGGTCGCAGGAAATTACCAAGCCCAGGGCGAGGCTGGGCCAAAGAAAAAAGTCCGGGAGCCTTACTATAATTTGGCTTAGGTCGGTCCAAAGAAATCCGGAGCCGCAGAATCATCCCCCCTGGGACTGCTCCTGCTCTCCTAAGTGTAAGTCGAAGCAGAGTTTTCCCTTACACCGGGTTTTAGACATTCAAGTGCAGGCGCAGAAGTGGAACAAGTTCTTGCTAAAGCAAGAAGTGATCCACCTCAGGGAGGAGCAATGGATTAAGCACTGATTAAACCATAAGCCCAACTTCAGATTATTAAAATATTACTGGTTAAGACCTAGTCATACGTATAAGTAAATAATCTATATTTTAATAATATAGACTAGATAAATTTAAGTATATTTAAGAGTGATTATATACTTCAGTATATAAAGTAATGAGTATTTAGTAATTCAATTAGATCTACTATAGTACGTATTGAGAAAATGTTTCGTAATCCTTCTGAGATCCTTTTGTGACTGTAGATCCTGGTCAGACTTGGTCACTTGGGGGTTGGGATGTCTGACTAAACATGTAAACTGTGAGCTTGGTAAGGAAAAATTGTGTAATTCATGATTAAATTAGTCAGATTTCTAAGAATGCTTACATTAAGCACATTCCCTTAGCTCTAAATCCTTATTATCTCGTGAAAATTACAATTTACTTGAAGCTAGATGTTTCTAGAATGTTCTTCGCTATTATCTTTGAGATCTCACTAACTTTCTACGTATAAAAATTAAGTCGTAATACTACTAAGTGTGTTTTTCTCACTGACTCAGTCGGCTATTTTTGGCATAAGTTATACTAGATGGAACTTCCAATCCAAAAGCAATTAGCTACAACTACAAATAAATTTTAAAAATCTAAGCAAATTCTATCACTTCACTGAGAGACAGTACACTGTGAATACAAGTAATAATAACTAGGTACTCGAGATTGAAGAGTTAACAAGCCGCTTGCCTACCTACGTTACATTCCATCGTTGCTATGGAAATGCATTTTAGCCATTTAAATTTAATGAATTTGATAGGTAATAGGCTACTTTATATTAGCTCATAATAATTTTTCACACTAAATCCTAAAGTTTTCGAGATATGGGGCAACTTTCAAATATGATCTATAAAATAAAATATTATAAATTGTCCCATATCTCGAAAATTCTAGATTTTAGTGTTAAAAAGGTATTATGAGCTAATATAAAGTAGCAATTGCCTATCAAATATGTATAATTTAAACGTCTAACTATAGCGGGTTTCAAGATATAATCTCAAATAGTAAAAATGGTTTCCATAGCAACGCAGGAATGTACCGACATTCCATACTGGAAATATTGAAATTTTTCGAATCAACCCGTTTTATCTTGATTTTTCTGTGAAAATCATAGATTAATACCACTTAAAATGTGCTTAAACATCGCCTTAATTTATCTAAAAATGTGTGAAACCACATACATATGTAACTCACATCACAAATATGTAGTTAAGGTAACGCAGCATGACCAATGGATTCCAAAAATATTACTTCTTATTCAACAATAATACATTTCCCACGTCTTATAACTTCAGCGGATTACGAGTTATCAAAAATACACAATGGCCCAAATTCCAGGATCCGAGAATGAACGTCTACGGTCCTTACTTAAAGAAGTCTATACCTTTAGTAATTACTTGTATTCAAGGGATTATCTAGGAGCGCGAGACGCTCCTTTAGACGTATGATTTTAAGCCCGAAAGTGTTTAGGAGTGTGAAAGTCTAGGATAATACCCAATTAACCTCATTATAATGTTATTTGTTATATAGGCGTATGAAAATTTAGGTTTGAGATTAGGAGCATATCTCTGAGGACTGCATAATACCCCGCTTGTATTTTAGATAACAATTTGTTGACAAATATTTCAAATTAATTTTATAGACTAAGTAAAAATATTTCTTTTTTGACACATTCCTTAATCCAAAAGATTCCACAGGAATCCTTCAGTTTAATTCCTTAAATTTTATAATCAAGATAAATCACAATACACGCCAAAACCAAGTTCAAATGAGTTATTTCTTATACTTAGTAGTCATCAAAAACTATTAATACAAAACAATTAACTAAACTCCTGCATTTTGTGGGCGATAATAATTTTTGTTCTTTGCAAAAAGACACTTTTTCTATTGCATATCGTTTGTAGAGGGAGGGAGTATTGAGATTACTCGTGATAAACGTACGTATAGATAATTACTTGCGTGGAATTGGAACTATCGATAGCAATACAATATAATTGCCATTCTTAGTCTATGGAGGCTCCAAAATTGAATAAATACGAGACCATCATCGCCACACAATTTCTATAAATGAAGACTATCATTCCAGATAAGTACATATCGATTTCATTCACTCTTCACAACTTCCTACAAACCCGATTATGAAGAGACAATAATAACTAATTCAAAATTATCACTATGGAGAATAATTTGTTAGTACATATTAAAATATAACACACTCCAACCGGTTCGGTAATGAAGAGACCGGGTTTCGCGCATTGCTGATTTGCGCTCTCTCAATCGCATAGAGATTCCATCACACCTTGCTCCAACTTTTCTCTATCTAGGCCAAAAGTTATTTTAGATAAAACAAAACAGCACCTAAACTGACCTCGTACAGACCTCATATTTATCATCTGTTTTTCCATCTCTGATTGTCTAGGGTAAATTGTCCTAATCCAATATTCTATCAGTACCCCAAGGGCCTGTAGACAGACCCGGATTGGATTGACTGGCTACGCCCCAGGTCACCCCTCACCCCTACCTGTATTTTACTAACAAGCGCGCTTCGGATGTTTGCGTAGCGCGGCTAGCGAACGCTTCGAGTCCGCAGAGTCACGCTTGGGGTGCCTGGGATACCAAATAATTCAGAGCCCTCAAGATGGCATTCAATCAATTCGCACAAACAAACAATAAAATCCTAAAGTTTTAATATATAAGATATTCAACTCAGTAGTACATGTAGCGCATAGTCAACCGTCGTTTTCTAGTTCATTTTTTTCGGTCAGACGAAAAAAACAAAATTTGAGATAGAAGATGCTGTTTAATAAATCAAAATTTAAAATTAATAATATTCACCTGTAGAATTATCATCACCATTTAAGGTAAATTTTAAATTTCAAGGCATGTACAAGTACTATACAAAAAATGTTAGAAAATCGCAATTTAAAATGATAAACAATTCATAATAATTAGTTAATTACAAGCGAAAAGCTAAAAGAGTATTTTTCGAAAATCATGTGACTAGTTTAATTGAATGCAAAAAAAATTAAATGATTTTGCGTTCAAAACCAAATTTTTGCATTCAAAACACTGACAACACTGACTGTAAACGCGTCCTTGAATTCTCAATCGTGATTCTGAACCAGTTCAGATGGAATTGTATTTGAGCCATGTTTTCAATAGGCCAAATTAATTTTAAATCTACCGATATAAATAGAAGTATTTAGATCTCCGGGGTTTCACGCGAATTCTTTCGTCTAAAATGTAAAAGGATCACTAAATATGCTTGATATCTGTTCACGGTCATTATTACCACCTCAAAATGCCTTATAAACAGGATAGATTCCTTATAAATATTATCCTAAAAATTTTTGGATTCTCCGATATTTACCATTTAAAATACCCTTTTAATGATCTCTAAATAGTACAGAAGTGTCCGTTTAGCCAATCCACATGTCTAAAATGCAATTCGATCCATCTGACAACATGTCTAATAAAATGCAATTCGGTCTATCGACATCATGTCTAAACCTACTTGCCAGCCTTTTTATAAAATATCTTTGATTTCCAATTTGATTTCCAAACATTTCCCGGGATTTGGAAATAAAACCCATAAATGCTAATCATTTTAAACATACGTATGTTTTATAATATGCCCAAATTCATCGAAGTTAGTATATACGTACTTCTCGAGAAAATGACAAAATAAATGTAAAATTTTGTACATTAAATCCTGACGGGGGGCTGTGCACGTACTTCTACATACTACTATATTGATTTATGTGTTCAAAGGGGATATGTCATCTTTCTGAAGGCGTATCAGCCGATACGCCTTAAAAACGGAAGACGTATCGACCCGATACGCCATAACGGGGTGGGAAGAACCCTGTCACCAGTGGCGTAGCTAGGAATTGAAGTTTGCTAGGGCACAGGGATTATCAATACCTATAAACATTGATGAAAATATTAAACTCGAATTTTAATTTACACAGGCGCTTGCCGAGTTAAACTGACACAAATGTTTGACGGCTGAAAATTTTGCAAAAAGTCCCCGTTATAATATATCACGCTGTTGCCCCATGTGACGATTTTGGTACACAAAAGCCCCTTTACGGCTTTTAGGTGGAGAATAGGAAAATTTAACTATTTTGTCCAAAACAGGGCTTTTTTTCAAATATTCAAAATCAACACAATTTACCCAACATTAGCCAAAAATGCATTTAAGTCTATCAACGCCATCCAAAACTGCGAAATCAAATCCGAACTGATTGCAGGAATCGTCATACTTTATCTTCTTCGACATACTAATTATAATCTACAAATAGAAGGAAAAGAAAACAATTTTTATCGAAATTGCGTAGGCTCACGATATATTAATAGGTGGATTTCTAATCAGCAACCAAGGTTATTGAGAAAAAACAGGAACCTGGTTGTTAACTTAAATATCATATCAATAATATTCAATTGGAGAAAATTCAGTGATTTTGAGATAATTTAATAACGTGATCATTATTTATATACGTAGCATTCTGCTGTAAACATACAATCTTTCTTTAGTATCCAAAAGTATCTATGCATTTGATGGGGTTTTAATCGGACCACTTTTCAAAAGTAGCCCCGGTTGGTCCTATTAAACCGGACAACTTTTCAAAATTGGTCCGATTGTTTCGGTAAAACCCGACCAATTCTAAAAACTGTGGCGCCGGGGCAGTTACAGTATTATTTGTTATACGTAGATTACTATATAGTCTAGAATATCTAGATGTTGACCTGTTCTTGCTAACTGCTCCATTTTACACGAATTATCATAACATAAATTCAAACAGCTTATCTAATGAATCGAATTTGATTCAATTAAGGAAAAAATTGATGAATTAGGTGTGATGACAGGGTATGGCGCGGTAGGGCGACCGCCCCACCAGCCAAACATCTCGCCCCACTGGAGGTGGGGCGAGATTTATTTATTTTTAATTTAATTTTTAATTTTTAGTCAAAAATTCTGATATTATGTATGTATACACCGGTACGATGCTGTTATGTCCCTGATTAATTGCTACAGCTACTCACATGACAGAAATGTCGGGATGTAATTGCGAAACTGACTGTATGTTCATCTCCTTGAAAATACTGCGCATTATTTCATGTCTTGCATGTTCATGCAGACGAACATGCCTGATGAACATGCAATCAGATCCGCATGTCGCATATGCCACGAGGTATCTTTATCCGTACACGGCGCTTACTGTTTTCTATGCACACACCATTGTAATTTGCATTCTAAGTAACTTGTAAGGATAACTTATAAAATTTATGTGGGTATGAGCGTATGACTAAAATTTATATAAAAAATGTTGAATAATTATGGGAATTTCAAGTGTCTCAGCGATTTTGATAAACAAAGGGAAATTGATTCGCCCCATCGGAAATCGGCCCGCCCACGCTTCGCCCCACCAGGGTTTTGAGGCTGGCGCCGCCCCTGCCAATAACCGATGCTTTTAGCTTCCTTATTGAAATTTGTGGCATCGTGGACTTTCTTTCTGTACTTAAGATTATTCAAGGAACGCTGAATGGCCATTCAAATGCAGCACTTTTTGTATTCTCAACTGTACCTATTGTACCTATTGTTTGGAACGATAACAATATATTTACAAGAGTGAGAACATTTATTAGCAAAACTTTGTTAATTTATAGAGAGCAACAAGCTCTAAATGATCAGACTGTAGAAGTAAATTTGAGTATTATCGAACTATTAAGATATTTTATATGTAGTGAAACAAACGATTGAAATACGTACAATTGAAAATCTCGATATTCGCTTCGAGTCTTAATCTACATCAGGAGATCGTCTGAACTATAGTAGAGCTTTCAAATACGTACATCTATCTCACATCAGCATACTGAGCATAGCAGGTTATTAAATTTCGAAACTGAATTGAAATTTACAACAGAGAAAGGAAAACTTTGTGGTGGCAAATGCCAGGGATTTCAGAAGTGGCAAAAAAAAGTTACGGATTTTTTTGCCAACCGTTTACTTGCTACTTTATTTTTTCCTCCATTTTAGTTTTAGTTTTACTAACTCACTACTTTTTTTTTACTTGCTACCTATTTTTTGCCAGGCATTTAGTTGGGGTGGGGTGACTAATTTTGATCTTGTAGTGTAAGACCGAAACGAGTGTGTATAGAGCGATTTGTAGAAATATTTTAGTTTTCAGAATCAGAATTTTCTTATTGTTAACCAAGTCCAGTTTCTCAAGGTGCCCTAGGTAGTAAGTACCCCAAGTAAATCCCTGGCAAATGCTAATACTAACACAAAGCATCGTGTTTACAAAGATACATTTCAATGGCAATGCGTAAAGAGAAAATCATGCAGAGAAACATACACCAACTCCATTTTAAAATATTCCATTGTAATGAAGTTAAAACTGGACCAACTTACTCGATTGTTCTCCCAAGACTGGACAGCTTGGAAAGAACTATTTGTCGCTCACGTATAAGAGCTGAGAATGACCCTTCTGAACCTACGTCCCTCACACCCTTTTAATCCCCGAGTTATATACAAAAACTAACAAAGGTGAACCTTTCTTGCTTTGTGATTCCGGTTCTATAACTGGAAATTCAAGGATCATTATCTTCGGAACTCAATGTAATATAGAAACATTAAACATTTTAAGCATTTGGCTAGCAGACGGAACTTCAAGTAGCTCCAAAGTTATTCTTCCAATTATGTGTTATTCATGCCTTAAAAAGGGGGCCCAAATCCTTTTGAAAACAGACATAAGTTCCGAGTAAATTTGTGTTATTGACTATCAATGCCTTACCCAGAATGTTTGGCGTAGGATGCAAGAATTTGACCTACTACAGTCACTGTAAGATTCCTCATTTACAATTCAAATTATAATGTTAGCAGGGCTTGCTTTACTACACCGACAGACATACCTGAATTGTTAATGGATATATTCATCAACTACCCACAGAAGCATATGATTTGCAATTATCACAAAATCGAAAGAGGTTCCCGGTATATTTCCATTAGAAATAGTCACTACGTAATGCATCAGGGTATTCCAAGAATAACAAATGCTGTAGAAGATTGGCACATATCATTTAATCATCTAATATCTTGGCAGCATCACTCAATTTGGGAATTTATTGAGATTTGAAGGAAGAGCAAGAACTGGTTGAAATAAAATATGCATTTTATTTTAGTGATAGAAATCCCCACGAAAGAAAACAAATACGTACAGATAAAGAAAAGGTACTTGAGAACTTTATGTCGCCCCAAATTAGAATCTTGAAAGATGCATTTAGATTTGAATTTAGTTACTAAGTTGACACAAAGTAAATTTCATCTCATCAACTTTTGTTGGGAACATTTGGAGATACGCCAATCTAGCATATGGGCATCACCTGGTGAAGCTGCTCCCATAAAATTCTAGCAATCTCGCAACGTCGATAAGCAAATGGTGGCCAGTTTATTCCTCAGTAGGGTCACATTGCTTCTATTCGACTTTAGGAACAAAGGACAGTAACTGCCAATTGGTATTTCGACATTCCTACACCCAGTGTGATTCATTCTTGAGAGACTGGGCGTCCAAGGACAGGATTGAGGGTGCTATTCTAGCGTTATGAGAGCAATCAGCACATGATGTCACCGCCAAGATTATCGACTTTTTGACCGAAATAGAGTCACTTTTCTCCCCAATCCGACTTATTTTTCTATTTTTCCCCATGCGATGCTTTTCTGTTTCCTGTAGCCAAGGAAAAGTTAAGGCATAGACATTTTTCAAGTCCTGAATAGACCGACCAGACATATCACTATGTAGTTTTGGACACACCTCACAAAATATGTTCAGAATACTCAAATAAATGGTCTAAAGAGATGAAACATTGCCTAGAATATTATGGATAATACTTCTTCGAAAAGTTATAAAATTTGTAGCGTTAGATCTCAATTATTTCTATATTAGTCCAGAAACTTTCGTAGTGACCCTCGTAACAGAATATGTACTATTAATATCTATCTGTCATTTGCTTATTCAGATTTGCTCGTTACATTGACTTTCCGTGTCACGAATTGTCTGTATCCTTGATAATACTTATAGGCGCTAGCGCCTAGTCATTTTTAATATATGGAGAATTTAAACTTTGTTTTGCGAATAAATTATAAACGAAAAAAGTTTAAGTAACTCACGCATGATTCAATGGGATGATTCTCAACAATTATGAGACAAACTATATCGCAAGTAGTTGAATTACATTTTCCTAGCAACGCAGAAAGATGTGTACGTTCCAATGGAATTTTCCACATTTCTAAACAAATAGTCCAAAGTGAGATTTCCTGCGATAATTAGAGATCAAATGGTGCCGTTATAATTGTAGAAAACAGGTCAGAAGATAATTATCCAAAATTTAATCCAAAAATAGCTCGTTGCTAATATGATAATGACACTATACATTTTGACAACGGATTCGGGTACTCTAATAAGTAGCTTACATATGCTGCATGGACGGTGCCATGTTTTATCGGCAGTGGGTGTCCTAAGAGGGATTTCTCTGAAATTGGGTGTCCATTTATGGAGGGATATATATTGTACAATGTGATAAAACAGGACGCAGTGGGTGTCTGGACACCCAGGACACCCCCGGTGGCGCCGGCCCTGTGCTGGTTATACATTTCTAATTAGGATCTATCGTGCCTAGGAAACTATTTTGTTTCATGTTTATCCAGGGTCAAAAATTGAGTGCACCATGGCTTAGTGTAAACAATGGAGAAGTTGCACTAGTAATTTAGAATTTAGAAGTTGGCATTAGTCAGAAAAATGAGAACTTACACTAGTCAGAATCGAATTTTCAGATTACTGGCACTAGTCAGAATCAATTTTTAGATCACTTGGACAAGTCAGAATCGATTTTTAGACTACTGGCACAAGTCAGAATGGAGTTTGCAAAATGCTGCTGTTTCCGCACCTGGGAGATTAACCAAATCCCATCATTACGCGTGATAAACCGTGAGATATGGTAAATTAGTATTACTAGCAGTGGTTTAAATCGTTAGATTCAATTGTAGTAATATGACAATGACGATCATGACTCACGATGAGATCTTAAGAATTGTGATGCCTGACGCTGTTATTGAATTTTCCTTGCGATGAATTTTCCGCCATTCTAGTGCCAGTAGTCTGAAAATTGATTCTGACTCCTGCAAGTTCTCATTTTTCTGACTAATGCCAACTTAAAATTCTGACTAGTACATGGCCTCATAGAATGCTACGGAAGTGCATTTTCAGTGTGTTTCAATCGGCGACTACAATTACTAAAGTAAACTTAGTTGTGATTTCGAAATTATTTTGTTCTCTTTAGCGCTAAAGTCCTCGCTACTCGTAATTAAAATTGGGCAAATTTTCATGGATTACTGAGTCCAAATCTGCTTCCCCTATACTTCTTGTAAATATTTAATTTAAAATTTTTAATTTTATTATTGCCAAGTTTAAAGGTTAGTAACTATACGTATAATGGAATAGTCTTTATTCATTGAACACATTCTCTAATTAGTGGATAATATCGAATTTGAAATTTTCAATTTTAGACATCTCTTTTTATACTCCAATGGCTATAAGCTCAACTGAAATTTCAGAATCTCCCTTCGAGAACATGCGTTCCGAGCTAAAGAGTGTGTTATCTGAATTCAGACAAGAACTAAACGCAAAAGAACAACAGTTGATGAATCTAATCACGAAGTTAGAACTCGAGCACATAACTAGAATGCAGCAATACAACACAGATTTGGAGAAATTGAGCTCTTTCAAACAGACAACTGAAACTTTAGGGGACAGCACTCTGGGAGATCTCCAGTCGAAATGCTTGACCAATATAGACTTAAAAATGAGTGAGTTGCACGCAAAACTTTCTCTACCTGTTATCCTGACTCCTGAGTGGTACAGGGAATCGATTTCAAATTTCATTTCAAGGATCAAAATCACCTTCAGCTATTCTACTCCGAAGAGTGACCCTCAATCATCCGTGACCCCTCAATACCCAAATAGTTATATATCCCGTGCTACTTTCTACGAATTTGATAAAGGTGTGAAAAGAAAAAATTCAGTTGAGGATATGCCTAATATTTATCCGAAAACAGATCATTTCACCCCACTTTTCACCTCCCAGAATTCAAAAATAAAAAAGCGTCGTTAATTGATAGGAATTTCTATATATTACTAATTCATTTCTATATCCAAATTATTTATTTAATTTCTTCAATCTGTTTAGTTATTATTGACATATCGGGTAATATTAAGGGACCAACCGCTTAATCGGGCCCATTTTATTCAGGAACAAAATCATGCCAATAGCAGCTAATACATGCTAACCTCTTATCGGTCAAACTACCTCTGACCGATGTGGTCCTGTTAAGCGGAGTCAACTGTATATGTATCTGAAAATTGGGCTAGCTTTATGATCCCAAAAATTTCCACGCTACAAAAAACACTTGACATGATATCGGGATTGATATCGAATTGATATCGGGAAACCAATTTCCATTGATTTCGTCTTTTGTATCAATTCATAGCCTATGTATGACGTAGCATGATGGATTGCAAAACGTAGTTTACGCTTCTATCTAAAATGCTTTATAATTGAGAAAAGGGAATCGCTGATCTATGTATTAGTTATTACATGGGAACTGCATAAAATATAATAAGTTAATTGTACAATTTTGTTTAGTATACTCACATATTGATAAATGGAGCTAAATATTTCGAAAGCATTGGAAGATTTCGAAAAAATGCGAATTAAGGTGACAACCAACATTGGAAAACTCAGAAAGGTCCTCGACTCTAAAGAAGAGGAACTCTTAAAGAGAATTGAAAAACTAAAATCTGAGTATATAGCAACAAACAAACAAAACGTAGCTGATATAGAGAAACTAAGTTCTTTCCAGAGACAGTCGATAAGGCTAGGAGAAAATACTCGGAGCCTTTTAATGAGAAGTGCGGGATTCAAATCGATGGAATGATTCAGGATTTGTTCGAAAAATCCAGGAACCTCCTGTTCTACTCTTGAATTGGAAAATGACTCTCTCAATAAGCTGATACGCGAGATGTCAATATACTATGGCAGTGAAAATAGTATCCTTACTACTCCTACTAAACCCGTTTATAATTTCGTTGGGAACAAATTATGTCTACCACCTGAAACTGAAAAACATAATGTTGCTAATGGTGAAGAAGGTTCAAGTTACATTTCTCACTCGACATACTATCCGACGAATAAGAGGATGCGTGGAGATGATTATTCTAGATCGTAGAGGGAGACTCGGCAATCACGATTTCTCTCCTGAGTTGATGGCTAACTAACTACTACATAGTACGTAACTGGGTAATTAATTACTATTTTGTAATCTTTATTTTCGAATTAGAACCTCTTATTTATCAAAAATAATAAAAATATCCTCATAATTGAAGAATCGAACTGTTAGGTTTTAAAATAGCAGGAATCGAGGTAGCACACTTCATTCCGTGAGGACATCTTTTTATAATGCAACTCTATTTAACAAAATTAGATCTTGAGGTCGACAACTGAATCAGCTCTACTGTAAGTCGATTGGCTGACCCGGAAAACTGAACAAGGCCGAATTATTAACTTGGATCTAGAGGAAAAATGGTGTTTTGTTGTGAAATAAAGAATAGGGGTCGGTTTGTTAGGAGCCAAGGGAGATTCTAGGAGTTTTTGGTGTGGAATATTTTTAAAATTAGCCTGTTAAGGCGTTTTTAAGCGATGCCATAGCCTACTATATAGTAGCATGGCAATGCGTATATCTACCTTGCTAGTCACTTCATTATTCCAGTAGTGCATACTATTCGGGCTTTTCCAGTTCTGACAATCCGGCTTCATTCTTTGATTATCGGCCTTACCAGTTTGACGATTCGGGCTTATTCCAGTCTTGAATAACATGCCCACCCAGAATTGATCACGCTGTAATACAAAGGTATAGGACCCAGAACCTAGTTGCGTTGATGTCTCTGGATAGGAATATTCTCCTCTGTTTTCTGCAACAGATCAAAATATGTATATACCCCTCCTGTAACTGACCATGCAATATTTTATGGAAAAAGAGAACATTCCTATCTCAGTTCTTGGCGCAGTGGAACCTCTAAAAATGGGGAAACTCAGAGCAGCGAAAATGTACCTATTCTCCCATTCCCCGCTTATAACATCACATAATACAAGAATAATACTCCTCCGTTTTGTATCCATCCATGATGTTCTACTGTAGATTGCAAAAATTACTTGAACCAATCATTAGTATTTAAGTAATTGTAGTATATATATATATATATATATATATATATATATATATATATATATATATATACAGTAAAACGTCAGTTATCCGAACCCCTCGGTTAACAAACTAATACGTATACCTAGGTCCGTTTGAGTCAGAAGAATCGAAAGAATTACACTACCAACATTTTGAACTACTACTATCTATTCAGGATAACATTCACAAACGCAACCCATAGAAATACGTAGCATATGCATTCCTGGGTCGTTCAACCACATCGCATATAGCAGGGGTCGGCAACCTGTGGCACGCGTGGCAAATTTGGCACACGGAACACTTAATTGATGGCACGCGGAGTTGAAAACAAATGTGGGTCGACAGACCGACATTTATGTAGATTCAGGGGTCGACAACTCTAGCCAGGCGTGCCACTGACGCACAAGGTCATAAATATGTTGACATTATAGGCAAACTGGCACACTTCACTCAAAAGGTTGCCGGCCCCTGGCCATATTATTCTCAGTCTAAAGACTCTAGACTATAGAGCGTCAGTTATCCGAACATTTCACTTATCCGAACCCCCTTTGGTCCCATAGTGTTCGGATAACTGACGTTCTACTATATATATAGTATATATATATATATATACAGGGTGTCTCAAAAGTTCTGCAACAACCAATTTTACTTCGTTAATTTGACTAAGATCACTTGATTGTATTCCAAATTAGCCCCCATAAATGAAATCTAGTATCCTTCTAGCATAGAAATGAGCTCAACCCATTACTCAAAAAACATTTCTTATAAAATTTTAAATAATTACAGACTAATTACTCCAAAATTTGGAGCTCAAAAGTGCTAATTTTGAAGATCACTATTTTTCTAGTGAAATATTACATCAATCACTTCCATATTCTGTAATTGATTCATAATACTAAAATAATATTATTACTTTTGATTTATGTAGCAGTAATCTTCGATAAGAACGAGTATTTTTAAAGTATAGCCATAAAATGTACCTGGGATGTGAGATTTTTTATTGAGTTAAAAAATATTCTTTACGAGACAATGAAATATATGATCCATCATTGCAAAAAAATTGAGAAATACAGGCCATTGGGATGGAAAATAATTAAGATAATCCTCTCTATTTTTGATTAAAATGAGGCATTGGATGTTCGATATTTATCTACTATGTATAATACATTAGCAAAATTCGTTGCAGAACTTTTGAGACACCCTGTATATATATATATATATATACGTATATATATATAATTTTCGGGCTATAGCCGGTTTGAATCTCTGTCTACTCAGATCAGTTCAGGACCTGTCCTTTTGATAGGTTACAAACTGTTTCCCGAAAGATTCCCAATTTTCCCAACGAATATAGAAATGAATTTGTAAGTTAAATAATTTCGTCAATTTTAACATTAAATTACCTGTGGTAATTTCTATTTATAGCAAATACCCCACACTTCTAAGGTTTCCCAAAAAAATCTAGCGTCATTTGAGCTAAACTCCCTCATTCCCCATTTCCACGCTTATAGTAGTACATGTGTACAGAAATGAGCGAAGATTACGCTAAATTGTCCCATATATAGAGATAGCTTTGTATTCGGTGTGATCAATTCTGGGTGGACATGTGCTCACTAAATGGCCCTAGTTGCGCCTTTGGAAGAGATACCATGTTCCAGAACCATTCTTAGCTGTTGGTTGATAGACTTTCAAGGTGAGTTATGAAGTGGAGACTGAGAATGAGGGAGAGAAGAGAATTAGGTATTTTGTATTATTGTTTACCTCGGGTGCCAGTATATAACCGTTCCAGTCATGTGTATTGATATGTGATGCTTGGATCCCTTGCGATCAATGATCGCTCGATCACGATCCTATTTTGACGATCGAATGGAGGATTGGCGATCTTTTTTTATAGCCCGATTATTTTTGGAAATTTGTATTGTTTTCTCTCCTCATCATCATTAACTATTCTATGCAGTTACCAATTGAGTCTTGATAGTTAATGTTTATATTAGTAAATGCGAACTCAGTGGACAGAACCGAGAAAAACAAGATTGTCACTCGTTATGGGCTGTGTCAGTTTGGAGATCGGAATGCTGTTACATTCCTACCTTGCTAGGGAGATGCAGAATTATTTCTCTAAATATGATCAAAAGACTTGAATTGAATACTGAGACGGATCTGACAATAAAAAGTTTATTTGAACGAATTTTAAATAGCAAACTTTGATTTCCAAAACCGGCGTTTTTTAGCAGAAAACCAGTTTTCTCGGTTCCCCCTAGCATGCCAAAGTGGCATGGGCTTGATTCTGTTCAAGGACACTCATAGGAACTCAAAACCACCAAAAAAGTACTTCTCACATTTCTCGATTGACCCCTAAATCCGGGATGTGGTCCTCGACTATTAACAGTGCTCGACATGCTTTGTTTGTGTGCTATAGCTATTCGTATTAGAAGATAATACCATATTTCAAACACTGCAAATAGCATGCATGCGGTGCCGACATGAGGAGGAGATTTGGGTGTACTCCGTCCAGAGCCAACTTCCTGTCTTTGGCATAGTAGATAAATTAGAGAAAGCCTATCCTGGTGTGGATTGCTTGTTTATATACTTGTTGTGCTTGCGGGTAACGCCATGCATCTATGTAGAGAAAATCGTTTTAGATATTTTGATTTTTGGGGCATACCTAATTTACGGGACGGGACGGGTTAAGATGCCTAATTTACGGGACGAGACGGGACCATCCCGGAAAATCTAGGTACCTAATTTACGGGACGGGACGAGTTAAGATGCCTAATTTACGGGACGGGATGCCGTCCCGTCCCGTAAATTAGGCCCGATTTTTGGAACTTTCTCGATAAAAGCTGAATTCCGATCACACTATCAAATTTTACTCTCAGAACCTAGGTTACTGCTAGATGCATAAATACACATTTGTAACTTAAGACATTAGGAAATGATTAACATTTACCTAAGAATGGCAGTAGTCTCTGTTCTCCTGATTTCAATTTCGAGATCGGAAGAGAATCGACCTGTGCCCATGAACAGTCAATCACTGCCAGTCCTCTCTTTTCCACGACATCCCTGTCCGCTGGAGAGATAGTACTTCGAGCTAGCGGCGATAGGACGAGTCCGGGGAACTTGCTACCAATTGGAATTTCCTTGCAAAGTTTCATCCGTACCAGTTTTTTCCCAGTACATTTCTTGGGGTCGCACTGATTGAAGTCCCAGAGGGATAATTTCGTGATGATGCCTTGCTCCTCATCTGATGAACTATCTGAGTCAAATTTGCTAGCCATTTGATGCTTACATTTTATTTTATATTTTGTTGTATCAAATTTATATGTATATGGCAGTATTGTTTTGATACTTGTAGAATCAACGAGTATCCTTCATAGCACTCATTTAAATACTACAGTAGAACTCGGTTAGTACGTTCTCGGGATTTATATAAGACGTACTTCGGCTTAGTACGTACTCATTTCTCTGAACCAAACTTAATTTAATATATAGATTCCTATGTAATATCAACTCGGTTAGTACGTACTTACGGATAGTTCCGCTTTGTAGGACTAGACTCGAGTATCCCTTCTTCAAATAGTCCCCAAAGATTGTGTTAAATTTTTGTTTATACCAAATTATTTCTAAAGCCTTTTAATTTGCTTTGATTTTTGTAGTGCAGTTCTTGAAGAATATGTCCTTATGGCATAGACCAGGGCTGTCCAACTATATTTACTTCGGGCCGCAATACAGGGGCGTGCACTCGGGATGGGTATGGATAGAGGCATTTTGGACGCAACGCGGGCCGCCTGTTGGACAGCGCTGGCATAGACGATACGCGGCATTCTACGGAATCTTACGAACGTTCTGTATGTTGATCCTCTATATATTATAGCTGTCCTGCATACATGCCAACCTGAGCCATGATAAAAGCGGGACGCAATAGAAAGGTTTTATACTAAAAAAAAGCGGGACATAGTGTTGGAATTTCATGTAAAAATGGGACACTCGAGAAAATTAGCTCATAGAGTGGAAACAGCGAGACCAAAAACGGAACGATTGGCATGTACACCTGCTGATACGTACTTTCGAAAAATTATAATTTCGGTTTTAGGTTTTAGAAATAATTCATTTGAAACTGAATCTACTCGCCTGAACCCTCGAATTCGGGTTTGACTCTCTGGCTCCCCTGTATCAGTACGCTGTACGCATAATGAAGAGAATACAGTAACTTTAATATCAAACTATATAAAACAAGAATATTATGGCAAAAGTAAAATGAAACTGTACTATCAAAATATCTGCATTCTGTGATTAACCGAGTCTGATACGATCAATCTTCCTTCTGAATTTACTTTAACTCCCCTCGGCAGGACAAACATCCCTGGTTTTCCTCCTTTAGCTCCCACAGAGAACTTGTACTGTCCATCTTTGCCAAACACTTTGAGGTTATGTTCTTGCTTGTAAGCTTTGCCGTCACTCACAATTATCTGTCCGTTCTTGTCCATTGTAAAGAACCTTAAAAAATGAATAGTTCATCATATCATAATACAAGTCTATAGGAAATCTCATCTTGGTACACGGATTTATAACTAATGTACACCTCTAAGTTACAATACAGTGTAACTCACCAGGGTTGGATAACTGTACTGTTCTCACTTCCCATCAGTCCAAACTCCCTCACTAGCCCTCCTTGGGAGGAGAAGATGTGGATGCAGGTGTGCCCCCAGTCCAGCACATGCACACTGCCTTTCTCGTCTACAAACACGTCGCGAGGCTTCACGAGCTGTTCTTCTCCAATGAAACACTTGTGCTTCAGTGACTCGCTGAACACCTGAACGCGGTTATTCTCAGAGTCAGCAACGTAGATGTCTCCGTCTTCACTGGCGAATATCCCTCTCGGTTCTCTCAGACAGTTGAGAGAGCTTCCCTCCTTACCGAATGAGCTGATGAATTTCCCGTTTGTTTTGTAGACGAAGATAGAGTGCTTCTCAATATCGGTCACGTAGACCCTGCTCTGGTAGATGGATATTCCCCAAGGGCTTCCGAATTCGTTCTTCGCTGTTCCAATGTTACCGAATGCATGTTTAAACACTCCCTCACTGGACCAGACGCGTATGCAAGGATTCTCTGAGTCGACAACAAAAATATCTCCACTGGAATCAATAGCTACTCCCCGAGGGTATTTGAACTGATCAGGATTTATGCCTCTCACCCCGAACACAACCTTCGGCTTATATATGCCTCCTTCTTTGAAGTGGACTCCGGACTCAGATTCGTCGCACAAGTATTCAGGGGACGGTGTGAGGAGGCGACACGTATCTTCAGTCTTGCATCCACCTCTCCGACCTTTGAAAGCTTTTCGTTCACCTAACAATACGCAGTAAAATAAAATTGCATTTAGGTTTGAATGTATTTTCTGTTCCTATCCACACCTTGCCTATTCCTGCGTTGATTGATCATCCTGGGAAACCCGACTCCTTCAGAGGATGTACTTCCCGCATGCTCTCCACTAGGAGACAGAGGCGCAGGGGATTCGGTCGGAGAGGGAAGGGTGGGGGAAAGAGGAGGAGAAGTGTCGCTCACCGAATCCGAGCCAGACCCAGAACCAGAGCCAGTTCCAGAATTGTTTCCAATCGCACCTTGCAAGATCTCTCTCACCTTACTGTTCCTACTCGTCACTTCAGTCATCTGCTTACTGTGCTCTCCCTTCAGTTTCTTTATCTCGACTTCCTTTTCCGTCATCAGGGCCTTGATCTTCTCAGCATATTTCTAAGAGAGGAGAGTAGTTAGTATAACTACTTTGGGAATATTTATTGGTATTTTGATTTTTTATAATTAATATTGAAATTGAATTGAAATTGAATTAAAACTTAGCTAAGTAATATAATATTTTGATACATATCAACTAAGTTAACCCGAGGATTACTTGGGGTCAAAGGTATAAATAGAAATGACCCAGCTTTCACTTTCATTTTCAGTTTACTTTCAATTAACTTTCACTTTCAATTCAACATTCCTGGACGTGCTCGGGTTAATTATACTTAGGGATAGTTAAAAGTAGTTAAAAAGTAAATTACCTTTTCAATTTCACTGATCTTATCGTCCAAATAATCTCCCAAGGCTGCGTCTTGCTCTTCCGCGAATTCATTGAAATTCTTTTGAAACTTCCTACAACTTCGCTTAATGTTGTCTTTGTCGAGTCCGTAGAATGCGTGCGGAGTCACGAGTGTCTCCATCTTACAGGCGGGACAGTGGAAGTGCGTGCTCGGGGAGGAAGAAAGAGGGAGACACTCGGTGCAGATAAGATGGCTACACATCAGAATGTTGCCCGACTTTTGTAGCTTTTTACAACTGGAGCAAGAGAAGAATTCTTTAATCTCCTCAATCATTTGAAAATCAGTTAGCATTGTCTTTTGTAATCTAAACATAAATTTTCAATAAAATAGTTGAATTTTACTTAATTAATGCTGAAGTGATGCTACTGTGCTGACAAACATATTGCACAATGATTGAACAATGCGATGAAGTTTAGGATAAAATATCAGTACTCATTTCAGATTCAGTTTATTGTTCAAGCATTATGTCGCAAGAAAATTAATTCATAGGTAAAGTACTATCCATCACGTGCACTTGCTAGTTAAACCTACTACACACACAGTTAAATTTAGAACTAATGGTTGATTAGTTGATTACACATTCAATATAACAGTCTAACTTCTACATGGTGATCGAATGGCGGATGTTTCGTCGCTGATATTTCTTTGAATGAAATTATTGAATCCTCACTTTCATTCTCTCATTCATTCTAACAAATAATAAATGACAATCACCCACCCCCTCAAGAAATAAAAATGCCACTCTCGCATGCCATTTGATATTATTTCAAACCCAAAATGCCCACTCTCACTCTCCTATTAATCCTATTCAGCTTTAGAAGAAATTCATGATACCAACAGTTTGTAATTCCATTCGAAGAGATATCGGCGACGAAACATACGTTTACCACGGTGATCACTTTATCTTTATGGATGAACTTACAGAATATTATGATTTGAAAAGAGATTGGTTTTCCAAAAAATTCTAGTATATTTCTAGTTTATAAACCGTACTGATTTAACTGAAGGAGAGCTTCAAAGGAATATATTTATACTTAAACCAAAGTTCAAAAAGAGTTGACGTAAAGCTGATAGTTACAAAGAGCTGTAGAATTGTCTGAACCTTAAATCATTTCTAATTAATTCTGCCATATTTTATTTATTCCTGATTAATGCATACCAAATTCTAAGATTTCAAATGATTCATGCACTCATAAAACCAAGTCCGAGGGAAGAGCAAGACGAAGTGATTGTAACACTTTTAATTCTTAAAATGTATTTGGTTCTTCATCGGAACAGTGATTTGGAATAATTTTAAATGGTTCTGGTAAGAACGGAAGCGTGAAGAGGAATCTGCTGACTTAACTGTAAATGTGGCGGTACTATAACGTATGATTTGAAACTGAATCATTTAAACCATTTTGAAAGAAGGACACTGTAAATCAAAATAGTTTCTTGAATCTGATATTATACTGTAACTCTGAGGCACTTTTTAAAAATATATGAAAGCAAATTCTAATAATATTGGTAAATCCTACTGAACCTAATACCAACTAGAAAAGTTGATGAAGAGAAAATCAATGATGTTATCATGAAATCAAGATATTATTGCTAGGAAATCAAAATTGCAAAATGTTGCTATTTTCCAGCTTAAAAGATCTGACGGGAGGCCTAGCAGCATTTCGGACTGCGGTCTAGGATTCTGTGGTGCAATCCCACCACCATTATTCCGTTTCTATATATTTGTATATGGGAGTGCTGCAGGTTAATGCTTTTGTTGTTGCAAAAGTAAGAAAAAAAGGTTTAGAAAAGTATTTTAGGTTTGGATTTGATATTCGCCGGTTATTTCGACAATAATTGTTGGTGATTTGCAGGCCTTTATTTCTGAATATTACTAACAATAGACTTTCTATTGTTGGAAATTTTAAGACATGTGTTTGTAATTAGCCAACATAAATATGTTGGTAATTTGCAGGCGTCTCTTGTATACTGTAGGTATACATTGCCTAACACTATATTTGGTTTTCCTGCTAATTTTTGAATTCACGACAAGAACTTTATCTCACATATCTGACTGAAAATCGTATACAGTACAGAGGTACAACACATCTTCATGTGTTACTATCGGCACAACTAGATTTCTGATTCCTGAATGGGAATATCGGTTACCGTGCGCGCGCCATATACTTTGTGTGTGGGCCCTCTGTGAGTCAGGGTGGTCATTATTATGGGGACTCTATTGCACTGTAGTAAATCAAAACAATTACTTGAATCTGACATTATAATGTAACCCGAACTACTTTTTAAAAATATGTAAGAACAAACAAATTCTAATAATATTGGTAAAGCCCACTGAACCTAATACCATGTAGATAATTTGATGTAGAGAAAATCAATGATGTTATCATGAATTCAATATTTTGCTATGAAATCAGAATAGCAAAATTTGCTATTTTCCAGCTTAAAAAGTAAGTAATTAGAAATGGATTCAAATTAGGAGATATTTTCGCTAACGTATTAATTGTGATTTAAAGAATCAATATGTTACTTGTGTTTCAAGTAGAATAAAGGACATTCCATTTATCTGCAAGAACAATTGAACAACGAATAATATCTGATTGAATTGCAGATGATAGTAAAATCCAGCAAACGATGGCAATTAATGAGGCCATTTAATGTTGTCCTCGAAGTTCCATTTTCGAAATCGAAGAATCAGATAGAACAAATGGTGTAGAATCAATTTCTTCAATTTGTTTCTCTTAATTCCTTTTCCATTTTTCGCATTAATACTTAAAACGAGAGAGTTTCAAATAGATTGTTTCGAATTCAATCCATGGCTATACCAATTGTTGACCTACAACAGCCAACTGTCTACCATTGAACAGTGCTAATTTTCGGAGTTGATATGGTAATTAATCAATTTGTCAATTAGTTTGAATATATTTACACGTTGTACTATTGAGCGTAAATAAAGTTGATTAGAATACAATTTATTTTAGTATTAAGAGACATTCTTCTTCTTACATACTTGGAGAATCAATTATATTTTATTCTAAACAAGCGCGATTCGCTTGCTTGCGCTGCGCGACTGGCAGACACTTTCTGTCCGCCAGAGGCGTCCTTCGGACGACTAGGCTCACATTGATGAATTATAAGGTAGATAACATCTCAAAATACGTCTGTCTTACTGTTATAATCGATATCACTCGAAAAGTCAAGTCAATTTTTAATTTTTGATGAGTAATGATGACGTCATAACAGAGTGACGAGTGATTATTTTTTGATGATAAGTGTATCATATTTGAGATATATTAATATCACATTCTATTAAAATTTCAGCCTTCTATGAGATTTCAGTTCTTCGACTACAACTCAATCATTTTAGGTGGATTGAGTTATAGTCAAAAAACTGAAATTTCTAATTACGTGTATTAAAAAAAAGGTGACAATGACGTCATAATTCCATGATGATTCGACATTTTCGCCTGAGGTCAGAACTTAGTGGAGCCATAGCCAAAAGATGCCCACATGCCAAAAATCAGCTTTCTGTGCCTGGCAGTTTCTTCAATCAATTCGTTACAGAGCTATACAAACACACATTAATCGAGTTTTAATAGTAAGGGTAATTAACTACTGAAATAGCATTATTCTGAATACACGTAGTAAATGTAAGACTTTAAGCCTGTATAAAACGCGTAACTCTTCATGCAGTCTAACTTGGCACGCAATGAAGTACCAAAGTTCTCTCAACCTTGGTGCTGTCTTTGACATCACTGCAGGAGAGCACTCATGACGGATGGCCATGAAGCTATAACATACGACATTAACTGAACAATGCATATATGGGAAATACTAATATTCAAGACATTTCTTCGCTTATTTACTTGTTACATTCTGGTGTCCCATTCCTCGTAAATTCTATTTAATTTTGCACCAATTTATATAGTTATCTTAGGAAATTGTCTGAAGAAACTGTCAGTCGCGAAAGCTGAATTATGGTACCCAGGAGTATTTTTTGGGTGATTCGAGCAAATTTGAGTCTCAGATGAAAATGTCAACTTTTCATGGAATTATGACATCAGTGCAGCTATTTTCAGAATCAGAGATTTCTGACATTTTGTGTGCTACAAGGTTGAGATTTGAAGCAAAAGTACCATCTTAACCAAGGCTGAAACTGATCAAACCGGATATCAGCATTCGTGAATAGCTGTCTAAAATGATGAGTCATTATTACACATCAGATTTTTTAAATGGCTAGTATGGATATTATAATTAAAGAAATTTGCGCGATACAATAATTATGGAAAATTCACTCAAAAGTACACAATACTCGTATCATTAAGCTAATTTCATAAATTGAAATACTGGTACAAGTACAACTACAAATACCGTCTTTCCCTTAATAGCGGGGCTTGAATAAGCACCGGGTCCGGGAGGTTAGACAAGATGTGGGTAGGTAACCATGTATTATGGCTAGTATATATGAATACTCTCAGTGATTGATAATGATTTGTAATTGGAAATCGTTTATCTCTTCCAAATGCGACTGCTTTTCAACCGATTCGACATTTTAAAATTTTGAGCACGAAAAAAACAGCGCCGGGGGGGATGTGCACGAACAAAATAAGCGCCGGGGATTTTTAGGGAAAGACGGTAAGTATCTCGGCCCAGCCCTGTTGCTGAGTTAGAGACAAATATATATAGATAGTATTTCTCTTTTAAAATCCCTATTAGATAGGAGGGGGAGAACCCCAGGGAATTTGCTCCCCTAAATGTAGTTATTTTAAATGGTCATCATTTGCATAGAATTTTCCGTAAAAGTATACATCTCAATTTTAAGTTTTTGAATATTCCCGATAAATTTGAGGAGGATATATACAATCAAAGATATATTCATTTCATTTCAAGTGAAAATTTGAATTATAGTTTCAAGTATATTACCAAACTCCCGAGTCCCGATATATCCCTAAGATAGAACGAGCAAAACATCAGCAAATTAACTACTGAATGAATTGTACAGTTTACCAGTTCGTCAGCACATAAATCATAACTAAATGCACTACAGAATTACACTCGTGGATAATTAAAGAGTCATTTAATAGCTTAACAACGAATTAGACGTGTATATGATACGCTGGGGTGATACGGTCTGTTAGAGTACTTTCCATGCTAATCAATAATCCCCTCAAACATGTTTAACTGAAAGTGAAACGTTATTTTTAGAACAAGGCTAAGTAGGGAAACCCTATTTCTGAATGATTGAATTACATTAGGATTTCCTGCTCTAATTAAAATGCCTTTGAGGACTGTGTAAGCATCGAGTGTAAAGACAAGAAAGGCACTCCCAATTTAATATAGCACAACATATCAAGTGTCAATTCTTCCTGTGTTTTTGTGTGTAAATAACAGGGAGCGAATATATAAATAAAAAGAAATCGAAAATCAAAAATTAATTCAGAGAAATTAAAAGCTAATTAGAAGAAAACTTTAGATCGAAATGTCCTTAGGAGTAAATGGAGTTCACTGTGGAATCGAGGATTCTGTAATTGAGCACTCAAAAATTTGTGTTCTCAAAAGAAAAATGAATGAACTAAGACTGGATGCAAATGAGATTAAAAAGGTGTGCGAATTGAGGCGAAGATTTAAGTCAAGAGCTTACGCAGCAAAATATAGAAAGAAAACATTGGATGGACTGCAGAAGTTAAGAGAGGAAAAGAAACAACTAATCGAGCAATACCTGGACTTGAAAACGGATATAATGATATACTCAATAATTCAGGAAAGAGAGCGTCGCTCCTACACCTGGTAATCAAGGAGAATGTTAAGCCAAGTGAAGTAACTTAAATCCAAGAAGTTCATTCCTAGATACTTACATAAGAAAACGTAGCTATAATATTTACATATTTTATAATATATTGTGCAAAGACTAATTGGTTAACATAATTACAAGCATGTACAGTCTGTCACATAATTATTAAGAGTTATCCAATTAAACGCAGTACTCACAAGTTATAAGTCATTGATTTCAAATAAGATAAACAGTTATCAATCAATAATTTATAGGAAAACCTTTGGATGCAATCATCTTACACCTTTCATGCATTGACTGACAATATGGTTGTAAGAATTCTGAACTTGTCCCTGAACAAGTATCTTCGAGCATCCTTTTTAGCACTGAAATTGTTCTAGGGCCTTTTAATCAATACCCGAGCAAATAAACTTTGAAAAGGGTTTAGATCTGGGTTTTGAGAAGGCCAAGGAAGTTGCATAGGGACGTTTTTGTCGATGAAGGCCCTCACGATTTTCGAGGTGTGTTTGGGGTCGTTATCCATCACTAACCGCCAGTCATCTTGATGGAAAACCTTGCCTGTTTCAGCAAATGACTTTCCGGTATCTCAATAAAATAATAATTTAGGCTATCCATCCTTACTATTAAAACTCGATTAATGTATATTTATTTATTTATATATATACTAGTATATATAGTATATATATATATATATATGTAACGAATTGATTGAAGAAACTGGCGGGCACAGAAAGCTAATTTTTGGCATGTGGGAGTCTTTTGGCTATGGCTCCAGTAAGTTCTGAGCTCAGAGCAAAATGTCGACTCATCATGGAATTATGACGTCATTGTCACATTTTTAAAAGTTAAGCAACACAGTTATTCGGGCATAACTCAGCTATTATAGGAGATAGAAGGCTGAAATTTTGATAGAATCTGTATACTAACACGTCTCACATATGATGCAACTATCAAAAAAAATGATGACTCATCACTTTGCTATGACGTCATCATTACTCATAAAAATTTTTAAAAATTGACAAATTTTGTGTTTTTTCGAGTGATATCGATTTTAAAACTAAGATGGACATGATATCTCCCTTATAATTAATCAATGTCACCTCCAGGCGACCGAAGGGAGCCTCCGGCGGACACGAAGTGTCTGCCAGCCGCGCAGCGCAAGCAAGCGAAGCGCGCTTGTATCTATTAAAACTCGATTAATGTGTATAGTATGTGTGTATATATATACATCTCTGTAACGAATTGATTGAATAAACTACCAGGCACAGAAAGCTGATTTTTGGTATGTGGGAGTCTTTTGGCTATGGCTCCACTAGTTTTGACCTCAGACGAAAATGTCGATTCATCATGGAATTATGACGTCATTGTCACATTTTTTTATAATTTAGAAATTTCAGTTTTTCGACTACGTATAACTCAGCCATTTTAGGTGATAGAAGGCTGAAATTTTATTAAACTGTGTATATTAATATTCTTCACATATGATACAACTATCGTAAAAAAAAGATTACTCATCACTCTGTTATGGCGTCATCATCACGCACCAAAAAGTGAAAAATTGACAAATTTTGTGATTTTTCGAGTGATATTGATTATAACAGAAGTATTTAGAGATGTTATCTATCTTATAATTAACCACGCAGCGCAAGCAAGCGATGCGCGGTGTTATTATTATTATTAGAACTGGAATTAATCTAATTAATTACTTTTTAAATGTACTTCTTACGCATTCGGTAATTGCATAAGTTGCATTAATAAAGTGTAATTTTACCACGACGACACAAAATATATTCTAAACAATAATAATCTAAATTGCATAACTTGACTATCCAGTCATTATTTTTATATTATTTCTACGTATAAGCTTAAATAATAAGCAATTCAAATATAGAATTTTCAACTTCAGTTCCATGAAATTGAGTCCCATATAAGCACTAGCGTCAAGACCTAAGGGCCCGAAAAAAATTCGTCTATGAAAGTATGTTGTGCTATGACTGTATTAAGTAGACAAGATGAAGTAAAACCCCGGTCCAAAGCCGCAGCCACGCGTAATAGACTAACAGGGTTTTTACCTATTTGACATTTTAAAACAAAAGTCACAAGAAATTAATATGCTCTCAACAGTAATATGCCAGCTATTATTCTTGGGCGAATGATAGATAATTTTAACTTTCTAGGTCACAGTTGAGAACAAGTGTAAAGTCAATAAATCTTTTTCACTATAAATTGGATTTGGGGTACGATAATAACAAGACTTACATTTTATCATAATTCTCTCTCTTGTATGGTTGAGTCGTAAGTATGTAGTAATTGGGTGAAAAGCGGGAAAACCCCGGTGTAAGAAAAACCCGTAGGGAATCCGTAGGGGATAAAATATAGTATGTTCGTTATTAACGAGGTTCCACTGTAGTTTCTCAATAAAATTTAGCGCATCGTATATTTTACAAAAATTGTAAGACTAGTATAATAATATGATATATCCATTGAATGAAAGGTGCAATCACGAAATCAGAAAAATTTTTATTCTGAAATAATCATAAGAAATACTAGTGCAGCCTTAGGCCCAAGCCCGAACGGGCCTCAGGCCGGGGTTTCGACCTCTACCATCAATTTAATTATATATACATACAAGTGCGCTTCGCTTGCTTGCGCTGCGCGGCGCGGCTGGCGGACACTTTGCGTCCGCCGGAGGCGCCCTTTGGGCGCCTGTGATCACCATTGATTAATTATATGGGAATAACATCTCTAAATACGTCTGTCCTACTGTTATAATCGATATCGCACGAAAAATCACCAAATTTGTCAATTTATAAATTTTTGATGCGAAATAATGACGTCATAACAGAGCGATGAGTCATCATTTTTTGATGATTGTTGCATCATATGTGAGGTATATTAATATACATCTTATATATTAAAATTTTTTTTTTTTGTGTGTTTGTCCGAATTGATTGAAGAACTGGGAAGTCGTAGAGGTGTGAAAATTTGCATGTAGGTGTCAAATGATATGACTACGATTAAGTTCTAAGATCTAAGCGAAATTTTTACATCTCTGCAAAAAAAATGGAAAACAATTTTTCGCACCTTTTCCATACAAAATAAATGACTACACTATTACAATAGAAATTATTGTACAAGTACGACACTACAATATATCGTCATTGTTATTAATACTTCAAAGCCACAACTTATGTTTGATATCTTAAATGTATTATAGTGTATGGCAATAAAAAAGATTATCTGCATATTTTCACACCTTTATATACATATTTTCACACCATTTGATGAATTTTGAAAATAATGCTAGAGACCAGCTTCCAACGGTTGACATGGGGTTTTCAGGGGTGTAGATTTCGAATATCATATTTTCAGATCCATATGATAAATTTTTGTTTACTTTTGTTTACATTAGATACATAAAGTAAACAAACCTCAAAAATCTACTAGAAACTTGCTTCCAACGGATGACATGGGGTTTTCAGGGGTGTAGATTCCGAATATTATATTTTCAGATCCATATGATAAATTATTTGTTTACTTTTGTTTACATTAGATACATAAAGTAAACAAATCTCAAAAATAGGCTAGAAACTTGCTTCCAACGGGTGACATGGGGTTTTCAGGGGTGTAGATTTCGAATATCATATTTTCAGATCCATATGATAAATTATTTGTTTACTTTTGTTTACATTAGATACATAAAGTAAACAACTCCAAAAATAGGCTAGAAACTTGCTTCCAACGGGTGACATGGTGTTTTCAGGGGTGTAGATTTCGAATATCATATTTTCAGATCTATATGATAAATTATTTGTTTACTTTTGTTTACATTAGATACATAAAGTAAACAAATCTCAAAAATCTGCTAGAAACTTGCTTTCAACGGTTGACATGGGGGTTTTAGTGCTGTAGATTTCGAATATTATATTTTCGGATCTATGAGAAATTATTCGTCGACATTGCCTACAATATTTATATAAAGGAAAAATTCCAAAATATGTTAGATTGAGTGACTCCAGACGCCCGCAGGGCGACTCTGCGGACACACAGTGTCCGCAAGCCGCGCAGCGCAAGTAAGCGATGCGCGCTTGTATTCTATTAAAATCTCAGCCTTCTATCGTTATAGTGGAAAAACTGAAATTTCTAATTATAAAAAAGGTGACAATGACGTCATAATTCCATGATGAGTCGACATTTTCGTCTGAGCTCAGAACTTAGTGGAGCCATAGCCAAAAGACTCTCACATGCCAAAAATCAGCTTTCTGTGCCTGGCAGTTTCTTCAATCAATTCGTTACAGATATATATACGTATATAATAGTAAGGATATATGCCAAAACGATACATTGTCATACAACTCTTGCATTGTGTAATCTTCATACTTGATAGCTTTCTCAATCTTGTTCAAGTAACATGACTAATTAGTTCTAAGAAAGATATGAATAACAATTAACTAATGCTCCACTACGTAAAGTGTGATGTTAATATTCACAAGTGCAAAAGTTCAATAACTCTGCATATATGTATATACGTAGCCTAAAGCTAGAAGTGAAATTGATAGAATATATTCAAGTGATTTCTTTGTAGATGAATTCAAGCTAATATTATAAAGGAGTATGCTGAGAATGAATGTGTTAAGATTGGCAACCACTTGCTTTTTCTCTAAGACCACATCTACAGTTTATACCCGATCAGCAGGCCAAACATATATGAAGAACCCATTCAAATTATATTTTCTGCAATCTAAATTAAGAAAACCTGTTCTGAAAACAATAGCTGCAGTATCAACCATTGAACCGTCTAAATTAGCAGAACTGTACAAAAGTGCAGCTGCTGACTCCAATGTGCAAAGGATTGGCTCAGAGAGAATAGATCCATATCGGACTCACGCGCTAGGGAGGCGCCTTCTCGGATTCTATTCTGCTGACATTCCTAATCTACTAGACAGTAAGCTCGATACAAAGGGAATGAGAGTTATATTTTTGCGAAACCAAAATGGAACATTAGAGTACTACGCCTTTCTACCTGCACATGAATACTCCCTGTTCAAACGTATCGTAGAGAGAGCTACTATATATCCCTGGGAGAGTGTGTATTTCTTTGAACTATACAATATGTACACATTTAGCCCATATAGCAAAGAGAAACAATGGGATTTCCTACTGAGGATATGCAGGAATATTAAATTTAATGATCAAATCATTCAATTCCTGGAAAACCTGACTTCCATACCCTCATCAAATCTCTAATATAATTATTTTTGAGCTTAATTAATGCAATGCATTCTTTATACATAAGACAGGATTAAATAATTGAGACATTATAAACTCTTGTAAATATTGTACGTACTAGAATTGATCATTTATTCCAGGAGTACTTAACCGGGAGAGGGATTTATTTATCAAATTATGTTAAATATAAAGTGTCTCATCTGGACACGAAGTGTAACACAACGGAAAAACCCCCCGACTATTTTTAAAGGCGATACTACGTACTTAAACACAATGTTTACATAGGCCTACAAAAAACCCAACTTCGACTGTACTTGTATCTCAAATGAATAAGAATAAATCAAGCAATCGTATTTGTGCATCATGTTAATAAGAACAAAATAATAGTGTCGCGTAATAGTGTAAAATTCATCAAACAAATGTTTAGAAATGGAAGAAAGTACTAATGTGATGGTTATTTTGCTTCCTTTTCTTCAATCTTGAGTGCATCTAGTTTTTCACTCACATCTTTTTCACCATTCAGTGAATTTACAACTTCCAAGAATTTTT
Source organism: Aphrocallistes beatrix (assembly GCA_963281255.1). Taxonomy (NCBI): domain Eukaryota; kingdom Metazoa; phylum Porifera; class Hexactinellida; order Sceptrulophora; family Aphrocallistidae; genus Aphrocallistes; species Aphrocallistes beatrix. The sequence continues at coordinate 1,203,214 of OY725497.1, forward strand.
CTTTAAAGAAGTTGGTGTGATCGACGGATTCAAATCTCATGCATAAGGTCTCTGGGTTAGGAGAACCATCCGAATAGTCCCCAGGCGTCTTCCAGATCAAGGCTCGATCGTTTCCGATAATCGGCTTGAGCTCCATCTCCTTTGTGATGAAATGATTAGCACAGATTTTCAGAGTTTTATCTCTCCTCATCACAACCCTAACTTTATTCGTTTTTTGGTGTTGTAGCAATTTGACCACCCCCACCCCTTTTTCCTTCCACTCAGCACTCTCATCTTCTTCAAGGGGCATATGGAACCTGTAAAGTTTCGCGCGAAGCAACAAAATTTCTATCTCATCCTCTTCTAATGTCTTGACTTCTAACTCGGGTAGAGTTATTAGAGGTTCAAATACAGCTGTTGAGGGGTATTCTCCTTCTTTGGGAGAGGGCTTCTTATCAATAGCTGGACTATTTGATAATTCTTGTTTCGATTCAGAATCCGACATTTGGAGAAAGTATAATTATGCTAGATTATGTCAGAAAATGCACCAAACATGAGACGTACAGTACAGTACAGTACACCTATCTGAAAAGAAAACACAGACGTGAGTGTGCTTCTACATTATGTTGCGTCGCCAACCCAATAATATGAAAACACCCTCCCACCCCATGAGGTATTTTTCCCCACCTTGAATATCAATCATATGTCTACTTCAATATCTTTTTATCTGAAAGATATTAAACTTCGAATATTAAATTTCAGCAATGCAAACTCTGCAAACACAAAGATTGATTAATTTTAATTTTTTAGTCGCATCATCATGACGTAAGCATTATGATGTTTGTATAATATCATAAAGAGACCCATACTGAACATTATATTAATCACAAGTTATATTCAATCTCAAGGTAATGATGAACTGTAAATAACAAAGCGGCCCGATGCCAGATAGAATTGGTACTGAAGTAGGTTTTAGATGAGGTCACTATCTAGCTTTGATATGAAGATGGATGGACTTGAATAGTTTTCTAGTTATATGCGAAAGAATGAAATCACAAAATGTTGGGTAATCATGCTGATTTTAGCATGTATTGAAATCGTAGGGTTTGGTCATGGCCTATGTATTACACGGCCGTGTATATCACCGAGAAGGCCAGTTTTTACACTGTTCAAATTTTAATTATACTTATAAATCAAAACCGTTTACGATAGACCTTTAAAATGTATTATTACCATATTATCTCCTTCAGCGATGGAATCTTCACCTTCACTTGGATCACTGTCTAGATGCAATGCACTCTTCCCGGGAATTGCACTGAGTAAGTTGGATTTAATCTTCTTTACACCAGATTTGCTTTTGCATACTCTTCTATCTTTCGCGGACCACCGGGGGCCACCACTGCTCAAATGCCTTGGCTTCATACCCCTTTTGGAGCTTCCAGGAGTATCGCCGTTATTAGTTGACCAAACGTCAATAGACTTCGGTATTTGTTCTTAATTCTATTTTGAGCAGAGAACACTCGCTCTGCGGCTGCAGAACTAGCTGGCAAACAACTAGCAATATCCACCAACTTCCACCAACAGTGGCCTCTATTTCCCGAAATTTCATTTTAGAAAATCCACGCAAGGAACACCCCTTTACAGCGGTAAATGTAATCGTCCTGTCCAGGTTCAATGTACCTGTGCTGCCCTTGGGTGTGTCCTTGTTGATCAGTGAAGCTTTCTCTACTTCCATATTCGGACAGAGCTTATAGTCATCACTTGTCTTCGAGCAGAACATTTCAAATATAGAGCTAATGAAAAGTAATAATTCTGAAAAAAGAGCTCATAGGCAGGAACGATGAGAATTTTAGGGTAAAATGTAACCGATTTATACCTAACTGACCCTTTCCGCAAGAAAATATGCTTTGAAGTATTTGAGTACCCAGATTTCCTGATGCACACCCCGTCAGAAGTCGTGCCCCCCAAAAATTAGAGGGAACACTGATAGGAAGGCCTTATTCCAAAAATCTGAAAATCTTAATTGGAATGTCTATGCATTCCTAAGTTGCTATGGAAAAAATGAGAGCGAAACGAGGTCTTTTCGTAAGGAATCGTGATAAGAACAAAGTGAAAGTGAGCATTTTCTCTTTAAAAATTGTATGTTTAAGCCATAACTAAAAAGATATAGATCGTAGACACTAAAAGATTATACCATTCAATCCGCAGCTATTACTTCCTTTATGATGATAATAATTTCACGTGTTTATTTTCAATATTCTGAGTTATCTAGGATTTTATCACGATTATAGAGAGTAATGAGATGTTACAAAGTCCTAGATAACTCAGAGAATATTGAAGATAAACACGTGAACAGTATTATTATCAAATAGGAAACAGTAGATTTCGGATTGAATGATATAATTTCTCAATGTCTACGATCTATATTTTTGAGTTATGGCTTAAACATTCCAATTAAGATTTTTTGATTTTTTGGATTAAGGCCTCCCTATTGTTGTTCCATCAAAAATTCAAATGCAGATAACGAAGTTTGAAATGAGCTAGAACGGCAGCATTTTTCGCTCTAAAAAGGGCCTATTGGGCAATCACATGATGACATACGTATCAAATTTTTGACAGATGAATTACATAATACATACCTGATATGATGTTTGTACAAGTATATGGTAATAATATATTTCAAAGGTCTATCGTATACGGTTTTTGATTTATAGGTATAATTAAACTTTGAACAGTGTTAAAACTGATCTTCTATCTTTCCGGCCTTCTCGGTGACATACACGGCCGTGTATTAAGTAGGCCATGGTTTGGTGCATATGATATCTACATACAGTAGACTCTCGTTAGTACGAACACGGATAAGACGTAACTCCGGATAAGAAGTACACTTTTAAAATCCCCTACATACCAAAGTACATACAAAATACTTTGGTTAGTACGAACTCCGGATAAGACGTACATATTTTGATGGTCCCTTGGTGTACGTACTAACGAGAGTCGACTGTATATAGTTATACTATCACAAAAAATAATCATCTGTCCGTCATTATATTTTCTCCTATCAAATTAGTATTGTAGCTTTGCTAAAATACTAATTGTATATAAGAAGCACAATAATAATAATTACTAATAAAAACGAAGGGGATTAAATAAAAAAGGTAAATAAAATAATAAAATTGTTCCATCCCAAGTTTGATCCCCACTCAGACTGATCGATGAGCAGCGTTTTCCCCAAAGTGCACACGTAAATAACTCGCTTTCTAATAAAAAGTTGAGATATTTCAATAAGTGCATTCATACGTTTGGAAAACTCAAAACCATGCGAATGCTGGATCATTTGGGGATGTATTTATATTCGTTAATAACATGAACCCATTTAAAATGAATTTTCGATAGGTATAGCATAGAAAAGGAAAAACGGACATAATCGATCCTATTGAGTTCAACTGTTTCTTAATTTACGAAATTCTAGAGAATAACTCACTATAAAACTAATAATCATGTTATTAACGAATATAAATACATCTTCAAAGTATCTAGTTTTGTTGATATCAATCAATTAAACCCTACCTGTGCATGGTTTTTAGTTCTCCAAACGTCGGGATTACGAACTAGATGAATGCGCGACCGTTCAAAGCTGTTGAAATCTTTCAAAATTCTACACATTAACTTAATACATCATTTGGTATAATATATAATGAGTTATGGTGCATTTAAACATTTGGTTGATTGTTGCGCCACCTCTCAGTTCATACTCGATAGAAAGACGGAAATATACGTATTCAACCAATCTTTCAATTTTTTGCATTCGGCATTTGTCTTTCGAAATGTGAATTTTACAATTTTAATAGTTATACAAATGTAGAAATTTAAATTCATCTAGAATCCAGGTCATAATATAATATAAAATTATCTATTAGTCCTGATTTAACAACTCTTTATCTTTACTTGATGGTTTACTAAATAATAATGGGAACATTCCTAAGGTGCACCCAATCATTATTCCTAAACATCTCCCCCACAACACAGCGTATTTAGTAACTTTGAGTTTGGCTTGTGAAGCCGTGATATCGAGAATCGGAAAGCCCATTTGAATCAACACATTCTCTACTCTGTCTGCTATACCGACACTGAACATGTCAGCAAGGATGTTGCCAAGAGCTGCAGCTGTCATCGTACCAATCCCAAGTGCCATTCGGATGATGAGACTTTCAATGTAATTTCCTGATACGATCATTATGAAGTTGTCCAGGAAGCCAAATACTATAAAAGGGAGCGCCGCTTGTATTCCTACCCTCCTGAGCTGCGCCCTGGTCGGGGGGCCTTCCTCGCCACCTGTTTGCTCCCAAGGAATGTCATGAATCTTTCTGTTTTTATGCAATGACTCAATGATAAGATCTTGTTCATGCTTACTCCAAGAACGGACGATGTTGATTGCATCTTTCTTCGATCTGATTTCAAGGTTAGAAGGAAGAGGGTATTGTTGCTTCTTCTTGAAAGGATAAGATGTCTTAGTTCTAATGCAGGACTGTATTATTCTATACTGAAATAATTTTACATTTTTTGAACAAGAATGACACAGCCTTGGATGTTGTAAGAACATTGAGTGGTGCGCAAACAGCTAAACACAAAATAAGGCAATTGTCTGATAAATTAATCAATAAAATTACTCTCTACCCTGATCGAAAGCAATTTTTGCATAGAATGGATATACGTGTACGTATGTATAATATAGGCACTTATTTTTGTGTGTTATAGTAAAATTCTGATTTGAGAGCACTAACTTATTATAGAATTGTGAACATCTGTAAAAGAACTATCCCCTGATTTCCATTGCATAGTGATTAATATCTCTCAAAAATAATCACAAAATTAACCTACAAATCGGGTGAATATTAAAAATATTGCTGAATTGAGTCCCCTAGGATGGATTCTATGGTGGAGATAACTACTTGGCACTGCTGCTCCACCTCCACTGATTCGTCCTCAAGAAGTTCCGCGAGGTAGGGAACTACGTCTGGCAACACTTGCAGGAATTCACTCCCCAGCTGCTTGAAGAGAGCGTCCAGTGCGAGTAGGGAGGCGAATCTCACACGAGGAGACGAGCTCTTTGAAATGATCAGAACTTCGACAGTGAGTTCCTTCCACATACCGTCTTGCTCTGCGCGAGCTGCGAACTGCAAGAGACAAGGAATGAAGTGAGTGGTGACTCGATTCTGGAACTCGTCATTGCCTCCTAAGGTGTTGGTGAGCTGAGAGATGAGAGGATGTTTCAACAAATCGAAATACTCTCGTGTCAGAATCTGCTCCTGATCGAATTTGAGACAATTCTCCAGACAATTGAGTACGTGAGTTAATAAGACACATGAGCTACTGGTCTCGTTGTGGAACAGTTGATCTTCTGTTTCAGTCTCCAAATGTGTTCTATTCAACACCTCTACCACGTTCTCTACGAAATATATCAAGTAGATAGAGAAAATAGACTTCAGCTTGTTTGCTAGCTTGCATGAGAGTAAGTAGAAAGGGATCAGTCTCTCTTTAGGAGAGTCTTCGTTAGTCCCCCACTCCCTCAACTGCAGGTACAAAGACTTGAATGCTCTCTCTGACAGCTTCAGTATAAAGTTAATATATACGCTAGAACAGGCCTCTTCAATGCGAGAGATCACAGCCTCTTCTTCGCCACCGTTCACACTTCTGAAATCAAATGTCTGTAGCAGTAACTCGTGCAGAGAGCTGTGGGAAGCTGATAGATCGGACTTATTTACATGTAAGAGACTCTCCCCTAGGATAGAGAGCAGATGCGAGAGGTGTGGAATGTTGTTCTTATTATTTTCAAAATCTGTCATCACTTTCTGTACATTGGAGAGTATAATTCTGAATGACACTTGTGTACCAATGCAGGACCTCATCCCCTCCAGCATCCCACTCACTCTGTCAGATCGATGTGACTGTTCTTCTACTGAAATAGACACCAGGTCTGGAAGGTAGGGACTCAGGAAGTTAGAAATATGCTGCAGCAGTTGTGAGAACACAGAGAGACAGCCATGGGCGAGAGAATCATCTGAAACATCAATCAAGGAAGTTCTATATTTCTGGATGAGGTAGGGGATGAGTTGAGGGAGGTGAGGTAGGAACTGTATTTTGAGAATCGCGACGAGTTCCGAAAGGAGCAGCAACTGTTCCCCCAGCACCACACTGTCTCTGTGATTGTTACAGAGAATCTTCAGCAGTCTCTTCACGGGCTTATGCAGTAGGTCCGCACAGCTGGGTCCTAGCACGCGTACGATAAGAGTGAGGGATTGGACAGCTGATTTCCTACCGACCTCTGTATTCTGCTCGGAAGAAGACCATTTCAGGAGGAAAGAAGATAATTCAATAAACTGAGTCAAAGATTCCAACTCACTGCTCTCATTCCATCCATTCAATCTTCGATGTAGCAAATGTAACAACTTGTCCACTGTTATAGGTTCAAATTGGTCAGAAATCTGTTTGATGAACTCCACAAGACGTTCCTTTGCTAAGAAAGTTAGAATGGAATTGAGGAGTTTTAGCTCAGCACTTTCTACTTCATCTCCTACCACCCTCTCAATGTGAGTCAGTCCTCTCTCAATCATGCTGACGAGATAGCCGTCCACCTCGACACCTGCACTCCTCGCAGCTGTGACTCTCTTCGCGAAATGTTTATTGCTGATGTAATTCTTCTGAAACTCAATCATCTGCACAGACAGGTCCTGGATGCTCTGAGGAGGCAGGTCTTCTGAAATTCCGGTCTCGTCGGGATCTCCTGCTCCATTTTCACATCCTTTCTCTTCAGTTCCGGCGACACAATCCAAGAATCTCATCATATCAACAAAAGTAGAAATCTGTATTTCTAATTCGAAGTTCGCTAACAGAGAACGGGCAAAAGCTCTCAATTTGGTGGTTTTATCTTTCTGGTCTGAGAGTATAAGTAAGATGACCAGCAGATACAAGTACTGCTTGGGCCCGATCACAGTGACCAGATGCACGAACAGTGTGATACGCCTGTGCGTGGGGATGTGAGGGTAGGCGTCTACGAACACTTGCAGCACTGCCCTGACCAGATTGAGTACCGGCTGGTTCACACCTTCCACGTTGATCAGGGGAGGGATCAGTGCTTCAATGGCATGGATTATAACTTGAAAAGAGTATCCGTCATCGTTACGAGCTATGTTCGTGCCCATGAACGTGAATATCGGCATTATGCTGTGGATGATGCGGTCTGGCATTAGCCTCGCAGCTTCTGACAGCAGAATGTAGCCCTGCACTTGCACGTGAACGTCCAGTGAGCTCTGGATCGTGCGAATTATCTGCAATACGTCGAAGGTAGACTCGAAAAGAGGGAGCTTGGAAGGAGACACAGACTGCAAGGCTTTGGTCATCAGAGATAGGAGAAGGTTGTTGTTATATTCGAGCGTTTCCTGGTCGGCAGTGCCAGCCCACTCCTGCAGCAGAGCGAGGATGTGGAAGTAGAGCGGAATTAGAGACTCGAGGGTAGAGAGCTGGCATTCTAAGAGAACCTCGAACACCCTGGACAAGACGCTGCTAATATGCTCAGGGACTAATTTGGACTCTGTCGAATTCCGTCCTCGCTTCTTTTTCTTTCTTACAGGAAAACAATTGATTGTGGCCTCACTCTGTTTCAGCTCTATTCCTAGGTTTTGTTGCAGTATATAACCGATGTGCGTGGAATTCAGTGTAAAATTAGAAAGAGTTTCCCGCGTGGTTACCACAGTAGAATCTAGATACTCGTTAGTTTCGTCTATTAGGATGTGGAAGAGCAGTGATACGACCACCCTCTGCGTATGAGAAGGCAAATGTCGGAAGAAATCTGGAGTGAACTTAAGGATTAGATTCGAGTGAAGATGTGTGAACTTGGAATAAAAGAAACTAGAAATGAGTGCAACTGCTCTACTCTCCTCGGAGAGCAAGGAAGCCAGCGTGGGAGTGAAGAGATTGAATATTTTGATTGTGATGTCAGCATGGTAGTCTCCGTAACACTCATCTTGCTGCAAGCTCCTGTCCAGCATGGTACACATGGTATCGTAGGTGTGCTCCGAGTCTACGGACTCGAGAATGGAGAGGAGAAGAGAGAGGATGTGGTTAGGAGTCGAGTTGCCAGAAAGTAGAGAGAAGATTGGATCAAAAGGATATGGAAGAGAGCCCTGACTCAATCTTTTGCTACGTCTCTTCCCAACCTGGATTCTCCCAGAGCCGATGTTAGAGAACACGACCCTCGCGAACTCAGGACTCGTGAGGATGTCGGTGCTTCGCTCTAGGAGACAAGAGACGAGCCCTTGGTACGGTTGTTCCTTCTGAGAGTTCGCACAGACGGACTGCAGACACTGAAAGGAGATACGGCGTAGGAATTTGTTGGGACTGATTAGTTGGAGAATTAGCGCAGGGATGATGCACGTGTCAAGAGCTATCTTTTCAATGAATTCGTTTGAATCTTTTGTAGCTTGAAACGAGGAAAGAAAACTCCTGAACAGATAGAGAGAGTACACTCTTATTTCCGGTGTGATATTGCGGTGTAGAGCAGTGGCAGCAGGAGGTAGCGTCAGCAGGTTCGAGACGTAGGTGGAGAAGACAGTGCCATCATTCAGATGTGCAGCTAGGATGTCCAGCATAACCTCCTTAAAAGCAGGACGGAGAGAAGAATTGGATAAGTCTAGTTCGATCAGTAGAAAGAGAAGAGACAATGTTATCTGTACTTCCAAATCGACATCTGAGAGATCTTCTCTCCAGAAAAAGTTCGAAGTAGAACCAGAATTTCCGATTCGAGACACGATGCTTGAGAAGGTCCAGACTGAGAGGCGACAGAGAGCGCATCTCGACACGAAGTCAGACTTAGGATTCAGAGTCGGGGCAGTCAGAATTGCTTGCAGCTCTGACGTCATATTCTGCATATTTCCATAGTCGGAGCTAAGAATGTCAAAGAATTGGTCATATTTGATGAACATCTTGATGAAGTCTGAAGCTAAGCAGTAGAATGGCTGTTGCTTAGACATAGAATTGAATAGAAGCGCGAGGATACACATTGAAGTTAGAATGTGTTTGTTGTCTTTCAGAGAAGTGAATAGAAAATCAACAAAACACTCCAAGCTTGTAGAAGTTTCAAGTCTCCCAGAAATAAAGTTGAGGAGGGCTACATTATAGGAGACAAGTGATTCGAGCGGAGAATCCTTGTCCAACTTCCCAAGATTCATATCAGAAACAAACTTAGCTAATCCATGCAATAATGGCTGGTGCTGAATGAGAGCGAACTGACTCAGGAGCTGGTGAACCTGTAGGTTCAGCTTGAGGGTTGGAACTCGTAGCTGCATCAGGTCTACGAGCAGAAGAGTGATGCGATTGAGGAAGTGGGGAGCAGAGGCCAACGACTCCTCGCTACACATTAGCTGCAGGCAAGATAACACGCAAGATCGCCAAGCCTTGGACTGGATGCGAACTAGTCCAAGCGAACATACGTCTAACAGAATCTCCACTAGATGCACGGGAGGGAATATCTGGAATAGAGAGACTCCGATCTCGAGGACTGCGAGCACGACCTGAGCTTCTTGATCCCGAATCCGTTCCTTCAGGCTCTCCCGGATGAACTCCATGCCCCCCGTCTCCACCCCTCGCGAGCAGATCTGCTCGCTGATCTGCAGCACCGCGGCCAGTCGCGTCTCAGTGTCCGCGTGGCTGAGGCTGAGGAAGAGGCTGCTCTCGGAGTCCAGGCCGCGGCACTCGTTGCCTGCCAGATAGACGGACAGCGCGTATTGCCTGATGAACCCGTTGCAGTTGATGCCGTTCTCCTGCGGACCCGGGCCTCCGCTCCCTGCCCCCTGCTCGGCCCTCTCCACGGCCTCTCTCACTGCGGAGGGATATCTGCGCGCCAGAATTCTCCCGAATTCTACCAGAGCAGTGGCTGCTCCACACTCACTGTCCTCCCTCTCCATCACGCCGACGTATCTATCTGCGATGTGCGCGAATATCTGCTGGATCGAGTCGAGACCGAATTCTATACTCTTAAGAATGGCTACAGCGAATTCCATCTGTTCATTCCCTGACTGCACACTCTCGTCGATATAAAGACTCAGCAAGCAAATGCACAGTTTGTCCATCTTGAAAGTGGAATCCAGCTCGAATACGGCGTCCAAGTAATTCTGGGACTTGGAGAGGACTTTCAGGCACTTTTTCGTGAGGTTGAAGTTGGGCTGAGTGTCTGCTAGCATTGCAAGGCAACCGATGGCATTTCTCGGCAGAGCTGCGGCAGTCCTGCACACCATCCGAACGATCGGGGCGCAGAGCTCGGCGGACAGGAGGCAGTTGGCGGCGAGACAAGAGGTCAGGATGAGACCAGCAGAGGCGAAGTCCTCAACTCGCGACTTGAGAGCCTCGGTGAGAGAGGGGAGCAGGATCTGGACCAGGTTCTCCCTAAGGCTCCGCTCCTTCCGGATCACCTGCGCCACGCTGCTGATGTAGAAGTTGGAGGCGGAGTGCGACGACGGCCGCTGAGCCCCCTCTTGAGATATCGCGTTGGAGAAGAGCTGGCAAATGAAGGACAGGAAGCTGGGCACAGACAGGGCGTGCTGGACGAGGGAGAGAGGGGAGAGCGGCATGTTCGACTTCTGAACTGGTTTCAGCCAGTGCCATTCGGACCTCTTGTCAGCTAGCGGGAGCAGCTGCACCATGCGCACGAAGAGGTTGGTGCTGTAGTAGGGGAGGATGCACTCGAGGAGCGAACTCAGGTTGTAGTGCTGGACCTTGTGCACCGTGATCAGCCATTCGAATAGCTTCTGAGTAGGACGTAGTAAGAAGTAAGGGGAGAGGCAAACTATGAATTTGTCTAATAAATTATTCAATTTTCCGTTCTCCTCCGCCGTAAGCATCCCTCTGTCTCTCTCCAAATAAGAAGCCTTGAAGAGGCGCTGGAATTCTGAGAAGGAGGAGTCAATCGAGACGATTTCCTCAAACCCATTCTTCGCAAGAGCCAGCACGAGCTCTCGGTCTATCTCCACGGCGCTCTTCCCCTCGAACAGGAAGCTCGGCTGCCATTTGGAGTCCAGCTGTCTGGGAGTGACGAGGGCAGGCTGCGCTATGTCTCTCAGTTGAGTGGATAGTGACGTCATTCTCCTCAAGTATGCTTCTATTGACTGACAGAGTTGGTAAATATACTTGACAGTTACGAAGAGAGCTAAACCTAGCATCGTATACCGCCATAGCAAAAGGGAATTGTGTCCGACTATTACACTTTTAGTGCAGCTTCTCTAAGATGTCCCTATGCATGACGGTGTGTTCTGAAGATCGCTTATTATGAACCCCTTAAGCGATCAAAAAATGTGTCCGTTGCAAAGAGAACATATATTTGCTCATTGGATACGAGTTTTATGAAAACAGAATTAGGATCAGAGGGTCGTTCAATATATACGAATTTTATTTCTAGCTGGGTATAAGATCCCGTCTGATTATCTTCATGAAATATATAGCATCGCATGAAACTTAGATTAGATTACTAGTCGAAGCCAATGATGAAGTATACCGTATTTCCCTGAATAAGCGCCGGTTTGATAAGCGCCGGGTCTAAAGGGTGAGCGAAATAAATAAGCGCCGGGGCTCGAATAAGCGTCGGATTCCGGGGCATTTTAGTTCTCTGAACATCATATCAAACTAGTATTCTCAGTAGTGGCATAGATACAAGTACTTTTTGAAACATTACATTATCCTTTTTTAATAGAACTAACATTCTCAGTTGTGGCAAAAATAAAAGTGCCAGTCAATGTAGTAAACAAAAAAAGAGCGCCGGGTCAAAATAGCGAATGAAATAAATAAGCGCTGGGGCTTGAATAAGCGCCGGGTCTAAAGGGTGCACGAAATAAATAATTATTCGAAGCAATACGGTAGTCTTAATTAAGCGATACTACATGTATTAATTCAAACATTTAATATGTGACTTGATAAATTGAGAAATACATAAATATAGCGAATAAAGAAATGATATGAAGTTAGCACAAGTTGCTAACTGGGCCTCGCATGCGGCAGCTGTCGGGACTGCTATTCAGAAGAAACAGTGCACCTGTGTTACAGGCACAGAGCCTGAGCTGGGGGGTGCTTGTGCCGTTATCCATTGATTCTGCGGTTGAAATAATGAACATGTTGGGAGCAGAAATGTTCATGCGGGGAGAAATAAAGTTAGCTGCATTATAAGAAGCTGAAACTAGCCGACCTGATACTTTCACACCTCTACTACCCTCTACCCTGACACCCGAGTCCCCTGTGATGGTGTTAACACCTTTGGAGATAAAGTTTGTTCCATTTGTAGCATTGGTTAAATTGAGAGTTTGCACCTGAATTCCAGATGTAACATTTAATTTTCTTGCTCTAACTCGAGAGTGGAATGAAACGTAATTAGAGAGCGATTCCATTTGCAGATTAGAAGAGTTAGCACGAGTAACGTAGATCCTAAATGTAAGAGTGGAAGAAAGTATTGCGTCTCCTGTCATAGATAGAAAAGTGGGCGAACTTACTATCCCTACATCATCTGATATCACCGCACCGGCATTCAGTAGAATACGGTTGAGGGAAGAAAGAGACATCGCAGAATCTGAGTGGATATCCCCTTCCAGCAGTAATCTCTCTACGGACACTGTAGAATGGAGGCGCAAGGTATCTTCATTGACGAACGAGAAGTACAGAGAACCAAATGAATTCAAGTGGAGAGAAGCTGATACTATTATCAAAGCGATCAGGTTACCAATGGCCAGTAAGTACATGAAACTGAGGATTATTATTCCAATCAAAATACGTTTCCCTCTCACACCTCCTTTAAACAGTTTATCTGAGTCCTCACTTGGCTCGCTCGAGTCCAGTTTGGGATTGTACAAGAATTTCTTCGTGAGAGACATTCGATTAATTAAGGAGAGCTAAGGCATCGAAACAGCACAATTGTTCATAATTCAAGGTTAGATTACGCCCCAGAAGTCAAAATAGAGAACTGTCTGCTCTTCAAAATGTGGGGAGCCTTTTTGGCACAGAACTACAAATTTGAGCATCATATCCATTCAAAAGTTACCTTTTTTGATAAATTTTCTATTTTGACCCCTGCAGCATATTTTAACCTTAACAGCATGGGCGTAAATCCTGGGGGGTAAAAAAGTGGGGGGCACATGTACCCCCCACTTTTTTGTCTGGGGAACCCTAATATCCATCGCTTCACTCCCTCCAAATAATATAGTATTCCCCACTTTTGAATATGGATTTACGCCCTTGCTTAACAGTATTCACTAGCATTAAATTGTTTGCAGAAACTGAAAGTGGTACGAATATAGGAAAAAAAGCGATAAGTTTGAAAATGTTAAAAATGTTAAGTAATACCACTTGTGAAAATATTTTTTACAATTGAAGCAATTCTTGAATAACAATTTTTAAAATAGAATGAGATCAATCAGTTTATGTGAAAAATTGGATGCAAAATCTCTCTCTTCTACACACACTTACAATTTGGGACTTTGAATTGATAGCAATGCCCATTGGAAACTCAAATTTTCCCTTTTCTTCGCCTCGTTTTCCAATTTTAGAAATAGATTTGCCATCTGAAGAGAAAATCCGAATTGAATCACTCTCACAGTCGCTCAAAAGTAGATTCCCTCGAGCATCTAAAGTGAAGCAATAGACATTACTTACATCAGACCTTATAGATCCTTTCGTGATTATTCTTTTCAAAAATTCGCCTTCGGAGTTAAAAATGGCAATACAAGGAGATTTCCAATCCAAAACAAATATTTTCTGTTGCCATATATGGACATCTTCAGGTGTGTTTAGGAAGCCCACACCAATTTCAGTACAGAGTGGGTGGTCAGGAGACAGTTTCAATATTCTGTTATTCCTTGAATCACAAATGTAAAGATCATTCGAATCAGCAGCGAGACGAGTCGGATTATCCAAGTACAAACATGTATTTTGCAAATTTTGCTGGCAAATAGGATAATTCCGTCCGAAAGTAGTAATCAGTTCTCCGTTCAACGTCATCAAGGAAACTGAATGGTCACTAAATCCAGTTACGCAAATGATGGAATTGAAAAAGCAGACCCCCCAAGGAGCATCAACTCTGATCTTGGAGAGAAGCTCACCAGATGGAGAGAGAATTAGGAGATAGTCAATATGTCCAGTGGCAACGTAGATCCTGTCAGTAAACGGGCAGAACGCGATCCCTTCTACCAGCTTCAGAAAAGAGGAGTCCTGGGTTTGGGCCACTTTATTACCACTTTTAAAAGTAGCCATTTATCAATTTTTGCTAGGATTTGTTACATATACCTATTGGTAACAATAAATATACAAGTACTTATCAGATAAATGAATAGAAGAAACAAAGTAAAAAACAGAGTAAAATTGAAAAGAATGGGGTTGGAATTCCTTCGCTATAAATAGCATCTCCATTGCATTAAAACGCTATCCAGAAAGCATACATAAATACACACACAGGTTGACAACTTTAAATAACATTCACATTAGGCCATCTATGTGAAAAGGTTCCCCATAAAATTTTGATTTCCAGACATTCCAAGATTGATCTATAGTATACATGCCAACTTGAGCCATGATAAAAGCGGGACGCGGTGTTGAATTTCGCGGGGCATGGCGAGATACAATAGAAAAGTATTATACACGAAATCTAATAAAGCGGGATATAATGGAGAAATTTCATGTAAAAACGGGACACTCGAGAAAATTATCCCATAAAAAGAGATAAAAAAGCGGGACGTCTCGCCAAAAACGGACAGTTGGCATGTATGCTTAGATTCCATACCCTATTTTTAGCACATATAGAGCAATCATCTTATTTTATTAATATCTCACTGGAACACTTCCAAGCATGTGACCCAAAATACATAATAAAGGAGAGGGAGTCGGGGAACAGAAACCCCCTGTCCATGCCCCTAGGTTCACTGTGCACAGTGGAGGTACAGGGCACAAGACAGACACAGGGTACGTGGGTTATATTACAGCTGATGAATTCAATTTATATTTATAGCATATATAATTCTAGAAAATGATTGGTACTCAC
Source organism: Aphrocallistes beatrix (assembly GCA_963281255.1). Taxonomy (NCBI): domain Eukaryota; kingdom Metazoa; phylum Porifera; class Hexactinellida; order Sceptrulophora; family Aphrocallistidae; genus Aphrocallistes; species Aphrocallistes beatrix. Next base: position 1,218,260 of record OY725497.1, read on the forward strand.
CAGGGGCGGCGCGAGAGGGGTCGCGATTTTTTTAAAAATATTTTTACGATTCTGGAATATTCAAACACATTCTAAGCAGTAAACACAATTCATTGCACTAAATAATCTTGCAGTATTTGAAAAAATAACCGAATCAAGATTAAAATACAGTCGACTCAGCTTAACCGGGCCACTTTTGGCAGGACCAGAATAGCTCTCACACATAAAATAATACAAAATATTTTCGTCTAATAGGGTTCTCCGCTTAATCAGGCCAAACTATCCTCTGACCAATGTGGCCCTATTAAGCAGAGCCGACTGTATCAAACTTTTCCCAATACTTATAGCAATCGATCAAATATCAAAAAAATTTTATATGTAGGCAGCTGATGGTCCGCTACCCCATCGCGATATTTCCAATTTTCCACCCGTGTGCGACCCCAGAGTATAAACCTGCCGCCGCCCCTGGTGTTCACCCCTTCAAACAAAAAGGTGCAACTTTTTTTTCGAAGGGGGTGAACACCTTGCTTGAAATATGTACTAATTTTTGAACAAGCGGACCTATTTTATAGGAGCTAGGAGACAAGCCCAAAGGGCAAGGGCGAATGAGGCAGACAGTGTCCGAAGGCCGCGCTTGTTAGTCATTAGAAAAGTTTGAAATCGACTTGAAGGAGAAACTAAAATAATCAGTCATGATCACAAGAGAATTCTGACAGAGAAAGTATTAATAAATTACAATGGTGGGAGCTAACCCTTCATCACAGTTTCAAACATTAATAATTGACTCTACTTTACAAGAGAAAGCACTGTTTCATACAAAAATAACGAATGAGGAGCAGTTTAATCACTTAGATCACTGGACGTGGAAGAATGAGTGCTATAATTCAGCAGGTTAAACTAAATGTAAGTCGCAAACAATCTAAACCTAGCATAATAGAGTAATCAGCAATGAGACAGTCTGATCATAGATCTAGGTTTAGAAAAGAGTCCTCATCGATGTCAAAATCCCTGTCACTATCATAATCATAATCGTAGTGGTAATCGAACCCGTGTTCCGGATTGAAAATGTCGAGATGGGTGATTTCATCTAGTGACCAATCTTCAGTGTCAGAGAATGTGAGTGAGGGCACATCGTCTTCATGGAGGTCCGGGTCGTAGCCGGACTCGGAAAGATTGAACAGGGACATCAGATTCTCTAGCGCAACAATGTCCAATAGGTCTTCGTCATCTAAGGAATTATCTGGACGGCTACAGTCCCTTCCCAGCAACTTACACATACCACATAGCTCCTGCCTGTGTGTGCTATTCTTCTCAGGGATGATGGGAAACAGCCCAAGAATATTCGGGCTCTGCATACCAGTCTGTCGCCGGAGGCGCTTTCGATGTGCTTCTACTTCCTGTCCGCACACACGACAGCCCTGTTTAATGCCATTGTAAGTGTAAGTACTCTTCCAATGATTCCCGCAACTGCATCTGTAAGTTCCATGCATTCTCTGGTTCGGAAGTCCCTTATTCACCTCCTTCACTTGAGTGATCTTAGTTCTGCAGAGAGGACACGTCTCTTTGGTGGCGCACCATTTCACGAGGCACTCATAGCAGAAGGAATGGCCGCAGTCGAGAGAAGCTTTGTCCGTGACGTCATTCAGACAGATGGAGCATTGCTCTTTCACTTTGGTGGATTCGGTTAGTTTTACTTCTTTCTTGGCAGAAGAAGGAGGTGGAATAGGGGGAGTCTTTTTTTGAACTCTACTATGTGTCTTGCTAGGCGTCCTGCGATTGCCAGGTGAATAAGACGAATCCGCACTTTGGAAGCGAGAGTTGGGTGTGCGCTGGCTAGATGAGGGGCTGGACCTCTCTCTATACGGAGGGCGATAAATATTCTGAGATGAGGCTTCCCTCTGAGTTTGTGGATAACGCGGGTAGCTCCTTTCCTGCTGGCCGGATCTGTTGGCACGGGGGGGCGTGTACTCTGAGTAGTGGGGAGATGGTTTCAAATCAGAGTCTCCGTAATTATAGCGAGGAGTCCACTGTCTGCCTCGAGGAGACTTGTGTGTCCCTCTATCATTGCTTGAGCGAGGAAGCGGGGAATGCCGGGAAGCATTTCTATTATTATTTATATGCAAATGTTGAGTGTGGTTAGAAGAGCGGTAATAATCTGTGGAATCTCTATCTCGAGTTTCGTATTGGCGAGTCTGTCTCCCTCTAGAACTCGTGTACGTGGTTGTCGTTCTTGGAGTGGGATAAGCCGTGTGCGGATATGAGCGACTTGCGGCAGGGGAATGGGAGCGGGCGGGGAAGGAGCGTGAGGAGGAAGAGGGCTTGGGTTGATAGATATAAGTACTTTGATTATACGGGTAGTCGTCCTGTCCTGAAGGAAACCTACTCGCCATGCTGAAAGGGTTATAATGGAAATAGGTATTTTAGAATAAGGTTTATGAATATATATATATATATATAGAATTTGAACAATAATAAAATAAATTGCTTACATGATTCTTGGAG